>JAJJWX010004531.1:1200000-2400000 GCA_023529315.1 Papaver bracteatum
AGGACAAATACCAATCTTAACTCATCCAAATTCAAGGTTTCTCATCTCCATTTTAAAGATAATTCAAATAGGAAGAGAATCCAAAAAGAATGAGTTCATTCCGAGTTCGGACGAAGAAGTTACGTCAAAAACAAGTCGACCGAATATCGACGTCTACATGCAAGTCCGCGAACTTATGGGTTTGCACACGAATTTCCATATCTTGGAGCAGTATGCAGACGGGGTTTGCGAACTTAAGCCCCTGAATTTTGGTTTTAAATGATGTTATGCATACTTGGTATGTGTACCATGAAGTCCAAACATCCCGAACTAATGTTTCCAAACCTAAACATCTAAGAACCTTCAACACAGATCAAGTTAGGTAGAAATGAACGATAATCAAGGTACATGGATCATTATAAGTACTCAAACAAGTAATAAAAACATAAAACTTGCTCAAGTTTATAGACATACCTTTTTAGAATAGTCCAATTGAATTCTACAGCCTTACCGAATATAATATGTGCGCCCCAATTATCGTGCTTCTGTCACTGTATACATAGCAGGGCATTCCTTGGTGAGGATGCACTTACAAAACAATCAAGTTGTGTTGGGGTGAACAATGTCTTGCTCACCACAAGTGACTTTTGGATTATCATGAAAGAGATCTCTTTTAGAACCTTTCACATACAATTCCATTTCTCCAAAAAACTTGTTAAGTTCCAACATCATGGATACTGCCTTCTCCATAGTCATGGAATTTTCTGGAAGATTATTCCTTTTCACACTCAAAGCATCATTGGCTTTCTTTGGTACCCACTTCTGAGTGTGTTTAGGAACAACCGGAACCTTCTTCCCATTTCTCTCTTCAATATTTCTCGGAAGAGAATTGGATTGACTATTCTTTTGCATGTTAGTTTTTCGCCAATTGGGAGCATCGGATCTTGTCTTCGTCTTTACGAAGTTATCCTTCTGATAACCATTACGATTATGAAAAGGCTTTATATGACATTTATAGGCAAAAATAGGTTTATCACATCACTGATTCCTTTTCCTAAAAGTTGGACAATTACAACCTGTAGCATTAAGGGGATTAGACTTAACATATGATCTTGGTTTCGTAACTTCTTGTGATGCCCAAACAAGAACATCATGAAGTTTCTCATTCCTTATACGGTAATGACATCTCATTTCCAGGAGACCTTTATTCCCGCAATAGTGGCAAACATAAGGAATGTTCTTACCTCGATCCGTATGTGCTGACTTTGGAGGTTGATATACTTTGCTCTTTCGAACCTTAAATGTCGGTGAAGGTATTTCACTTTTTCCATCAGTGGAAACCTTTTGTTAAGAAGAATCACTAGCCTTGACAAATTTTACCTCTTTGCTAATACTTGGAGCATCTATTCCCTTGTAACCCAATCCTCGTGTATCACGATGATTTTTACTTTCTCCTAGCATAGTGGTTAATTTGCTTGAACTAGTATTGAAATTTTTCAAGTCATTTTCCAATATCTTGATTTTATCAAGAGCAGCAGCTAAATCAGCCTCAAGGAGTTTTTCTCTAGCGAGACAAGCACTTTCTCTGTCAAAACTAATTTGTTGAGAGTTAAATCTTGCTTTAGATTCTACAAGTTTTTCTTCCAACAAAAAATACTTTTGGTAAAGATTATCACATTCAAGTGACATTATACGTAGGTTTTCCTCAGAATCCTTGAGGATCTATTCGTTAGAACGATTTGAAACATAAACACTTGCGTTACATCTTCTCAATTTCTTGTTTTCTCGACAGTGAAGAGCCAGAAGAGGTGTGATATGAGAAGTTGTCATCTTCTTATTTTCTAATGAATTCAAAACCTTAACATACTCTGAGACTTCCTCATCAACATATCTATCAATATCTAAATCACCTTCATCAGAAAGTTCATCCAACTATTCTTCTAGGCGTATATCCCAGACTTCAACAGGTTTTACATTAAGAGAATGTTTATATACTGAACTAGATGTGATAGTTTTCTCAGGTGAATCCAAGCTTTGAAAAATCATCTGGTGATTTATGGACTGGTACGTTATTAGAGATAGACTCGTCCATAAAATCAGATCGCTACAAACACAGACTTATAAGGTCTTAAACGTGTTTGCCTGCTCTGATACCAATTAAAAATGCGGGGGTCTAACAACCTCACCCGATATTTCGATTAGCAATCTGTATGGACAACTCCGAGTTGTTTTCTAGAGAATTATCAAGACTCAATCAATAGAAAATATCTCAAGGAGTTATTATCTCAATCTCTCGATTTTATTTACTCAAGAAAATATGATTCGCGAGTCTAATCAAAGAGAGATAACTTGGATGGTACCAAAGACCAATATCCAAGTGTCAATCGATTTAAATCAACAACCAATAAGGTCGGATATTCTAATCGATTGAACAACGCACAACATGTATTATTTCAATTATATAAAAATATAATACGAAAAATAAATAACACAGACACCAGAATTTTATTAACGAGGAAACCGAAAATGCAGAAAAGCCCCGGGACCTAGTCCAGTTTAAACATACACTATATTAAGCCGCTACAGACACTAGCCTACTCCAAATTAACTTCGGTCCGGACTGTAGTTGAACCCCAACCAATCTCACACTGATCCAAGGTACAATTATGCTCCTACGCCTATGATACCAGCATGATACTGTGCACTTGATTCCCTTAGCTGATCTCACCTACAACCAAGAGTTGCTACGACCCAAAGTCGAAGACTTTAGCAAACAAATCTGTCTCACACAGGAAAAATCTACATGTAATAGATAAATTCGTCTCCCATGAATAAACCTATGAGTTTTGTTCCGTCTTTTGATTAATCAAGGTGAACAGAAACCAATCGATAAAACCAGACTTATATTCCCGAAAAACAGCTCAGTTTCATCAATCACCTCACAATAAACTTAATCGACACAGCGAAGAATATTATTGAGGAATCACAAACAATGAGACGAAGATGTTTGTGACTACTTTTATCTTGCCTATCGGAGATAGAAATCTCAAGCCAATTATTATAATTGTACCCGTACGATAAAAATAGCAATATCAGATCACAAAACTACAAGAAAAGTAGTATCGGCCTGGCTTCACAATCCCAATGAAGTATTTAAGTCGTTAACCCGAATTTAGAGAGAAAACTCAAGGATTAATGGAGATCGAATCTAGCTTAGAGAAAACTAGTATCACACAAGATAGGTGTGTGGGGATTAGTTTTTCCAATTCCTAGAGTTCTCCTTATATAGTCTTTCAAATCAGGGTTTGCAATCAATGTTAGCTTGCTAACAAAGCATTTAGTATTCACCGTTAGATGAAAAACCTGATTAGATACAAGATAATATCTCTCAACCGTTAGATCGAAAACTTAGCTTGCCATACACACATGTACTTGAAGTTTTGGGTTTGTGTAACCGTACCCAAACGTGTATAATGGTTGGTTCAATATTAGTCAACCAAATGGTTAGCAAATTGATGACTTTCATATCAACCATATTCTTCTTCACCATAACTAGTCCAAATGACTCAAATGAACTAGTTAGAGAGTTGTTAAATTTCTATGAGATCTCAAGTACTACAAGAGACACAATTGAATCAAAAACGATGTGATTCACTTGAATCATTTCATGAACTATAAAGCCACGGTTTGCAAAAGCATTCCTTAGTAATTTAAGATAAGTTCACGAACAACGTTTTCATTCATAACCTCTTGAGTTCGCGGACTCAAGCTAACCGGTTGAAGTTAATAAACTCCAGCAGAATTTCTCGGGATGAGAACTTCCGTCAGTTCTTGAAATGGGTTCGCATACTGCACCTGAGCTTCAACTTCAGTAGATATTCTCGGGTTCGATAACTTACGCAAGTTCGCTGATTGAGTTCGCGGACTGAGTTGCTGCTCACGTTCCGTTTCCACTTGATCAACAAAGTTCGCAAACTTCGGTTCAAGTGTTAAGGACTTATACATATATGTGTTTCCACAATATTGTTTATATCCCACAATGGTTATATAGTCTAAACTCTCATTTCAATCATTGAAACATTCTCAGAGGATGTCATATAGTTGTTATTTACGAACTAGTTTTCGTCAGAGAAATTTCCAAAGTGATTGAAACATAACATGACTTTCGTCACTAGGCAAAGATGAACTTGGCTAAAGCGAAAGCTTTACCAACACCCATTTCGAGAAATAGATAGGCGAGATATATTCAGCTCGAAATGTCACATGCGCATATTCTTAGTCTATATAGTAAAACGACTTTTGTCTCAAGATAGGAGATAGAGTAGATAGACTTTTGAGTGATAGATAAATTTGAGTCTCCACATACCTTTTAGTCGATGAAGATCCACTGGTTCCTTGAGTAGTCCTTTGTCTTGTATGATGATCGCCATGGAGTTTTTGAGCTCAACTACACTTTCAATCCTAGTCCGAGACCTTATCTATAGTAGACTAGAAATCAACACTATATAGTTTTGATCACTAATATTGACAAACATGCTTGAGATAGCAATGCATGCGAGTTTGACCGAGCAGTGCTCTAACTTAATCTCTTATCGAAAGGATGAAAGCTCATGCTATAAGAATCTCTTACTAAGAATATTGTATCTCAGAGTACATGTAGATGTGTAGTCTCTCAGCTGAGGCAACGGCATATCTTATGAATACTGAGCAATTTTAGTAACTACTTTTATATAGAATCTAAAGATTAGACGGTTCCTAGACAACTTTCCTGCTAGTATAGAGAAATGACGTCTTCAGGACGATGTTTTCCCTGACTATATAAAAGAAATATGACACTTCAACAAGCTCATATCACATAATTCCTGAATAATTAACGCTCCTAGATGATCGTACTAGTATAGAGCCATCAATTAATTATTCTTAAAATCAATAGATTCATTGACTGAATCCCTGGAAAATATTCAATATTTTTCATAAGATTTCATTACTTCAATTTATGTTCTTCCCAGCAGAATTCCATGGGTTAGTAATAAATATTCAACACACGGGCATCTGAGTTACCTTCGAGTAAGCCCCTACCAAAATGGTGTAAATGTATTCAACAAATAATGCATTAACAAACACCTGAATGAACAAACAAGTATTTCAAAATACGACGAGACGATGAACGTATGAAAATAGGAAAGAAAATAATAAAATATTCACCAAGGCACTGACGGACTGGACCCATCGGCCGGCTAGTCACGCCGTGGCCAGTCCCACACCCAATTCTATATTTTATCATATTTTATCTATTTTCTTTGATCTCATGAAAATCCCTTCATTTGAACAAATATCCTTTGTTTTAAGGAAACTCCTTCGTTTCATGGTGTTTCCTTCGCATCAAGGAAATAATATAAAATTGGGAAAGGTGTCATGGGATCGTGTTTATTAGCCGGCCAGACATGACCTAGTCATGTCCGGTCCCACACCTCATGGTTCCTCAATATTTTATTATTATTTCCCAAATCCCATGAAAACTCCTTAATCTCATGATATTTCCTTGATCCCATGAAAAATAATATAAAATTAGGGAAACCCGTGTGACCGGGCACTAGCCAGCCGGTCATTCCCTAGCATGCCCCACACGTCCCATTTTACTATTATTATATTTTTCATGTTTCCATAATCCCATGAAATTCCTTGATTTCATGATGTTTCCTTCAAATTATGAAAATTCCTTCAAATCATGAAATAATACATAAATTAGGAAAAATCATGAGACCGGGCCCTAGCCGGCCAACAATGCCCAAGCCGGTCCCACACGTCCCTTATTTTACTATTATTATTTTTTGTATTTTCCTAATCTCATGGAAACTCCTTGATTTCAACAAAACTCCTTGGTTTTATAGTATTTCCCTAAAATCATGAAAAACTATTATGAAAATAAGAAAAATGACGTGGGACCGGGATCCTTGGCCGACCGGCCATATCCGGTCCCAAACTTCATGATTCTCTTTTTTTTTTATTATTTTCCTTCATCTCATGAAGGTTTTTGATAGTTTCAGCAAAAATCCTTGATTTCTTCATATTTTCTCAAATGATTGCTCAAACGCACACCGGAAAATATCAAAACTCTCAGAACTGAGATACGAACACTTTGGTGATGTGAGCATGTTAACTTGACCGACGAAGGTTGGCAATTTTTCTTGCAAAGAGCCGGTCCCACGTATTTTCACAGTTTGACCTAATTTGCGCAATTGCTCGTATTCGGACCAAAACTCTTCCAAACAACCTGAAACTTCATAAGACGATCGATATTTGAACCCATGACCATCCAGGGACAGTTTTGTAACCCCTTGGTCGGTCCATCATCTCTTCATGATTAATTAGGTTTTATCACCTAAGGCTCAGACGAGCATTACTTTAATAAATGATTAAACCAGCATTTAATCATCCTTTCATCAACAAACCAACTGGTCTTCAGGAGATCTTGGCATTTTCTCAGGTGAGTATTTGGGCGCTACATGATCGACCCATAATCCCATGTAGATGGTCCCTCTTCAGTCCATGGTTAATTTTTAATAAACCGTCAGTAAATCATCAATTAATCAAATTAGGGTTTTGAGTCCAAGGTTAATAATTCCAGATTCAAACGCTAACAATTTTACATTGATCTCATGATCAACATGTTATTTATTATACTAGAACTAGTTTCCAGTATTCTAATTTAATATTTACTTGGTCATGCTACCAATAAGTCATCAAACGAGCAATATTTGCTCAAACCAAGGAATATTGGTTCGACTATCAATATTCAACAATTCATCGAACTAGCAATATTTGTTCACGTTAACTATAAAAGTTTATTCATGTATTATACCTCTGTCTCAATAATGGACATGTCGGTTTTTGTTGGGGAGAAAGAGCAATACGCGAGGAGAGAGAAAGAGCAAAAGGGGCGATTTTCCAGGCGATTCCAGGTGAATTTTCCTTTTTCAGAAAATTTTGAATTTTTCATCCTTGATCTATTATCGGGGAATAAAGATGGGGGATCTTCCTGATCCGTCCCAACCGGTTAAGTTATTATCATATGCTGATCGTCTCAAAGGGAAAAATATATTCCCAAAAACCATTGTGAATCTGAATACGTTACCAAGTCTGACTACAATAGAGGGTAAGCCAGCTATTGTGATTCCGGAGGAGCTGTACTTGGAAGGATGTGCGATTTGGAAATTTAGACTTATAGGTAGGCTGGAGTTAAAGGATCTTAATTTTTCTGATGTCAAGAAAAACCTTGCTCAACAATGGCGGTTGAAAGAAGATCGGGTGCAGTTTGTACCGTTGAATAGAGGTTTTGTTATCATCAAGATGCAGTCACAGGAAGATAGAGCTAAAATCTTAGAAGCTGAGAAATGGGTTGTTGCTAATCAAAACCTTAATTTAATGGAATGGTACCCTGGTTTCGATCCAGATAAACAGAGATCTTCTAGAGCCTCAGTTTGGGTTAAGTTCCAGGGATTACCGATGGATTTTAGGATTTAAAAAACTCTTCTTTCTATGGGAAAATCTTTGGGTATTCCAATAGTAGTAGACAAAAGAACACTGGCTCATGAGTATGGTCACTTCGCAGCAATACTTATTGATATTGATTTTGCAGAGCTAGATACGGATGGTATCCATGTTGAAGTTGGAGGATTAAACTTTTTGCAACCATTTGAGATACTAAAAAGACCTAAATTTTGTGCAAATTGTTGTATCATAGGTCACTCAGACTCAGAATGTCGTAAAAAGAAGAAAAATACAAATCAAAATACATGATCAAATCAAACACATGATGTTCCTACTCAGAATGCAATGGATGGGAAAGAATGGCAAGAAGCTGGGAGAAGTAAGAGAGGGAAGTATACTCCCATAATTCCGGTGGTCCCTGAAGTTCAAGAACAAAATGGGAGTGGTACTTCAACACACTCTGAAGCTATGGAAATTGGGTCCGTTAGTGACAATGACGAGATAAAATAAAAATTGCAAGCTGAATTCGAAAAATCGGACACTAATAAGTGTGTGGCAGATGCTGACTATGACTAAAAAAGAAGCCCTTCGCTTACACTCAGTTTCGGTTAGTAACGACAGATCGATGAGTACTTCTATCATGAACAACAAATCAGATGTAAATATGGAAATGGGGAATGATGAAATTCAACATTATGAGAAGACTATGGCTAAAGCGGCGACTGCAAATCTGGGCGATGGCGGTGGAATAAAAATGATTATGACTGGAAAAAATGAAGAAAAACATGGACAAGCAAAGCACGGTATGAATACCAGATTGGGCTCTCTTAAGGATAATGAATCTTTGTCAAAATCTGTAAAAACGGTGCAGTCAGGAATTAATGATCGGAAGGGTATCCCTCCAGGTATCAATATCTCCTCATATCCTGCTAAATCAACTAAGATAACTAAGAAACAAATCCCCAAAGTTTAATTATGCGTGTGCTGTTTTGGAATATAAATGGGGTTGCGCGTGATGCGGAAAATGGTGAGATTCGAAATTTAATAAGGGAGTTTAAGTCGGACATTTTTTGTCTTGCTGAACCAAAGGTGGCATGCTCGTCTAACTTTGGTAGAAGAATTCAGATGGAAGGTTTTTCTCCAGATATTATTAATAACTCTTTTGTTTCCAATATAGCTAATCTTTTGGCGTGTTTTTGAATAAAATAAACCCTTCAATAGTGCTTTTAAGTAGGCAGGCAATTACAATTGAAGTTGAGGGTGTTCATATTTCTTTTATGCATGCTAGTTATATCCAAGTTACTCATAGAAGGCTTTGGCATCAGCTTTCTATGCAAGATGCAACTACTCCCTGGTTGGTCATGGGAGATTTTAACTGTATTCTGCGCCTTGATGAGAAGAAGTGGGGTCGGGAGCCTAGGACCTCGGCTATTGATGAGTTTAGTGATTGGATGGATAACAACAATCTTTTCGAAGCTGATTCTCTAGGTACCAAATTCACTTGGTCTAATAGACAACCGGACGCTGATAGAATTATAAGTAAACTTGATAGAGCTATTATTAATGCGGCCTGGTTAACAAGGTTTGAAAACTGGCAGTGTAAAGCTCTCCCTAGAGAAATCTCGGATCATTCTACTCTGTTGGGTTACCCTTTTATGGTTCCTCGTCCTAAGAGAGCTCCTTTTAGAGTTCATAAAATGTGGTTTTTGCATACTGATTTCATGCGTATGGTTCAAGACAGTTGGAATATGCCGGTTCATGGATTTCCAGACTTTATCTTTCCGTACAAACTGAAGAGGTTGAAAGGGGTTATGAAGGATTGGAATTGGTCAGTTTTAGGTAACATTCATTCTCGTCTTAAACAGGAAAAGTTAAGATTTGAAACTGCTGCTCGCATCTCAGATGAAGATCCATCAGATATTGCTAATCTGAATATTATGAATAATACTATGTAATCTCTTGCTGAAACAAGGCTTCAACACTCCACTATGCTAAAACCGAAGTCTAGAAACCAGTGGATCTTGAGGGTTCTACCAACTCTAATTTCTTTCACAATAGTATTCGAATCCGTAGAAGTTCAAACACTATTTCCGAACTAGTGGATGACAGTGGGGTTATAATTACTGATTGTGACCAACTGAGTGACCTTGTGGTGAATTACTATGAGAAGAAATTTAATGGCCAGGAGTTGGACTATGATATGGGGTTATTTGAGTATAATCATGTTTCAATTACTACGTAAAAGAGTCTTTCAATGGACATGGTTCCTGCTCATGATGAAATCAAAAAGGAGGTTTTTGATTTGGGAGCTGATAGTGCTCCGGGGCCGGATGGTTTCTCGGGGTGTTTTTATAGGCAGTGCTGGGAGATAATCCATGAGGACTTGGTTAAGGCGGTTGTGCACTCTTGGAGTACTGGTCATATTCCAAAGGGGTAAACTCTAGCCTTATCATTCTTCTAGACAAGGTAAGAGGGGCGAATACTCTGCGTAATTTTCGTCCAATTGGTCTTGGTAAATTGTTTTTCAAAATATTTACTAAGATACTATATACTAGACTGGGAACTGTTTTAGACAAGCTTGTGTCTGAGGAATAGGTGGATTTTATGAAGGGAAGAAACATCCATGAAAACATAAGTTTGGCTTCTGAGATGGTCAATGAGCTTCGAACAAAACATAAGGAGGGTAACATTGGTCTGAAGCTGGATATTTCTTAAACTTTTGACACGGTGAGTTGGTCTTTTGTGCTGGAGGTTTTTCGTAGATATGGTTTTTTTGATAGTTGGTGTTCTTGGATCTTTGATATCGTGAATTCGGCTAGAATCTCAATTCTTCTTAATGGAAATCTGAAAGTTTATTTCAAAATTAATCGAGGTTTGCGCCAAGGAGATCCCCTTTCTCCATTGATGTTTTTGCTCATTAATGATGTGCTAAGCAGAAATATTACGAAGTTGTTTAGTAAGAAGAAAATGACTCCTATGGTCATAAGAGGTATCTTTTCTCCTACGCATTTATTCTTTGATGACGATGTTATGATTTTTTGCAAGGGAAACTTAAAAAGTATACATAATATGATGGGTTTATTGGGTAGATACCAAAGGGCTTCTGGTCAGACATTTTGTCGTCAAAAGAGTAAAATATATCATGGGGGTGGAGCTCTTTCGAGAAGAACCTATCTAGCTGATTATTTAGGAATGAGTACTGCTAGTTTTCCTGATCGTTATCTGGGAGTTCAAATTATGCCAGGCGCGGTTAAATATCATCACATTGCAAATGTGGTTGAGAAAATCAAAGCCCAGCTGTCTGGTTGGAAGGGAAGATATCTTTATTTTAATGATAAAGTTGTTTTGGTGAAATCTGTCATTGACAGTTTTTTTTATTCACAACATGGCTATCTACAGATGGCCAAGAAAGTTTATCATTCAATGTGAAAGAGCAATTAGGAACTTTATATGGTCTGGTGATTCAAATGTGAGCAGAACTGTGGTGGTCGCTTTTGATAAAATTTGTTGCCCTTTGGAGGAGGGAGGGCTGGGTTTAACTCGAATGTCTACTATGAATACGGCGCTTCTCATGAAACTTTGGTGGAATATTAGAACTTCTAATAAGAAATGGGCTGGGGTCTTTCAAAATAAATTCATTGGGAGAAATGGTAATATCAAGAGTTACAGTGTTAACTTTTCTATCATTCATGGGATTCGGAAGGTGTACAAGGTTGTGGAATCTAACACAAAGGTTCAGCTGGGTGATGGTAGGTCGACTTCTCTTTACTATGATGCGTGGAAAAGTAATATTTGTATTGCATATATCTTAAATGACTTCTCCCTGGACAAAACTATTTTGGTAAGTGACATGTTAGTAGACAATCAATGGAGTTTCACTGATGTCCACTTAAACAACTTGATAATGGTGAACCTGGAGGTTAATCAGCTTCCCAAACCATCAGGCGGGGGGGTGGGGGGGGGGGGTGGATAAGCGTATTTGGATGCCGGAATACAAAGGCAATTTCACTGTTAATTCAGCAAAAAACTTGGTTCGGCAGAGATATGGCAAGCTGGAAGGTGCATCTCTTATCTGGAGAAAATAAATTCATCATTCTCTGGCGGCTCAAAATTGGAAGTTCTTGCGGAATTCTTGTGCAACCAATGACTTAATAAAAGTTAGATTCAAGATTCAGCTAACGAACAAATGTTCGGTTTGTGGAGCTTCAGAAGAGACTCTTGACCACGTTCTCTTTCACTGTAGTTTTGCTGCTAGGGAGAGGAATTGGATCTCGTCTGTTTTTCATGTTCATGCTAACGTTAATCTTGTGCTTTCTTGCAAGGCTGCTTTGGGTAGGAGTCTATGATTCGTGACCTATGGTTGCTAGAAAATTTGGTAATAAGATCGGAGGTGTGGGCTGTTAGAAACAAAGCTGTTTTCGAAGCAAAACATCCGAGCTGGAATGTTTTCTTCAGGCGTGTTTTGAAGCTTATTCTTTTTTGAAGCTTATTCAAAACCACTCTTTACGCCTAAAAGGATACATGTACAACTGTAGTGAAGATGTTATTATTCTGGATTATTTTCGTATAAAATATAGGAGTGTGAAGTTTGTTAACCCGGTGGAATGCTTTTGGAATCCTCCTGAAAATGATGAACTACAGCTGTGTTGTGATGGTGCAGCAAGATGCAGTCTGGGGGTATCTAGAGCTGGTGTCGTGGCTAGGGATGCAAGCTGTAATGTTATTGGAGCTATGTCCATAGGCCTGGGTACGACAACCAATTACTTAGCTGAACTGTATGCTATACTTGTAGGTTTGGAATGGGCTACTCATTGGAGATTTAGTAGAATCTGCATCAGATCCGACTCCGCAAGTGTTGTGGAAGCTTTTAAAGAGGACAGCTTACCTTGGTTCTCAACACCAAGGTGGTTAGCAGTTAGGCAATTATATGAGCAAATTAGATTCATCCATACTTTTCGGGAAGCGAATTTATCTGTGGATTCGATGGCAAAAAGGGGGTGTTTCCTAGATAATGAAGTGACAGTTCATTTCGATGGAAGACCTCAATTTTTAATTTCGGTTGAAAAACAACATGAAGTGTATTATAGATTCAAATAGTTTTTTAAGTTGAAGGGGTTATTTTGACCCTGTCTTCCTAAAAACTTCTCTGTATCTTTTGGTTCTTCTTAATAAATTTTTTGACTTAAAAAATAAAATCAATAATGGACAGGTCAAAGTCTCAGAACATTCTAAATCATGTTCGACTCAACAATATAAGGACTCATCGTTCCAGGAAGTCATGAAGTCAGCAACTGACTAACTAAATGCACGTCTGCCTTGCAGACTCCACAATCACACGAGACATCAATCGTGTCACATGGGGGGATATTAACTAGGGTTTTGGTCTGGCAGTCTACGGCACGTGTGTTCATACACACAATGAGAATGTGAGAAAATCGTGCAATCAGTTGGAGGAGTTAACAAAGTAGTGGATGGAAAATCAACCAAGTCTCCGCACGTTGAGCAACTGGTTTTAACACGATTTCCACTTCCCTATTCTTTGATTCCATCAACTGTCACACTTCATGGGATCATGGTGTTTACAATTCTAGAAATATAAATAAGTCTCTGAATCATGATTGAAACAAGGACAATCTCACGTCAAACAGACAACACGAGATTAACAATCCAACTCTCAACAGAGCAAATTCAATCATTCAAAACTTATCTTATTTTCAGAATACACAACACACCTACTATCTTCGATCACCATTGATCTCACACATTTCTCATCTTCCCTCCTACAGATCGACCCGTCCTCTCTTGTGACCGAATTTACTCCGAAATGGCCATTGTCTTGGTTTAGGCCGGAGTACTACATATTGATCTCTCGAATTCAAAGTACTCCCTTCTTGCAGTGCATCTGTGTGAGGTTAAGCATTACGCTCGGTTCAAGGAATCTCCTCCGCATGGTCGTCTCCTCAATTCCGTAAAAACTAGCAAATCGTTTTTCCCCATCTACAGATTGGCGACCACAGTGGGAGATCATTCTCTCAGTTGCAATTTCACTTATCATAAAAATGGTCGGTCTTAGGTCCGGTTCAGTTACCAACCCGGATTCAACACCCTTTTTAATATTGCAAGCTCTAGTGGCACTGGTAACACCACTCCTCCAGTGCAACCTGCCACTACTACTCCTCCGATGTAACCCGCTACTACTGCTCCTCCGAACGCTGGTACCGGTACTGGGGACATCAATAATCCACCTTTTGGCCGGTCTCCTGAAGAAGTCGGAGAAAATCCACCTACCATAGGAGATCTCATAAAGGTGCAAGAAACTCTCGCTAAGAATCAGACTGGCATGGATGCTACTCAGAAGGAACTATTTAACTATCTCAAGACTCTTATAGGCAAGACGTCAGAGAAAACTCAGGAGAAAGGAAAAGCTAAGGAAGTGTCTTCAGATGCTGATCCCGAAGTCACTCCAATCCATGTAGTAGACGATGAATAATTTTCTAAGACTGTAGACAACCCACAGATAAAGAGCCGTCCAGTTTCATTACTCGTGAGGACTTGGAACGTCTTTTGGAAGATCATGGGAAAGACAAAATGCCTTCTGAACATCGTCACCAACCTCCATACCCTGTTGCTACACAAAGAACTCCTTTTCCAAAAGGTTACACTTCTCCAACCTTCACACTTTATGATGGAATATGCAATGCTCGATAACATGTTTCTCGGTTTCTGGAAGCACTGGGTGAACATGAGCATAACCATGCTGTCCGTCTGAAAAAATTTCAAAGTCTCTGAAAGGTCAAGCATATACCTGGTACAACAATATCTCACCAGGAAGTATCAAAAGTTGGGGAGAAATGGTTAATGTTTTCTACAGGAAATACTTCTTCGTTTTAGAGCAAATCACCCTCTCTGACCTCGGAAGGATGTTTCAAAGGAGTAACGAACATCCTAAAGATTATGTGAAAATGTTCAAGGTTCAAGCCTTGGATTGCCATGATCCGAATGTCACAGAGCAACAACTCGTGGATTTGTGCATCAATGGAATGATTCCAGTCTACATAGCCATATGAGAAAATCTCAGGTTCCAGACCTTCTCAGAACTTCATGAAGCGACCAAGAGATCAGCAACTACTGCACATGCTTTATTAGAAAGGGCTAAGATTACAAAATCTGAAGAACCACGAGAGACTCGAGGTAAAAGACGTTTAATCAACAAATAATACAACCTTCAACCTTCCACAAATTCTATTACGGAAGGGAACAAACGAAAGTCTGAGCCACCGCGCAAGCATGCTTCCTCAACTCCTGCAAAGACACAAAGGAAAGATAATGTGCAAACTCCTTCTCAACACACAGAAGTTGATCCAGAGGCACCTGATTTTCCCTGCTCCATTGAGGAAGTTATTAAGCTGCTAGATGTCTGGGTTCAAGATGGCACAATCAAACTACCTTATGTCAAGAAAGAGCCAACTGAAGAGGTCATGGAAAACCCTTGCTACTATCGCTTCCATAGGTTCGTCAACCATCCCACAAGTGATTGCATAACTTTGAAGCGCATATTTAAAGAGAAGGTCGAATCAGGAGAACTCAACTTGGGGACTGAAGGAGTGCACAGAGACCCTCACCCAGATAGAACCTTCACTCTTTCTGAACCACTTGTCAAAGAAGCAGTTCAATCTTTAATCGAACATGTCTGCGAATTGTTGTACTTATCAAAGGATCAAAGGGGAGACATGTTCGCCGCACTGAATCACATCATGTCAGGAAAGCGTTTATTAATTCAAGAAGCATTTCCTGAGACGCCCTCAACGACAGACAAAGAAATTTACGACTGGGGACTTCTCACCACAGTCTATCTCAAGGGAAACGAGTTCAAATGAGCACTGATTGATTTTGGCACCGTTGTCAATGTTATCCCTATGAAAACCTTCAGAGCTGCTAGTATCACATGACAAAAAGAAATTCATGCTACAGTAATAATCACAGACCATTAAGGAACACCCAGAGATGCTTATGGCCACATTACTCTTAAGGTGAACATAAACTCAGTTTGGGCGGAAACAAAATTTTACATAATACGAGAAGATCCAGGATATGACATGATCCTTGGACGTACATGGGTTCATGCTAGAAAGGTAACACCAACACCTTCAATTACACATTTCTCTGTTGAAGAAACCTCTTATTCGGAAGAAGAAAAAGAAGACATTTCACTATTCAAGTATCAGAAGAAGGTCAAAGCCCCGACGGAGCTAACACAAAATCCTGAGGAAAATGCAATGCTTTCATCAAAAGATTTCATACTCAGAAAAGTCTTATTCCTCCTCATGTGCCAATATCATCAGTTTTCAAATATGCTTATTTGATCAGAGGGATTCACTCCACCAACAACTTAGCAATTGAAAAATGCTATGAATGGATGACCTCACCTCAGCAATATTTCACCAAAAGGATAAGCTATGAGTTTCTTCAAATCGAGCATACCATCAAAAAATTTATTGCTGAAGATGTAGCCAAGCATGACAAACAGTATCTCAAATACTCTCTCCCGCACGAGTGTCCATACATACCTAACCATGGAACTCCACTATGCGAGGAATTCCAAATCAGCAGAAGATATTCATAGCACGGATGGTCAAGCCTAACAAATTCCAGGAAAGAGATTTAGTTCTCAAAGTAACTAAGCGTAATTCCCATTCTACAAAGAATTCCAACTGGGAAGGACCCTTCATGATCTCTAAGTCTGTTGCTGGTGGATACTACAGATTGATCAACATGGATGGCAAGGAAGGTGTGGCCGTGATACACGAAAATTGGCTTAAGGCCTTTGACGTATGAGGTTTTGGATATTTGAAGTATTGGGGACAATGTCCAAAATATTTGGCATTTAGAGTTTTCCTGTCATTGTATTTCAATTCCTCCAAAATGTTTGCAATACTTGCATTCAGTAATTTAAATCCAGTAATTTATCAAACTTCAGTCTACTTAAAAGAAAATCTATATTAAATCCAAAGAAAATCCTCAATCATCTGCTTACTCAAAACCTATTAAAACCAGAAATAAACCTCACATCTCTCAGAAGTTCAGAATTTCAAGAGATTATGAAAAGAAATCAAAGGAAATCAGCAAAGAAATATTTTTTCTCCTCTGCATCCTTCAAGACTTGTAAAATCGCCTTCTCCATGTTCAGCTCTTCAGTCAGTCTGGAAATTTTGTCTTCCTTATCCATCACATCATCATTTGGAAAGGGTATGTTATTTTCGCATGAGTCCTTAATATCATTCATCTTCTTACTAAGCCACTTCACGTTGAATCCAAGTCTCTCATAATTCTCCAAGTTGAACTCCCAATCAAAGAGTACATCTAGAGTCATAGTATTTCTTTCCCTAGTGCATATATCTTTTACAACATGCAAGATAACACTCACTTTCATTGTTAAAGAATAAACACGCTTTGGGTCTCTAGTGACGATAATGTGACCGAACTTCCTCCATATTTTATCATATAAGCCTGAATATCCAACGGGGACGCTGAATCCACCAACTATCTCATGGTATGGGAGTGATGCATCAAATGGGGGATCAAAATCAACTCCCACACTTGGGTATTCATGCACCACTGTACGGTTTTCAATTTCTGGAACAACTTCTGCAACAACAGTTTCTTCAGTCTCTTCTACTAACGGCTCAGTTCCTTTCGCCACTGAAGCAACAACAATCGAAGTCTCAGTCTCCTTAATTACTTCAAAAACAACTCTCTCTAATGGCCTTGAAGTGAAGATATGGTTGACTCTTTATCTATAACCTCAGGGTTGCTTGTTTCATCATTATTGGCTCATTTATTCTCAACTTCGGTATTTTGCACCTAATACGAAGATTACATGAGATTATGACCATCCAAGTATAAAACCAAAAGAAGTCATGAACTACAGTATAAAAGTGGTCTAACATCATCAAATTTCTTTATTACACATGCTATACGTCAGCAAATAACATGAAAGTCGCAAGAACTCATTTTACAACAAGCCCGCCTGGGAAGATTTTACACTACCCTGTACAAAACGATTAAATGGGAGTGATTGGTGAAGAATCAAAGGTTGAGTTATATACCATTCTCTTCGTATAGATTTTATCTACAACGTATCAAAATTTCATGGCAATCAGATAAAATTGCAAGAAGAAGTGGTCGAAACTTTGAACTACATGACATCTGAAAATTTCCTGAAAGTCACATGGATGTTTACTGTTTCGTCTATTTACACTCCTAAACGTGCTCAAAACTTAAAAATCTTCTATGATAAAGCTTAGAAATTCCCCGGGCATAAAGATACATATGCGTATCATGAAAATATGACATCAGACGAAGATTCTACGGCGTTTTTGCTAAAATGCTGAGTTCAGAATTTTCTGGTGACGTATTTTCGACAAAACTTTTCATATATTCACATGCATTCTCACTCATTCAGTCGTAGATCAAAAATTTTATGCTTCTATGGATAAAATACAAGATAAATAATTACTTGGGTGGTCTTCAAAGTGCTTAAAGAACCAGAATGGCTCACACCGACATCGACAACACCATTACTTTCATTCGGTTTCGAACTCTGGGAGTTTTATTTATCACCATTCTTCGAGCGAGATGGAAACATCCTTCTGGATATATTCTCAACAATTAGAATTTTATTTACTAAGTATCATAATTTGATATATGAAGAAATACTTACTTCAGATTCTTCTTCAACACCCAAGTCAGAAACCGTCTACCCAACAGCAGAGAACTGAGGACCGTCAATACTCGATGGAGTAAAATTCTACAACAGAATAGCAAAGATTGGTTTCAAGATCCTAAATTCATGGATGATAAGAAGTCATGATGAAAGAAATATCGATAACTCACCAAACAAATCACTGGGGACTTTATGGTATTAGATAACATCTTATAGTTCTTGCTCTTGCCTTCTCCGCCATGAACAGTTTCTTCAGCCTCCGAGAGGTTTACATCAATTCGCAATCTTACATTATGACCACCCTATGAAAAGAAATTTTGATGCAATGATCAAAATACAATCATCATAATCTTATGAAGACTTCGTAAAATACTTACTTGTGAACATCCTGGAGATGTTTTTCATTTATCACTACTAGGGAAATGCTTCAATCTTGGTCGAGTAGCAATCACCTCATGAGAAGGACGTTCTTTTACTAAAGGTTGATCAACTCTCACAAAATCAAGTAAACGGTGGAGTTGTTGATCCCAAAAGTTTATGTAACCCGGAGTTACATATGAAACTCTCTCAGAGCTGGGGAACCAGAATTCGCTTCCTTCCACATGTGTGCGATCCATACAGGTCATGAGCTGATCAACTGAAGGTTTTCTTCTTCGAAAAGTCGGAACACACTGATCCATACCCATTTTCCGAGATGCCCTATCAATATTGTATTCTTCCACTGAGAATTCACCATGCATTATGGATATCAGATAACCAGGAGTACAACTTATCATAAAAGCTCTCTCACCGTCGTCCAAATCAGCACCATATTTCAAAGTCATGCTCTCCTCATCATTAAAAGTTCTCAACTGAGATATGTAAGGGGGAACTGATACCCATGGGTGGAAGGTGAATTCAGATTCACGATCCAGGACATCAACGAAGCGAGTATTGAGTCGAGGTTTCTTTGTGGACCAGCACATGATCCTGGCATTATCTTTCTCAGAGAAAACATGGAGAGCATCAGTATTTAATCCTTGCAAAATGGTACGTGGAATAGGTGCATAATTCTTGTAGTGCTCCCACATCAAAGCTTGAAGAAACATTATATTAGTATAACACTCAATCTTCATAAAACAGTTCGAGATACTAGAGTACATGATCAAGGAATCCAAGTTAGAGTACAAAGAACCCTGGAAAAAGCTACCTATTGGGAGTTGCTCACCCTGAGCCATCTTAATCGCAAAAGGAATCACGAATGGATTCAACAAATTTCCAGCATCTTTAAATACATATCTGGACATCCATAAGCATAAGAAATCAGCAATAGATAACGTACTGTCAACAGGCCACTCCATAGGAGTATCTCTTTGCCACCATTGTATTAACCAATGAGCATAAAAACCTTTGTTGCCAGACGCCTTATTGATCTCTTCCATCGTGGTTGTCAAGATGTTAGAGATTGCAACTTCCTCTGATGAAGAAATATTTTCAGGAAGATTCCCCGTAATTGGAAGATGCAACAAAGAAACTACATCTTCTAAAGTAATGGTAAACTCTCCCCATCTGCATATGAAAGAGTGAGTTGGAATACACCATCGAGCAAGTAAAGCTACAATACCTCGCGCATCATGAAAAATGAATAAATCTCCAGAAGCTTGAATAGATCGTATTACTCGTGCGTCATGTAACTTAGCTCGAACATGAGGAAAACCCAGCACGTACCTCGCCCATCCAGAAAACTTTTCCAAGGGCCGTCGAGAAAGCTTGAATTCAATAATTGATGCAGAAAAATATCCTCGTTCAAGACATAACTGAAGAGATGCCTGAGGAGTTACCAATTTTTTCTAAGTAACCTCTCTCGGATTTATCAGAAGACGAAATGCTGGAGTTTTGAGACGCTTTTCAGGCTATTGATATATGAATAAGGCATCCTCTATGTTTGGAACGTTCTTGATTCCATGAGTCTCATCTTCGCCAATGGAAGTCACATCCGTGCATGAATCATCCTTAGAGGCATCATCATCTATGTGTGAATCTTCCCTGGAAGCATCATTGTCCACACACATATCATCTCTGGAAGCATCATTGGCTTGGTAATCATACATCCTTGCAAAAGTAGTTGTAACATGCACATAATGCTCTGCTTCAGTATATCATTCATATAAGATGCAAACATCAGTGGAATGAAGTAATTGGAAAAATGCTCATGCAAGCATCTACTGTAGTTGCATAAAATCCCACAACACACCCCATATCATATAATGATAATAATTTCTAGATCTAATCATAAAAATTATGGTAAAAGTGCTAAAATTATAAAATGGACACAAGATTTTTTACATGGTTCGATCAATATGATCTACATCCATGGTTCTTCACTATGATTGTTATAATTACATAAGTATTACATTTAGAATCTCTATTAATGAGTATTTGGAGCTCTCTAGATCTAGTTTTTGGGGAAGAAGATGATAAAGAAAATAAATTTCTCTCTCTTACAAAAAATATCTCCCTCTCGGAATATGTTCCTCCTCTTCTCTCTCCTCCTCTTCTCTTTATATAGGTATTTACATAGTGGATGATAGCTCACATACAACTCATATTCCCCCTATTTTAGGATCCCTTACTACATTCTCGCAAGCTCTCTCCATAATTTCGCAGACTCTCTCTCTCTCTCTTGCTATGTTCTCGCAAGATTTCTCTATAATTTCACAAGGTCTTCATATCTTTCTCATGTTTTATGTTGTCGTTGTCTATTACGTCACTTATGTAATTAATTTGCGACATTTGCATTGTGTGTTAGAAGTTTTCGCAAGAGCGTTGTTGTTGCGAGATTCTGCTCCTACATTTTTCATTTTTTATCTTGAATATTGCTTGAAGAGCGATCTTTAAGAAAAAAATCCATTGTTGTAGTAGTCTTTGATCTTTGTTGATGAAGGAACGAGAGAAATAATACTGGACTTGAAAAGTACGTACTTGCCTCTATTCTTTTTCGAAGTTCTGAAGCTTTGCGAAGTAAATAAGAAGTATCATCTCTTGGAGTATGCGAAGTATAAAGTATCCTTGAAGTAGTATAAGAAGTATCCGTCCTTGAATGAGAGTGATAAGTATTGCCTCTGTTCATGTGAGATTATTACTCAATTTTTGGTGAGACTTTTTGTTGTTCATTAGTGAACGTCCACTTTGGAAATGATTCTTGCCGAGAAGATAAAGAACATGAAATGTTTTCTTGGTAATCCATAGTTGCCTCTGTTCTTTATCTATGAGGGTAGAATTCTTGTAAAAGTGTTGAATGAGTAAATTGCTTCTCTATTCTTATCTTGCCTCTGTCTTATGTTTTGTGTTCATGCGATAGTATAATCTCTTTAAGTTGCTTATAATTGTGCGAAATAATATCATCCTGCAAAATAACCACATTCTGCGAAATTCTGACACATTCTTTGAAATTCTGATTAATCTTGCAAAATTCTGAATAACCTTGCGAAATTATGAAATACTCTGCGAAATTCTAAAGTACTCTGCGAAATTAAGAAGTACCCTGCAAAATTCTAAAGTACTCTGCGAAATTATGAAGTATTCGGCGAAATTCTAAAGTACTCTGCGAAATTATGAAGTACTCTGCGAAATTCTAAAGTAATATTCCTGAGAGATTCTGAATAGTATTGTGAATAACCTCGAATAATCTTGCGAACTTCTGAATATTTCGTAATTTTTTGTAAAATACTTGTGCGAATTTAATGCTTATGTGATGATTATGTTATGAGATATGTATGCAATGTGTATGCCATGAAATGCTTATGCAATGCTTTCATGATGCGAGTATGATGTTTGTATGATGAGAATGCTTATCTATTGCAATGTATATCTAATGTTTGTGTTACTTAGCTCATTTTGCCTCGGTAAAATTGATGTAGCTTTAAATCAATTCCATTCTTCATTTCTCTGTTTTTGTCTCTAGTATATGCATTCCTCTTTGCATATTTATTGTTCTCGCAAGTTCATTTTGACTCATCTTTCTTGCTCATTGTATCTCATTATTTTATTGTCTCCACTGTTTTATTCCTGCACTATTAGTCTCGCATAATATAATATAATTAAAATATCAAAGGTGCATCATTTTCACTATCTTAATTTCATTTCAGTATATATGTTCGCAAGCTTGTTTGCTCACATATAATCATTTTCGCAAGCTTATTTGCTTACTGTCTTATGTGGTCTTACTTTGCCTTCCTATTTAAAGGTCTTATTTCGCCACGTTTCTTTTTTCTTTGCGACAAAATCGCAGGACGTCTTTACACTTTCATGTATTGACCCATTGATCTTGTCTTATCTCTTGTATTATGGCCTCAGCAGGATATTTTTTATGCGACAATATGACAGGCCTAAATATTCTTGTGAACATAAAGCCCCATGACATTGCGGTCTTGCGACGAAATCACAGGATGTCTTTACATTTTCATGCAAAAAACCATTGATCTCGTCTTATCTTTTCTATTGGATTTTTGCCTCTTTATATTTGTTGCACCAATATGACAAGCCTAAATTTTATTGCGAAAATAAAGCCTCATGACATTTGCGTCTTAAGACACTTATCAGCGCCCTAATGGAGGGTGCCGCCCTTATCTTCCCCCTTGTTTCCCCTTCAAGGAGGCGTACATCGGCTATACAAGACTATCTCCTCCCATCCGGTTTTACCAACAACCAGTTGTTTTCGCAGCCTCCTATCCTTTTTTCCTATATGGCTTATAGTTACGAGAATGCACCCTAAGTGGGGTTTTCTTTGGGCCGAGTGCATCATAGTCAAGACTTTCCAAGAATTTCCAGGGTAGTTTCATACGCCCCGGGCACCCTTGGATAAACCGTGTACCTTGGCACCTTGATCATACTTTGCACTCCTTAGGAGAGACCCTCGGTCGTCCAATTTTTAATATATATATATATATATATATAGTTGGAAATCCAAGGTACCTCTCCTGGATGGGCTTTCATTGACCCTAAATATCCATGACTCAGGTTCCAGCAACGGTATAACCTTATCCCTGAGCCATGCAAAGAGATACCCCCTTATATGACGCACTTTAGGTCTTACATTTGCCTCTTGCGAAATTTTATTCACGAACTACGCCATAAAGGTTCGTCCCATTCTATTTGTTTCTCTGTGAAATTTTCGCGTTTCTTTATTATTTCATTCTGTAGATGGGGAAAAACGATCTGCTGGTTTTTTCGGAATTGACAACGATTGTACGGAGGAGATTCCTTGAACCGAGCAAAATGTTCAACCTCACACAGATGTACCGCTATGAAGGGGGTGCTTTAAGTTCGAGAGACCAATCTGTAGTACTCCGTCCTAAACCAAGACTATGGTCGTTCCAGAGTAAATTCGGTCACAAGAGAGGATGGGTTGATCTGTAGGAGGGAAGCTGAGAAATGTGTGAGATCAATGGTGATCTGATATTGTAGGTGTGTTATGATTTCAGCGTGAAATTCTCTGAATGATTGAATATTTCCTGATTGAGAGTAATTTCTGTGAGTTCGTGTAGACAAATGAGCGTCTTTATGAACTTTGGTGAGAAATTGCTCGTTCAGACGATTATCGTTCGAATGTTTTAGAACTCTTCGAATCTTGTTCCTTCAATCGGGATTCAGAGACATTATATAATGCCGGAGATGAAAACACCATGATCCCATGAAGTGTGATAGTTTGCTGGAATCAAAGAGTGGGGAAGTGGGAAATCTTGTTAAACCAATTACTCATCGTGCGGAGACTTGGTTAATTTTCCACCCACTACTTTGATGATTCCTTCAACTGATTGCACGACTTGCTCACATTCCATCGTATGTTTGAATACACGTGCCGTAGACCGCCAGACCAAAACCCTAGTTGATACCCCCCCAAGTGACACGATTGATGTCTCGTGGTTTATTTAGTCTGTTGCTGATTCCATGACTTCACGGGACGATGAGTCCACATATTTGCTGAGTTAAACATGATTTTGTGAAATGTTCTGCAACTCATGAATCGAACGTGTCTGCTGAGACAGTGGTGGAATCCTCACGTTGAGGTGAGCGAGTGTTGCTCGATAATTTGTTGAATATTGATAGTTGAACCAATATTCCTTGATTTGAGTAAATATTTCTCATCTGAGCAAGTGTTACTCGTCTGATGAATTATTGGTAGCGTGACCAAAATAAAATATTAATTAAAGCATTGGTAGTTGAACCGAGCATAATTAATAATAATACTGATCATGAGATCATTGCAAAATTATTAGTGTTTGAATCTAGAATCAGGATCCTTGGATTCAGAAACCCTAATTTGATCAATTGATGACCAATTGATGGTTTATTTGAAAATTAACCATGGAATGAAGGAGAACCGGCTTAATGGGACTGTGGATTGACCATGAAATTATCATATGCTCATGTGAGCAAAAACCAATACCTCTTTGAAGAGTTGGTGAGTTGTTGAAAGAATGATTAAATGCTGGTTTAATCATTTGCTGAATTACTGCAGGGTTCAGCATTAGGTGATAAAACCTAATTAATTATTAAAATATAAGGGACCGACCAAGGGGTTATGAAACCATCCCTGAGTGGTCACGGGATCAGATAATGATCGCTCCGTCAAATTCTGAAATTGTTTGGAGAGTTTTTGGACCTAATATGTGCTATTGTGAAAATTAGGTCAGATTGTGAGAAACACGTGGGATTGGCTCATTGCGATCCAAAAATCCAACCTTGGTCGGTCAAGGTAACATGCTTTCGTCATTGAGACATCCGTGTCTCAGTTCTGAGAATTTTGATATTTTCTGGTGCACGTTTGAGCGACCATTTGAGAAAATATGACAAAATTAAGGTTTTCTGATAAAACCGTCAAAACTTCATCGGATGAAGGAAAATAATGAAAAGTGAAGGAATTATGAAGAGGTGAGGGACCGACTAAGGGGTCATGAAACCGGCCCTGGGTGGTCATGGGATCAAATGTTGATCGTTTGAGCACTCCCCAGATTGGTTGAAACCCTAATGAGCGTCCTTTGGTAGAATCAATATAGATTTGTGAAAAATACTAGAACCCCCCTACTATATGGTTCTAACATATAGAAGCCCCACTAAATGGATCCTATACTATCAACTCCATACTTTCATTTTTTAATATTTATAGGCCCGGAATTTTTATTTTCAGGGCTTGATAATAAAGTGACATTTTCGTAATGTCAGTTTTACCCTTTTAAATATATACAAGAGAAAAATGATAAGATCTATTCATTTCTCATTTTTCTTTCTCTCTCATCTCTCTCTCAGTTGTAGAGAAAATAGATTTTAGGATTTTTCATCTGTCACAGTTTTTCATCTTATACCTATTTTGAGCAGAGACGATCGATGACGACGATAGAGATCACAAATCCATCATCAGGAGAAGGAGGAGCATCAGTTGCAGTAGAAAATAATGGATTCGAGAAACAAATTTCAACTAATTGATCTGCAGGTTCAACAGAATTTCATCATCTTCTATTAGTGATTATGCTTAGATTGAGAGATTTTAGTTTATTCATTTCAAAAACAAATCTGAGAAAAACACTTTAGGGTTTTCAAAACTTAAATCTCCATGCGTTTTTCAATTAGCTTGTCTGAATCGAAATTTGATCTTAGATTTACAATCATCTACTCTCTGCGGTTGTATGAATGTAACTTTATTTGAAGAATCTTGAAGAAAAATTTCAGATCTGTTCTTCGGAAAAATCATCGTAACTCTCAATTTCAAGTTGCGATCTAAAAACTAATTAGAGATTCGGTATCAACGACTCCTCATCTCTATTACCCATAGATTTAATTTGAATTTCATTGTCTTTTAATTTTCGATTTCATATGTTCTTGTATATAAGAAATGGAAGTTGTTTTTGAATGATTTTATCATTGTGTTCTGTGTTGGATGTGGAATTGTTGCAGGAAAGGTGATTCAGAGAGGCTCAGAAATTACTGGAAAAGTTATTTCTCCATTGACAAAGGCAGTACACATCATATGTTCGAGAAAAGGCCTGAATGAGCTCTTCTTCACTATTTCAAGCTCAACTGATTCTTGTTGAGTCTCTAGGGGTTTGGATTTGATTAACATAGGTTGATTAGTTGCTATGTTTGTTTTTAGGGTTTTGTTTGTTAACTATTTATTTAGCTCCAGATGATAGGATGTGTAGTTTTTATTTGACTGTAATGATGTATGATAGCAATAGATGATGATTTATGCCTTCGATTTAGTGACTGAGTCATTCAGTCTTATGGTGTTGGAACCTGTCTTAAACCTCAGTGATGATTTAAGTCACTATATATTTGACAGAAAAAGTAGGGGCCAAAGGTGAATTTCCTTCTTAAGCAAATTATAGAATGTGCAGGGGAATTAATTTAGTGGAACGTAGCTATCTCAGTACTTTCCTTGGGGTGGTTGATTGGTTTTGTTTCTTACAATTGGGGCATACAACAATGATTTATGCAAAGTTGAGAAAAGGTTCGGTGTTGAAGGGATTTTAGTGATAATATTTTGAGAAATATTTGGTCCTTTAATGTGATGGATTGGTGTGTTTAGGATTTTGATAGATTGAAGTGATTGCATCTTTGCTGTGTCAATAATGATTTCTATATGACTATATCTATTTTGTTGTATTTGAAAGTAATTTTTTTCTTTAGTCTTGAATCTCTCCTTACTTTCATTTTTCATGTTTAGTTGGTAGGCTGCGCTAAAAAAGGAAGGGACAAAGGGAATACACACGCCTCTTAACTATATCTTCGTGCAGGATACATGTAATTAAAGATGACTGATTCTACTGTATCCATGTCATTATGGATGATTATTGCATTCCTAGTCTTCCAAATCAGTCGAACAGTTGGCAGCTGGGTTAATGAACAATGTGATGAACCAGTTTAACCTTCCATCTGTTGACGATGCTTGCTTACTTATCCCAGGAGCAAGACAATCTCAAATGGTGCCTTCTTAGGAAATGTATCATTAAGTACGGTGAAGGAAAATGGCATCAAGTTCCTCTTAGAGCAGGTTAATTGATTACTTACATATGCGTACCAGGTTAATTTTTCGGATATACATTTTTTAATTAGTTTTGCTAAATTCTTACAGGGCTAAATCGCTGTCGAAAAAGCTGTAGATTGAGGTGGTTGAACTATCTCCAACCAAACATCAAAAGAGGAGAGTTTCAACCAGATGAAGTGGATCTCATCATCAGGATGCATAAGCTTCTTGGCAACATGCAAGTAAATTAGTTGTTAAGCTAATTAGCTACATGTGTGGCAGCTCCATTATATATATATGTTTCTTTCGAACTAGCTAGTTTCTTGGAAACAGGTAAGTTCATTTATGTAATTAGCACCCGAATTTGCTCACTTACTCATTCCTTCGAAACTTCTGCCCTTTCAAGAAATTATTAATACACGAATAGACTTCCCTACATATCTGTCTCCCAGCACTTGTATAAGGTCAATAGTTGAGTCCCATACAACATTAAAGAGGTGAGCATAAGACAAAATTATTAATAGCATCCAGGAAAATAATTGAAGCATAAGACAAAATGGATAACAGAACTCCTCTCCTTGTAAATATATTTATCAGTTTTGCTTCATGCTATACACCATCCTTTATTTCAGAAAATTAGTACATGCACATTATCAATCAAAGTGTTCAATATTTTAGTTGTTGTTTTATTTTGGCTAGAAATTTGTCACGTGCTTCCATGATCCCTAACATTTATTTGCTTGTGGATTGTTGTAGACTGTTTCGTTTCCTTCAAAGTCACTTGATTATGACGGCTTGAAGAGGTAATTGTTTTGCTTTCTATATAGCTCATTCTATTGTATGATATTTGTAAACTAATATTTCATATTATGTTCTCTACAGGGATAAAAATAGAGATGATAAATGTGTTACTATTAATGATTGGAAAGTAAGTATGCATGACCTTATTTAATTTGATTGATTTAAATATGTTTCATGTAAGAGATGGCAGTACTCTTTCTACTACATTTAAAGTACTCCATTGAATGATATCTCAATTTCTCGGCTGTATGTATATTTATCATTTCAATCAATATGTCTTGGATGTTCTCTAAGAGATAAAATTTGTTTGAGAAATTCATTTTTGTTCTTCGACGGTTATTGTTTGAAAATTGCCAGGAAACTTACACGTCGATTTGTTTCATAACAGGGTGTTCGTTGGAACAGTGAGTGAATTCTATCAGAAACATGCAGAGTGCCCCATTATCACCATCAAGCGCAAGGAAGAGGATATGCCATAAGAACCTGTTGACGACTAGAAGTTTACCTTCTAGTTACACAAGCTAAGTGGATGTGTAACTTCCAGTTACACATGCTAATTAGATGTGTAACCTCTAGTTACACATGCTAATTAGATGTGTAACTTTTACTTACACATACTTATTGAATGTGTAACTTTTGGTTACACAGATTTTACTTACATATAGTAATGGTTGTTACTGATTAAAAATGTTGCATTCTTTCCATTAAGGTTGCATTATTTTCATTCTAAAATGTGCATATAATATGTGAATTATTGTATGATATGAAACGTGTATCTAATCGATAGTTGTTCATTGTGCTTTACTCGTCCGTTCATAGCTATGTGATGGTGAAAGTTGTAGCCGATGGTGGTGCGGGTGGTGGTACTACTGGATTTGTGAAGAAATAACTGGAGGTGTCACATTAATTTGTGGTGGTGGAATTGCAGAGTGGTGCAACTATTCTATTGAGTTTTGTGATTCTAGGAGGTGTTGGTGGTGGAGGTGCATATTTTAGAGGAGGATATGGAGCCAATGGTGGTGATGGAAAAAACTATTCAATGCACTCAAATTCTTTGCTTGCTGGTACACCTTTTTAGATCCCTCTCTTGTTGTTTTTAGTTTCAAATTTTATGTCTAGACTGCACATTTATTCACATTACACAAGTAGGATGCATGTGTAACTTCTAGTTACACATGTGATGTGCTTGTGTAACTTCTAGTTACACATGTGATGTTCTTGTGTAACTATGAATTAGACTAGACAGATGCATGAGTATCTTCTAGTTACACATGCCAATTATGAACAAACCTTGTAACCAAATATTACACATGCCAGTTACATAAGCTTTTATGGATGTGTAACTCTTAGTTACACAAGTCAGGTGCATATGTAACTCTCAGTTACACATATTATATGCATGTGTAACTCCTCTTTACACTAGACAGATATTAGGTATCCAAGTCATATGCATGTGTAACTGTCAATTACACATGATAGATGCATGTGTAAGATGGGTTATCATGTGTCTTTTCTGTGATCTTTGTTCTATAATTTTTCCTTACAATTCTCCTATAATATTATTATTTTTTTCTTTTTATTCATCCAACCTAATCCATGGATGTTTATTTCGTTGCAGATATGCAAGCATTTTGGAATGAGGAAGACAAGAAAGAAAGGAAAAACTTCTAGTATAGGTTTCAGTGGCTTATTTCTAGTGTTTTAACTCATTTATTGTGTTCAGTAACAACCGATTACTATAGCTGGTAAACATAGTTATTATTGTAAATGAATATTAATGCGATAGATGTATTTTTTGTATATTTTTTTTCTTCTGTTGTGTAACTGTTGACTACACATGCCATATGCACGTGTAACTTGTGGATACACTTGTCATATGTATGTGTAACTTCTTATTACACATGTTATATGGATGTGTAACTTTAAGTTACACACTATTGAATACACAACATGAATGTGTAATTTTTATACATGTGTAACTTCCGGTTACACTTGCAATATCAATGTGGCCGGAGGTGGTGGTGAGCGGTGGTGGTTATCTGCGGCGGTGGTTGGCGGTGGTGGTTGGTGGTGGTCGATGGCGGTGGTGGTTGCCGGCAGTGGTTGGCGGTGTCTATGGTGGTGGTTGGCGGTGGTCGGAGGTGGTTGCCGGCGGTGGTGGTCGGAGGTGGTTAACCGCGGTGGTGGTCGGAGGTGGTTGTCGGCGTCGGTGGTCGGAGGTGGTTGACGTCGGTGGTGGTCGGAGGTGGTTGACGGCGGTGGTGGTCGGAGGTGGTGGTTGCCGGCGGTGGTGGTCGGAGGTGGTTGGTGGCTGTGGTGGTCGGAGGTGGTTGGAACATCATCACATAATATTTTAATAATTTGGGGCCTAAATTTAAATTTTATTTAATTATGGGCTTGACCATATGCATAAGGGTATCAAGGTCTTTTAATAATTTGGGGCCTAGATTTAAACTTCTTTTAATTAAGGGTCTCACATTATGGGTTATCCATGGGTTGGGCCTTAGCCTAATTTTCCCTATAGATTTCTCATACGGACTCGGATTTTATTGGTCCGCCCCTCCATTCCATACGGAAAAGAATTTCCTCTCTTCCAGCGCGGGAATATTTAGGTTTTAAGCTCTTTCGGGAGGTGAAAACAGCCAGAGAATAAAACTCAAGAAAAATTCAAGGGGCCGGTCCCATAACATTTTTCCTAATATGATAAAACGAAGGAGTTTTGTTGAAATCAAGGAGTTTCCATCAGATGAGGGAAACAAAAAAAATTATAAATAATAAAATAAGGGACGTGTGAGCGTGTGGGACCGGCTTGGAGCATGACTGGCCGACCAAGGCCCGGTCCCATGCGTTTTCCCTATTTTATGCATTATTTCGTGATTTGAAGGAATTTTCATAATTTGAAGGAAATATCATGAAATCAAGGAATTTTCATTGGATTATGAAAACATGAAAAATATGCTCATAAAAGAGTGGGACGTGTGAGCCATCTAGGGTTTGGCCGACCGTCCATGGCCCGTGCACACGGGTTCCCTAATTTTTATTAGTTTTCATGGGACGAAGGAAATATCATGAGATTAAGGAGTTTTCATGAAATTAGGGAAATAATAATAAAATCATGAGGAATCATGAAGTGTGGGCCGGCTGGAACCAAGGCATGGCCGGTTTTCCAATGGTCACGCCCCATCACATTTTCCCTAATTTTATATTATTTCCTCCGCGCGAAGGAAGCACCATGAGATTGAGGAGTTTCCTCAAAACAAAGGATATTCGTTCAAATGAAAGGTTTTTCATAAACTCAGAGAAAACAACAAAAATATGATAAAAATATGAAACTGGTGTGGGATTGACCACGGCACGGTCGGACGGTCAGTGATCCCATGCTTCCAGCGCCTTGGTCAATTTTATTTATTTGTTATTTTTCATCCTATTGTGCGATGGTTATTAATATATCATTGTTGAATACACTTGCACCATTTGAGACAGGGCTTGCTCAGGAGGTATCTCTGATGCCCATGCGTCCAATATTTATTACTAATCCATGGACTTCTGCTGGGAAGAACCATGGTTTGTGTAATGAAATATCTACGAAAATATTCGAATATTTTCAGGAATTCGGCGGATGAATCCAAGAATTTAAGTTTGAGACAGGGCTTACTCAGGCGGTAGCTTTGATGCCCGTGCGTCCAATATTTATTACTAATCCATGGACTTATGCTGGGAAGAACCATGGTTTGTGTAATGAGATATCTGCGAAAATATTTGAATATTTTCAGAAATTCAATTTAGGTTTGAGACAGGGCTTGCTCAGGCGGTAGCTCTGATGCCCGTGCGTACAATATTTATTACTAATCCATGGACTTCTGCTGGGAAGAACCATGGTTTGCGTAATGAGATATCAATGAGATATCTTCGAAAATATTTAAATATTTTCTGAAATTCTGCGGATGAATCAAAGAATTTAGGAATAATTAATTTATGACTTTATACTAGCAGAGTAAGTTGTTCGGGAGTTTTTCATCCCGTGATAGAAATAATTACTGGAGTGCTCAGTACTCATGAGATATGCCGTTGTCTAGATGTGAGACTATATATCTATATGCACTCTGAGAGAAAGTATTCTCCATCAGAGGATTCGATGAGAGACCCGTGTCTCAATATTCACGTCTGATTGCTGAATCAGAGGTCGTATAATTATGGGTTTACGATTTTAGACTTTGTCGAAAATACACCATCTACATTAAGTCCCATGCTTAGTGAGGAAAGCCGTGTTCCTCAGTCAGCATTGAATGGTGATTTTCCGGTCATAACAGTGCAAGTAATTGAACTCAGTCGTAAGTTAAGATGTTACCGGATTTCGATCGTACGAGCATATCATGACTTGAAAGTAGACTCTAGTGGCATGATAGAATGTCATTTAGTGAGCATGAGTTGATGTTGAACCGCTGATTTGGATGACATGATCTTGGTCGTTCAGGATTCGCGGGCCGGGCCAATAAGGAAATCCTTAGAAAATTAGGTTTTGGAAACAAAGTTTGATATAAAAGGAATTGCTTCTCCTTTTTTTTTTTTAATTTTCTCACGACCAGCAGCTCCCGTCACCTTATCATCTTCACTCCAGCACTAGGATAGGAAGAAAAAAAAAATCGTCGGAGCTCCAGCGCCACCGTCAACGCCGTCACCGTGCGGCAGTTCTTCACCGACGCCGACAGGTATGCGTCCAAAACGTTTTTTTTTTTTTTTTTTTTGCTGATGCTCATGAGTTTTATGGGTTGTTCACATATTGATCATGATAAAATTACATACCCGTGTATATATGATTGTGGGTTTCGTTGAAAAAACCTTCGTTTTTGAAAACGTATGTTTGTTTGATCGTTAGTTTTTGAAAACTAGTAATGATCCCTGATTTAGGAGTGATTTCCTTTCATATATGAATATGTAGGTTCAGTGATGAAACTATGTTGATGAGCTTTCATGTGAGCCAAAGTTTTATCATGAAAAAATAAATTTTTCACAAAACCGAAGTAAAATCTTCGTTTAAAAGAATAATGACGATGCGGAGAAACGAGTTCTCTTCTTTATGAACTTGTGTTCAGTGATAAAATTTTATGTATGATCTTTCATGTAAAACTTTATCGTTTAATGCATGAGTTTTCATAAAATTGAAATAAACCTTCGTCTTGAAGACGTATGATGGCACGAAGGACAAGGGTTTTGCAAAACCATGGTAGATTCATGGATTTTTATTTATTTATTTTTGAACCGTGGAGTATCCACGATTTATTTTTATGAGCCTGGCTCATGTTGAAAATATTTATTTATTTACATGAGTAAATAAACGTTTTGTTTATATATATATATATGCAAATATATATTATTTCTCTAAAATCAAAAGTTGAGTTTTATGTGATGTTGCTTAGAGATAAAGATTATTCATGATGAAATAATGTCTTAATTTTCATAATTATATGGTGAATGTTCACACAGTAGAAATGTTCATGCTTTTATGAAAAATATGAGTTTTTGAACGTCTTTTGTAGGTCTTGAAGAAGCAGACGATTTTGGAGCATTAACTCTAGCATTACTCTCACTACTGTTTAGTGGAAGCGTAAAAAGTAAGAGTTAAGAGTTACCATTTTTGTCGAATTTGTTTGCAGGTTGGTAATCCTTTGCGCTTCTGATTCCAGACAATGTCCGACAACAGTAATCATTCTTCTTCCTCTAGTTCTTATGATGAAGATTCCAAAGTTCCCGTATCGAAGTCCAATCCCTCTCAGGGTGAGGGGCTGAAGTCCGGCGTACCATTGAACGAGCGGAGGGTTTCTTTCGCTGAACTCAGGAAAAGGAAAGCTGTGGATGATGCAAAAGACACTCGTCAGCGTGAGAAGGATCAAATCCGGCGCAGAATGCAAAGAGCTGAAGAGAAACGTCTCATGGAAGGGATGCTCACTGACTCTAATGCTGAAGATTCTGAAGAATACATATGGGAGGTACCCGGGACCTGGACTGATCAAGATGAAAGAGAGTACCAGAGGTCCATGAAGCGATTCAGAGATGAATCGGAGGAAGATTCAGATTCAGATGATGATCCAGAAGCTTATTCGAGACCCATCAACACTGAGTATGATGATGAATAATATAGTGATGACAGCTCAGATGACAAGGAGGATGACGATTCTGAAACATTTGAATGTTCTTTAGGCTTTGTAGTAGATATTTCTTCGATGATTCGAACAAATTGTCTTCTTATTTAGAATTATCTTTTGAATAAGCAAACACCTTTATTAATGTTGATTCTTATGAGTAAATGAACCAATGTTCATGCCTTGGATTCATCACATCTTTCGACTCGCCTTGGTGATCTTTATTCATAGAAGGTACTGAGAGATAAATGTTGTGTAGGCTGAGAGAATACGCGTTACACATGTGTCCGTGTAACTTGACCATGTGTGCCAATCTTCAGCTATTTTTCCTCCGTATCTTCAGTGTTGCCCTTGTTGAAATGCTAGGGTTTCAGTAAAACCCGTAACGGAATTGACTATCCACAGAAGATAAATTTCCACCGTCATATATATTCAAGACTTCGAGTCTATCTTGTATGCAACTATTTCCTCCACTCCCGAGTCAGTTTCATCGTGTAGAGAATTCGTGATCATACCATGTTGCCACCATGTCAAGCAATGGTATTTCTTCTCAAGATGACACTCAGTCGAAGTGTGAAATAGCGGCGTGCATCTCTGTAAGTTTTCACCCTATTTATCTTTGCCTGATCAAGATGATGATTTGATCATTAAGAAAATAACTTTCTGCAGGGTAATCAAAAGAATGCCTCTTCTCGGCCCAAGCAAACCGTTAGATCTCCTGTACGGTGCAGGTCATCTCGTGCTGAGGTTGGATTGTCCGTGAGTAACCTCATAATCCTTGAGATTATACTGTGCTCCTTTGAACTAAATACTTATTATTTGTTGTAGACGGATATCCATGTCGTTGTCGACGCCAAAAGAAGGAGCGGAAAGTCTGTGACTGTAGTCGAGGTTGAAGATAGCTTCAACCGGATTGGTGAAGATTTTGTAGGATCTATGGAGGTGGGAAACAATGTTCATACTTGCGAATATCCTATAGCTGGTCTCCCTTTTGACGCCCCTTTGATCAATACTTTCATGGGTAATGAAGTGGTTGGTGGGTTCGTCGTTCCCAAGTGTCACACGCCTTTATACACTAAGATCTGGAAGAAGTATGGCCATATTTCCACCACAGAATTATGGAAAGGCTTTCCTCCAACTCTCCTGACCACGGTGGCTGGACTGTTGCCAATTATCGAGGAGATGAACCAAAAGCACTTGCGAGATGTCAAAAACCATGAGCTGCATGAGTGGGATGATATGGTCTCGAACTATGAGACATTGCGGTTCAATGTGAGCTGGCTTCGTCGTCATCTTGATATAATCAAGATACATAAGGCGGCATAAGCTTCTAATGCAATTTCTGCGACCAATGCTTTATTAGAAGAGGAGAATATATTAGCTCTAGAATCTGCCAGAGTTGAGAAGGAAGTCGAGGATCTGAAGGTAAAGGCTAGGATCTTTCAGAAAAAACTTGACAAAGTTTCTTATAAGGATTATCCATTGTTGGATGGTTTTCTCTGAGTAAGCATTTATGGTTGTTGTTTTTGAATTGATTTCTGGCTAGGTGGAATAATTAATCATGGTATGAATGAATTTTTTGCTAATTTACGAAATATTTAACGAACAAAGGAGAATTTGAATTCTCTTTCGAGGAATGAAATTACATTTTTGAAAATGTCTGCAATGATGGAATGATGAAAAGGTATTTGATTTCTAAGGATCATGCGTAATATGCTTTGAGCCATTTGTAGTTGATTATATTTCCTTCTATACCTCCATCAACCTTTAAGATTTTATAATATCCGCTAGACACTGCCTTGATAACCACGTACGGTCCTTCCCAATTAGGAGAGAACTTGGGAGTGGACATGTCTTGCTGGATATGCTTTGCTGTCTTTAATACCAGATCTCCTACTTGAAATGTTCGAGGTCTTACCATTTTGTTGTAGGCCCTAGAGATTCTTTGTTTGTAGGTTCCTACATGTTTTTCCACCTTAGCCCTCTTTTATTCAAGCATTTCCAGTTCATCAACTCTTGAGTTGGACACTTCCGCTTCATCCCACCGTATTCCACTGGATGCTGCGATCCTTGCTGAGGGAATTTTGATTTCTGCTGGTAATTTTGCATCAGCTCCATAGACGAGAGAATAAGGTAAAGTTCCAATTGAGCTCCTTGGTGCAGTTCGATAAGCCCATAAATCCATGGTCAGCTGATCATGCCAGGTCCGGGGATTATCATGAATTGTTCGACTGAGAATTCGGATCAAAGTCTTGTTGGTGCTTTCTGCCTGCCCGTTTCCTTGAGGATAGTACGGTGTAGAGAAAACTTGTTTGATGCCATATTCATCGAGCAATTCTGTAACATGCTTGTTGGCGAAAGGAGTTCCTTTATCAGTAACGATGTGTTTAGGAACACCGAACCTGCATATTATGTACTCTTTGATGAAGGCTGTGATCGTGACTCTTGTGGTGCTTCGAAGAGGAACGGCTTCAACCCATTTGGTAAAATACTCGGTTGCAGTGATAATGTATTCATGCTGCTTCGAAGATGCTGGACTGATTTTCCCGATGATGTCCAGTCCCTAGCTATTAAAGGGACAACGACTATTCACATAGTTCAATGGGAGACAAGGAGTGTGGATGAGATTACCATGGAATTGGCATTGGTGGCACCTTTGAACGTGCGCAGATGCATAATCTTCCATGGTCGGCCAGTAATATTTCTCATGAACCTGGAGAAATAATTTCTTATTTCCTTGATGCTCTCAATCATGCATTTCCTTCAAAACCGTTGGGATTTCATGCTCAGGTAAGCATCTCAATAGGTTTCCACCAAAACTTCTGCGGTATAAAATACCATCGAGAAAAACGAATCTCTTATCTTTCTGAATGAGCTTGATTGTTTCTTTTTTTCCAGCGGCAATTCATTATCCCGAAGGTACTTGATGTAAGGTTCCCTCCAGTCCCCGGTGTGATGGGATGTTAGAACTTCCAAGTGATGGGGAGGTGTCTGGAAGTTAGGACATGACTTTTGCAGAGCTCTTGATTGAACCTCTATGGAAGGCCAATAGTATCCCATTCTTTGAAGCTTTCGGTAAAGCGTTACCACCTGTGTCTGTCCACAGGTTTCTTCATGTATGCGCTTGAGCTGCTTGTCTGCCTCGTTAGGTCCAAGACATCGTGACAAAGACCCATCAGAGTTTCGATAATATAATATTCCATGAAGTAAAAAATAATTCTTTAACTCTTTGAGACCGACTTTCCCTTCTGAAAGAGAACTATTCATTTCGTGAACAATAGGTTCTCGCCAATCATGTGTTTGAATATTTACAACTTGAGCCAGCCATGTAGATGAAACAACACGTCTTTGCACAGTGATTGTCTTCTCTGCTCCTTCGAATTATAGTTTAGAGGCGAGAGTTGCTAGGCATTCGGCATGCCTATTGTTGGTTTGTCCAGTATGGACGATCGTTGTATTAGCGAAGTAGTTCAACAGATACTGAGCCTCAGTTCTGAAGGGAGCCAGTGTGATTTCTTTAAGGGAGTACGTTCCATTCATTTGGTTGACCAACAGTTTTTAATCTCCCCTTATCTCAAGATGTGTTTCTCCTGCTTGCTTGGCCAGGGATAATCCCAATAAGAATGCTTCATATTCTGTTTAATTGTTGGTGCAGTGAAAATCCAGCTTGAATGAATGTGAGAAAACCTCGCTGGATGGAGAGACGAGCAATATGCCTTCTCCCCCAGTGTCATTGCTAGGAGTGGCAGAACCGTCAAAGTACAGAAGCCATGTTTCTTCTTTGATGATCAAGACGTCTGGAAACTCACCAGGAACATCTTCGTGTAGTGTTGTTGCATCGTCTCCTAGAAAAGCAGCGAGTAAGTCTTCTACTGCTTTCCCTTTGATTTCTCTTGGTAGCGTACATGCTATGTCAAATTCTGACATCTGAAGTAACCATTTTGCTGGTCTTCCTATCAAGGCTGGCTTTGATAGTAGAAACTTTATAGGGTCAGCCTTGGAGACGAGCACAACTTTGTTGGACAGTAAGTAGTGCCTAAATTTCTGGATTGCATGCACTAACATCAAGCATGCTCTTTCAGCCTTTGGGTTTCGGAGCTGAGCATATCGCATTGTACGACTGAAGTAGTAGATCGGCCATTCGATGCCTTCATCGTCTTCTTATGCAAGGAATGCTCCGATTGCGACATCACTGAACGCCGTGTAGAGTATCAGTGGTCGACCTTGCATTGGAGATTTCATGACACCAGGTGATAACAGTATCTGATGTATTTTCTGGAATGCTTCTTGTTGAACGGTTGTCCAGGTGAAGCTCGCTCCTTTCTTCAATAGAGGGGTGAACGAAGCAATAAACTGAGCCAATCCAGGAATGAAGCGTCGAATATAATTTACCTTGCCCATAAAACTTTGGAGCCCTTTCACATTGCGTGGAGGAGGCATGCTGGTAATAGATTTCGTCTTATCTGGATCGACCTTGATTCCTTCTAATGTGACTAGGAATCCCAGAAACTTTCCGGAGGAAACGCCAAAAGAGCACTTCAGAGGATTCATCTTTAATTTAAATTCTCTGCATCTTTCAAAGACTTGTCTCAGAATTTGGAAATGAGATGCTCGAGTTTTCGATTTCACCACGACATCATCAATATAGTCTTATACTTGCTTGTACATCATGTCATGGAATATGGCAGTCATAGCTCATTGATAGGTAGCACCGGCATTCTTTAATCCGAAAGGCATCACAGTGTAGTGGAAGTTCCCGATAGGAGTACGAAATGCAGTTTTGTTGGCATCCTACTCGTACATCTTTATCTGGTTGTATCCACTGTAGCCATCCATAAATTAGAACATACCGTGACCGCTGGTTGCATCCAAAAGCATGTTAATATTGGGTAAAGGAAAGTCATCTTTTGGACAACATTTGTTCAGATTCCTGAAATCGACACAACATCTGATCTGACCGTTTTTCTTCTTGAAGTGAACAATATTTGCCAACCATGTTGGATGTTGAATTGGTTTGATAAACCCTGCTGCTAATAATTTCTGAACCTCGAACTTGATTTGTTCTTCGACTTCGTGTCTGAACTGTCTTGGCGGTTGTTTGACGGATTTGGAACCAGGTGTTATGTGCAGATGATGAGTAACCAATTTACCATCTATACTAGGCATTTCTTCGTATGTCCACGCGAAGATGTCTTGATACTCCTTCAGCAGTGCTATTAACTCCGTCTGTTCCTCTGATGACAGTGCTGAGCTTATTAAAACCGGCCTTGGATTGTCCTCCGTTCTGATGTTAATCGTTTCAAGATCATCAGTGGTGGAGTCAGTGCCATCCTGTAATTATCGAGGAGCATCTTGGATCTCTTTTTCGAGTGATGGCTCACTCTAGCATGATTCTTCAGGACGGGGAGATTCTTCATCATTCTCCCCTATTAATTGCTAATCCTTGCGCCGGTAAATGATTCTCCCGTCCGCATCATGATTGGTGATGAACTTGGATTTGTGAGTCGACATCTGATCCTTGCGGTGCTTAATCGGTGTAGCAGATGGCTTAGCCATCGTGACATCTGAGGATGATGGCTTGTCTGCAGCATTTTCGATAGACTCCCAATTTGGGAGTGGAGAACTGTAAAACTTATTTGGAGGTTCGAGGATGTTCTTTGGAGACTCAAGGAATTCAGCGTCGTAGACCGGGGCGTAAGGTGACGATGAAGCCGCAATACGAACAATTTTGTTGTTGATTAGAGCTTTCATGTATTGATGATATGTTTAAGGGACCACCTTGTTGTCATGAAGCCACGGTCGTCCGAGTATCATGTGATAGTCAGGCTCTTGTTCGATCACGTGGAATTTGTCTTTTGATTGGATAGGCCCCACCTTCAGGTCTATGTATGGATATGGCTTCCTTCAAAACCTGTCATCAATATGGGATGACGAACGATCTTGTTCCGTGGAAACTTGGCCGCCTTGATGGTCTTCATGGTGACAATATTTGTAGAAGCGCCTGTATCAACGAGAGCTCTTTTAAATTAAGAGTCTTTGATAAAACCAGTTACATACAGGGCTCGGTTATGTCCCTCGTCTGCCATGCGGTCCTCTTATCCAAAGGAGATGTTGTTGATTGAATGCTCAGACATCATGAATGTTTCTTCAACTGCTGGAGGTGAGGAGACTAAGGGAACTTCAGATGATATCTGGTTGAGTGCAGCAAACGTGTTTGTTCGTTGCTTCCTAGAAAAGTGTAAGAGTTCACATAAACCTTCGACCAGCTGTGCCACCTCCTGGTCTACCGACTTTTAATAAGTAGTGAAACTATTGATTTGACGGTCACTGTGTGACGAGTCAGTCCCCTGTGCTGGGATTTCCACACTGTCAATTTGATGGCCGCCGTATGACGATTCAGTCCCATGTGTTGGGACTCCCAAAGCGGAGATCCTGTCTAACTCGGATGTTAGTTTGATGAGGAAATCAAGTATGTGATTCATTGTATCCTTCATCAAATCTATGTTCCTGGTGTAGATCTCCAGGGTTCGTGCCAATTCGATTAGAGTTGGGACTCTTCCATCTTCCGTGTTTCCAGACATAGCGTTAAAAGGAGGAGCGTTCCCATTTGAAGGATTCTGGATTGAGTTTGAAGTAGTTGAATTAGCCTTAAGACCAACCATCTTGTGAAAATGAGAGATTGCAACCGAGAGAATGATCCCCCACTGTGGTCTCCAATCTGTAGAAGGGGAAAAACGATTTGCTGGTTTTTGCGAAATTGAGGACGACCGTACGGAGGAGATTCCTTGAACCGAACAAAATTTTCAACCTCACACAGATGCACCGCTATGAAGGGGGTACTTTAAGTTCGAGAGACCAATCTGTAGTACTCCGGCCTAAACCAAGACAATGGACGTTCCAGAGTAAATTCGGTCACAAGAGAGGATGGGTTGATCTGTAGGAGGGAAGCTGAGAAATGTGTGAGATCAATGGTGATCTTAGATTGTAGGTGTGTTATGATTTCAGCGTGAAATACTCTGAATGATTGAATATTTCCTGATTGAGAGTAATTTATGTGAGTTCGTGTAGACAAATGAGCGTCTGTATGAACTTTGGTAAGAAATTGCTCGTTCAGACGATTGTCGTTCGAATGTTTTAGAACTCTTCGAATCTTGTTCCTTCAATCGGGATTCAGAGACATTATATAATGTCGGAGATGAAAACACCATGATCCCATGAAGTGTGACAGTTTGCTGGAATCAAATAGTGGGGAAGTGGGAAATCGTGTTAAACCAATTACTCATCGTGCGGAGACTTGGTTAATTTTTCACCCACTACTTTGATGATTCCTTCAACTGATTGCACGACTTGCTCACATTCCATCATGTGTTTGAACACACATGCCGTAGACCGCCAGACCAAAACCCTAGTTGATATCCCCCCAAGTGACACGATTGATGTCTCGTGGTTTATTTAGTCAGTTGCTGATTCTATGAGTTCAAGGGACGATGAGTCCACATATTTTCTGAGTTAAACATGATTTTGTGAAATGTTCTGCAACTCATGAATCGAACATGTCTGCTGAGACAGTGGTGGAATCCATACATTGAGGTGAGAGAGTGTTGCTCGATAATTTTTTGAATATTGATAGTTGAACCAATATTCCTTGATTTGAGTAAATATTGCTCATCTGAGCAAGTGTTGCTCTTATGATGAATTATTGGTAGCGTGACCAAAATAAAATATTAATTAAAGCGCTGGTAGTTGAACCGAGCATAACTAATAAGAATACTGATCATGAGATCATTGCAAAATTATTAGTGTTTGAATCTGGAATCAGGATCCTTGGATTCAGAAACCCTAATTTGATCAATTGATGACCAATTGATGGTTTATTTGAAAATTAACCATGGAATGAAGGAGAACCGGCTTCATGGGACCGTAGATCGACCATGAAATTCTCATATGCTCATGTGAGCAAAAACCAATACCTCTTTGAAGAGTTGGTGAGTTGTTGAAAGAATGATTAAATGTTGGTTTAATCATTTGTTGTATTACTGCTGGGTTCATCATTAGGTGATAACACCTAATTAATTATTAAAATATAAGGGACCAACCAAGGGGTTATGAAACCGGCCCTGGGTGGTCACGAGATCATATGATGATCGCTCCGTCAAATTCTGAAATTGTTTGGAGAGTTTTTGGACATAATACGTGCTATTGTGCAAATTAGGTCAGATTGTGGGAAACACGTGGGATTGACTCATTGCGAGCAAAAAAGGCCTACCTTGGTCAGTCAAGGTAACATGCTTTCGTCATTGAGACGTCCGTGTCTCAGTTCTGAGAATTTTGATATTTTCTGGTGCACGTTTGAGCGACCATTAGAGAAAATATGACAAAATTAAGGTTTTCTGATAAAACCGTCTAAACTTCATCGGATGAAGGAAAATAATGAAAAGTGAAGGAATTATGAAGAGGTTAGAGACCGACCAAGGGGTCTTGAAACCAGCCCTGGGTGGTCACGGGATCAAATGTTGATCGTTTGAGCACTCCCCAGATTGGTTGAAACCCTAATTAGCGTCATTTGGTAGAATCAACATAGATTTCTCATACAAACTCGGATTTTGTTGGTCCGACCTTCCATTCTGTACGGAAAAGAATTTTTTCTCTTCCAACGCGGGAATATTTAGGTTTCAAGCTCTTTCGGGAGGTGAAAACAGCCAGAGAATAAAACTTAGGAAAAATTCAAGGGGCCGGTCCCATAACATTTTTCCTAATATGATAAAACGAATGAGATCAAGGAGTTTCCATCAGATGAGGGAAACATAAAAAATCATAAATAATAAAATAAGGGACGTGTGAGCGTGTGGGACCGGCTTGGAGCATGACTGGCCGACCAAGGACCGGTCCCGTGCGTTTTCCCTATTTTATGCATTATTTCATGATTTGAAGGAATTTTCATAATCTGAAGGAAATATCATGAAATCAAGGAATTTTCATGGGATTATGAAAACATGAAAAATATGCTAATAAAAGAGTGGGACGTGTGATCCATCTAGGGTTTGGCCAACCGTCCATGGCCCGTGCACACGGGTTCCCTAATTTTTATTATTTTTCATGGGACGAAGGAAATATCATGAGATTAAGGAGTTTTCATGAAATTAGGGAAATAATAATAAAATAATGAGGAATCATGAAGTGTGGGCCGGCTGGAACCAAGGAATGGCCGGTTGGTTAATGGTCACGCCCCATCACATTTTCCCTAATTTTATATTATTTCCTCCGCGCGAAGGAAACACCATGAGATTGAGGAGTTTCCTCAAAACAAAGGATATTCGTTCAATTGAAAGGTTTTTCATAAACTCAAAGAAAACAACAAAAATATGATAAAAATATGAAACTGGTGTGGGATTGACCACGTCACGGTCGGCCGGTCAGTGAGCCCATGCTTCCAGCGCCTTGGTCAATTTTATTTATTTGTTATTTTTTATCCTATTTTGCATAGGTTCATCGTTTAATCGTATTTTGAAATACCCGTTTGTGCGATGGTTATTAATGTATCATTGTTGAATACACTTGCACCATTTGAGACACGACTTGCTCAGGCGGTATCTATGATGCCCGTGCGTCCAATATTTATTACTAATCCATGGACTTATGCTGGGAAGAACCATGGTTTGCGTAATGAAATATCTGCGAAAATATTCGAATATTTTCAGGAATTCTGTGGATGAATCCAAGAATTTAAGTTTGAGACAGGGCTTGCTCAGGCGGTAGCTCTGATGCCCGTGCGTCCAATATTTATTACTAATCCATGGACTTCTGCTGGGAAAAACCATGGTTTGCGTAATGAGATATCTGCGAAAATATTTGAATATTTTCAGAAATTCAATTTAGGTTTGAGACAGGGCTTGCTCAGGCGGTAGCTCTGATGCCCGTGCGTCCAATATTTATTCCTAATCCATGGAATTCTGCTGGGAAGAACCATGGTTTGCAGAATGAGATATCAATGAGTATCTGCGAAAATATTTGAATATTTTCAGAAATTCTGCGGATGAATCCAAGAATTTAGGAATAATTAATTTATGACTTTATACTAGCAGAGTAAGTTGTTCGGGAGTTTTTCATCCCGTGATAGAAATAATTACTGGAGTGCTCATTACTCATGAGATATACCATTGTCCAGCTGTGAGACTACATATCTATATGCACTCTGAGAGAAAGTATTCTCCATCAGAGGATTCGATGAGAGACCCGTGTCTCAATATTCACGTTTGATTGCTGAATCAGAGGTCGTATAATTATGGGTTTACGATTTTAGCCTTTGTCGAAAATCCACCATCTACATTAAGTCCCCTGCAGCTCCCATCACCTTATCATATTCACGTCAGCACCAGGAGTGTAAGAAAAAAAATCATGACTTGGAGCTCTAGTGGCATGATATAATGTCATCGGTGAGCAGTTGATGTTGCGGCTGAGTTCATCACTTGGTCGTTCGGGATTCGCGGGACAGGTATGCTACCAAAACTTTTTTTTTTTTTTTTTTGTAGATGCTCATGAGTTTTATGGGTTGTTCACATATTGATCATGATAAAATTACATACCCGTGTATATATGATTGTGGGTTTCGTTGAAAAAACCTTCGTTTTTGAAAACGTATGTTCGTTTGATTGTTAGTTTTTGAAAACTAGTAATGATCCCTGATTTAGGAGTGATTTCCTTTTATATATGAATATGTATGTTCAATGATGAAACTATGTTGATGAGCTTTCATGTGAGCCAAAGTTTTATCACGAAAAAATGAATTTTTCACAAAACCGAAGTAAAATCTTCGTTTTAAAGAATAATCACGATGCGGAGAAACGAGTTCTCTTCTTTATGAACTTGTGTTTAGTGATAAATTTTATGTATGATCTTTCATGTAAAACTTTATCGTGCAATGCATGAGTTTTCATAAAATTGAAATAAACCTTCGTCTTAAAGACGTATGACGGCATGAAGGACAAGGGTTTTGTAAAACCATGGTAGATTCATGGATTTTTATTTATTTATTTTTGAACCATGGAGTATCCACAATTTATTTTTATTAGATTGGATCATGTTGAAAATATTTATTAATTTACGTGAGTAAATAAACGTTTTGTTTATGTATATATATATGCAAATATATATTATTTCTCTAAAATCAAAACTTGAGTTTTATGTGATATTGCTTAGAGATAAAGATTATTCATGATGAAATAATGTCTTAATTTTCATACTTCTATGGTGAATGTTCACACAGTTGAAATGTTCATGATTTTATGAAAAATCTGAGTTTTTGAACGTCTTTTGTAGGTCTTGAAGAAGCAGACGATTTTTGGAGCATTAACTTTAGCATTACTCTCACTACTGTTTAGTTGAAGCGTAAAAAGTAAGAGTTAAGAGTTACCATTTTTGCCGAATTTGTTTGCAGGTTGGTAATCCTTTGCTCTTCTGATTCCAGATAATGTCCGACAACAGTAATCATTATTTTTCCTCTAGTTCTTCTGATGAAGATTCCAAAGTACCCATATCGAAGTCCAATACCTCTCAGGGTGAGGGGCTGAATTCCGGCGTACCATTGAACGAGCGGAGGGTTTATTTCGCTGAACTCAGGAAAAGGAAAGCTGAGGATGATGTAAAAGACACTCGTCAGCGTGAGAAGGATCAAATCCGACGCAAAATGCAAAGAGCTGAAGAGAAACGTCTCATGGAAGGGCTTCCCGCTGACTCTGATGCTGACGATTCTGAAGAAGACATATGGGAGGTACCCGGGACCTGGACTGATCAAGATGAAACAGAGTACCAGAGGTCCATGAAGCGATTCAGAGCTAAATCGGAGGAAGATTCGGTTTCATATGATGATCCAGAAGCTTATTCGAGACCCATCAACAATGATTCTGATGATGAAGAAGATAGTGATGACAACTCAGATGACAAGGAGGATGACGATTCTGAAAATGAGTCTGACGAGTAGTTTTGTCTTCCTCCCTTCTTTGAAACATTTGAACGTTCTTTAGGCTTCGTAGTATATATTTCTTTGATGATTCGAACAAATTGTCTTCTTATTTAGAATTATCTTTTGAATGAGCAAACACCTTTATTAATGTTGATTCTTATGAGTAAATGAACCAATGTTCATGCCTTGAATTCATCACATCTTTCGACTCGCCTTGGTGATCTTTATTCATAGAAGGTACTGAGAGATACATGTTGTGTAGGCTGAGAGAATACGCGTTACACATGTGTCCGTGTAACTTGACCGTGTGTGCCAATCTTCAGCAATTTTTCTTCCGTATCTTCAGTGTTTCCCTTGTTAAAATGCTAGGGTTTCAGTAAAACCCGCAACGGAATTGACTATCCACAGAAGATAAATTTCCACCGTCATATATCTTCAAGACTTCGAGTCTATCTTGTATGCAACTATTTCCTCCTCTCCCGAGTCAGTTTCATCGTGCAGAGAATCCGTGATCATACCCTGTTGACACCATGTCAAGCAATGGTATTTCTTCTCAAGATAACACTCAGTTGAAGTGTGAAATAGCGGCATGCTTATCCGTAATTTTTCACCCTATTTATATTTGCCTGATCAAGATGATGATTTGATCATTAAGAAAATAACTTTCTGCAGGGTAATCAAAAGAATGCCTCTTCTCGGCCCAAGCGAACCGTCAGAGCTCCTGTACGGTATAAATCATCTCGTGCTGAGGCTGGATCATCCGTGAGTAACCTCATAATCCTTGAGATTATACTGCGCTCCTTTGAACTAAATACTTCTTATTTATTGTAGACGGATATCCGTGTCATTGTCGACGCCAAAAGAAGGAGCGGAAAGTCTGTGACTGTAGTCGAGGTTGAAGATAGCTTTGACCGGGTTGGTGAAGATTCTGTAGGATCTGTGGAGGTGAGAGACAATGTTCATACTCGAAAATATCCTACAACTGATCTCCCTTTTGACGCCCCTTTGATCAATACTTTCCCGGGTAATGAAGTGGTTGGTGGGTTCATCGTTCCCAAGTGTCACGCTCCTTTATACACTAAGATCTGGAAGAAGTATGGCCATATTTCCACCACAAAAGTATGGAAAGGCTTTCCTTCAACTCTCCTGACCACAGTGGCTGGATTGTTACTAATTATCGAGGATATGAACCAAAAACACTTGCGAGATGTCAAAAACCATGAGATGTATGAGTGGGATGATATGGTCTCGAACTGTGAAACATTGCGGTTCAATGTGAGCTGGCTTCGTTATCATCTTGAGATAACTAAGATCCATAAGGCAGCAAAGGCTGCTGATCAAATTTCTGTGACCAATGCTTTATTAGAAGATGAGAAGATATTAGATATGGAATCTTCCAGAGTTGAGAAGGCAGCCGAGTATCTGAGGGTAAAGACTAGGATCTTTCAGAAAAAACTTGACAAAGTTTCTTATAGGGATTATCCATTGTGGGATGGTTTTCTCTGAGTAAGCATATATGGTTGTTGTTTTTGAATTTATTTCTGGCTAGGTGGAATAATTGATCATGGTATGAATGAATTTTTTGCTCATTTACGAAATATTTAACGAACAAAGGAGAATTTGAGTTCTCTTTCGAGGAATGAAATTACATTTTTGAAAATGTCTGCAATGATGGAATGATGAAAAGGTATTTTATTTCTAAGGATCAGGCGTAATATGCTTTGAGCCATTTTCCGTTGATTATATTTCCTTCTATACCTCCATCAACCTTTAAGATTTTATAATATCCGTTAGACACTGCCTTTATAAGAACGTACGGTCCTTCCCAATTTGGAGAGAACTTGGGAGCGGACATGTCTTGCTGGATATGCTTTGCTGTCTTTAATACCAGATCTCCTACTTGAAATATTCGAGGTCTTACCATTTTGTTGTAGGCCCTAGAGATTCTTTGTTTGTAGGTTTCTACATGTTTTTCCACATTATCCCTCTTTGATTTGAGCATGTCCAGTTCAGCAACTCTTGAGTTAGACACTTCAGCTTCATCCCACCGTATTCCACTGGATGCTGCGATCCTTGCTGAGGGAATTTTGATTTCTGCTAGTAATTTTGCATCAGCTCTATAGACGAGCGAATAAGTTGAAGTTCCAATTGAGATCCTTGGCGCGGTTCGATAAGCCCATAAATCCATGGGCAGCTGCTCATGCCAGGTTCGGGGATCATCATGAACTGTTCGACTAAGAATTCGGATCAAAGTCTTGTTGGTGCTTTCTGCCTGCCCGTTTCCTTGAGGATAGTACGATGTAGAGAAAACTTATTTGAAGCCATATTCATCGAGCAATTCTATAACATGATTGTTGGCGAAAGAATTTCCATTATCAGTAACGATGTGTTTAGGAACACCGAACCTGCATATTATGTACTCTTTGATGAAGGCTGCGATCGTGACTCCTGTGGTGCTTCGAAGAGGAACGGCTTCAACCCATTTGGTGAAATACTCGGTTGCAGTGATGATGTATTCATGCTGCTTCGAAGATGCCGGACTGATTTTCCCGATGATGTCCAGTCCCCAAATATAAAAGGGCCAAGGACTATTCACATAGTTCAATGGGAGACAAGGAGTGTGGATGAGATTACCATGGAATTGGCATTGGTGGCACCTTTGAACGTGCGCAGCTGCATAATCTTCCATGGTCGGCCAATAATATTTCTCATGAACCTGGAGAAATAATTTCTTCTTTCCTTGATGCTCTCCATCATGCATTTCAGAACCGTTGGGATTTCATGCTCATCTAAGCATCTTAATAGCTTTCCACCAAAACTTCTGCAGTATAAAATCCCATTGAGAAAAACGAATCTCTTATCTTTCTGAATGAGCTTGATTGTTTCTTTCTTTTCCTGCGGCAATTCATTGTCCCGAAGGTACTTGATGTAAGGTTCCCTCTAGTCCCCGGTGTGATGGGATGTTAGAACTTCCAAGTGATGGGGAGGCGTCTGGCAGTTAGGACATGACTTTTTCAGAGCTCTTGATTGAACCTATATTGAAGGACAATAATATCCCATTCTTTGAAGATTTCAGTAAAGCGTTACCACCTGTGTCTGTCCACAGATTTCTTCATGTATGTGCTTGAGCTGCTTGTCTGCCTCGTCAGGACCAAGACATCGTGACAAAGACACATCAGAGTTTCGATAATATAATATTCCATGAAGTAAGAAATAATTCTTTAACTCATTGAGACTGACTTTCCCTTCTGAAAGAGAACTATTCAGTTCGTGAACAATAGGTGCTCTCCAATCATCAGCTTGAATATTTTTAACTTGAGACAACCATGTAGATGAAACAGCACATCTTTGAACAGTGATTGTCTTCTCTACTCCTTCGAATTGCAGTTTAGAGGCGAGAGTTGCTAGGCAGTTGGCATGCCTATTGTTGGTTCGTCCAGTATGGACGATCGTTGCATTAGCGAAGTAGTTTAACAGATACTGAGCCTCATTTATGAAGGGATCCAGTGTGATTTCTTTAAGGGAGTACGTTCCATTCATTTGGTTGACCAACAGTTTTTAATCTCCCCTTATCTCGAGATGTGTTGCTCCTGCTTGCTTGTCCAGGGATAATCCCAATAAGAAGGCTTCATATTCTGCTGAATTGTTGGTGCAGTGAAAATCCAGCTTGAATGAATGTGAGGAAACCTCATTGGATGGAGAGACGAGTACTATGCCTTATCCCCCAGTTTCATTGCTAGGAGTGGCAGAAACGTCAAAGTACAGAAGCCATGTTTCTTTTTTGATGATCAAGACGTCTGGAAACTCACCAGGCACGTCTTCGTGTAGTGTTGTTGCATCGTCTCCTAGAAAAGCAACGAGTAAGTCTGCTACTGCTTTCCTTTCGATTTCTCTTGGTGGCGTACATGCTATGTCAAATTCTGACATCTGAAGTAACCATTTTGATGGTCTTCCTATCAAGGCTGGCTTTGATAGTAGAAACTTTATAGGGTCAGCCTTGGAGACGAGCACAACTTTGTTGGACAGTAAGTAGTGCCTAAATTTCTAGATTGCATGCACTAACGCCAAGAATGCTCTTTCAGCCTTTGGGTATCGGAGCTGAGCATCTCGCATTGTACGACTGAAGTAGTAGATCGGCCATTCGATGCCTTCATCGTCTTCTTATACAAGGAGTGCTCCGATTGCGACATCACTGAATGCCGTGTAGAGTATCAGCGGTCAACCTTGCACTAGAGATTTCATGACAACAGGTGATAACAATATCTGTTGTATTTTCTGGAATGCTTCTTGTTGAACGGTTGTACAGGTGAAGCTCGCTCCTTTCTTCAATAGAGGGGTGAACGAAGCAATAAGATGAGCCAATCCAGGAATGAAGCGTCGAATATAATTTACCTTGCCCATAAAAATTTGGAGCTCTTTCACATTGCGTGGATGAGGCATGGTGGTAATAACTTTTGTCTTATCTGGATCGACCTTGATTCCTTCTGCTGTGACTAGGAATCCCAGAAACTTTCCGGAGGAAACGCCAAAAGCGCACTTCAGAGGATTCATCTTTAATTTTTATTCTCTGCATCTTTCAAAGACTTGTCTCAGAATTTGGAAATGAGATGCTCGAGTCTTCTATTTCACCATGACATTATCAACATAGTCTTCTACTTTCTTGTGCATCATGTTATGGAATATGGCATTAATAGCTCGTTGATAGGTAGCACCGGCATTCTTTAATCCGAAAGGCATCACAGTGTAGTGGAAGTTCCCAATGGGAGTACGAAATGCAGTATTGTTGGCATCATGCTCGTACATCTTGATCTGGTTGTATCCACTGTAGCCATCCATAAATGAGAACATACCGTGACCGCTGGTTGCATCCACAAGCATGTCAATGTTTGGTAAAGGAAAGTCATCTTTTGGAAAATATTTGTTCAGATTCCTGAAATCGACACAACATCTGATCTGACCATTTTTCTTCCTGACGGGAACAATATTTTCCAACCATGTTGGATGTTGAATTGGTTAGATAAACCCTGCTGCTAATAATTTCCGAAACTCGACCTTGATTTGTTCTTCGACTTTGTGTCTGAACTTTCTTGGAAGTTGTTTGACGGATTTGGAACCAGGTGTTATGTGCAGATGATGAGTAACCAATTTACCGTCCAGACCAGGCATTTCTTCGTATGTCCATGCGAAGATGTCTTGATACTCCTTCAGCAGTGCTATTAACTCCGCCCGTTCCTTAGATGACAGTGCTGAGCTGATTAAAACCGGCCTTGGATTGTCCTCTATTCTGATGTTAATCATTTCAAGATCATCAATGATGGAGTCAGTGCCATCCTGTAATTGTCGAGGAGCATCTTGGATCTCTTCTTCGAGTGATGGCTCACTCTGGTATGATTCTTCGGGACAGGGAGATTCTTCATCATTCTCCCCTGTTAATTTCTAATCCTTGCGCCGGTAAATGATTCTCACGTCCGCATCATGACTGGTGATGAACTTGGATTTGTGAGTCGACATATGATCCTTGCGGCGCTTAATCGGTGTAGCAGATGGCTTAGCCATCGTGACATATGAGGATTATCGCTTGTCTGCAGCATTTTCGATAAACTCCCAATTTGTGAGTGGAGAATTGTAAACCTAATTTGGAGGTTCGGGGATGTTCTTTCGAGACTCAAGGAATTCAGCGTCGTAGACCGGGGCGTAAGGTGACGATGAAGCCGCAATACGAACAATTTTGTTGTTTATTAGAGCTTCCATGCATTAATGATATGTTGAAGGGACACCCTTATTGTCATGAAGCCACGGTCGTCCGAGTATGATGTGATAGTCAGGCTCTTATTCGAACACGTGGAATTTGCCTTTTGATTGGATAGGCCCCACCTTCAGGTCTATGTATGCATATCCATATGTATGGATATGGCTTCCTTCAAAACCTTTCATCAAGATGGGATGACGAACGATCTTGTTCCGTGGAAACTTGGCCGCCTTGAGGGTCTACATGGTGACAATATTTGTAGAAGCGCCTGTATCAACGAGAGCTCTTTTAAATTCAGAGTCTTTGATAAAACCGGTTACATACAGGGCTCGGTTTTGTCCCTCGTCTGCCATGCGGTCCTCTTCTCCAAAGGTGATGTTGTTGATTGAATTCTTAGACATCACGAATGTTTCTTTAACTGCTGGAGGTGAGGAGACTAAGGGCACTTTAGATTATATCTGGTTGAGTGCAGCAAACATGTTTGTTCGTTGCTTCCTGGAAAAGTGTAAGAGTTCACATAAACCTTCGACCAGCTGTGCCACCTCCTGGTCTACCGAATTTTCATAAGTAGTGAAACTGTCGATTTGACGGTCACCGTGTGACGAGTCAGTCCCCTGTGCTGGGATTTCCGCACTGTCAATTTGATGGTCGCCGTGTGACGAGTCAGTCCCATGTGCTGGGACTTCCGAAGCGGAGATCATGCCTAACTTGGATGTTAGTTTGATGAGGAAATCAAGTATGTGATTCATTGTATCATTCATCAAATCTATGTTCCTGGTGTAGATCTCCAGGGTTCGTGCCAATTCGATTAGAGTTGGGACTCTTCCATCTTCCGTGCTGCCAGACATAGCGTTAGAAGGAGGAGCGTTCCCATTTGAAGGATTCTGGATTAAGTTTGAAGTAGTTGAATTAGCCCTAAGACCAACCATCTTGTGAAAATGAGAGATTGCAACCAAGAGAATGATCCTCCACTGTGGTCGCCAATCTGTAGATGGGGAAAAACGATCTGCTGGTTTTTGCGGAATTGAGGACGACCGTACGGAGGAGATTCCTTGAACCGAGCGAAATTTTCAACCTCACACAGATGCACTGCTATGAAGTGGGTGATTTAAGTTCGAGAGACCAATCTGTAGTACTCTGGCCTAAACCAAGACAATGGACGTTTCAGAGTAAATTCGGTCACAAGAGAGGATGGGTTGATCTGTAGGAGGGAAGCTGAGAAATGTGTGAGATCAATGGTGATCTGAGATTATAGGTGTGTTATGATTTGAGCGTGAAATGCTCTGAATGATTGAATATTTCCTGATTGAGAGTAATTTCTGTGAGTTTGTGTAGACAAATGAGCGTCTGTATGAACTTTGGTGAGAAATTGCTCGTTCAGACAATTGTCATTCGAATGTTTTAGAACTCTTCGAATCTTGTTCCTTCAATCGGGATTCAGAGACATTATATAATGGAGGAGATGAAAACACCATGATCCCATGAAGTGTGACAGTTTGCTGGAATCAAAGAGTGAGGAAGTGGGAAATCGTGTTAAACCAATTACTCATCGTGCGTAGACTTGGTTAATTTTCCACCCACTACTTCAACTAATTTCACGACTTGCTCACATTCCATCATGTATTTGAACACACGTGCCGTAGACCGCCAGACCAAAACCCTAGTTGATATCCCCCCAAGTGACACGATTGATGTCTCGTGGTTTATTTAGTCAGTTGCAGATTCCATGACTTCACGGGACGATGAGTCCACATATTTGCTGAGTTAAACATGATTTTGTGAAATGTTCTGCAACTCATGAATCGAATGTGTCTGCTGAGACAGTGGTGGAATCCTCACGTTGAGGTGAGCGAGTGTTGCTCGATAATTTGTTGAATATTGATAGTTGAACCAATATTCCTTGATTTGAGTAAATATTGCTCATTTGAGCAAGTGTTGCTCGTCTGATGAATTATTGGTAGCGTGACCAAAATAAAATTTTAATTAAAGCGCTGGTAGTTGAACCGAGCATAATTAATAAGAATACTGATCATGAGATCAATGTAAAATTATTAGTGTTTGAATCTGGAATCAGGATCCTTGGATTCAGAAACCCTAATTTGATCAATTAATGACCAATTGATGGTTTATTTGAAAATTAACCATGGAATGAAGGAGAACCGAATTCATGGGACCGTGGATCGACCATGAAATTATCATATGCTCATGTGAGCAAAAACCAATACCTCTTTGAAGAGTTGGTGAGTTGTTGAAAGAATGATTAAATGATGGTTTAATCATTTGCTGAATTACTGCTGGGTTCAGCATTAGGTGATAAAACCTAATTAATTATTAAAATATAAGGGACCGACCAAGGGGTTATGAAACCGGCCCTGGGTTTTCACGGGATCATATGATGATCGCTCCGTCAAATTCTGAAATTGTTTGGAGAGTTTTTGGACCTAATACGTGCTATTGTGCAAATTAGGTCAGATTGTGAGAAACACGTGGGATTGGCTCATTGCGAGCCAAAAATCCAACCTTGGTTGGTTAAGGTAACATGATTTCGTCATTGAGACGTCCGTGTCTCATTTCTGAGAATTTTGATATTTTCTGGTGCACGTTTGAGCGACCATTTGAGAAAATATGACAAAATTAAGGTTTTCTGATAAAACCGTCAAAACTTCATCGGATGAAGGAAAATAATTAAAAGTGAAGGAATTATGAAGAGGTGAGAGACCGAACAAGGGGTCATGAAACCGGCCCTGGGTGGTCACGGGATCAAATGTTGATCGTTTGAGCACTCCCCAGATTGGTTGAAACCCTAATTAGCGTCCTTTGGTAGAATTAACATAGATTTCTCATACGGACTCGGATTTTGTTGGTCCACCCTTCCATTCCGTGCGGAAAAGAATTTTCTATCTTCCAACGAGGGAATATTTAGGTTTCAAGCTCTTTCGGGAGATAAAACAGCCAGAGAATAAAACTTAGGAAAAATTCAAGGGGCCGGTCCCATAACATTTTTCCTAATATGATAAAACGAATGAGTTTTGTTGAAATCAAGAAGTTTCCATCAGATGAGGGAAACATAAAAAATCATAAATAATAAAATAAGGGACGTGTGAGAGTGTGGGACCGGCTTGGAGCATGACTGGCCGACCAAGGCCCAGTCCCGTGCGTTTTCCCTATTTTATGCATTATTTCATGATTTGAAGGAATTTTCATAATCTGAAGGAAATATCATGAAATCAAGGAATTTTCATGGGATTATGAAAACATGAAAAATATGTTAATAAAAGAGTGGGACTAGGGGTGCACATATCCTACCCATATCCGTATTTCTACCCTACCGGCCACTATTTTAACCGTATCCTATCCTACCCGCCGTTTGATGGGTAGGGTAACAGTTAAAGATTTCCTTACCCGCCGTTAAACGGGTAGGGTGACGGGTACAGTTCGAAATTATCCTATCCTACCCGCCTACCCGTCTAATATTGAAAAGACAAAGTAACCCTTATACTATTTTTTTCTCCTTCCCATTTGTTTTCGTTATTTTAAACCATATTAGGGGTAAAATAAAAACTTGCTTTTTCCTCAACCTATCTCTATTCTCTTCTTTCTTCTTCACCTCAAATCGAATCGTCTTCACCTCAAATCGAATCGAACACAGAAACCCATCTCCTTCCCAGTTCTAACCCTATACTTTACTCTTCTAGAATTCATGTTCATCTTTCAAGGTCTCTGTTAAAACCCTTTATTCAGTTGCTTCGTTTACACCCTCATAGTCTAATTCCGACAAATCTGATGGAGGAGTTTTGAATTAACGTCCAATCTTAAGTAAGCCCATTATAATCATAGTCCAATTCTGGCAAATCATTTTTTTTTGTAATAATCTGAATGGGTTTTTCTTTTTATATCTGAAGTATGTTGTATTGCTTGGTGGTTTCATTTATGTTTGAAGAAATTATTTGAAAGCAGTTGAGTAATATGATTGCCATTACGAGAAATTAACATGCATGTTAACTGATTGATGAAATTTCTCTTAGGAATTTAGTTTGTTCCACATGGAGGACGAGTTTCAATGGGATTCTCGTAGAAACTTTGATGTATTATTGGCTTTGTTGTTTTTTGGTTCTAAATTGGACAACTTAAGTGTAATACATGTTACTTGTTTAACAACCTGAGTAAGAATTGAAGTTGTAGTATTGGTACTTGATAGTTACAAGATTCAACAAAGTTTTCGTTGCGTTCCTATTGGGTTTTACTTTGAGATACTTGTTATTCTTGGAACTTGGGAATTTCATGACCCGTGAATGATGAATTCATGATAGATAATTCAAGTTTTCAATTTGATTTGCATTGTTCTTTTGGTAAAGTTGATGATTCTTTGTCGGGAATAACATGCTAGTGATTGTTGGATCTCACAAACCAAGTGATAAGACGCCTACAGTAGTACAACTTCTTTGTTGAGATATACTGCAAGACCCTGATTTTTCTATCTATTAAAATTGTAATTGTTACCCTCTAGGTCGAAATGGCTTAGTCATCTTGGATAAGCCATTCGCATTGTTAACCCACGCTCTATCTAGGTTATGTTGCATTTGAATATTTTTAATTTTGTGTATGTTGCTTAGATTTTTGTGGTTACAATAATATATGCTTGTGTATGCGTTTCTGGTTAAAATAATATCTGCTTGTATTTGCATTTCTGGTTACAATAATATCTGCTTGTGTATGCGTTTCTGGATAAAACTTTGAAGAATCCTTCTGACAGTATTCTCAATATCATACTTGTGCTTTGTCTGCCTTGGAAGCTCTTGTAATAGTCTGTCCATGAAGACGCCCAGTTATTTTAGCATCAAGGATAGTTATGTTGATGCTGCAGTAGGTGGAAATCTGACTGGTTTCCAATAGCTAGTCATGCCTTATAGTGGTTGCGGGACAGTAGACTGTTAATGAAATAAATATCAGAACGGAGCATAAAACGAATCTTTGTGAAGCTTCCATTTATCCCATTTTCTATTCACCATGTTGTCACAAAATATATAGAACCAATATATGCTTCCTTTCTCTTTATCGAGGCATACCCTGCCAAAAGTACTCACCCATTAGTTTCGCAATCAAAATTCATCAATCCTACACAGCAGTTGTGGATAAACATGGCAAAAATGAAGATTCAAATAACTACACTGACATATAATCTTCATGATGTTCGCACATAAGAGGTGATGCAATTGTACCCCTATAAGTAAATCTAATTTCTACAGTAGTAAGTGTTTGTCAAAGTGATTTTCCAGTTTGCTTAATTTTTTTGAATGTAGGATCTGATCGATATACTCTTTAAATGTGATATCTTGGTATACAGGGGGTTACTTTCAGATGTTAGCTCTATTATTAGAGCAACCTAATGAAACTATTGGCCCGACATGTAATTTGGACCAGTTTTTGCTGAAAATGTATCAACTTACAGTTCCGTAATGTCTATTTTTCAGGTACTTATTAAATATATCAGTCTCCTGCTTGAACTCATCTAATCAACCTTCATCAAGTTGCAACCATTCCGCATCAAATGATGGAGGTACTAAGTGCACCAGGAATGTGACGATGGATGGTTTATCACCCTTGGGGTTAGCTTAGATGGTTAAGGTTGCCTCCCAGCCTGTAGGTCAGTAAGGAAAAGTCAAGACACCTCACCAACAATTTAGTCAGCAGCAACAAACGTTTTGATGTGATGTATATTTTCAAGTACTGTCATGTTATGTTATTATTGAGCATATGTCAGTTTGGAGGAATTAAGAACTAGCTATTGCTGCTTTTGTGTACCTGTGGATCGAAACACAAAATCTAAGAATTTAAATTTCTACATTTTTGGTTGGTGAAAGAACAGGCAAAAAGAGAAGGGAAAAAAAAAAGGGATATATCCGTCACCCTACCCGACCCGACCCGCCATTTGGTGGGTTTGGTAGGATTTCACCCGCTTATTTGCGGGTAGGGTGGCGGATACATTTTTTCTTACCCGCCATTGAGCGGGTAGGGTGGCGAAATAGGCCATATCCTACTCACCCTACCCGTTGTGCAGCCCTAAGTGGGACGTGTGAGCCATCTAGGGTTTGGCCGACCGGCCATGGCCCGTGCACACGGGTTCCCTAATTTTTATTATTTTTCATGGGACGAAGGAAATATCATGAGATTAAGGAGTTTTCATGAAATTAGGGAATAATAATAAAATAATGAGGAATCATGAAGTGTGGGCCGGCTGGAACCAAGGCATCGCCGGTTGGCCAATGGTCACGCCCCATCACATTTCCCTAATTTTATATTATTTCCTCCGCGCGAAGGAAGCAGCATGAGATTGAGGAGTTTCCTCAAAACAAAGGATATGCGTTCAAATGAAAGGTTTTTCATAAACTCAGAGAAAACAACAAAAATAGGATAAAAATATGAAACTGGTGTGGGATTGACCATGGCACGGTCGGCCGGTCAGTGAGCCCATGCTCCCAGCGCCTTGGTCAATTTTATTTATTTGTTATTTTTCATCCTATTTTGCATAGGTTCATCGTTTAATCGTATTTTGAAATACCCGTTCGTGCGATGGTTATTAATGTATCATTGTTGAATACACTTGCACCATTTGAGACAGGGCTTGCTCAGGCGGTATCTCTGATGCCCGTGCGTCCAATATTTATTACTAATCCATGGACTGGGAAGAACCATGGTTTGCGTAATGAAATATCTGCGAAAATATTCGAATATTTTCGGGAATTTAACGGATGAATCCAAGAATTTAAGTTTGAGACGAGGGCTTGCTCCGGCGGTAGCTACGATGCCCGTGCGTCCAATATTTATTACTAATCCATGGACTTATGCTGGGAAGAACCATGGTTTGTGTAATGAGATATCTGCGAAAATATTTGAATGTTTTCAGAAATTCAATTTAGGTTTGAGATAGGGCTTGCTCAGGCGGTATCTCTGATTCCCGTGCGTCCAATATTTATTACTAATCCATGGACTTCTGCTGGGAAGAACCATGGTTTGCGTAATGAGATATCAATGAGATATCTGCGAAAATATTTAAATATATTCAGAAATTCTGCGGATGAATCCAAGAATTTAGGAATAATTAATTTATGACTTTATACTAGCAGAGTAAGTTGTTCGGGAGTTGTTCATCCCGTGATAGAAATAATTACTGGAGTGCTCATTACTCATGAGATATGTCATTGTCCAGCTGTGAGACTACATATCTATATGCACTCTGAGAGAAAGTATTCTCCATCAGAGGATTCGATGAGAGACCCGTGTCTCAATATTCACGTTTGATTGCTGAATCAGAGGTCGTATAATTATGGGTTTACGATTTTAGCCTTTGTCGAAAATCCACCATCTATATTAAGTCCCCTGCTTAGTGAGGAAAGCCGTGTTCCTCAGTCAGCATTGAATGGTGATTTTTCGGTCATAACAGTGCAAGTAATTGAACTCAGTCGTAAGTTAAGATGTAACCGGATTTCGATCGTACGAGCATATCATGACTTGAAAGCAGAATCTAGTGGCATGATAGAATGTCGTTTAGTGAGCATGAGTTGATGTTGAACCGCTGATTTGGATGACAGGATCTTGGTCGTTCATGATTCGCGGGCCGGGCCAATAAGGAAATCCTTAGAAAATTAGGTTTTGGAAACAAAGTTTGATATAAAAGGAATTGCTTATACTTTTTTTTTAAATTTTCTCACAACCAGAAGCTCCCGTCACCTTATCATCTTCACTCCAGCACCAGGAGAGGAAGAAAAAAAAAATCGCCGGAGCTCCATCGCCGCCGTCACCGTGCGGCAGTTCTTCACCGACGCCGACAGGTATGCGTCCAAAACTTTTTTTTTTTTTTCTGATGCTCATGAGTTTTATGGGTTGTTCACATATTGATCATGATAAAATTACATACCCGTGTATATATGATTGTGGGTTTTGTTGAAAAATCCTTCGTTTTTGAAAACGTATGTTCATTTGATCGTTAGTTTTTGAAAACTAGTAATGATCCCTGATTTAGGAGTGATTTCCTTTCATATATGAATATGTAGGTTCAGTGATGAAACTATGTTGATGAGCTTTCATGTGAGACAAAGTTTTATCACGAAAAAATGAATTTTTCACAAAACCGAAGTAAAATCTTCGTTTTAAGGAATAATGACGATGCGGAGAAACGAGTTCTCTTCTTTATGAACTTGTGTTCTGTGATAAAATTTTATGTATGAGATTTCATGTAAAACTTTATCGTGTAATGCATGAGTTTTCATAAAATTGAAATAAACCTTCGTCTTGAAGACGTATGACGGCACGAAGGACAAGGGTTTTGCAAAACCATGGTAGATTCATGGATTTTTATTTATTTATTTTTGAACCGTGGAGTATCCACAATTTATTTTTATGAGCCTGGCTAATGTTGAAAATATTTATTTATTTACATGAGTAAATAAACGTTTTGTTTATATATATATATATATATATTAAAAAATATATTATTTCTCTAAAATCAAAACTTGAGTTTTATGTGATGTTGCTTAGAAATAAAGATTATTCATGATGAAATAATGTCTTAATTTTCATAATTATATGGTGAATGTTCACACAGTAGAAATGTTCATGATTTTATGAAAAATATGAGTTTTTGAACGTCTTTTGTAGGTCTTGAAGAAGCAGACGATTTTGGAGCATTAACTCTAGAATTACTCTCACTAGTGTTTAGTGGAAGCGTAAAAAGTAAGAGTTAAGAGTTTCCATTTTTGCCGAATTTGTTTGCAGGTTGGTAATCCTTTGCGCTTCTGATTCCAGACAATGTCCGACAACAGTAATCATTCTTCTTCCTCTAGTTCTTCTGATAAAGATTTCAAAGTTCCCGTATCGAAGTCCAATCCCTTTCAGGGTGAGGGTCTGAATTTTGGCGTACCATTGAATGAGCGGAGGGTTTATGTCGCTGAACTCAGGAAAAGGAAAGCTGGGGATGACGCAAAAGACACTCGTCAGCGTGAGAAGGATCAAATCCGGCGCAAAATGCAAAGAGCTGAAGAGAAACGTCTCATGGAAGGGCTTCCCGCTGACACTAATGCTGACGATTCTGAAGAAGACATATGGGAGGTACCCGGGGACCTGGACTGATCAAGATGAAAGAGAGTACCAGATCTCCATGAAGCGATTCAGAGCTGAATCGGAGGAAGATTCGGATTCAGATGATGATACCGAAGCTTATTTGAAACCCATCAACACTGATTCTGATGATGAAGAAGATAGTGATGACAGCTCAGATGACAAGGAGGATGACGATTTTGACAATGAGTCTGACGAGTAGTTTTGTCTTCCTCCCTTCTTTGAAATTTTTGAACGTTCTTTAGGCTTCATAGTCGATATTTCTTCGATGATTCGAACAAATTGTCTTCTTATTTAGAATTATCTTTTTAATGAGCAAACACCTTTATTAATGTTGATTCTTATGAGTAAATGAACCAATGTTCATGCCTTGAATTCATCACATCTTTCGACTCACCTTGGTGATCTTTATTCATAGAAGGTACTGAGAGATACATGCTGTGTAGGCTGAGAGAATACGCGTTACACATGTGTCCGTGTAACTTGACCGTGTGTGCCAATCTTCAACTATTTTTCCTCCGTATCTTCAGTGTTTCCCTTGTTGAAATGCTAGGGAAATAATAGTAAAATAATAATAATAAAATAATGAGGAATCATGAAGTGTGGGCCGGCTGGAACCAAGGCATGGCCGGTTGGCCAATGGTCACGCCCCATCACATTTTTCCTAATTTTATATTATTTCCTCCGCGCAAAGGAAGCACCATGAGATTGAGGAGTTTCCTCAAAACAAAGGATATTTGTTCAAATGAAAGGTTTTTCATAAACTCAGAGAAAACAACAAAAATATGATAAAAATCTGAAACTGGTGTGGGATTAACCACGACACGGTCGGCAGGTCAGTGAGCCCATGCTTCCAGCGCCTTGGTCAATTTTATTTATTTGTTATTTTTCATCCTAATTTGCATAGGTTCATCGTTTAATCGTATTTTGAAATACCCGTTAGTGCGATGGTTATTAATGTATCATTGTTGAATACACTTGCACCATTTGAGACAGGGCTTGCTCAGGCGGTAGCTCTAATGCCCGTGCTTCCAATATTTATTACTAATCCATGGACTTCTGCTGGGAAGAACCATGGTTTGCGTAATGAAATATCTGCGAAAATATTAGAATATTTTCAGGAATTCTGCGGATGAATCCAAGAATTTAAGTTTGAGACAGGGCTTGCTCAGGCGGTAGCTCTGATGCCCGTGCGTCCAATATTTATTACTAATCCATGGACTTATGCTGGGAAGAACCATGGTTTGCGTAATGAGATATCTGCGAAAATATTTGAATATTTTCATAAATTCAATTTAGGTCTGAGACAGGGCTTGATCAGGCGGTAGCTCTGATGACCGTGCGTCCAATATTTATTACTAATCCATGGACTTCTTCTGGGAAGAACCATGGTTTGCGTAATGAGATATCAATGAGATATCTGCGAAAATATTTGAATATTTTCAGAAATTCTGCGGATGAATCCAAGAATTTAGGAATAATTAATTTATGACTTTATACTAGCAGAGTTAGTTTTTCGGGAGTTGTTCATCCCGTGATAGAAATAATTACTAGAGTGCTCAGTACTCATAAGATATGCCTTTGTCCATCTATGAGACTACATATCTATATGCACTCTGAGCGAAAGTATTCTCCATCAGAGGATTCGATGAGAGACCCGTGTCTCAATATTCACGTCTGATTGATGAATCAGAGGTCGTATAATTATGGGTTTATGATTTTATCCTTTGTCGAAAATCCACCATCTACACATTCATTCTTTCATTTCTGTCATTTCTTCCATTCACTCTTTCATTCATAATATCATATCATTTGAAGCGAAGTAAATATTCAAGAGGAATAAGGATTTAGATTAGTATTCAACATTTCTTTTATCAAAAATTTTCATTTAATTGCATGTTCAAATCTTTTTTATTTGTTTTGATTTCCTTTGTATAAATTGTTTCATCTCATCCGATAAACATCTTTCATGGAAATGATCCTAATGAGGTCTTACACAACCTATTGATGGAAGGTCTTACTCGCCTGTTGATGGAAGGTCTTATTTTACCTCCTACTACCCTCCATGTTAGATATCATTCTCCTTTGAAACAAAGCAAATATTTAAGGGAAATATATAAATTGATCTGCGAGATATTATTCTCGGTTTCTCTTGTAATTGTGAAATCTTTGTAATTCTGAAATCTATGTAATTCTGCGAATGTATCGCGTTTTGTAAACCAAATCAAAAATCTTTGAAATCTTCTTTGAAATCTTGCGATTGTATCGCTTTTTGGAAATAAAATCAAAAATATTTTATTTGTGGTAAGTAAAATGTTCTAGGAAAGGATACTTAGCTCTTATGCGAGTTGTCTGAACGTCTCGCAGAAAAAAGAAGAGTGAGAGATGAGAGTTGAACCCTTGACCTGCCTCTTGCATTTTCTCGCAACAAACCAACTGTGCTAACCCTCTCTTGTGAATTAATTAAAGATCTTGGGAAGTAATCAAAGTTTAACTGTTCGAGAGATAATTATGTAGAAATTTCGCATAACAAAAATAAACTTGCGAGAAGTAAGAATTGATCCCGCGACCAGCTGCTTGCATTCATGTCTCCCAACCAACTGTGCTAGTTCTCTTGCTTGCGAAATTTCTCTGCGAAATTATCATGAACTCTCTTCTGTATGAAATAATCAAAGGCTGACTTGCGAATTTCGCATAACAAAAACAAATATGCGAGAGGCAAGAATTGATCCCATGTCCTACTCCTTGTGATGTACCACAATAAACCATCTGTGCTAATCCTCCTCTGCGAAATGTCTGTGCAAAATAATCATCAACTTTCTTCTGTGTGAAATATACCTGCAAAATTATCAAGCATTTCGCAAAAAAATATGCATGTATTGGGACTTGAACTCGCAACCATGAACTCATTAACTTCGCAGATCACCAACTGTGCTGCCTCTTGCTTGCAAAATAATGAAATAATGCTGCGAAATTATTCATTTTTCACCCTCTGTAAAAAGAAGAAAACTATGCTCGCGGGCGAATTTGAACCTGTGACCACAAACTCACATATTGTTCTCTTGACCAACTGTTCAAGAACCTCTCTGCGAAATTAATGCAGAACTTTTTTCCTTATTGTTTTATTCGCCAATGAAAATGAGAAAAAAAATATGGAAAATATGTATCTCTGCGAATTATAACCCGTGACCTATTTGTTGCTCTCGCAGCCTTGAACCATCTGTGTGAATTTCTGTTTGTGATAGAAATTGCAGCTTCTGCCTCTTTTCTTCTCTTCTTCCTTCCTTAATTTCTTTCACATATTCCTTCTTCTCCTGAACATAAAAATCTTCCACCGAAACTTTGGTTTTCTTCCTTAAATTCACCACAACAACTAATTTTTTTATCTTACTCTTTGCATGTCTTTGAATTGTTGATGATGTTTACTCCCTGAAAGTATAATTTCTTCCATGAAATTTCCATTTTTGAACCTAAACTTTGTAGATCTAGAAAAATATGTACAATAGCTAATCTTCATGGAAACTTCTTGAACCAACAAATTACATGAAGGATAAATCCTTTACTCCTCCCTATTTCTAGCGCCAAAATATAGTTGCAGGAAATCCAACAACACACCCCATATCATATAATGATAATAATTTCTAGATCAAATCATAAAAATGATGATAAAAGTGCTAAAATTATAAAATGGACACAAGATTTTTTACATGGTTAGATTAATGTGATCTACATCCATGGTTCTTCACTATGATTGTTATAATTACATAAGTATTACATTTAGAATCTCCATTAATGAGTATTTGGAGCTCTCTAGATCTAGTTTTTGGGGAAGAAGATGATAAAGAAAATAAATTTCTCTCTCTTACAAAAAATATCTCCCTCTCGGAATATGTTCCTCCTATTCTCTCTCCTGCTCTTCTCTTTATATAGGTGTTTACATAGTGGATGACAGCTCACATACAACACATATTCCCCCTATTTTAGGATCCCTTACTACATTCTCGCAAGCTCTCTCCATAATTTCGCAGGCTCTCTCTCTCTCTCTTGCTATGTTCTCGCAAGCTTTCTCTATAATTCACAAGGTCTTCATATATTTCTCATGTTTTATGTTGTCGTTGTCTATTACGTCACTTCTGTAATTAATTTGCGACATTTGCAATGTGTGGTTGAAGTTTTTGCAAGAGCGTTGTTGTTGCGAGATTCTGCTCCTACATTTTGCCTCTTTTTTCTTGAATATTGCTTGAAGAGCGATCTTTAAGAAAAAATCTGTTGGTGTAGTAGTCTTTGATCTTTGTTGATGGAGGAACGAGCGAAAGAATACTGGACTTGAAAAGTACGTACTTGCCTCTATTCTTTTGCGAAGTTCCGAAGATTTGTGAAGTAAATAAGAAGTATCATCTCTTGGAGTATGCGAAGTATGAAGTATCCTTGAAGAAATATAAGAAGTACTTAATCCTAGAAATATAAGAAGTATCCGTCCTTGAATGAGAGTGATAAGTATTGCCTCTGTTCATGTGAGATTAAGTATTGCCTCTATTCATGTGAGATTATTACTCTATTTTTGGTGAGACTTCTTGTTGTTTATTAGTGAACGTCCACTTTGGAAATGATACTTGCCGAGAAGATAAAAAACATGAAATGTTTTCTTGGTAATCCATAGTTGCCTCTGTTGTTTATCTATGAGGGTAGAATTCTTGTAAAAGTGTTGAATGAGAAAATTGCTTCTCTATTATTATCTTGCCTCTGTCTTATGTTTTGTGTTCATGCGATAGTATAAGCTCTTTAAGTTTCTTATAATTGTGCGAAATAATCTCATCCTGCAAAATAACCACATTCTGCGAAATTCTGACATATTCTTTGAAATTCTGAGTAATCCTGCGAAATTCTGAATAACCTTGCGAAATTATGAAATACTCTTCGAAATTCTAAAGTACTCTGCGAAATTATGAAGTATTCTGCGAAATTCTAAAGTACTCTGTGAAATTATGAAGTATTCTGCGAAATTCTAAAGTACTCTATGAAATTATGAAGTACTCTGCGAAATTCTAAAGTAATATTCCTGAGAGATTCTGAATAGTATTGTGAATAACCCCGAATAATCTTGCGAACTTTTGAATATTTCGTAAATTTTTATAAAATACTTGTGCGAATTTAATGCTTATGTGATGATTATGTTATGAGATGTGTATGCAATGTTTATGCCATGAAATTCTTATGAAATGCTTTCATGATGCGAGTATGATGAGAATGCTTATCTATTGCAATGTATATCTAATGTTTGTGTTACTTAGATCATTTTTCCTCGGTAAAATTGATGTAGCTTTAAATCGCTTCCATTCTTCATTTCTCTGTTTTTGTCTCTAGTATATGCATTCCTCTTTTCATATTTATTGTTCTCGCAAGTTCATTTTTCCTCATCTTTCTTGCTCATTGTATCTCTTTGTTTTATTGTCTCATCTTTCTGCACTATTAGTCTCGCATAACATAATATAATTAAAATATCAAAGGTGCATCATTTTCACTATCTTAATTTTATTTCAGTATATATTTTCGCAAGCTTGTTTGCTAACATATAATCATTTTCGCAAGCTTATTTGCTTACTTTCTTATGTGGTCTTATTTTATGTGGTCTTATTTTGCCTTCCTAGTTAAAGGTCTTATTTCGCCACGTTTCTTTTTTATTTGCGACAAAATCGCAGGACGTCTTTACACTTTCATGTATTGACCCATTGATCTTGTCTTATCTCTTGTATTATGGCCTCAGCAGGATATTTTTCATGCGAAAATATGACAGGCCTAAATATTCTTGTGAACATAAATCCCCATGACATTGCCGTCTTGCGACGAAATCGCAGGACGTATTTACATTTTCATGCAAAAACCCATTGATCTCGTCTTACCTTTTCTCTTGGATTTTTGCCTCTTTATATTTGTTGCACAAATATGACAAGCCTAAATTTTCTTGCGAAAATAAAGTCTCATGACATTTGCATCTTAAGACACTTATCAGCTCCCTAATGGAGGGTGCCGCCCTTATCTCTCCCCTGGTTTCCCCTTCAAGGAGGCGTACATCATCCATACAATACTAGCTCCTCCCATCTGGTTTTACCAACATCCAGTTGTTTTCGCAGCCTCCTATCCTTTTTGCCTATATGGCTTATAGTTACGAGACTGCACCCTAAGTGGAGTTTTCTTCGGGCCGAGTGCATCATAGTCAAGACTTTCCAAGAATGGCCAGGGTAGTTTCATACGCCCCGGGAACCCTTGGCTCAACCGTGTACCTCGGCGCCTTGATCATACTTTGCACTCCTTTGGAGAGACCCTCGGTCTTCCAACTTTTAATATATATATATATATATATATATAGTTGGAAATCCAAGGTACCTCTCCTGGATGGGCTTTCATTGACCCCAAATCTCCATGACTCATGTTCCAGCAGCGGTATAACCTTATCCATGAGCCATGCAAAGAGATACCCCCTTATATGACACACTTTAGGTCTTACATTTGCCTCTTGCGAAATTTTATTCGCGAACTAGTGTGTACGCCATAAAGGTTCGTCCCATTCTATTTGTTTCTCATCGAAATTTTTGAGTTTCTTTATTCTTTCATTTCTTCCATTCACTCTTTCATTCTCATAATATCATATCATTTGAAGCGAAGTAAATATTCAAGTGGAATAAAAATTTACATTAGTATTCAACATTTCTTTTGTATAAATTGTTTCGTCTCATCCGATAAACATCTTTCATGGAAATGATCCTAATGAGGTCTTACGCAGCCTGTTGATGGAAGGTCTTACTAGCCTGTTGATGGAAGGTCTTATTTTGACTCCTACTACTCTCCATGTTAGATATCATTCTCCTTTGAAACAAAGCAAATATTTAAGGGAAATATATAAATTGATCTGCGAGATATTGTTCTCGATTTATCTTGTAATTGTGAAATCTTTGTAATTCTGCGAATGTATCGTGTTTTGTAAACCAAATCAAAAATCTTTGAAATCTTTGAAATCTTAAAAATATTAGAAATCTTCTTTGAAATCTTGCGATTGTATCGCTTTTTGGAAATTAAATCAAAAATCTTTTATTTGTGGTAAGTAAAATGTTCTAGGAAAGGATACTTAGCTCTTCTGCGAGTTGTCTGAATATCTCGCAGCAAAAAGAAGAGTGAGAGATGAGACTTGAACCCTTGACCTGCCTCTTGCATTTTCTTGCAACAAACCAACTGTGCTAACCCTCTCTTGTAAATTAATCAAAGATCTTGCGAAGTAATCAAAGTTTAACTGTTTGAGAGACAATTATGTAGAAATTTCGCATAACAAAAATAAACTTGCGAGAAGAAAGAATTGATCCCGCGACCTACTGCTTGCATTCATGTCTCCCAACCAACTGTGCTAGTTCTCTTGCTTGCGAAATTTCTGCGAAATTATCATGAACTCTCTTCTATGCGAAATAATCAAAGGCTGACTTGCTAATTTCGCATAACAAAAACAAATATGCGAGAGGCAAGAATTAATCCCATGTCCCACTCCTTGTGATGTACCACAATAAACCATCTGTGCTAATCCTCCTCTGCGAAATGTTTGTACGAAATAATCATCAACTTTCTTCTGTGTGAAATATATCTGCGAAATTATCAAGGATTTTGCGAAAAAATATGCATGTGTTGGGACTTGAACTCGCGACCAAGAACTCATTAACTTCGCAATTCACCAATAGTGCTGCCTCTTGCTTGCGAAATAATGAAACAATGCTGCGAAATTATTCATTTTTCACCCTCTGTAAAAGGAAGAATACTATGCTCGCAGGAGAATTTGAACCTGTGACCACAAACTCACATATTGTTCTCTGGACCAACTGTTCAAGAACCTCTCTGCGAAATTAATGCAGAACTTTTTTCCTTATTATTTTATTCGCCAATGAAAATGAGAAAAAAAAATGGAAAATATGTATCTCTGCGAATTATAACCCGTGACCTATTTGTTGCTCTCGCAGCCTTGAACCATCTGTGCGGATTTATGTTTATGATAGAAATTGTTGCATCTGCCTCTTTTATTCTCTTCTTACTTCCTTAATTTCTTTCACATATGCCTTCTTCTCCTGAACATAAAAATCTTCCACCGAAACTTTGGTTTTCTTCCTTAACTTCACCACAGCAACTAATTTTTTTCTCTTACTCTTTGCATGTCTTTGAATTGTTGATGATGTTTACTCCCTGAAAGTGTAATTTCTTCCATGAAATTTCCATTTTTGAACCTAAACTTTGTAGATCTAGAAAAATATGAACAGTAGCTAATCTTCATGGAAACTTCTTGAACCAACAAATTACATGAAGGATAAATCCTTTACTCCTCCATGTTTCTAGCGCCAAAATGTAGTTTCAGGAAATCCAACAACACACCCCATATCATATAATGATAATAATTTCTAGATCTAATCATAAAAATGATGATAAAAGTGCTAAAATTATAAAATGGACACAAGATTTTTTACATGGTTCGATCAATGTGATCTACATCCATGGTTCTTCACTATGATTGTTATAATTACATAAGTATTACATTTAGAATCTCTATTAATGGGTATTTGGAGCTCTCTAGATCTAGTTTTTGGGGAAGAAGATGATAAAGAAAATAAATTTCTCTCTCTTACAAAAAATATCTCCCTCTCGGAATGTGTTCCTCCTCTTCTCTCTCCTCCTCTTCTCTTTATATAGGTGTTTACATAGTGGATGACATCTCACATACAACTCATATTCCCCCTATTTTAGGATCCCTTACTACATTCTCGCAAGCTCTCTCCATAATTTCGCAGGCTCTTTCTCTCTCTTGCTATGTTCTCGCAATCTTTCTCTATAATTTCACAAGGTCTTCATATCTTTCTCATGTTTTATGTTGTCGTTGTCTATTACGTCACTTCTGTAATTAATTTGCGACATTTGCAATGTGTGGTAGAAGTTTTCGCAAGAGCGTTGTTGTTGCGAGATTCTGCTCCTACATATACAAACCGATAATTCTTAACTCTTATCTTTTTTACGATTCCACTAATAGTAGTGAATGCAACGTAAGAGTTAATACTTCAAAACTTGCTCGTTTTTTCGAACCTACAAAAGACGTGCAAAAACTCAGATTTTCATAAAATCAATATTTCTGATGCGTGAACATTCGCCACGGAATTATGAAAACCAAAAAATTATTTCATCATAAATAATTGTTTACTTCTAAGTAATATTACACAAAACTCAAGTTTTTATTTTAAGAAAAATAATATGTATTTGCATATATATAAAAACGTGATTAACTCACGTAAATAAATTTTTTTTTTACATGAGAAAAGCTCACTATATAAAATTCGTGGGATGTCCCACGGCTTCAAAAAAAAATCCCATGGACAGACCATGGTTTTATAAAATAAATCTTTTCCTTTGTACAATCGTCTTTCTTTGAAACGAGGGTTTATTTCGGTTTTGTGAAAGCTCACATCTTTTCAAGACAAAGTTTTGGTTTTTATGAAAGCTCATAAACAAAATTTTTATCACTGGACACAAGTCTATATATATATATATATATAATCTCTCCTAAATCAGGGATTATTACTAGTTTCATAAACTAACGATCAAACGAACATACGTTTTCTAAAAACAAGAGTTTTATACAAAACTCACACTCATATATGCACATGTATATAATTTCAATATGATCAAAGCATGAGCGACTCAGCAAACTTTGAAAAAAAAAAGTGTACCTATCGGCGCCGGCCGGAATATGGTCGGACGGTCGAACAATGGAGAGCTCCTGCGAAAATTTTCTTCCTCTGGTTGCTGGCGCAATGAAGAGGTGATGAAGGTGATGGCTGGTTGTCAGGAGAAATAAAAAATTAAAAAAAAAAGAAGGAATTACCCCTTTTATATCAAATTTTATTTCCAAAACCTAATCACACAAGGATTTCCTTTTTGTGCCTAGCCCGTGAATCCTAAAACGACCAAGGTCCCGTCATCAAATTAGCGGTTCAACACCAATTTACTCCCATTAGATGATGCTCTATAATACCACTGGGATCTTCATTCAAGTCGTGGTTTGCTCGTATTATCAAAAATCCGGTAAGGTTTTATCTAATGACTAAGTTCAATTGCTTATATTATTTGTGACCAGAAAATCACCATTCAGTGCTGACTGAGGAACATGAAAGTCCCTTATTAAGCATGGGACTTAATGTAGATGGTGGATTTTCGACAAAGGATAAAATTGTAAACCCATACTTATATGTGCTCCTGATCCAGCAATCAGACGAGTATTGAGGCTCATGTATCTTATCGAAAGCATGAAAGATCATGCTATAAGAATCTCTGACTGAGAATACTGTCTCTCAGAGTACATGTATATGTGTAGTATCTCAGCTGAGGCAACGACATATCTTATGAATACTGAGCAATTTCAGTAACTACTTTTATATAGAATCGAAAGATTAGACGGTTCCTAGACAGCTTGCCTGCTAGTATAGAGCAATAACGTCTTCAGGACGATGTTTTCCCTGACTATATAAAACAAATATGACGCTTCAACAAGCTCATATCACATAATTCCTGAATAATTAACGCTCCTAGACGATCATACTAGTATAGAGCCATCAATTAATTATTCTTAAAATCAATAGATTCATTAACTGAATCCCTGGAAAATATTCAATATTTTTCATAATATTTCATTACTTCAATTTATGGTCCTTCCCAGCAGAATTACATGGGTTAGTAATAAATATTCAACACACACCTTCGAGAAAGCCCCGACCAAAATGGTGTAAATGTATTCGACAAATAATGCATTAACAAATACCTGAATGAACAAACAAGTATTTCAAAATACGACGAGACGATGAACCTATGCAAATAGGAAAGAAAATAATAAAATATTCACCAAGGCGCTGACGGGCTGGACCCATCGGCCGACCAGTCATGTCGTGGCCAGTCCCACACCCAATTCTATATTTTATCATATTGTATCTATTTTCTTTGATCTCATGAAAATCCCTTCATTTGAACAAATATCATTTGTTTTAAGGAAACTCCTCCATTTCAGGGTGTTTATTTCGCATCAAGGAAATAATATATAATTGGGAAAGGTGTCATGGGACCATGTCTATTAGCCGTCCGGCCAGGCCTTAGTCATGACCGGTCCCACACCTCATGGTTCCTCAATATTTTTTTTATTATTTCCCTAATCCCATGAAAACTCCTTAATCTCATGATATTTCCTTGATCTTATGAAAAATAATATAAAATTAGGGAAACCCGTTGTAGTTGCAGGAAATCCCACAACACACCCCATATAATATTATGATAATAATTTCTAGATCTAAATCTATTTCATAACCAAAATAAAGATTAAAGTGCTAAAATCATAAAATAATACACAAGATTTGCGTGGTTCGATCATTGTGATCTACATCCACGGGGTTAGGGTTCTTCACTATGATTATTGAAATTACATTTAGGTTACATTGAGACTCCATTAATGAGTATTTGGAGCTCTAGATTTAGTTTTTGGGAAGAAAATGATAAAGAAAATAAATCTCTCTCTTTTACAAAAAATGTTTTTTTTTAAAAGTGTCTTCTCTCTCCTGCTCTCCTCTTTATATAGGTGTTTACATAGTGGATGACAGCTCACATACAACTCATATCCCCCCTATTTTAGGATCCCTTGTTACATTCTCGCAAGCTCTGCTACCTTCTCGCAAGCTAAGTAAATAATTGAATCTCGCAGGCTCTTGCTAACTTCTCGCGAGCTATGGAAATGAATGCATCTCGCACACTAAAAAATATGCTATGCGAGATTCTTCTCCTACATTTTGCCTCTTTTTTCTTGAATATTGCTTGAAGAGTGATCTTTAAGAAAAAATCCGTTGCTGTAGTAGCCTTTGATCTTTGTTGATGAAGGAACGAGCGAAAGAATACTGGACTTGAAAAGTACCGTAGGACCAGAATATCGCCACAACGATATTCTCACGATAGAAACAACACTTCTGCGAGAAACCCAAACATTTCTACAAGTATTAATAACACTTTGACGAGAACGTCGCAAGATTCTTCAACGACATTTGGTGACTGTCACAAAAAAGTAATATAACAATTAATGACCAAAGATATATGAGAAGAATAAGTCTGCTTCACGATGGTTACAAAGTTGGAGAAGATGAAGACTAAAGTTATGGCGATGAGATCGCAGAGTAAATCCGAATTAAGGGGAAATCTTAGCTGTCTTCCACTATGTATTTTCCTATATAAAGGGTTCGACTAAATCCAGAAGAGGATGATGTACTTTTGAGAGTTGAGAAAGTTTTGAGGAGGGAGAAACTCTAGAAAGAAAGTTGTATTTCTGAGTTTTGATATTTCTTGTAAATCTTCCTGAAAGTGAATTAATAAAAGTGTCGTTGTTCATTCTCAATTATGACTTGATTTTCATAGATTCTTGACAAGGGTGTAGTGTGGGAAATCCTGCAACTACATTTTGGCTCCCGAAACAGGGAGAATCAAGCTAAGAAATCTCTAATTACAACTTGAAAATTTGAAGAAATTGTTAGAATTGAAGAAATGGCTAGAAGAAGAAGAAACACATCAGAACCACCAACAATTTGTGAGGAGAAGTAAAAGACTTGCAGGTGAAGGAACAGGTGAATTAGAAGAATCTTTAAGGATAAGATCAGGAAGAAATAGAACAAGAAATGAAGCAGAAAGTTCAATTCAACAGCCGAATCAACAAGCACAAACGCAAGATATGGATGTGGATTATGATAGAGTGAGTGTGCATACTTGGAGGTCAGATTCGATAGAAGAAGCAGAAAATCGACAATTGAGAAATGAAGAAGAATGAGAAAGGAATCAAGAAATGGTTGGAGGATTAATTCATGAAGAACGTGAAATAGTAGATGATTTGAGACAAAGAATTCAGGAAGAAAGAAGATTAGAGGCAGAAGAGCGTGCAAAGTTAACAAGACAAAATCATGAGCTAAGAATGGAGAATTTGAGATTACAAAGAAGGAGATCAATAAGTACTGTTAGGTCAAATTCAAGATCATTCAGAGAAGAACCAAGGCAAAATTCCCCTATAAGAAATGTTAGAGAAAATACTCGAGGAGAAGTGCAAAATAGAGAAGAAGAGATAATTGGTGATCGCTATAATCCGCGCGACAATAGAAATCAAGAGGGAAGAAACAATCAAATTGAAGAAGAAAATCCCGAAGAAGGTAGGAGGATATTACATAGGCGAGAGAATCAAAGAATTATTGAAGAAGAAATTGACAATCATTACGCTAAACAAGCATGTCTAGCTCGCGAGAGAGAAATATTAAGAGCAGAACTAGAAGAACATGAATTTCGAGAAGCAGTGCGACAAAATAATCATGAAAATCGAGAAAGGAGACGTACACAAAATCACTACAATGGTAATATTCAGGAGGAATATGATAGGATACAGAGGAGAATAGAGAGGCAACGAAGAGAAATAAGGAGAAATGAAGAAATTCGTAGAGAAGAAGATAGGTAATTACGATATCAAGAGGAAGATGAAAGAGAAAATCGTAGAGAAAGACGAAATGATGATGAAGAAGAAGATACACAAAATCTCGCAAGACAAGAAAGGCAAGAACGCAGAAGAAGGGAAACAATATTAAAGAGACCAATGGAACAAAACTCGGCTGAGAATGAGAAAATATTGAGAGAATTAGCAGAAATGTGAGGAATGATAAACAACATAAGAAAATGAGGTAGAAGGCAACTTGATGAAGCTATTGAAGAAGAAGTGAGAACTCCATTTACCCAAGAAGTACAGTTAATAGGGATACCTCCAAAATGCAATTTACCAGCGTTAACCAGCATTTTTGATGGAATTACTTGTGCTATTCAACACGTCAAAGCTTATGTTAGATGTATGCTACAGTGGGAGAATCATGATACTGTGCTATGCAAATATTTTGCATCCAGTTTAACTGGTGAGGCGTTGAAATGGTTCGAAGGATTACCAAAAAAATACCATAACTTCTTTTGATCATTTACAAGCTACATTTTTAGGAGCATATATTAGCAACAATTCATCGCGACCAGGTATTGAAGATGTGTTTGGATTAAAACAGAGAGTTGGCGAGAGTCTGAAACATTTAACCATAAGATGGAAGACAATGTGCAGTGAGATGGCAGGAAGAGTTTACGAGAGATATCTTATCTTGTCTTTTATCAATGCAATGTTCGCGACCAATCTACTGTACATACAAATTTCCAGAGTCAAGAATACAATCACTATGACTGAACTGCGAGAACTATAGGAAGAATACATTGCTTTGGAGGAGAAACAAAATGAGATGAAATCATACCCAATCGCGAACACCAGCTCGTTGATGGCAAGTGGAAGTTTGCTCCCTAAAATGATAAATAATGTGGCGAGCACCTCGCAGCCACAACAAGAGAAGGTGGTAAGTGAAAACCAATAAAAATTGGTAGCAATGGGCAGTCGAGATAAAGAAGAATATGAAAGAGAAAAGAATTATTACAATCACGGTGGAAATAATAAGATTCAAAGACTTGATCATCCACAAGAAACTTATGGCAGACAAAGGCAGGATAACTTTAGAGGGCAAGGAAATCAAAAGATAATATGGGAAGAAATTAAAATGCCACCTCTTAATGCTAGTATAGAAAAAATATGGGAAGCTATCATTTTAATGGAAAATATACCATCCCCATGGAACATGGGAAAAGAACCACATCCTAACAATCGCAGTCAAGAATTTTGTCCTTACCATCATTTTCATGGCCACACAGTAAATGACTGCAGGAATGTAAAGAGAATAATTTTAAGGATGATCGAACAAGGAAAGCTAAATCACTTTTTAGTAGGACACCCACAATCTCAGCGATTGCCTCCAGCACCAGAAACTCGCAGAGTGAATGCTGTAAAAGGAGCAGAAACATTCGTGATAGAAGTTGGGGCTAAAGCAAAGAATTTGTTTTTTAATTCCATAGTACATTCATACAGAACTATAGAAGATTTCCATGATAATGTTTTAAGCAGAGTCTTCGCGAAAAATACAGATGGAAGAGAGATAATGAATATTGCGAGAGCCTCGCCATTAGAATAATGGCAAAAACAAACTATATCTTTCAATGCAAAAGATGTACCAGGGCTTGGCGAGCATCATGATAACCCGTTGGTAGTAAGGCTAGAGATAAACCCAAATCCAATACCAGAAGAAGATGAAGAAAATGATGGTAAGGTTGAAGACTCTTGGGCCATCAACAGAGTCTTAATAGACACTGGGAGTTCAGTTGATATCTTATTCTATCATACCTATAGAACCATGGGCGGAAGAGATGAAGATTTGAAACCATCATCATATAAAATCTATGGATTTAACGGTACAGCTAACAAACCAAAGGGAGAAATTGAAATGCAGATACCGTTAAAAGGAATATCTTCAAAAATCTTATTATGCGTCATGGACATCGAATCACCTTACAATGCCTTGATAGGACAACCTTGGTTACATGGGATATTGGGTGTTGCCTCTACTTATCACTAATGTATCAAATTTACTCATCCTAAAGGTTTTGGAATTATTAAGGGAGATTGGGGAGAAAGCAAGAAATGTTATGAAATCGACATGAAGTCTTGCGAAGAAAGAGCTGAAAAGAATAACAATTGGAAGTACAAAATCAAACAACAACAGAGATGTGAAAGGTTAATGATTGATGCGATAGAGCGAAAATAGGATGTGAAAGCTGATGGCGAGCGTCTTGCAGAAAAAGAAACAACGGTAAAACGTAGCAGAAAAGCAGAATCAGAAAATAGTAAGTAGAGAGGTAAAATGATGAACTCCAGAGAACTCTATGAATGATTTGTTTGAAAAAATATGTAATTGAACATAATATTCTGCTTGAAAGAATCGCAAGATTTTCTAAGTTATGAAATTCTATCAGAGTCAAAATACTCGCAAGAACAACGAATAAAATTTCGCAGAGATTAAAAGAATGAGACGAACCTTTATGGCGTGCACCCTAGTTCGCGAATAAAATTTCTCAAGAGGAAAATGTAAGACCTAATAGCACGTCATAGGAGGGGGTATCTCTTGACATGATTCAGGGGGTAAGGTTATATTTCTTTGGATCCTGAGTCATGCAGATGTTGGGGTTAAAGAAAACCTATCCGTGAGAGAGATCTTGGATTTCCAACTATATATGGTTATACCCTGGTTGGACGACCGAGAATCTCTTCCAAGAAGTGCAAAGTATGACCAAGGCACCTAGGTACACGGTTGAGCCAAGGGAGTATGAAACTCCCTTGCCATTTTTGGTAAGTCTTCGCTATGATGCACTTGGCCTGAAGAAAACCCCACTTAGGGTGCAGTCTTGTAACTATAATCCATATAGGCATAAAGGACAAGAGGCTACGAAAATAGCTGGTTGTTGGTAAATCTTGATGGGAGGAGCTAGTCTTGTATGGCCGATGTGCCCTCCTTGAAGGGGCAACCAGAGGGGAAGATAAGGGCAGCACCCTCCATTAGGGAGCTGATAAGTGTCTTAAGACGGCAATGTCATGGGGATTTATGATCGCAAGAACATTTAGGCCTATAATATTGTCGCGTGATGAAAATTATACAAAGGCAAAAAGCCTAAAGATAAAATGTTAAGATGAGATCAATGGGTTTTTGCATGAAAGTGTAAAAACGTCATGCGATTTCATCGCAAGACGGCAATGTCACGAGGCTTTGTTCTCGCGAGAGAATCTATACTTGTCATATTATTGCAGAGATATTGAAAAGATACTGATAAGGCAAGATCAATGGGTCAATACTTGTAAATGTAAAGACGTCCTGCGATTTTGTCGCAGAAAAATATTAAAGGTTGGCAAAATAAGACCTTTAACTAGGAAGGCATAATAAGACCAACAGATTAATATTGAACATTAATTATTTTATTTGAGAATGCAGGAAATATCTATTCATCGCAGGAGGCAGATTACTTTAGATTTTTAATATCACCAACAAATTCATCAATAAAGGAAGATGAGGAACATAATTCACCATCTCAAGAAAAATATTAAAGGGAAAGAAGAGGAATAAGCAAGTAAAATATTAATATCTTCCTTGAGAAGGTTCAACACAGACAACAGAAAAAGTTAAATTTATCCAAGTTACATTCCTCGCGAAAAAAGAAGCAGGAAGAGAAAGCAAAAATGAAACTCAAACTTTAGCGACAGCGACAGGCTCATCAGTATTCTTCTTGCCAGATTTATTATTCTCGCCAGAAGATTTATCATTCTCACCAGCAGATTTATCAGTATCGCCATCATTATTTTCAGTATCGCCAGCATCCTTTTCTTTGTGAATTTCTTGTTCTCTAGGATAGCCTTCATCTTCTTCTGGGTTATCTTCTTCAGCTCTTTCTTCTCCTTCAGTAGGTGTATCTTATAAATCTTTATCCATAGGAATGGGAATTTCGTCATCCTCAACTTCGAGAGGAAGAACAGATTCAGGAGGTAGAGAATGGGAGATCAGAATCTTATTCAACAGAACTTCGACAGAAATATGAACTTTGCGAAGAAAGCCTCTATCACGGTTTCTAATCTCCATATTCTTGAAGTACTCAAGATAATCAAGCCTTCTTTCTGCCTTATCGCGAACATCCAAACAATCGGAAATGAGAGTCTTGTTTTCTTTCCGAACCTTATCTAATTTTTCAGTAAGAGCAGTAATAGTAGCGAGATGGCTTCTTTCAGATTCTGTAAATACCAAAAATGACAAGGAAATATTCAAATGAAGATCTCACGAGAAGAAAAACATAGGAATTTATCAGAAAAATCAACAATTGAGGCAGTCAACTAACTACCTTCTTTTTGAGAGGTTAAATTTTAGATTAGTGCAAAGAAACAATTCTCCCACTGATTCATAGCATCGTAAAATTTATCGCCAACCATACACTTCAGACGAGATTTCATGTTTTCTTCTTTGGTACGAAGATAAATGTTTTCTTTTGCTAGTAAAGAATGAGATTTATCTAATTGGGAATACTAATCTTTAAGTTCATTAGCCTTTAAACTAAGAGTTAATCTACCCTTGATAAGTTTCCTTGAGTTCATCTTTAAGGGAGCGAAGAGATTGCTCTTGGTTATCACAAATTCTTTGAAGATTATTTAATTGTTGCGAGGAAGCCGCCATCAAACTTGAAAATTTATGTTTTTCTTGGGATAGAGTTTTATTCTCATCTGATAAAGATTTCATCACTAAATTAGTCTTAAATAACAAATATGAAAGGCGAGCAACTTCGCTACACAATAAATTTTGGCTCTGTGACAATTGATTATTCTCATTAGTAATATTATTTATGTGATCAATTGAGTAAGTATAAAGATTATCTAATCTACTATGTTGGTCCATCCAAGACTCTTTTTCAGCGCGAGCTTCTTCAGCGATTGATTCTAATTCAAATATCTTCATTAATCGATTCTGAGTTGAAGCTAAATAAATAAACCAAACATTTAAAAGGTATGGAGTGTAAAAAATAAGGAAGATGAGAAATTATTAGAATGGAGAGACAAAAAGATAGAGGCAGGAAAACTATACCTTTCAGCTCGTCATTATGTCTGCGAAGATTCTCGCACTCAAGTGAAGAATTGTGAAGCATATGATTCAGAGTGTTACACTCAGAAGTTTTAACTTGAAGGCTTTTCCTTAGAGATTCAACTTCATATTCCAAGGATGCTCGCGAAGCAGAATTATCAGAGCCAAAATACTTGAGTAAAGTCTCGCAAGCTTCATATTGAAGAGAATCAGTGGAAGACTTTCTAGCGTTATCTAAGATATTAGATAAAATTTTAAAAGCAATATCAACTCCAGCAAAGTTTTTATTTGATTGGGGAAGAGATGCAGAGGATGAAGTAGTAATGATAGCAAGTTGATGATTTGAATCATCTGCGATGGATGCATTATGAGAAGGAGGAGTTTTTGGGAAAGTGACAGTTGAAGGCAATATTGGAATAGAAGGAGTTTCAGCCACAACATTTGTAGGGATTTTATTTGTCAAATTTTCTGAAGAAAGGGGGTATTGATAGCGAGGTTCTCACAGACAGAAGAAGGAGGATTAGATTGTAAGGGTGTGACGATAACTCTCCTAGATGATAACTCAGGAATAATGATATCATCTTCAAGAGTTTTATTGCGACGATATTTTTTATGAGGTCTAGCAACGTTCTCGTCATTCTGCAAATAATAATTTAGATAAGAAACAGAGGCAACAATATTGTTATTAAGATAAAATGTGTTTCTTACTACCTTATCATTCGCAGAATCCTTCTTCCTCCTATTTTCAACAAGATTCTTAAGGGAGTTAGGGTTTGGAGTTTCAGAATGGGCTATAGGGACAGCTCCTCTAAAGGAAAATATGACAAGAATTATAATGAATTAAATCAGGAAGACCGAAGAACAAAAGTAAAAAAAAAAAAGGTAATCGAAATACATACCTTGACGTTTCCATTAAAACAGTAGCAGGAGAATATGAAGATAAAGAAAAGTTACAGACGGAAGGTGAAATAAACGGATAAAGAAGATGAAGAAGTAAAAAGAGGAAATTATTTCCTGAGTTTGACTCCACCTTTTATAGACAAGAGCAGTAGGACCCATTAAAAGGACACGTGTTAAGAAGAGCTACAACACGTGTAGGCGATTAAACTAAATAGACAGAGGTTTAACGAGAAGAAAACTTGTAAAGAAAGAAGCTGCAAGCATCATGAAGAATTGAAAGTTCTCATATCTTATCTTCTTCGCAGAAAAGACATGAGAAGAGGCAAGATGTAGGACCATAATATTGCCACAACGATATTCTCACGATGGAAACAACACTTCTGCGAGAAACCCAAACATTTCTACAAGTATTAATAACACTTTGACGAGAACATCGCAAGATTCTTCAACGACATTTGGCGAGTGTCACAAAAGAGTAATATAACAATTAATGACCAAAGATATATGAGAAGAATAAGTCTGCTTCACGATGGTTACAAAGTTGGCGAAGATGAAGACTAAAGTTATGGCGATGAGATCGCAGAGTAAATCCGAATTAAGGGGAAATCTTAGCTGTCTTCCACTATGTATTTTACTATATAAAGGGTTCGACTAAATCCAGAAGAGGATGATGTACTTTTGAGAGTTGAGAAAGTTTTGAGGAGAGAGAAAGTCCAGAAAGAAAGTTGTATTTCTGAGTTTTGATATTTCTTGTAAATCTTCCTGAAAGTGAATTAATAAGTGTCGTTGTTCATTCTCAATTATGACTTGATTTTCATAAATTCTTGACAAGGGTGTGGTGTGGGAAATCCTGCAACTACAAGTACGTACTTGCCTCTATTCTTTTGCGAAGTTCCGAAGCTTTACGAAATAAATAAGAAGTATCATCTCTGCGAAGTATGAAGTATCCTTGAAGAAGTATAAGAAGTACTCAATCCTCGAAATATAAGAAGTATCATTTCATGAATGAGAGTAATTAGTATTGCCTCTATTCCTGCGAAATTATTACTCCATTTTTGGTGAGGATTCTTGTTGTTCACTAGTGAACATACATTTTGGAAATGATTCTTGCCGAGAAGATAAAGAACATAAAATGTTTTCTTGGTAATCCATAGTTGCCTCTGTTCTTTATCTATGAGGGTAGAATCCTTGAGAAAATGTTGAATGAGCAAGTTGTTTCTTCATTCTTATCTTGCCTCTGACTCATGCGATAGTATAATCTCTTCAAGTTGCTTATAATTATGCGAATTAATCACATTTTGCGAAGTAATCACATCTCCTGCGAAATTCTGAATGAATCTGCGAAATTCTGAATAAGTCTGCGAAATTCTGAATGAGTCTGTGAAATTCTGAAAGAGTCTGCAAAATTCTGAATGAATCTGCGAAATTCTGAATGAGTCTGTGAAATTCTGCATAATTCTGCGATAAAATACTTGTGCGAATATAATGTTTATGTAATGATTATGTTATGAAATGCGTTATGCGATGTTTATGTCATGAAATGCTTATGCAATGCTTTTATGATGCGAGTATGATGCTTGTATGATTAGAATGCTTATCTATTGCAATATATAGCTAATTTTTGTGTTACTTAGCTTATTTTGCTGTGCTAAAATTGATGTAGCTTTAAATTGCCTTCATTCTCCATTTCTCTGAATTTGTCTCTAGTATATGCATTCCTCTTTGCGTATTTATTGTTCTCGCAAGTTCATTTGATGGTGCCTCATTTTCCTTGCTTTTATTCTCAGTCCATCTTTAGCTCATTATATCTCATTGTTTTACTATCTCCATTGTTTATTCCTGCACTATCTCAATTTCATAATATAATATAATCAAAATATCATAGGTGCATCATTTTCACTATCTCAATTTCATTTCTTTATACATGTTCGCAAGCTTGTTTGCTTACATATGATCATCTTCGCAAGTTTATTTGCGTACTCTCTTATGTGGTCTTATTTTGCCTTCCTAGTTAAAGGTCTTATTTCGCCACATTTATTTTTTCTTTGAGAGAAAATCGCAGGACGTCTTTACATTTTCATGTATTGACCCATTGATCTTGTCTTATCATTTCTTCTAGTATTATCGCCTCTGCAGGATATTTTCCATGCAACAATATGACATGCCTAAATATTCTTGCGAATGTAAAGCCCCATGACATTGTCGTCTTGCGACAAAATCGCAGGACGTCCGTACACTTGCATGTATAGACCCATTAATCTTGTCTTATGTTTTCTCTAGTATTTTTGCCTCTTCAGTATTGTTGCACAAATAGTACAAGCCTAAATATTCTTGCGAACATAAATCCTCATGACATTTTCATCTTTTTTGACACTGTCAGCTCCCTAATGGAGGGTGCCGCCCTTATCTTCCCACTGGTTTCCCCTTCAATGAGGTGTACTTCTACCATACAAGGTTGGCTCCTCCCATCCGGTCTTAACAACAACCAGTTGTTTTCGCAGCCTCTTATCCCTTTTGCCTATATGGCTTATGGTTACAAGCCTGCACCCTAAGTGGGGTTTTCTTCAGGCCTAGTGCATCATAGTCAAGACTTGCCAAGAGTGGTAAAGAGGCTCTAACGCCCCCCGCACTCTTGACTCAACCGTGTATCTCAGCGCCTTGATCATATTCTGCACCCCTTAGAAGAGACCCTCAGTTGTCCAACCTAAATTATAAGTCTAGGTTGAAAATCCAAGGTATCTCTCCTGGATAGGTTTTTATGGACCCCACATCTCCATGACTCAGGTTCCAGCAGCGGCAAAACCTTATCCCTAAGCCATGCAACAGATACCCCCTTCTATGATGCACTTTAGGTCTTAATTTGCCTCTTGCGAAATTTTATTCACGAACTAGGGTGTACGTCATAAAGGTTCATCCCATTCTTGATCTTAGATTTTTATGGATCTTAGATCGTCTCTTGCGAAATTTTCGCACATTATCATTCTTTCATTTCTTTCATTCTTTCTTTCTCATAATATCATATCATTTGAAGCAAAGTAAATATTCAAGAGAAATTCTAATACATTGTAATTCTGAAATCTTTGTAGTTTGTTAAATCTTTGTAATTCTGCGATTTGTATCGCTTTTTGGTAATCTTTGAAATCTTTCAAATATCTTTGAAATCTTTGTAATCATGCGATTGCATAGTTTTTGTAAATCAAATCAAAAATCTTTTACTTTTTCTAAGAGAAATATATAAATTGAATTTTCTCGGTTCTTTGTAATTTTGAAATCTCGAAATCTTGGTAATTTTGAAGTCTATGCAATCTTGAAATCTTAGTAATGGTGCGATTGAATCGCTTTTTGTAAATCAAATCAAAAATATTTTTATTCATTGTTAGTATAAAGTAAAATATTTAAGGAAATGGTACTTATCTTTCATGTGAGTCGTTGTTGTTGTCGAAGAAGTGAACAAATGCCTTGAAATGTAAGAATTTCTCGCAACAAAAAGAAGTGTGAGAAGTGAGACTTGAACTCTTGACTTGTTTCTTGTATATTTTCGCACCATAACAATTGTGCTAACCCCCTCTTGGGAAATAATCAAAGGACAACTTTGCGAGAGGCAATTCTGTATAAATTTCGCATAACAAAAATAAACTTGCGAGAAGCAAGAATTGATCCTGCGACCTGCTGCTTGCATTCATGCCTCCTAACCAACTGTGCAAGATTCTTCTATGCGAAATTATCGCACATTTGTTAAAACTTGACTTGATCTTCGCTGGTAGCAACCCAAAAATATGTAAAATATGCGAAAAATTCGTAGGAGGTGGGAATTGAACCTGCGTCCTTCTTCATGCATTGAATCGCATGAACCATCTGTGCCAACCCTCCTTTGTGAAATGTTTGTGAGAAATAATCATAAACTTTCTTCAGTGCGAAATAATCAAAAATCTTGCGAAAAAATAAGCATGTGTTGGGACTTGAACACGCGATCATGAACTCCTTAACTTCGCAGATGACCAATTGTGCTACCTCTTGTTTGCGAAATAATGAAACAATATTGCGAGATTATTCATTTTTTTTTGTCCTCTGTAAAAAGAAGAAAACTATGCTCGCAGGCGAATTCGAACTTGCGACCACAAACTCACATACTGTTTTCAAGACCAACTTTTCAAGAACCTCTCTGCGAAATTAACGCATAACTTTTTTCCTTGTTCTTTTATTCGCTAATGAAAATGAGAAGCAAATGAAAAATATGTGTCTCTGCGAATTTGAATCCGTGACCTCTTTGTTGTTCGCTCAGCCTTGATCCATCTATGAGAATTTCTATTTGTGATAGAAATTGCATTGTCTTCCTCTTACCTTCTCTTCGTCCTTCCTTAATTTCTTTCAAAAATTTGCCTCTTGCTTTTTCTCCTGAACATGGAAATCTCAACTAATATTTTCTCTTACTTTTTTCATGTCTTTGAGTGTAATCTCTTCCATGAAATTTCCATTTTTGAACCTAAACTTTGTAGATCTAGAAAAATATGAACAGTAGTTAATCTTCATGGAAACTTCTTGAACCAACAAATTCTTTCCCTTAATCGATTTGCTGACTTGCTCCATCATCTTCTTGATTTTAATGATTCGTTAATCACCACATAAATTCTTCATCAACTACTACAAACTCTATCAAATTCTGTCTAATCATAAAAATCTCCAAATTCTGATAAATCATCCCTGTTTCTAGCGCCAAAATTGTAGTTGCAGGAAATCCCACAACACACCCCCCATATAATATTATGATAATAATTTATAGATCTAAATCTATTTCATAACCAAAATAAAGATTAAAGTGCTAAAATTATTAAATAAGGCACAAGATTTACGTGGTTCGATCAATGTGATCTACATCCACGGGGTTAGGGTTCTTCACTATGATTATTGAAATTACATTTGGGTTACATTGAGACTCCATGAATGAGTATTTGGAGCTCTAGATTTAGATTTTGGGAAGAAAATGATAAAGAAAATAAATCTCTCTCTCTTTTACAAAAATGTGTTTTTTTTTAAAAGTGTCTTCTCTCTCCTGCTCTCCTCTTTATATAGGTGTTTACATAGTGGATGACATCTCACATACAGCTCATATCCCCCCTATTCTAGGATCCCTGGTTACATTCTCGCAAGCTCTGCTACCATCTAGCAAGCTAAGTAAATAATTGAATCTCGCAGGCTCTTGCTAACTTCTCGCGAGCTATGGAAATGAATGCATCTCGCACACTAATAAATGTGCTATGCGAGATTCTGCTCCTACACCCGTGTGACCGGGCCCCAGCTGGCCGGTCATGCCCTAGATGGCCCCACACATCCCATTTTACTATTATTATATTTTTCATGTTTCCATAATCCCATGAAATTCCTTGATTTCATGATGTTTCCTTCAAATTATGAAAATTCCTTCAAATCATGAAATGATACATAAAATTAGGAAAAATCACCGGACCGGGCCCTAACCAGCCAACCATTCCCAAGCCGGTCCCACACGTCCCTTATTTTACTATTATTGCTTTTTATGTTTTCCTCATCTCATGAAAACTCCTTGATTTCAACAAAACTTCTTGGTTTCAACAAACTCCTTGGTTTTATGGTATTTCCCTAAAATCATGAAAAAATATTATGAAAGTAAGAAAAATGATGTGGGACCGGGATCCTTGGCCGACCGGCCATGCCTTGGACATAGCCGGTCCCACACTTCATGATTCTTTTATTTTTTTATTATTTTCCTTCATCTCATGAAGGTTTTTGACGGTTTCAGCAAAAATCCTTGATTTCTTCATATTTTCTCAAATGATTGCTCAAACACACACCGGAAAATATCAAAATTCTTAGAACTGAGATACGAACACTTTTGTGACGTGAGCATGTTACCTTGACTGACCAAGATTGGCTCTTTTTGGCTTGCAAGGAGCCGGTCCCACGTATTTTCACAGTTTGACCTAATTTGCGCAATTTCTCGTATTCGGTCCAAAACTCTTCCAAACAACCTGGAACTTCATAAGAAGATCGATATTCGAACCCGTGACCATCCAGGGACGGTTTCGTAACCCCTTGGTCGGTCCCTCATCTCTTTATGATTAATTAGGTTTTATCACCTAAGGCTCAGACGAGCATTACTTTAATAAATGATTAAACCAGCATTAAATCATCCTTTCATCAACAAACCAACTAGTATCCAGGAGATCTTGGTATTTGCTCACGTGAGCATCTGGGCACTACATGGTCGCCCCATAATCCCATGTAGCCGGTCCCTCTTCACTCCATGGTTAATTTTTAATAAACCGTCATCAAATCATCAATTGATCAAATTAGGGTTTTGAGTCCAAGGTTAATAATTCCAGATTCAAACGCTAATAATTTTACATTGATCTCGTGATCAACATGTTATTTATTATACTCGGACCATTTTCTAGTATTCTAATTTAATATTTACTTGGTCATGCTACCAATGAGTCATCAAATGAGCAACATTTTCTAAAACCAAGGAATATTGGTTCAACTATCAATATTCAACAATTCATCGAACTAGCAATATTTTCTCACGTTAACTATCAAAGTTTATTTATGTATTATACCTCTGTCTCAATAATTGACACCTCCAATTCTCAGAACATTCTAAATCATATTCGACTCAACAATATAAGGACTCATCATCCCAAGAAGTCATGAAGTCAGCAACTGACTAACTAAATACACGTCTGCCTTGCAGACTCCATAATCACACGAGACATCAATCGTGTCACATGGGGGGATATTAACTAGGTTTTTGGTTTGGTAGTCTACGGCACGTGTGTTCATACATACGATGAGAATGTGAGAAAGTCGTGCAATCATTTGGAGGAGTTAACAAAGTAGCGGATGGAAAATCAACCAAGTCTCCGCATGTTGAGCAACTGGTTTTAACACGATTTCCACTTCCCCATTATTTGATTACATCAACTGTCACACTTCATGGGATCATGGTGTTTATAATTCTAGCAATATAAATAAGTCTATGAATCATGATTGAAATAAGGACAATCTCACGTCAAATAGACAACACGAGATTAAAAATCCAACTCTCAACAGAGCAAATTCAATCATTCAGAACTTATCTTATTTTTAAAATACACAACACACCTACTATCTTCAATCACCATTGATCTCACACATTTCTCAGCTTCCCTCCTAAAGATTGACCCATCCTCTCTTGTGACCGAATTTACTATGGAACGACCATTTTCTTGGTTTAGGCCGGAGTACTACAGATTGATCTCTCGAATTCAAAGCATTCCCTTCTTGTAGTGCATATGTGTAAGGTTAAGCATTTCGCTTGGTTCTAGGAGTCTCCTCTGCATGGTCATCTCCTTAATTCCGTAAAAATCAGTAAATCGTTTTGCCCTATCTACACCATCGGAGAAGAACTACACCAGAATTGAGCAATGGATACTAGCCTTAGTATATTCAACACAAAAGCTTCTGACATATTTCCAAACTCACAGAATTCGAGTAATTATGAAGTTATCCATAGAATCAGTACTTGACAGTGCTGATAGGTCGGGACAGATATCTAAATTGAGTGCTCAGATCAAGCATTTCGACATTTTCTATGAGATGAGAATAGCAGTAAAGGCACAAGCGGTGGCCGAATTTCTGGAGGATTTTCCTTTGGATGACGAGGATGAAGTCGAAGATATTCCAAGCATGGAGGAAGGCCGAGAGGATCCATCCGAACTTCTTGAAACCTGTATCCCGACACGATGGGAAGTCTTCGTAGACGGGTCATCCAACAAAGATGGGTCAGTCCTAGGACTGGTCTTCACCTCACCAAAGGGGAAGAAGATGGTCCACTTATTTAGGCTTGAGTTTAAGGAAATAAATAATATCACAGAGTATGAGGTATAATACATGTTTTAGTCTAATAGTGGAAATGCGAATCCACGATATGAGGCTAACGAGTGACTCTCAGTTAGTCATTAGGAAGATCAGTTGGCAGTACGTTATACACAACCCTTTGTTACATAAATATTAGGAACTCGCCTAATTTTATATCGGTCAGATACCAAACATCAAGTTTCGGCACATCTGCAGGAAAGATAATCGACACTCAGACGCACTGGAGTACATCTCTTTCATGCAAACAGATGCAAGTGTTGAAGGTATCAAAGTCATGAGAATATTAATATTGTATGTACCCGAGATAGTGGACCCAAGAGCATACATAGCGGTAACCACGGCCGATAAATATGAAGTCGGCGATTGGCGCAAACCCATCCACCAATATTTGGAGACGGGAGAGTTACCCAAAGGGCGGACCGAGATCAAAAAAATCAAAAGCAAAGCAGCTGCGTACGAATTGCGAGATGGTGTTTTGTATAGAAAGTCATACTTAGGCCCGTTGTTGAGGTGTTTAAGCAAAAAAGAGGGGCACTCAAGAGCTACAATATGGGGCTGCGGGCAATCACAACTCGGGTCGAAGTCTAGCCACCCAAGCCAAGAACATGAGATATTTCTGGCCCTACGTAAACGAAGATGCAAAGCATATGGCACTCATCTGCGATGAATGCCAGAAATTTGGTAAAAAGATACATGCACCTGCGGTAACCTTGAACTCAGTAATCCACCCCTGGCCTTTCGCCAAATGGGGGATCTATATTGTAGGACCCCTACTTGTCGGATCGTGGCAGAGAAAGTACTTAATCGTGGTTACAGACTACTTCACCAAATGGGTGGAAGCCGCACCGTTAAGATACATTCGGGATAATGACGTTTTTCGTTTCATTTGGGAACACATCATCTGTCGTTTTGGTGTACTATCGGCAATCGTCTCGGACAACGAAAAATAACTATAGGGAAAGAATATCTACATGTTATTCAACACATACAACATCCGGAAAAGCAAGGCAACACCCCTTTACCCCCACAGTAATGGGCAAGCCGAGATCACAAATAAAACTACAGCCGAAAACCTAAAAACAAAGTTGGACGAGGAGTATGGAGAATGGTGTGAGGAGATATACAATGTTTTATGGGCCTACAGAACTACCCTCAGGGAGGCAACCGACTTATCTCCCTTCATGCTAACATACGGGACATAAGTCATCCTTCCAACAAAGGAAATGATACCTACAGCAAGGATCGAGGCGTGAAGACGAAATATCTCGGCAGATCTTATCTTGGCCAAGCTCGACGACTTGAAAGAAACATGATAAATGGCCCTACAAAAGATGGAAAATTACCAACGAAGATTACAACGTGAATAAAACAAACGAGTTCGACCGAGAGAATTTCAACCCGGGCAATTGGTGTTGAATGAACTACCTAGATATGAGCGTGATAAGAAAGGCGGAAAATTGGAGGCACGGTGGGGGGGACCATATATTATTATCGAAAAGGTTGGAGAAGGGGACTATAAGATATTGAAGACAGATGGAACACCCAAACCGCGGCCGTGGAACACTATTGAAGTTATATCACCCATGAGAGGTGTGTAGGCAGGTATGATATTCTGTCATTTATTTCCTTAAAAATCCACGTGGGGTTGGGAATATGACAATTACATATAATGGTCATTCGTACTCGGGGCGACGGTAGTGTGCAAGTGCTGAGGTAACTTACACTCGAATGGTCGTTTCGAGCCCAGGGCGATGGCATTGTGCAAGGACCGGGGTGACTTACACTCGACGGGTTATTAGAACTCGGGGCGATGGCAGTGTGCAAGTGCTGAGGTAGTCTAATGGCCCTGGTGGTTGGAAGCTAGTGGCCGATGTTTGGGGCATGAATACTCGACAGTCGAGCATATAACATTGCTCCCATCGCAAGTGACCGAAATCACTTTCCCAAGGCAGTTAATTGATATCTCCTTGGGATATCGGGCCAATAGATTTTAGTAATGACCAAATACCTTACCACTAGATCAAAATGACAGTGATGAGATACCTCAATCACGACATGACATTGGGCCCGATGACCCTCCATGTTGAGTGTGTTCAATGGAAATGGTATTTGCGCTAACTAGCTAAATCATTTTTATGCAGAAAAACACAAGCATATCATAAAAGTAACAACTGAATTTGGTCGGGGCAACACAAATGATAATGTCAACACAAACGAAAATGTCAGAAAGTAATTAAAAATGGATCGGCGATGCAACACCCCATTAAAAAAAATGTTGGAAAAAAAGGTGTTCAAGCGGATTACAACCCAGTGCAAAGGGCACAATATTGACGTAGCGCTACAAAATACCTAGCTACTCCTTTAATGAAACCGATCCCGATCCTTCCTTCTTAGCAGCGGAATCAACCCGCTTCTTTTCAAGAACCGCCTTCACACCATCTTTGACCTTAGTGAGAAGCTCGGTCTTAAACTTTTCCTTCTCGGAAACAAGATCAAGAGTCAGTTGCGTTGACGTCGCCTCAGCAGTAGCCACTTCCTCGAGCAATTGGGTCTTCCTCGCCAGCAGTTGTGTCTCCCTCAACTTCAACCGAGACGTCTCTTCCTCCAAATATTTCACCTTCCCTTGCTCGGCTGCAGAAACACGGAAGCAATTAGCGACACGACAACAACATTGAAATAAGCATAAGGAAAACACAACGCACGAGGCAACACCTTCAAGCAAGGGTGTAACTACTTTAATGGTTTCCTCGGACTCATGTAAACTACACTCAAGAGAAGATATTCTAGAGGTGAACTCATGATAACGCTGCTCGTTAAACTCATTGGTGGGGCAATATTTCTTATGGTCACTCCAACTAGCCTTCTGCCGATCATGTGCCAACTGTAGACTAGAAAATTGAACCCGAACCCATTCTAGTTCCTCGCATAATTGGTTGAATCTCTTAAGCTTCCCACATGACTCTTAGGTAGACCTCTCGGCGGAATCTTTCTCTCTTAGAATTCGTTGCCGGTTAACATGTAAATCTTTGTTCTGAAGCCGTAACCACTCATACTGACTCTCCAAATCTCCGACCAATAATGTCTTGTTGGCGACAATACCCTGGACCCGAGAAAAACTCGCCCGCAGATTATCCCCCTCCGTGGGCATATTCTCAAAAGTCTCATAACGATGTATCTTGGCTTGAAGGTCTTCAATATCGGCCTCTAGCCGATCAATTTTTTCATCCTTGTTGACGATTCTCTGATGGAGCTTTGTAACATGACTTCGTTCGATGTCCAATTTTATCTTTAACAAACGGTACTCCGAAGCAGCATCGGCATCAATACTAGACATTTCGGCTAGGAAGATAGTACTAAACTCAGGATATTGACACAGTAGAATCAATCATGAATGCATGAATTTCGAGTAAATACCTTGGGTCTCGGCCAGTCGTTTCTCCAATTATCGGTTTCATTCGCGTTCTTGCTACAATAGGAGATGAAGACCTTCCTTTTATGCTAACTCCCTGAAGAGCAGCATCCAACAACATTCTGTTGGCAGCCTGAGAATATCATAAATATCAGCAACTATCTCACAACATAGATTTTTAGTTCATAAAAGTAACTCACCATCTAGTCGAAAGTATCCTTCAGACCGACATAATACAAGGATACAACACTGATCATATGCTCGTTAGTCAAGGAGCCAAAATCAGGAGAAGTAAGGGCCCCTAGAAAATTACACATCAGACCCGAGATAGTGAAGAAGGTAGTCCCACCCGAGCTCGGGGCAGGGATGATGGGAGGCATATTTCCCGACACCTCGCCCCCAGAAGTAACCTTATCCCCGTCACCAGCAAAATCTGCTTCGCCAACAACGGATCTTTCTTTCCCGTCCTTATCACCAATATCATCTTCCTCATCAAAAAAATCATCGTCATACCATCAAACAACACAAATACCACTCAATCGGAAAGAGTGACACCTTAATCAGTAGGCTGCTGAGGCATAACTTTCCATGGGGAACATTCATCGCCTTTCGACTCCTTACCCTTTACACTAGGCTTTCCACCTACAATGGTAGATGAAATATCAGAAGTTTTCAGAGATTACTTCCTCAGGAAATGGGATAAAGGTACCCGATCCTCTGGATCCTCACCATCTTTCGCTGAAGTACCTCCAACTCTATCAGCTTTCAACTTTTGCACACGAGCCAACGTCATATTCATTCAAGGCAACAAATATGGGCAAGTACATGTATTGTAGTTAGAGAAGTATATTTGTTACCTTCCCTGTCTCCTCATCGGCTCCTGTGTTAGAACCCATGTCCCTCTTCCGAAGGTTGAGACCCTCAGATTGGGTGCTCTGGGACTTGGGATGCAAAACATAAAACAAGTAAAACATTATATCATTGATCAATCGATCCGACCTACTAAACCTAACCTAAATTAAAAAACTTACCCGATTAACACTAACCACCCAGAACTGATAGAGCTCGGCCGGAGAAGGAAGCTTGCCACTAAAAAGAGTACAATGAATGTCAAGGGGAACCCGATCCCAAGCTACATTTCTGGTATGGAGAGCATGCTTATTAGTAGTTTTCCCCTCAGGGTCCTCGTCCAACAAAAGCTTATTAAAACCTCAGGAAGAGTTTTGTTGCGATGAGGACTAGCAGCGAGGCCAGCAATATCACTATTAGTAGAAGTTCTATTGTGGTAGTTGGCAGCAAAGCTAGTAGGAGTATAGTCGCCCACTTGATAAGGGTCGTAGGTCGACCATACATTAGGAGTGCATTCGCCTCGACTTCGCCTATCCTACTCATATATGATGCGGAAAGTATTACCATTCCATTGAGCTAAAGTGCGAGGCAGAAGAATCTTGGAAAGAGCTTCATATAGGAAGGGTCATCTAGGATCATACAAAGGAAAACGTAGCCCGAGCTCCAATTGACCTCTGGTGACGATGGTCGCCTCGGCCGAATGAGCAAACCTCATAACGTCTTCCTTCCTCAGAACACCTTTTTGGCCCGACAGGAGTCTGACGTCATAACCGTGAATATCATAATCATCTTTCAGTTGCTTGATGAACTATTCGTTTGACAAATCTTTGGAAACTCTCTTGTCATTCCTACATGAAAAGAAAGGAGAATCATCAGAAAATATGGAGTTTAGAGCGCGATGATCATGCTTAGAAGGAATTTCAACAACAAATAGGGAATCGAGGGGAAAACCATCCTCATCAGAAAACATATAACTCATACACCTTTTATCAGTCATGGAGGGAGTCGAAGAAGCCATTGGAAAATATGCAGCAAATACGTAGCAACGACAATGGAAAAATAACCGGAAGGTCGAAGAATCGTTGAAGTTCTCAAATGATTGAAAGACAAAAGGATATTATAGCAGCAGTTGAAGGAAAAAACCAAGGAGAGAGAGTTATATTCTCTGAAAAAGATAAAAATGAAAAACCAAGGGTTTAAGGGTCGAATTTATAACCTACATAAATTGTTACCGACGAAGAAGGTAAACAGGTCATAAATTTGAGGGTGGTGGGAAACAACATGGCCTGAAACACGGCATGGCCAAGGACTTGGTAGTCGAAGCGATTTCTTCCCCTCGTGTCGATCACACGAGTGAAAGAAGGGGCATAAATGTAGGTGTGAATAATCCACAGATCCAGGTGGAGCAATCCTAGGCAGCGTCGCATCAAGAACAGCTAGAGTATGAAGTATTGAATCATCATGTCCGTGAAAAAATAAACCAAATAAGTTGATACATGTAAAGGTAAAGCTCTGATGTGACGTCCGTCGGGTACAGAGGTAATAAATGCTCTGACAAAGCAGGTGAATAGATAAGATGAATCTGGTCAAAGTAAGACTCGGGATGAGAGTATCAAGGACAACATCATACAGTATCACTGAATAATCAATATCGGGATGAAGAACATCGGGAGAAGACACATTCGTCTTGGCCCAGTATCTCGACAAGGACACCATCCATTACCCGAGAAGGATATCAAGGAAGATGTATCACGACTTATATTGTAACTTGGATATATCGTCATGTGTAACTATAAATAGAGATCCATGTAGAGAGCTAAGGACCAAGTGATAAGTAAGGGTGAAGAGAATATCAAGAGAAAGAGAGATAGAATAGATAGCTTGTTAGTGATATACTCATCTTGTAACCTTGAATCGAGTAATAAGATCATCCCTTTATCCCCATGGACGTAGGTAATCATACTGAACCACGTATATCTTGTGTTATTGTGCATCTCTTGCTTATTTACTTCATGATGTGTGTATTGTGATTCTTTAGAAGTAGTAGTAGGATTTTCCACATCTACAATTGTCTTGAATATAATGGCGGAGATCGTTGCTGCCACTATTAGTTCCCTGTCTCTTTCATTTCGTATTTCTGTCATTGATAAAAATCAGAAAAAATGAAATTTACCCTGTGTTTCAAAAGATTGGCTTAGTTATCGGGAAACGTAGCCTTTCTCTGCCCAAAGTTGAAATACGTTTTAACTAGAGAAACTCCAAAACCGTAAAATGTGTTTTTTATTGAAACATTGAGCTAAAGTAAGAGTGGAAACATCAAACAGATCGATAGAGAAAATTTGTCTCCCACGATTGGAAATTTCATCGGTAAGGTAATAGATGGATCTCTTCCAAGTTGATTTTAAATGCCAATTCACCCCTTAATTTGAAATCAGTCTAAAATTCATTATGATGCGTGTTTTTAAACACTTTTGTTTTCTGCTCCATAGTATTCGAATAAATGACTAACAAAAGGTAGTCATTCCTACCTTATAAGAAGTTGTTTTTCAGGTTTTTTAATGTGATTCAATAATTTTTCTCTTGTTTGTAATTTCAATACTTCAAACAGTTTATGCACCACAAATCTGATTTGAGTTTCTAGAAACCAAAATATTATCAATACAACACTGATATGAGATATGATATTTGAAATCTTTCACTCTCTAATGCTATTCATAAAGCATAAATAGTTATTTCACTAAGAAGTACTCATGATTACTATAAAATAAAGTAATATTGGTGCTCTCTGAACTTTATCAGATCTGGTACTACTACCATGAAATCAAAAAACAATAAACTGATGAGATTCAATCTTTTCTGTGAGGAGGATAAGTTATTGAGAAACTTACTCTTCCTTTGCATCAAATCTGAAAAAGCGGGGTTATAACAACCACACCTAATAATTCGTTCGGCAATCTGTATGGACTAACTCAAATATTATTCCGAGAGCACCAGATTATAAAGCGAGCTTAACCAAGAAAGATATCAAAGAGTTATATCTCATTTTCTCAAATCAATCAGCAAATCAAACAGATAGAAATCCATGAGCCTGATTGATGTGAGAAATACTTGGATGGTACCAAAGACCAAGTGTCAATCAATTTATATCCAACAACCAAGGTCGGATTTACCAATTGATTGAACTATGCATATCCTGCAATATTTCAATTATATAAACAAATATAATGCGGAAAAGAAATAACACAGATACCAGAAATTTTGTTAACGAGGAAACCGCAAATGCAGAAAAACCCCGGACCTAGTCCAAATTGAACACCACACTGTATTAAGCCGCTACAAACACTAGCCTACTACAAGTTAACTTCGGACTGGGATGTAGTTGAGACCTAACCAAGTCTCACACCGATTAAGGTACAGTCGCGTTTCTTACACCTCTAGAACCACGCCAGATTTTGCGCACTTGATTCTCCTAGCTGATCTCACCCATAACTAAGAGTTGATACGACCCAAAGTCGAAGACTTATAAACAAATCTGTCTCCCACAGAAATACTTATGAAGTTTTGTTCCGTCTTTTTATAAATCAAGGTGAAGATGAACCAATTGATAATCCGGTCTTATAATCCTGAATAGTATCCTAGAAACATCAATCACCTCACAATAACTTAACTATATGGTAGTAGAAGAAGTTACTGCGGAACCACAAAGTCTGAGACGAAGAACTTTGTGATTACTTTTTATATCTTACCTATCGGAGATAAATCTCGAGAAAATATTAGAGAAGATAGTACTCAATATGGTTGAAAAAATAAGATCACAATAAGCAACTACATAGAAAATAGTTGGATCTGGCTTCATAATACCAGGCCCGACCAACTTTTTATCGGCCTAGCTTGGCTTGTGGCCTAGCCTGGATCGGCCTGGCCTGAAGATCCTTCAAGCGAGACCATCCTGGGCCCGAGTCAGGCCTATTTTAAAATGGCTCAGGCTAGGCCAGGCCGGACTATCCTACTATATTAGCGCGTAACAATTAAATTTCAAAAATGGCGGACAAGGAACGAATCGAACTCGAAACCCCGAATTCTTAAGAATGCTGCTACCAACTGGTCCACGCTGCTTCTTGTTCAAAATATGCATGTATATAATCATATCAGGAAGACAACTATTAATTACAAAAATATCTAAGGTAACATATAAAGTCATGTACGTCATTGACGGCTTCAGATCACTTGTCCCCTTTTTTCCTGTCTCTTCATGTCCCGACAAATCACAACACACCACATATTTTTCGGTATACTGTTTTATTTAGAAATTCACGGCAAACTTACATCAACCTATCATCGTTTGGCTTCCGAATAAAATCGCATTAATCACTAAAATATCTTGATATCTTCTTCTTTGGTTCTTCTTTTTGGCTTTTCATCTTCTTAAAGAAGAATTTTATATAACAATTTCCATATTTTGGGAAAGGAAAAAAAAAGTGATTCATATTCATAAACCCGGGTTGATGATGCTGGTAAGTGGCGGACTCTGAGTAAAATTAAATTGGAAGATCCATTTAACTTCAAAGAACAACGAATTTAAAAGAGGCGGAAGAGGGAAGATAATTGGTGGAGATGATTAACATTTAAATCTATTTTGACTAATCACGAAAAACAAAGAGGTTATATAAGAAAAATTCATATTTGAAAAAGAAAGGTTATGTCCCTAAAATATACCATCACAACTGCAACTCCATTGTAGAGTTATAAAATCAGGAGGAGAAGTACAATTGATAACCCATATAATGTTACTTTCGATTTAGTTATCTATAAAGTAGTTATCTATTTTTCTGGATTGATTAAGACAGCGAAACTATTATTGTTTGGTTTGGGATTTTTTGTTAATTAGTGGGCGAATTTATCACATATTTACTGGAGTATTACTAAAGATCAACTATATGAACAGAAATTTCCCTTATGAGAACGATGAAGACAACTGTGTAGTTTGAAATTAAACGTCGTTAGTTATTACCTTTACATTTTTAGAGTACGAACAGGTGGCACCTACTGATTGGCGGGGACATGAAGAGACAGTAAAAAAGGAGATAGATGATCCGAAGCCGTCATTGACTTCTTGATATGCAAAATTAGGCAATATTTGATTACTTATAATACTAAATATGTATACTAATGATGCATACTTACTACAAATAAATCACTGACATAAACATAATTTTTTCAACATTTTGCATATATATAGTTGTCATAAAATATAAATCTCTAATTAATGACTGAGTTCAAATCTTAAATATTTATAATCATCTATGTTGCAACTAAATCTAAATGTGAATAATGTTCATCAAATCTGATCTAGTTTAGTTGGTAACATGATACCCGTCTAAAACCAAATCAAAGCGTCAAAGCTCTTTCAGAGCGTGGTGTGGGGTTTTAGGTGCGATCCTCTCCACTAACAGACTATTTTTTTATAGGTAAATTATAAGACAGGTTATAGAAGGCCGGCCTGACAGGCTCATACAGGCATATGCTAAAGCAGGCATGGCCATAGTAGGCTAAAAGGCCAAAAACTTGAGCCTTGTCTGGGCTTGCTTTGAGCATGGGCCCAGCCTGGCATATTAAAACACAGTCCATGCCATGCTTTAGCCTGCCAAATACATGCCGGACAGACCAGACCCAGGCTGGGCTGGCCTCTTTGACACCTCTACTTACCGAAAGTGATTGTCTATCGACAAAGTCGAGACAATACTACAAATCGGTATTCACACTTTTTGTGATCGTCTATGGATATGAGATCGAGACAATAAGACAACCAAAGTGTGATTACTTGATAATTGGTTCGGACTTAACCAAACTCTATAGAATCACTGTCAAGTAAAGTGGAGTTAACATTTGTGTAATTTACTTCAAATTATATAAACGTATATAATTGTTGAAATAGAATAGTAAATCACACAGCAAAATTTTGTTAACGAGGAAAACTGCAAATGCAGAAAAACCCCGGGACCAAATCAAGAATTGAATACTCTCATAATTAAACCTTTATACAAAATCTACACCAAGTTCGTATAGTTGAGACCAAACAACTACCCCTAGTTCACTTAGTTTCCTCGGTATTCATGCGCTTCTGACTTCGATGATTGCACGCACTAGAACAATTTATTTGGATCATATTCCAAACAGTAAAGGAACAACAAGTCTGTTTGGTAACAACTTTATTGATTCTTTAAGATAAGATATCTCAAGTCATATGCAAAGGCTCTTCTGTTTAAGATAATAAACTTCTTTGCCTGGTTAGATCAATATATCCAATAACTACAAAAGTATTCAAGTTTAGATTCACCATCAATCGATATAGATTCCAACAAGAAACTATAAAGTTATGCCGATCTCACGCAACTAATCAATCGTATAAATTAGATTCTAGTTCGATCCCATCCGATCAAGGTTTGTGCAACACAAAGATATGAGAAACCAATAAGAAATCTTCTTCGTCTTCGGATCTTCTTTAATCTTCAATTAAACCTGCACAACACCACTTGAATCTCTTGTGACCAATCACGCACAGAACGAAGTCTTTTAATAATGGATTATCACAAGATGTATTTAGATCTACAAACAATTATAATGATCCCATCGATACTTCGATCTGGTTTGAGTGAATCTTATATCAGGAGAGAAGATTCTTAAGAATAAACAAACTAGGTGCAATCAAAGTTTCATCAACAGTTAGTCAATCAAATCAATCGAAAACTAATAACACTGCAATTATCTAGTTTTCCACTGAAAACGCAGGGTCTAACAACCACACCCACTATTTCGCTAGGCAATCGGTATGGACAACTCTAATATAATTCCAAGAGAGTCAACTAGACAGTCAGACTCAATCACGAAAAAAGTATCCAAAAGTTATATTTATATTTCCCAAATCAATCTGCAATCGAACAGATAGGAATCTGTGAGCCTGATTGATTATGTGAAATAACTTGGATGGTACCAAAGACCAATATCCAAGTGTCAATAAATTTCAATCAACAAGCAAAGGTTGGATTTACTAAATGATTGAACTACGCACAACCTGTGATATTTCAATTATATAAACAAATATAATGCGGAAAATAAATAACACAGACACCGGAAATTTTGTTAACGAGGAAAGCGCAAATGCAGAAAAACCAGGGGATCTAGTCCAGATTGAACACCACACTGTATTAAGATGCTACATACACTAGCCTACTACCAGATTAACTTCGGACTGGAATGTAGTTGTACCCTAATCCATCCCACACTGATCAATGTACAGTCGTGTTCCTTACGCCTCTGAATCCCAGCACGACTTTACGTACTTAATTCCCTTAGATGATCTTACCCACAACTAAGAATTGCTACAACCATAAGTCGAAGACTTATAAACCAATCTCCCTCCCACATAAAATTCTATTAAGATGGATAAATATGTCTCCCACAGAAATACATATGAAGTTTTGTTCCGTCTTATGATAAATCAAGGTGCACATGAACCAATTGATAATCTGGTCTTATATTCTCAAATAACATCCTAGAAATATCAATCACCTCACAATAACTTAATTATATGGTAGTAGAACAAGTTATTGTGGAATCACAAAGAATGAGACGAAGAGCTTTGTGATTAATTTTTATATCATACCTATCGAAGATAATTTTCAATTTATTCTTAGAGAAGGTAGTACTCAATATAATAGAACAAGTAAGATCAGAATACGCAACTACAAAGAAAATATTTGGATTTGGATTCAGAATACCATTGAAGTCCTCAAGTCGTTAACCTACACGGTTTTGGAATAAACCCAATGTTAAAGGAGAATCGACTCTAGTCGCAACTAGTATCACACGGGAGGTGTGGGAATTAGGTTTCCCAGTTGCTAGAGTTCTCCCTTATATAGTCTTCAAATCAGGTTTTGCTTAGTTAGCTTAGAAACAAAGCATTCATTATTCACCGTCAGATGAAATCCTGATTTAAGATGCAAAACTAAGTTTTGCTTGAAACCAAAGTAATATCTCTCCACCATTAGATGAACTTAGCTTGTCACACACAAATGAAATATACTTCATTTCGATATGGGCAACCGTATCTAAACGTGTACATTCGTTGGTGTAACAATAGTTAACCAAAGTTAGCCATATGAACACTTTTGTCTAATTCACATTCATCTAACACATCTGGATTAACTTATGATGATCAATGATAATCAAATGATCTAATTGTGTTCTTCATAGAGTTGTTCAATTGTTCATTATCTTATGGTAACATACATGAATTATACGAAGCAAAATCAGATTGATTCGAAAGAATCAATTCATGAACATTTAAATCCATGGTTTGCAAATATTGCATTACTTTTTATATAAATGTTTGTTCATGAGAATGAAAATATACTTTGCCGATTTTAGAACTTGAACCACTCAAGTATGCGAACGGGTATGCATACTCATGTTCCGGAAAGTTGGTCTTGACCAACAGTATGCGAAAGGGTATGCATATTGTAGTTACAGACCCAACTTTAGGTAAAACTATTTGCGAACGGGTTGGCATACTTGGTTCCCAGACTTCCACAGTTGAAACCATATGCGAATGGGTACGCATACCTGGTTTTCAGACTTGAACCTTATCAACACAGTTTGTACCTAAGTACGCATACTGTGATGGTTTTCCATACAAAGGTTTTAGCTCTAAACTCCCAATTCAATCATTGAAACATTCTTAGAAGACGACAATGGATGTCTCGCATATACCATTATCTAATAAGAAATTCTCAAGTGATTGATAGATCAATACGAAACTTTCTAAGTTGACACCAAATGATTGTCTCGCACAAATCATGTAAGATGTTTCAAGGCAATTTCCACGTGATCATATTTTGACATAAAGTCAAGAATGATCATGAATGTAGATAAGACAGAAAGATACCAATATATTTAGATAAATAGATAAGTGAGTTATACTCTTCTCAAAATATCAAATGTGTATGATATGAAAGACTATACCATATACGACTTGTCTCAATAGAAGATATGTAAGAATACAATAGACTCTCTGAGTGATAGAAAAATTTTAGTCTCCACATACCTTTTATTGATGAAGTTCCTCCGAGTTCTTCAGTAGATCTTCGTCTTCAGTTGTAAGCGTCGTGAAGTCTAAAGGTCAACTACACAATCTATCCTAGTCTGAAACACTTATTGGTAGACTAGAAATTAAGACTATAGTTTTGATCAACTAAACTTGACAAACAAGCTTGAGATAGCAACACTTGCGAGTTCAACCGAGTAATGCTCTAACAATCTCCCCCTTTGCAATTTTAGTGACAAAACTATCAATACATATGGATTACAAAATAAATAAGACTTTGTAGCTTCTCATCCATCATGTTTGATATCCTTGGTTCCAACATTAATTGAATTCTTCGCTGATCCAAGTATACAATCTATCCTGAATGTGTTCGACTCAGCACCATTGTTGTTGAAGATCCGTAGCTATAATAATAACCAACAAGATATTTTTCGTATTGTTATACAGTGTCATAGTATTACTACACAACATCAAATTTCAATTATACCACAACTTTGACAATAATACTATGGTGATATGTATCACTCTCCCTTAGACAATACTTCATCTCACAATAAAAACCACTCCCCCTTACATAATGATCCGTAAACCATATGTATATAGTATGAACTACAAATAAGTCTTGCCCTTTTTGTCAATATAAATCGGCAAAGGTACAAAAATTATGGGATCATAATGAAATTCTCATAGAGATACTTCATGACTAAAAGAGAACATATCAACTTTGTTTCGATGATTTCACATAGTCGAAACTTAGTGTATTAATGAAGGAGTTAATAAAGATACAAAATAACTCCTACAATATTATATAGCCACACTCCCCACAAAGATTTGGCAATTAAGCACAAGTTCAATTAAGAACTCTCCCCCATAAAATGTCATTCCCAAAGGAACAACAAGAGAGACCTTACTTTTACAAGAAAAAAAGGATTTCTTTGGACATTAACAAATTACATGAAATATGAATTTGTATCCCGAAAACTTAACTAAATTAATCCATAAGGAACCTCACGGATTAATTTAATCGGAATTTCTCAACATAAGAAAACTTACAGAGCCATATAGTACTTTCACAAAAGTGTGGATCCGAGAAAGATCAATACTGCGGAATATTCAAAGATTCATTCTATTTTTCATAAATATTTGCATAATGATACCATAGGCTTAATAATTGACATATAATTCAAAAGTTCATTCTATTTTCCATCAATATTTGCATAATAACATAATAGACTTAACTTTTGAGCATGTATGGAACAATCACAGTTCACAGACGTAAACACACATATCCCATAACAAATTGCAATATATAAAAACTTAAAGATTAATACTGCAAAATCATCTTCCAAACAAACTTTAGAATTTAAATAAATAAATATAAAAACATTAAATATGAAAATCGTTGGACATAGTTATGTGTAATCACAATAATACTGCAAAATCATCTTCCAAACAACCTCTATTTAACATCTCCTAAGAATGTTTCAATGATTGAAATAAAGAGTTTAGAACATGTAACCATCTTTGTATATAAGCATATAATATGTCAACGCATTAGTGTATAAGTCCAAAAACTGAGAACCAAATGTATGCATACTTGTGTATGTACTAAATGGTTGATGGAGACTGGGTAAGTATGCGTACCCGTACGCATACTGGCGGAAGTTCACGACCGTGAATTTCTGCTGAGTTTGGAAATCATAACCAACTCAATCCGGTTACCTAAGTATGCGTACCTATACCCATACTGGCGGAAAGTTCACTTTAGTGAATTTCGGCTGAGTTTGGAAACCAAAAACAAATCCGGTTACTTAAGTACACATACCCGTACGCATACTTAAGTGTGTTATTTTCTAAAATTGGTTTGTTCATTAGCTAAAATATTTATATAATAAGGAATGCAATTTGCAAACCGTGGTTATAATGTTCATGAATCGATTCGAGTGAATCAAAACCGATTTTGTTTCAATAGTGTCTTGTATACTTCTATAAGATCTAAGCAATTGAACAACTCTCGAACTAGTTCATTTGAGTCATTTGGACTAGTTATGGTGAAGATGAATAAGATTGATATGAAAGTGCTCATATGGCTAACCATTGGTTAACTACTGTTGAACCAACTAGGTGTACACGTTTAGGTATGGTTACTCAAACCTAAATAACGTATATTTCATTTGTGTGTAATAAGCTAAGTTCGATCTAACGGTTGAAAGATATTAGTTGAATCTAATCAGGTTTTCATCTAACGGTGAATATTGAATGCTTTGTTACCAAGGTAAATTAGATTGCAAACCTTGATCTGTAGACTATATAAAGGAGAACTCTAGCAACTGGGAAACCTAATCCCCATACCTCATGTGTGATATTAGTTGTATAAGCTAGAGTTGATTTTACTTTAATCTTAGGTTTCTACCGAGACTTGTAGGTTAACGACTTAAAGACTTCATTGGGATTGTGATTCCAGACCCAACTATTTTCTCTATAGTTGCGTGATCTGATCTTGTTGTTTCTATCGTGATTGGGTGTAATCGTAAGATTATCTTGAGATTAATTTCTCCAATATGCAAGATAGAAAAGTAGTCACAAACATCTTCGACTCATCGTTTGTGATTCCACAATATCTTGATTCGCTAGTCGATTAAGATTATTATGATGTGATTGATAATTCTAGGTTGTTCTTAGGGAATATAAGTCCGGGTTATCGATTGGTTCTTGTTCACCTTGATTATCAAAAGACGGAACAAAACTCATAGGTATTTCTATGGGAGACAGATTTATCTATTACTGTAGACTTTTCTGTGTGATACAGATTTGTTTATTAAAGTCTTCGACTTTGGGCCATAACAACTCTTAGTTGTGGGTGATATCAACTAAGGGAATCAAGTACGTAGTATCCTGCTGGATCAGAGATGTAAGGAGCGCAACTATACCTTCAATCAATGTGAGATTGATTGGGGTTTAACTACAGTCTAGACCGAAGTTAGTTTGTAGTAATATAGTGTTTGTAGTGGCTTAATACAGTGTGGTGTTCAATCTGGACTAGGTCCCGGGGTTTTTGTGCATTTGCGGTTTCCTCGTTAACAAAACTTCTGGTGTCTGTGTTATTTCTTTTCCGCATTATATTTTGTTATATAATTGAAATATCACAGGTTGTGCGTTGAATCTATCAATTGGTAAATCCGACCTTTGGTTATTGATTAAAATTGATTGATACTTGAACATTGGTTTTTGGTACCGTTCAAGTTAATTTCTCTTGTATTCAATTAGACTCACAGATTTCTATTTTCTTGAGTAAATATTGAATCGAAAAATTGAGATATAACTCTTTGATATACTTTTTATTAATATTGAGTCTGACTGTCTAATTGATTCTATTAAAAGTATATTGTAGTTAGTCCATACAGATTGCTAAGCAAAATATTAGGTGAGGTTGTTAGACCCCCCTCTTTTTCAATTGGTATCAGAGAAGGCAAACACGTTAAAGACCTTATGAGTCTGTGTTTGTAAGTGATTTGACTATATGGACAAAAGTGTTATCTCTATAAACGTACCACCAGTCTTCGATGGCTCAAATTATTTGTGGTGATATGCGTGTATTTCTATAAGCGCGTGATTTTCAATCACGAGTTTATGTAGTTAATGGATATGATGCTCTCGTTGTGGCAATATGAGATACAACCGTACCTAAAGATATTGGTGCATATGAAACTGCTGAGATACTTGATGCAAAGAAAAATTCCAACGGTTTGAATGCAACCATACATGCCATTACTCCAGATCTTCAGCACCATGTGACTATGTGCACTCGTTCAAAAGATGCTTGGGATATCTTAGAAACCGTATTTAAAGGGAATACCAGTGAAAAGAAAGCTAGGCTTCAAAACCTAAATTTTGATTAGGAAAACATTCATATGGCAGATGAAGATTCATTTGATGAGTTTAATTACAAAGTGTCTGAAATTGTTAATGCATCCTTTGCATTGGGTAAGACTATCCCTGAAAAGGACATTGTGATGAAAATTGTCAGATCGCTGGCATCTAGATACGATTCTAAGAAGCATGCCATCGTTGAAGGAAAAAAGCTTGATGCTCTCTCCAAAAATACGTTGGTTGGGAAGCTAAAGATCTTTGATCATGAGCACACATCCAAAACCGGAAGGGATGTTGCCTTTAAAGCACTAAAGAACACTAAATGACTTGATAAAAGTAAAAGTGCTTGCATCTCTGAGGATGATCTTTCTGAGGCTGATTCATCAGATGAAGATCTTTACAAGTCAGTCTCGTTGATCACAAGACAGTTTAGAGATCTTCTATTGAATAGAAGTAAACGGTTCTCCATAGATAAACCCATATCGTCAGTTTAACCTCACAATCGCATTCCTCCTAAAAACAGGGATGCTGACGAGGATATGCCACAGTGCTTTAAGTGTAAAGGTTTTGGTCATTTTGCAAATCAGTGTCCAAATCAAAATAAATACACTGGAAACAATTTGCTGCAACTCTTGATGAAATGTATGACAACTATGATTTTAATGAAGACGAAAAGTCAAGTGTTGCACTTCTTTGTGAAAATATTTATTTTGATAATTATAGCAATAGATACATCAATCTTGATATTCTTTCAGAAGAGAACTCAACCAATCTGGAAGAAAAAACTGACCTTTCCGTTGGAAACTCTTTGTCTAATTTTTCAGGTTCTACTATGTGTCTAGCAGATTGCACATCTCGGGTACCTGAATCTTATTCCAAGTTGACATGTTCATATTTTTCACTCAAGGACCATGAACTGTCAAAGTGTTTCAAGTATAAACACAGACTGAGGCATGCCAACAAAATTCAACGAATAGCAAATCGATTAGTAAACAAGCTCAAACTTGTTCAAAAAACCGCAGAGGTATGTAATATTTTATCTTCGTCAAAGAAGTTAGTTTCCAAGGATTTGTCAAAACTACTAGAGAAAATAGTATGGTCTAAACATTTTGATAGACAAGGTTCAATGAATTCTGTTCAAAAGGGTCATGGTGGACAAATTGTTGTTCACCGCAGAACAACTTGATTGTGTTATTTAGTGCATCTTGTCTCATGTGCCTAATCAAAAGAGACAAGATTGTGCATACCTCAGGTTTTAGAAAAGAATGTTTTTGTTTTCTCTATTTTCTTAGCTTTGTTGTATTTCGAAAGCCTGCAATTAATGCCGATTTTCATATCTAATTGATATTAGAAAGGACTTTCATGTTTAATCAATAAAAGAGGGTTAAAATTGACAATTATGCCTTTTATAGGGTATGAGTTGTGCGTACGTGAATCGTATAAAGGTTCTGTAACCCTACATTCCTTTTTCCTTCCCTGAAACTCTTTTTATCTTAAGACTGCTTTTTGAGACTTAAGTTGTGATTTCCTCTCACAAACCCGTACGCATATGGATACTCCAAGCATCATGTCTTCTGATGGAAAATATGTTAATATGATTGTTAAGCCATCAATCATGAAGGAAAAAGAAATATTTCCGTTACCTCCAACTTTGAAAAGAAAAATAAGGAATGTGAGGAAGCCAAGAGTTGTTCCTTCAAATTCTCAGAAGTTTTCTAGTGTTCTTGAAGAGTTGAAGGAAACAAGGAAGGAGATTCAACAAATAAAGGCTTTTGTTATGAGAACTCTTGAAATTCAGAAGGGCATGGTTAGACATCATCAACCTAGAAGGTTTGTTGGAATTGACTCATATCTTCACGAACCGTATGTTCCAATGGTTGTTGACGATAAGGAGTTCGGGGACGATAAAGAATTTTCAAAGGTCTCAATGTATAGGAACGCTTCTTACGAGAACTTTATTCTTGTGTTTTAAGAAGAATAACTAGAGTTTGTAATAGGCATTATTGTGATTACACATAATTATGTCCAACGATTTTCATTTTTAATGTGTTTAGATTTATTTATTTAAATTCTAAAGTTTGTTTGGAAGATGATTTTGCAGTATTAATCTTTATGGTTTTATGTATTGCAATTTGTTATGGATATGTGTGTTTGCGTTCGTGAACTATGATTGTCTCATACATGGTTTAATGTTAAGTCTTTCGTATGCCGATATGCAAGTATTGATAAAAGAATGAATGAACTTTTGACAAAAACAAAAGATAAGCCTTTTATGTCATTATTCAAATATTGATGAAGAAAGGATGATCTTTTATTTACAAAGATTAAGTCTATTATATGTCATTGTGCAAATAGTGATGAAAGATATAATGAATCTTTGTTTATTCCGCATTATTGATCTTCCATGATCCATATTTTTATGTGTATGTTGTGTGGTGATAGACACATTTTTGTGTCTAATTTGTCCTCAATGTTTCGTATTGTTAGTACTCGTTTTTGTCCTTATTATGGTGGTTTTGTGTGTTTGTAGGTGTTTTTTAGAAATAAATATTGTCGGAAATTTCGGCTCGAAAAGTTGCTCAGAGCACCCCGAAGGACATTTGCTATATGGACCCTAGATTTGGATAAGGGGCACCCACGGCTATATATAGCCCATTTATCCATCGCACCCATCTTATTCTTTTGAATTTTGGTTTTGGCGGGAAAATATTCACACTACTGGCAGATTTTTAGTTCGTCATTTGGAGGGTTTATAGTGTGATTCAATGGCTCAAATTTCATGGGAAGACTTGATTTATCATAACAGGCTTGGTATTGGCCTCTGGATCAGTTAAAATTGGCTAGATAACTCGCGAGAAGAAATCAGGGCAACATGTGCATGGGAGGAGATGTTCACGGGATTGTACGTTTCTATGGGATTTTGAGTGAGGCAGAGCGTGTTTAACATAATCTGGGATGTCTATTCAACAATTTCGACTCATTTGGACAACTACAGACGCGTGCAAGAGAAGAATAAGGAAATATTTCCTTAAAATGGGAGTGAAGAATATTCCGAGTTATGGCGAGATTATATGGAGTTATGAGGGATTATTCTTGGTGGAATTGAGTATTTAAGGGCTTATGGGAGTCAGGAAAAAGGATACATAGAGTTTGAGAGAGAGACAGAGAACCACAGAGTCGAAAAATCAAGTTGCATGAAAATTCTTTTCTGCTGCTGCATATCTGAAGAACACGAAGAACGGACCATCCAAGACAGTCGTTTTTCAACAGTGAGAACGACACAGAGGCGTGGGTCTCAGAGTTACAGTAACATCAACAGTTCATCTTTATCGTTTCCTGTAACTGTGTTTGCAACAATTATAAACGTTTCAAACACCCGATTTTCATCATTTTCTCCCTTTTCATCATTTGTAAACCATTTTTGAGCAATAATAATGATTTTTTAGCGTGTTTCCAACATGATGATGAGCTAATTCTCCCACAACCAAGGCAATGAGGAAGCTATTTATGCATGAATAATTGGTAATTATTTATTTTCTCTAATTTATAATTTATAATTCACTCAATCACTGCTTTTGCAGAGTTTTTAATTGTTTGCATAAATTTTCTTCATTAGTTGTGATTCAATTAGATAGGTTATGCTTTGTTTAGATAATATATGCTTAGGGGATACAATTAATTTTTGAGAATTTGCCTGATTATTTGTGAATTAAGAAATAAGGGACTTAAAAGATAATTAGAGTTTTGGATTATTTACCATAATTTATTCATGTGTAATAGTGGAATTAGTGTCTTGGTTATTCCTAATACTTTGAAATCAAATTTGAGTTGAGTTTTCTTTATTTTTAAGTTTTATTAAGTCTAAAATCTATTGTTTCCACAAGTCTCAACGAACCTATTTACTACAACATTATTGAGATCATATCAATTTTTGGCGCCGTCGACACGGACTTGTCTTTAGGCTAGAGTTTTTAGATTATTTTTTTTAGGTTTTTGTTTTTATTTTATTTGTTCTACTTTACGTTTTTGGGTTTTTGTCTTTGCATTACAGATTTTGGAATTTGGAGCAAAAGGAAAATTTTCCAAAGCTTTTGGTGAATACTTAAAAGACTTGGAGTAAAAGGCAAAGCGAAAGGAGCGAAAGAAAAAGATTTTTTTTTTTTATAAAAGGAGAGAAAAAAAAGAGTTTATTTTTTTAAGATTGTATTAGGATTTCTCTATTCTTGTAATTTTCTTTTTCTTTTGCACTTTACTTTTTGGACTTTGGACTTTGGACTTGGACATTCTTTTATTTTTAAACCCTACGAAAGGGTAGTATTAAATATTAAACTGTTTGCAGAGAAGGATGGTGATTACGATATCGCCTCGCCCCCTCGGGTTCGTACATGACGTATGAGACGTGGCCCGAGTCGACTTTAACGGTTCATCCCCTGTCTGGAATGGGAGGTAAGTTTGTCGAAACACTCGCAAATCCCCTGTCAGCGAGTTACTGTATTCCTTCGTTTGCATATATGCTGAGGACTTGAATACAACTGTTTTAATTTCCTATTAAAGGGCAAGGACTGGCCATACAAGATAAGGGTTCGGATTTCATCACCGTTCTATTCTTGCCCGCCTTAGGAAAACGATACCAAACGCGAACCTAAGATTAAAATTCAGAATAGAACGAGACCGATAGGGTAACGAGCTTACTAGGAAAGTCATTCGAAAAATATTGGTTACTCTTTAAGCATATTTCGAAGTTCATGATGGTTTCTGTGAGTTGAATGTGTGACTGCCCCGCCTTGTAATGCGGTGAGGCCTTGGGTATCAAAGCTCCACGCAGCTTCTTCCCTCGCCTCTATTCAACTTACTTAAACTCGGATTTATTCCAGATGGGTTTGCTTAAATTGTAACGAATTCCCTTACGAAGGATTAGAAGCTGGTCTAGATACAATCTAAGTGGAGCCATCATGCTTTTTGTTTGCTAGAAATCAATAGGTTGACTGTGGTGGAGTCAGCCTTGTTTTTTTTTCATAGAACTTACCTTCCTTTTAGGATTTTTTATTTTTATTTTTATTTTTCTAGTGTATGCCCGAAGTCATCAGAGATCGGGCTTGAAAAATAAACACTCTAGGTCGTTTGATTAGTGACAAACCTAGTAGTTCTTCTTGTGGTAGCGGGGAGCTCGAAGACTCTTCTTTTGAGAGCCCCGTTTTTGGAAACTTTAGTTTTGAGAATCTGTCTCTTTGTGAGGAAAGTACCCCTAGTACTTCAGCTGTGCCAGCGATTGATGCATGTCGTAGGTGCACTCAAATTAAATTACTTATTTCCACATAATTAACTAGTAATATAATGGAAGTAAGGATCCTCCCACGAAGAGCAGGGAGTTTTAGTTGTCAAAAGTGTCACAATGGGGGGTTTTTGTTTTAGATTCAAAGTAAAATCAAAGCAATTAAGAATAATTAAGTTGCAAGCAATGGAGAGAAATATGACCAGGGAATCTTTCTTCGCTACTAAACCGTCATAAAGTTATTATATTCATCCATTAATACAATTAATCACAAATTATTACCAACCGTGGAATAACAGCTAGCTCAGTGTTATCCCCTAAATTCCTTATATCACTGAGTACGGAAGCTCTCCAATACCAGATTCTATTCGTCTAAACCACCAAGTAGTAGCTCACTCAAGGTGTAATTTCTTTGAATTATTTATCTTTTGTGAATTATAGATTGATCCTAGTAGTTAGACTCTTAGCTTAATGTCCACTTTCTAGTGTTGTTTATACACACAATCACTATACAGAATCCCTCTGCAAGGTCTTGTGTTCTCTACTTTTGTATGGATTATTCGACTATTACTTATCTCCTAACTCGATACTAGCATTTGATTGAATCAACAAATTAATTCAGTTGGCCACCTAAACAATCTATCAATTAATCATAAATATTCAATTGGTATAAACAATCAATAATTATGTGAAGTACTTCAAAATAGATTTATATAATAACTCAAATCATGTCTAGAACTTAGAATTCATCCCCAATCACTAAGAAGTTTAGCTACTCATGGTACTAACAAAATCCATGAGTTTTATATAAGAAAATAGTAAATAAATAGTTACGGTGATGAAGAATGCTCCAAAACCCTAGTTTTTTCCCCTTGTGTTCTTCTCTCCAAAACTTGATTAAAGATTATAAGATTGATGTCCCAAAAATATTAGAAGTTCTCTTATATAGGCGTCCCAATTGTAATTGTGCCCGTGCTCGAATCCCGGTCGAATGGTGTGCCAAACTTGCCAAAAACTAGCCAAAAGAATGCCAAATTCTTGCAAATTCCATAGCCCACGTCAAAAACACTCTTAATGGGCTTGATTAGGAATAGCAAAGCCCAGCCCATGTAAAATTCAGCTTCCATTTGGCCTGTCAGTTTTCCAAAACTGACAGCCTATTTCTTTCTCTTCATTACGGATGGGATATCCCATCCGTAAGTTCTCCTGGAACTTTTCATATTATTCTTGTTTTCTTCTACGGGTGGGTTTCCGGTACGTAAGTTCTCCTGTAAGTTTTCGTCGGAATTTTCTTTTTAAACACGGCTGGGTATACTCAACCGTAACTTCTTCCCATCGTTCCATGCTTTAAATCGAACTCCGGCTCCAATTGTTGCTCATATTTCTCTCTCTCGGACTCGAACTCATGTTCTCATATCATCTCAGTCAACTGCCATCTTAGTCACCGGAAGCTACGTATATCAGTATATCACCACTAAACATCACAGCTTCGTCACTAACTTTCTACCAAACATCTCCCCCTGTTTGGTTAAACTCTTCACCAGTCACAGCAAACTCGAGCTGCAACTCTTTATTGCTTCCAAAACTCCATCTTTCTCTCTTACCTGGCTCGAGCTTCTCCATCACCCATCTAGTCATCACCATGGCAGTTCATCGAGATTATTGGCAACAACCATTTTCCATCTTTTATTAACACAACTTCTAACACCACTGCCAAGCTTGAGTTCCATCACCAGCTCATGCTTGCACCTTCCCCGTGTCTTCCATGTTCTGTCCGTAACTTCATGAACTTCATTCGACAGCCATCTCCATTGTCCCAGCCACCGAAACTCAACACCATTACAGGCAACAGCATTTTCCTACCAGCCATCAGCCCATCAGTACGTTCATTGCATGCACGAGCCAAGTCCGTTAATCACCGAGAGCCATCGAACCACACATACACCAATCACCGGTCTCGTTCCACTGATCACCAGTCACTGCCAAAGACGATAAACTACAGCAAACAAACCCATCACCATCATTACTGGCATTTCACCATTGCTCACTATCGTCGACAGCAGCCAACCACAGCTTCATCGCCATAGAATCATCGAACTTCAGTTCTTCTCAATTAGTTTATCAACAACATCTCTCAGCACCACTGAGTTATTAAGATCAGTTTCAAGCACGACCCATTTCTTCCATCTTCACAGATTGCTGTCAATCCAACTCGAGCTCCTAGTCACAGCATAACACACTAATCATCTCCTCCGTCACAGCAACTACAGCTCCGTTCATCATCCCTTAAAGCTCAACTCAAACTCCATTATTGCATCATTCATTGGTTTCTCGATCAGCAACTAGTTCTCTCCAGCCATCTATGTCAACTGCCAACGACAATAACCTCAGTTCCCTGAACTGGTGGTCGTGATGCTTGGTGAAGAAGATGATAACGGCAGCCCCGTATCCAATTAGCAGGTGCCTTTAACACTATTTAATTTATACCTTCCCCTCAGTAAATGGCCTAACTGCCTTTAGCAGCTCCTTTGTAAATGTGTGTGCCCCTTAGTAAAGCGGACACCCCTTAGCAATTTTGTGCGCGCAACTTTGCTTTCTTCAAATGCATCTAGATTCTTCATAAGACGTCGGATTGACTCCATTCTTTCGCCGTTGGCTTCGTATTTTTGTCCTCTTCGAGATGATAGCATGCACTCCTAAGTTCGAACGAGTTCCACTTGGTCTTTGGCCTTTCTCCGCTTTTAGCTAACTTATTTTATTGCACAATTAAGTGCAAATTCACTTCTTTTGGATGATTCACCTAGCAAAACACAAATAAGAGAAAACAAATGTAATATACAATAATTTGCAAGAAACTATGCAATTACTAGCATTGATTCGACACAAAATATATGCAAAATATGCACTTAAAAAATTCCCCCACACTTGGTTTTTGCTAGTCCTCGAGCAAACTATCTAAAATACAACAACTCCATGTCGTCGAGGATACGGTTACTCTAACTCCCTATGTGTCCCTAGTGGACGAGTTATAGTCTCGTGAGGGCTTACGAGAGATATAGCCACAAAACCTACTCCAACTTCAAAGCGTTCCAGCTTCCCAAGCATACAAAGAGCTATGAGGACATAGAATTTCTGCATGCTAGTAATAAGAAGTTAGAAATACCAAAGAACATATTCATTCTTTAATCTTGAGTGAGAAATAACCACACCATAATGAGAGAAACTTGTATTTGAGAACGATCAATTAGCATTTTGCCTCGACTTCTGCCTCACTTAAAAGGACTTTATGATAATTGCACTCAATAAGACTGCTTTTTTATGGGTCTCACATGTGTGTAGGTAGGAATGAAGAGAGAAATCCTACACACGTTGAATGGTGGGAAGGTAACCTTCCGAATTATTTCTGGACACTACACAAAATCGTGGAAAACAAAGATATTTTTCTGATAATCTCTAAGAAAGAAAATCAACCACTATAGCAAGGATGGGAGTACTTACCACCTTCACATTTGATTGCAATGATGAAAGAACCACTCTCACAACATCCAATAGAAACGTCTTCCTTCCTTCGGCTCGTCTTCTTCATCTTTGTATTCGGTCTTCAACTGTTGATGATAAAATCTTGAACTTCATAAAACGTTGACAATTATAACTCTTTTCCTCAAATTCCTTGTTGCTTGAAACTTCTTTATATATTTTTCTTCCACATGGCCTTATTGAACAAATAACAACCTAAATGCAAATCTCTTTGTATATATATATATATATATATTGTATTTTGTATTTTTTTAAAGAGATTGCAACTAAAACAATAAATATGAAATAAAATTAACATGTCCATGAAAGAAGTACGTTACCACTTTGATCTTCAACTTGTAATGCCTTCGTATCATAAACTTCAATAAATCTCATCTTTTGATTTTCTTCACGCTTGTAAATAAGTCTTCATACTTTGATATAAAATTCCGCTCCTTATGTGTAAGTCTTCAACATGTGTATAAAAATCTGCTCATTGTATGTTGCTTTACTTGGATATGAAATTTTTGCTCTTCCTTGAATTGTTGCTTGTAAACCTCAAATGTCTTCAACTTTCCTTGTAGATTTTGATGTCGCCCCCTTGTTGATGATGATGGTGTTTCTATGGATCTGTTGTTGGCGAGAGAGAGAATGGTGCTAACTGCAAATCAAACTACAAGAAGATGGTTTTCGTCTATAGACGTCACCCTTATGATTGACAAAATTAGCACTCAAGAGATCAAAAATAGTGCTTTTATTGGTGGGAGGTTGGGTAGCTCACCATTCTTCCCGGAATTAACGTACGGTGACACACACTCAAAAGAAAGCTCTTTAGTTAGCTACAAAGAAAATTTGGTCTGGTGCCTTGGTTGATATGAAAATGGGTAGTCTCCACTAATGATTGATCAGAAAATCTAATAATTCATTTCTCTCTGCTCCTAATTTGCATCACCGGCATGATTAAATCCATTATTTAACACTCCAATTCGTAAGAATATTCGAATGTAGTTCTCTAACACTTCCAAGTTCAATTATGTCGGTCGGAATCTCTATGTAAACATACCTAGAAGTACGCTAGTGACTCTAAAATCTCTACAAGTTGAAGGTTTTTTATGCAAAATTTTGAAAAATCTATATGCAAAATACTCCCCACACTTAAACTTCACATTGTCCTCAATGTGTAAAACCGAAAGTTCTGAATTCTGACGTAACAGCAGATAAAAAGAAAACACTGTGCAAACTGGTAAGGAATTTGGAAAAACTCCATTCACAAAAGTTTTTCATATACGTGTTTTCTACACAGTGTCAAAATGGAAAAGTGTTTAGATAAACGGTCTGACAGTTATGGTCTCTGGACTGAACTACGCGCAGTCTGAATTTTCTGACGAAAAGGTATTCATCATAATTTTCTTCTAAAATAGATTACGTACTCAATGAAATTAAACATGGGGATGCAAATATGATATGAAAACAATAAAAACAAAAACAAAAGATTTTAATATACAAAACCTATGGGTTGCCTCCCATTTAGCGCTTGGTTTAAAGTCGTAAGTCCGACTTGGCATTCTCCTTATTACTCTTCCAGAGGGAGAAAATCTTTAAGCTCTATCTCATCCACATTCACATAAGTGATGTTTTCATAATATGGCTTCAATCTATGGCCGTTGACCTTAGAATTAGTCCCATCTCTAAGACTAGTGATATCAACTGCACCATGAGAATAAACATTAGTAACAACATATGGTCGAATCCATCTGGACCTTAGCTTACCAAGAAATAACTTAAGACGAGAATGAAATAAAAGAACTTTCTGTCCCACAACAAAATTCTTCCGAGAAATCATCTTGTCATGGAAAATCTTAGTCTTTTCCTTATATATACGAGAACTCTCATAAGCATCATTATGTATCTCCTCCATCTCATTGATTTGTAGTTTCCTATGTTTCCCCGCTTCATCATACTCCATGTTGCCCATCCTTACCGCCCAATAAGCCTTATGCTCAAGTTCAACTGGGAGATGAAAAGCTTTGCCATAAACCAACCGATATGGATACATACCAATCGGTGTCTTATATGATGTTGTATACTCCCAAAGTGCATCGTTGAGTCTATAACTCCAATCCTTCCGTGAAGTGTTAACGGTTTTATCAAGGATGGACTTAATCTCACGATTTGAAATTTCAGCTTGCCCACTAGTTTGTGGGTGATACGGCGTACCAATCTTGTGTGTAACGTTGCACTTCTTGAAAAGAGCATGGAAGGATTTCTTGAAGTGCGAGCCTCCATCACTGATAACCACTCTTGGTGTACCATGTCTAGAGAAAATATATTCCTTCACAAACTCACAAACAACTTGAGAATCATTATTAAGGGTGGATTTAGCTTCCACCCATTTTGAAACATAATCCACAGCAAGAAGTATATAAAAGTTTCCATTCGAATTAACAAACAGACCCATAAAATCAATGCCCCACACATCAAAAATTTTAACAGTGAGAATAGGATTGAGTGGCATTTGATTTCGAGCACCTAGATTGCCCGTTCTTTGACATCTATCACAATATTTGCAAAAAGCATATGCATCCTCAAATAGGGTTGGCCAATAAAATCCACTCTCAAGGACTTTGATAGCGGTACGTTTAGATCCAAAATGACCACCACAAGCATAAGAATGACAAAAACATAGAATTGATTGAAATTCAGAGTTAGGTACGCACCTGCGGATAATTTGATCAGCACCATATTTCCACAAGTAGGGCTCATCCCACACATACTGCTTGGCTATTTTCTTAAGCTTTATCTTTTGAAAATTAGACATAGTACTAGGTACTTGCCTTGTAACCAAATAGTTCACTATATCAGCATACCAAGGTGTTGAATCTTCAATTGAGAAGAGTTGTTCGTCTGGAAAACGATCATGTAATGGGAGTTCTTCTTCGAAAATAACAAGTCTACTAAGATGATTAGCAACTGTATTCTCAACACCTTTCTTATCTCTAATTTATATATTGAATTCTTGTAGCAAAATAATCCAACGTATGAGTCTTGGCTTAGCCTCCTTCTTTTTCAATAGGTACCGTAGTGTTGCATGATCAGAATATACAATCACATTGGCACCCACCAAATAAGCTCTAAATTTTTCTAATGCAAATACTATAGCCAACAACTCCTTCTCAGTAGTAGAATAGTTGATTTGAGCATCGTTTAGGGTCCTTGATTCATAATAAATCACATGTGACCTCTTGTCTACTTTTTGACCCAAAACAGCTCCGACTGCATAATCACTTGCATCACACATTAACTCGAACGGCGAACTCTAGTCAGGTGAATTAATAATAGGTGCATTAGTTAAAAATTCCTTCAATTTATTAAAGGCATCCTTGCACTCCTGGACGAAGTTAAAGGCAACCTACTTTTGCAACAATTTGCACATCGACATTGAGATTTTGGAGAAATATTTGATAAACCTCCTATAAAAACCTGTATGACCAAGAAACGAGCGAATTTCCCTCACCGAAGTGGGGTATTGTAAGTTCCTAATAATGTCTATCTTTTCCTTGTCCACTTCGAGCCCTTGAAAGGAAATGATGTGGCCAAGTACAATTCCATGGTCTACCATAAAATGACATTTCTCCCAGTTTAAAACCAAATTAGTGTTTATGCATCTTTTAAGCACAAGTTCAAGATTATTTAAACAAATATCAAATGAATCGCCATAAACACTAAAGTCGTCCATAAATACCTCAATGATGTTCTCCACGTAATCATAAAATATACTAACCATACATCTCTGAAAAGTGGTAGGAGCATTCCAAAGACCAAATGGAATTCTTCTATATGCAAATGTACCGAAAGGAAAAGAAAAATTTGTCTTCTCTTGATCCTCTGGTGCAATAACAATTTGATTGTAGCCCGAATAACCATCCAAAAAGCAATAACATATATGTCCCGCTAACCTCTCTAACATCTGATCAATGAAAGGCAAAGGAAAGTGATCCTTGCGGGTAGCCGAATTGAGATTTCGGTAGTCTATGCACACTCGCCATCCTGTTTGAACTCTTTTAGGAAGGAGTTCATCATCTTGATTTCTAACAACAGTGACACCTGATTTCTTAGGCACCACTTGCACCGGACTAACCCATTTGCTGTCAGAAATTGGGTAAATTACCCCCACACTTAGTAATTTGAGGATCTCTTTCTTCACGACCTCCATCATTGGTGGGTTAAGCCTACGCTGAGAATCACGTACTGGCTTGCTATCATCTTCCATAAGGATTCTATGCATGCACATGGATGGACTAATGCCTTTGATATCAGCAATTGTCCAACCAATAGCCGTTTTGTGCTCTTTCAGAACCCGAATAAGGCGTTCTTCCTGTATTGCTGTGAGATTCTTTGAAATAATGACTGGAATCTCTTCCTCATCACCCAAGTAATCATACTTTAAGTGATCAGGTAGAGGCTTCAGCTCTAATTTAGGTTCCTGCACAACAGAAGGTAAAGGAACTTCATCAGTAATAGGTAAATAGATATATGAAATATTACCTGTTTTGAATTCTTTTGATACCGTTAAAGCACCACATGTCTCAACAAACTCCTTGGGAATATCAACATCCAATTTAGGAATGCCATGGATGTCCAAATCAATGTTATTTTGTAGCACAGATTCTAGTTCATCTTCTTTGTTCAAATCAAATATCTGTTGTGCCAACGAACCAATAACATCAATAGAGAAAGCAGAGTGCACATCACTAGGATAACGCATGGCCTCAAATATATTGAATCGAATGATCTCCTTATCAAATTCCATAGTGAGTGTACCATTGTCCACATCAATCTTCGTCTTTGCTGTTTTCATAAACGGTCTCCCAAAAAGTAACGAAGTAGATGAACAATTATCTCCATTATGTATATCCACAATGTAAAAATCAACCGGAAAAATTAACTGATTCACTTGAACTAACACATCCACCACGACTCCCTTAGGATATATATTGGACTTGTTTGCCAATTGAATAGTAATATTCGCTTCTTTCAAAGGTCCAAGATTCAAAGAACCATAAACATCGGCTGACATAACACTTATGGATGCTCTCAAATCAAGAAAAGAACGCTCGAATCATCTTTTACCAATAGTAATTGGCACTGTGAAGCCACCAGGATCTTCGCACTTAGCAGTCATCTTCTTCAATAGCATAGCTGTTTCACTTTCGCCTACCTGAGTAATTTCATTAGCGATCAATCTATCCTTCCTTGTGCACAATTCCTTCAAAACCTTAGCATACCTGGGTACGGTTCTGATGGCCTCAATAAATGGGATGTTGATTTGTATCTTGCTGAAAATGTCCATGATCTCCTTGTCTTGAGCTTGCTTCTTTGATTTGGCAAAACGACTAGGGAAAGGATGTGGTGTGGTAAAGGTGGGAACCGTGTCCTTAGGTTGGCCGATTGAGGTTAGCTTTTCCTTTGGGACGGTTTGCTCCTCTACTTCCTTTTCGATGTCATTTCTAACCTCTTTTTGTTGTTGTGGCTCTTCAGTTTGTTTCCCACTTCGTAAAGTCACTGCATTAACGTGCTCTCTTGGGTTCACAAAAGGTTGTGATGGAAAATTTGTCGAAGCTTGTGATTTCAATAGATTCGCATCCGTAGCCAACTGCCCCATTTAAGTTTGTAGATCTCTAATAGCATTATCAGGTTTTAACTAATTTTGTTCGGCTTTCTGTTGACTTTGCTGGAACATAGACGAAAGACCTTGCATCATGGTAATCATCTTCTCAGAGGAATCCTCCTTTGGAGCTTGTGGTTGCGGTTATGTTTGGATTTGTTGTTGAAAACCACTTTTCCTTGCATAAGGATTAGGAGCTGCAACTTTCTTGTTTGCAACACTGAAATTAGGATGATCTTTCCAACCTGGATTATAAATGTTAGAATATGGATCATACCTTGGCCTTGGATTAGGAAATATATCATTAACCTAGGCTTCATCTTCGTATGATGGAATGATTATTGTTGCCATCCTTTGTACTACCTTTTCTATGTTGTTCATTCGTTGCTCTGATTGTGAAGTTTCTTCCATATTGCTAACTCTTCTAACATTTGAGTTATTTCTGGTGTAAAATTGTTGAGCATTCGAAGCCATACTCTCGATCAAACTAGTTTCCTGTGAGATCGTCTTCTCAGTAAGTGAACCACCAGCAGCTGCATCAATCAAATTCCGTTGCTCTGGAAGTAATCCTTCGTAGAAATATTGAATAATGAGTATTGGAGATATATTGTGATGAGGGCAACTCCCCACCAACTTTTTGTACCTATCTCAATATTCATAAAGAGATTCCCCAGTAATTTGAAGAATACCACTAATCTCTTTACGAATGGATGCTACCTTAGAAGCAGGAAAATACTTCTCTAAAAATAGCTTTTTCATCTCCGCCCATGTTGTAATACTCCCCGGAGGAAGGTAATATAACCATTCTTTCGCTGAATCTAATAAAGAGAATTGGAAGGATTGCAGCATTGAAATATCATTGTCTTCGGTGCTTTGCCTAAGACTTGTCATCTTTTGTTGAAATTGTCGAAGATGACGATTCAGATCTTCGCCTGGAAGTCCCTTGAACTTTGGTAGATGATGAAGTAGATTCAACTTTAGCTCCACTGGATCAGTGATTGTAATACACAGTGTTTGTGAATCTAAGCATGGAGATGTCAACTCTCGTAGCTTCCTCTCCGGAGGTGGAGGTGGAGGTGGATTATTGTTACCGCCTACCATTGTTGATGTAGAAGGTTCTTCTTGCAACTTTGAATGTGCTTGTAGTACCGTTCCCTTGCGAGTTTGAATTCCGCACCTCTGGTAATTCCAATCCTTCGATGCCAGAGATTAAGTACCTAAAACAAAAATCTAGAAAACAAAGTTAAAAACTAAAAAGAAAATCTAAGAACAATAAAAGAAAACTAAAAGAAACAACTAAAGCTACCGACTGCTCCCCGGCAGCGGTGCCAAAATTTGATGTGTGTCGTAGGTGCACTCAAATTAAATTACTTATTTCCACACAATTAACTGGTAATATAATGGAAGTAAGGATCGTTCCCACGAAGAGCAGGGAGTTTTAGTTGTCAAAAGTGTCACAATGGTTTTTTTTTTTTTTAGATTCAAAGTAAAATCAAAGCAATTAAGAATAATTAAGTTGCAAGCAATGGAGAGAAATACGATCAGGGAATCCTTCTTCGTTACTAAACCGTTATCAAGTTATTATATTCATCCATTAATACAATTAATCACAAATTATTACCAACCGTGGAATAACAGCTAGCTCAGTGCTATCCCCTAAATTTCTTATATCACAGAGTACGGAAGCTCTCCAATACCAGATTTTATTCGTCTAAACCACAGAGTATTAGCTCACTCAAGGTGTAATTTCTCCGAATGCTTTATATTTTGTGAATTATAGATTGATCCTAGTAGTTAGACTCTTAGCTCAATGTCCACTTTCTAGTGTTGTTTGTACACACAATCACTATACAGAATCCCTCTGCATGGTCTTGTGTTCTCTACTTTTGTATGAATTATTCGACTATTACTTATCTCCTAACTCAATACTAGCATTTGATTGAATCAACAAATTAATTCAGTTGGCCACCTAAACAATCTATCGATTAATCATAAATATTCAATTGGTATAAACAATCAATAATTATGTGAAGAACTTCAAAATAGATTTATATAATAACTCAAATCATGTCTAGAACTTAGAATTCATCCCCAATCACTAAGAAGTTTATCTACTTATGGTACTAACAAAATCCATGAGTTTCATATAAGAAAATAGTAAAGAAATAGTTACGGTGATGAAGAATGCTCCAAAACCCTAGCCTTTTCCCCTTGTGTTCTTCTCTCCAAAACTTGATTAAAGATTATAAGATTGATGTCCCAAAAATATTAGAAGTTCTCTTATATAGGTGTCCCAATTGTAGTTGTGTCCGTGCTCGAATCCCGGTCGAATGGTGTGCCAAACTTGCCAAAAACTAGCCAAAAGAATGCCAAATGGGAAAATTAGGGGGAGACCCAAAAAAAAAATATTCTCATTGTCAAGCCCACAATTAATTTTTGGTACGGTGACACCCATAATTATATGAAATTATTAATGAATCAATACATAACTCGTTATGCATACTATCTTTTCAGGCATAACTCGTTATGCAGCCTAATTTTTCAGGGGTATAATTGGAAGTGCAACTTAGACATAACATATCTAAAAATCCGTGCCTTAGAATTTTACAAATTTTATATCGTTGGAAATCTTTTTAAAATAGCTACGCAACGAGTACAAACAAGAATATAAATTTTTTGTTTTTCACGAAAAAATCGGAGGTGATCCTCATTTTAGGGAAAATTTTCGAAAACTTGATACATAACCATTATGCAGTCACTAAAAACGATGCATAACACATTCTGCAGACGCATAACGAATTATGCAACCATTTTCTCGACTGCATAAAAAATTATGCATTTGGATAACAAAGTTATGCATATATAACAAGTTATCTAACCATTGTTTTGGTCGATTTTAGTGCGTACATAAAAAAAATTAATGCATAATGCAGTATGCATCCATATTTACGGATGCATATCATGTTATGCATCTATTTTCTCGATAGATAAAAGATTGTGCAGCAATTTTCTCGATGCATAACGCATTATACAGTCATATTTTCGGATGCATAACAGGTTATGCATCCATTTTCTTGACTGCATAACATGTTATGCAGATATTATTAGGTGCATAACGTGTCATGCAGCCTTTTTTTTTGTTGGTTTCAATACTAACAAAAAGTAGCTGCATAACGTGTTATGTAACCATTATCTGTACTGCATAACAAGTTATGCAGAATTCTCTGTACTGCATAACTTGTCATGCACCTGCAACAATAGCTGCATAACGTGTTATGCAACATTTTCCGGACAACATAAAAAGTTATGCAACAAATTTTGTAGACAGCAAATGTTGCATTGGATACCATTTGCTATGACAACATTACAACCAACTCAGCTTATACATATTAACTGCACAAAATCCAACATGTCACTTGTACAGATGCTATGTTTCAAAATCCAAATGCTTGCACTTGTGTTATCATAGTCCAACTGCCACATCGATAATCTAGATTCTTTGTCATAATTAACATTGTACAAAACACCTCTAGAATGTCCAATCAACCCAAGTCCATTGCCTTGTTACTACGTTCACAACAATATAGTGACTACCACAAGCTCCCTCACGTAGAGACAACCCATTAGAACAGTAAATTTCATGATGATACATGATATGATCGTTACAATTTGATACGGAACCAGCAAAATTCAATTTAGGCAATGTACCAGAAAAACACCATTCATCAGAAAGCCTTCGAGCTCTTCCCCTGTATAATCTAAGTACACAAACATTTGAAGAAAGTCCCGGAAGACAGACATGAGAAATTAGTTTGTTCCATGATTTGGATACACACTTGAAAACAGTCAAACTCTTTACGGGTATTCGACACAAGATCTCAATCACTAAATCTGTTGGTAAATGGTCTGCGATTTTCTTGTTCTCATTTTCTCCCAAGACTACTCCACTTTTGATAGATATGAGTTCCTCACAAAAACTTGTTTGAGAATGCAAATTAGCCGAAGCCTCAACTTTTTGCATCACTTAAATTATGAATCTTGCTAATTGTGGTTACTGGTCGATATGACCTATGAAAGAAATACCTCTTTGGTGGTGGCGGTTGCAATAAGTCGTCTTCTTTCGACCTCTGGTGCATTAGTTATTCTTCTCAGAAGTAACAGTCCCCTGTCAAAATAAAAAAGAATGGAACTTATTTGAGAACAATACCATTACCAATCTAGACTAAAAATTGTGCTACTCAATCGATCGAATTCACCAAATCAGGAACATAAATTTTCCTTTAACTTGTGCAAATCATGACCTCAAATGAAAAGTTAAAAAACCCCTGAAATCACAACTTCACACAAGAAAATCAAATAAAAATGAAATCTTGTATTTTTGAGGCTATGCTTAAGCTCAATAGATGAAACCCCATTTTTTGTTCCTAATCTAAAAATCCATTGAAATTATCAAATCAAAAATGCTAAAAGAAGACGAAATTCAAAACAAAATCCCACACGTTATGCGATCAACTTGACGAATTGATACAAACCCGTTCTTCCTTATTGTCTGTAACATCATTATTCTCTCATAATCACAGAACAAAAACCTAATTTCTTCGACCAACATAACCACATCAAACCCTTTCCTCATCTCTGTGAACTAATTACTCAATCTCACAGTAAACCCTAACCAGATTCAATTGCCGTAGCATCATCGTCTCCATCTCAGATTCATCTCTGAATTTAATCCATCTCAGATTCATCCCTAATTTTCTTCTTCAATTCTTCCATCAATTCATCACAAAATCTGAATCAACTTGAGAGATAACCAATACCCACTCTTCTTAATCGCCACAACTCGTCGGGAATTCACGGGAGAGTGGAGAGGAAGAAGAAAATGAATTGAAGAAGAAGAAGGGGAAAAAAAAACGAAACAGAATTTTATAAATTTTGGGTTTAACAATAATTTTATCTCACAAAATGAGTGCGCGCCTTTAGATTTGTGAGTGTGGGTTTCACAGTAGGAAAGATCATAAGAATGGGTCTCCCTGTAGTTTTCACATGCCAAATTCGTGCAAATTCCATAGCCCACGTCAAAAAAACTCTTAATGGGCTTGATTAGGAATAGCAAAGCCCAGCCCATGTAAAATTCAGCTTCCATTTGGCCTGTCAGTTTTCCAAAACTGACAGCCTATTTCTTTCTCTTCATTACGGATGGGATATCCCATCCGTAAGTTCTCCTGGAACTTTTCATATTATTCTTGTTTTCTTCTACTGGTGGGTTTCCGGTACGTAAGTCTCCTGTAAGTTTTCGTCGGAATTTTCTTTTTAAACACGGCTGGGTATACTCAACCGTAACTTCTTCCCATCGTTCCATGCTTTAACTCGAACTCCAGCTCCAATTGTTGCTCATACTTCTCTCTCTCGGACTCGAACTCATGTTCTCATATCATCTCAGTCAACTGCCATCTTAGTCACCGGAAGCTACGTATATCAGTATATCACCACTAAACATCACAGCTTCGTCACTAACTTTCTACCGAACATCTCTCCCTGTTTGGTTAAACTCTTCACCAGTCACAGCAAACTCGAGCTGCAACTCTTCATTGCTTCCAAAACTCCATCTTTGTCTCTTACCTGGATCGAGCTTCTCCATCACCCATCTAGTCATCACCATGGCAGTTCATCGAGATTATTGGCAACAACTATTTTCCATCTGTTATTAACACAGCTTCGAACACCACTGCCAAGCTTGAGTTCCATCACCATCTCATGCTTGCACCTTCCCCGAATCCCCGTTTCTTCCATGTTCTGTCCGTAACTCCATGAACTTCATTCGACAGCCATCTCCATTATCCCAGCCACCGAAACTCAACACCATTACAGGCAACATCGTTTGCCTACCAGCCATCAATACGTTCATTGCATGCACGAGCCAAGTCCGTTAATCACCGAGAGCCATCGAACCACAGCTACACCAATCACCGGTCTCGTTCCACTGATCACCAGTCACTGCCAAAGACGATAAACTACAGCAAACAAACCCATCACCAGCATTACTGGTAGTTCACCATTGCACATTATCGTCGACAGCAGCCAACCACAGCTTCATCGCCATAGAATCATCGAACTTCAGTTCTTCTCCATTAGTTTATCAACAGCATCTCTCAGCACCACTGAGTTATTAAGCTCAGTTTCAAGCACGACCCATTTCTCCCATCTTCACAGATTGCTGTCAATCCAACTCGAGCTCCTAGTCACAGCATAACACACTAATCATCTCCTCCGTCACAGCAACTACAGCTCCATTCATCATCCCTTAAAGCTCAACTCAAACTCCATTATTGCATCGTTCACTAGTTTCTCGAGCAGCAACTAGTTCTCTCCAGCCATCTCTGTCAACTGCCAACGGCAATAACCTCAGTTCCCTGAACTGGTGGTCGTGATGCTTGGTGAAGAAGATGATATCGGCAGCCCCGTATCCAATTAGCAGGTGCCTTTAACACTATATAATTTATACCTTCCCCTCAATAAATGTCCTAAATGCCTTTAGCAGCTCCTTTGTAAATGTGTGTGCCCCTTAGTGCGCGCGACTTTGCTTGCTTCAAATGCATCTAGATTCTTCATAAGACGTCGGATTGACTCCATTCTTTCGCCGTTGACTTCGTATTTTCGTCCTCTTCGAGATGATAGCTTGCACTCCTAAGTTCGAATGAGTTGCACTTGGTCTTTGTCCTTTCTCCGCTTTTAGCTAACTTCTTTTATTGCACAATTAAGTGCAAATTCACTTCTTTTGGATGATTCACCTAGCAAAACACAAATAAGAGAAAACAAACGTAATATACAATAATTTGCAAGAAACTAAGCAATTACTAGCATGGATTCGACATAAAATATATTCAAAATATGCACTTAATAGCGATGACAACTTTGAAAGATTACATGTTCCCAGCTAGGACCAACCGAGCTTTGTGCATTAAATTTCCAGCCAATACGACTAATTTCGAGATAAAACCTAGTATTCTGCAGATGATCCCTATATTCTTAGGAAAAGATGACGATAACCCTTATTTTCATATTAAGGACTTTGAGGAAATTTGTGGGACAGTTAGAATAAAAGTCCTTACTGATGAAGTTTTGAAACTTAAGATGTTCCCCTTTTTCTTGAGAGATAAAGCCAAGACATGGCTTAACAACCTACCATCTGAATCCATTGAAACATGGCAGGAGCTTATTGCTTTTTTCTATTTGAAATTCTACCCTAAGCATAAAACTGCAGCTGTTAGGCAGAAAATTAGTGCTAGTGTGCAACAAGAGGGAGAGTCTCTTTATAGGTTATAAGAGAGATTCAATGATCTACTATCCCAGTGTCCTCACCATGGATTTGATAAGATGAAACTTGTAGAGATTATTTATAATAGTTTATACTATTCGACCAAATCCATGGTCGAGTCTATGTGCGCTGGTGAGTTCACTAATAAAAATGCTGATGATGTTTTTACCTTCTTAGGAGCTATCGCTGAAAAATCCCAACAGTGTGAGCCTTGTGTTGAACCCCCTAAAAGACTCTTGGTCAATAGAAGTAGCACCAATGTGGTAGATACAAGCTTCGAGTCAGATGCTAAGTTTGTTGCTTTGTCTAGAAGGTTAGAAGCTTTGGAATTGAATCAGCCTAAACATAGGTCTCTTGTTGAACCTGATGATAGGATTAGAGCCTCTCAAGTATCTAGTTGTGGAGTAAAACCCAATAACTCATTTTGGTAAGGTCAAGTTAGTGTATAACAAGCCCATGTTGTCTATAACAACGCTAAGTTTGAGAACCGTCAGAAGTTTGACCCATACTCAGAGACCTACAACCCTGGTTGGAGAAACCATCCTAATTTTTCTTGGTCTAAGGGCCAGAATCAAGGTCAGTCTAGTAATTCTCAGCCTCCTCCAGGTTTTGGTTATGCAAAGAACCCTTCAGGTCAAACCCAGTTTCAGAACACTTCTGAGAAAAAAATCAATACCTTAGAAGAAACTCTTACTATGTTAGCAAAGAACCATGATATGTTATCAGCTAACCACCTTAGCTTTCAACAAGAAACCAGGCAAAATTTGAAGAATAATTCCAAGACTCTTGCTAAATTAGAACTTCAAGTTGGCCAGATAGCTAAGTTTATTAGTGAGAGAGAAGAAGGAAGGTTCCCTAGTCATACTGATCCTAATCCCAAAGGAGAGAAATCGTACAATCATGTGAATTCTATTACATCCCTTAGGAGTGGAAAAAAGGTTGACAATGAGGTCGCCATTTCTGAAAGTGAACATGATGTAGTTCACCCTTCTGAACCAGAAACCGAGGAGAATGATAGAGTCTCTAAAGAGACCAATGAGGGTCATATTGAGCCAGGCTTTGTTCCCAGAGCCCCGTTCCCCCAGCTGTTAGTTCCAACTAAGAGAGAGTCCAACTTTAATGATATATTGGAGGTTTTTAAGCAGGTTACTATCAACCTCCCATTGTTAGATGCGATTAAGTAGATTCCCGCTTATGCCAAGTTTTTTAAGGACCTGTGTACATGAAAGCGTAAGCTTAGTGTTCAAAAGAAAGCCTTCCTAGCTAGTCACGTGAGTTCTATTATTCAGAATACCACTACTCCTAAGTACAAATACCAAGGGTACCCTACCATTGCTTTCACAATAGGTAAATACCTTGTTGAGAAAGCGTTGCTTGACTTAGGAGCCAGTGTGAACTTACTCCCATACCATGTGTACCTTAAGCTAGGACTTGGTGAGATGAAACCTACCCAGATGACTCTTCAGTTAGCTGATAGGTCCGTTAAAATTCCTCGTGGTGTGATTGAGGATGTTCTTATAGAGGTCGACAAGTTTATTTATCCAGTGGATTTTGTTATCCTAGATACCCAACCTGTCCCTCACCCAAAGAACCAGATACCAATGATTTTAGGTTGCCCATTTTTAGCTACATTCAATGCGATCATTAACTGTCGAACTAGTATTATGAATCTGTCTTTTGGTAATATGACTATTGAGCTGAACTTCTTTCATATTAGTAAGATACCCTCTGAACTAGATGACTCGAGCATATAATAAGTGAACATGATAGGAACATTAGTCGAGGAGTCATTACCAAACACTTTGATGGAAGATCCATTAGAGAAATGCCTAGCTCACTTTGGGATTGATTTTGATGATGATGATGTGATTAATGAGGTGAATACTTTGTTAGATTCAACTCCTTTGATAGACACTAGTAATGGATGGAAACCTAAGTTCAAACCTCTACCCATTTCTGAGTCTACCCTAGTTCCTTTGTTGGAAAATCCTCCTAAATTGGACCTTAAACCATTACCAGATACCTTAAAGTATGTGTTTTTAGGCCCATATGAAACTTTACCTGTGATTATAGCATCCTACTTGGATAGTGATCAGGAAAGTAAGCTAGTTACAGTCCTTCAGAATAACAAGGAAGCTTTAGGGGGGACCATAGCAGACATTAAGGGTATAAGTCCTAATGTTTGTATGCATCAGATTTATTTAGAGGAAGACACCAAACCTTCTAGGGAGATGCAACGTTGAATGAACCCTAATATGAAATAAGTAGTTTGAACCGAGGTTCTGAATCTGTTAGATGTAGGCATTATCTACCCCATTTTAGACAGTAAATGGGTCATCCCCATTCAGGTTGTTCCCAAGAAATCCGGTATTACTGTAGTCCAGAATGATAACAATGAGTTAATCCCAACCCAAATGACCACGGGTTGGCGTGTCTGTATTTACTATAGAAAATTGAACAAGGTCACTAGGATGGACCATTTTCCCCTTCCCTTTATCGACTAAATGCTAGAAAGATTAGCTGGACGTAGCCATTATTGCTTTTTAGATGGATACTGCGGTTATAATTAGGTTCCTATTGCCCAGAAGACCAAGAGAAAACCAATTTTACCTATCCCTTTGGTACCTTTGCGTATAGACACATGCCTTTCGGGCTATGTAATTCCCCTGCGACCTTTCAACGTTGTATGTTGTGCATATTTTCTGACATGGTAGAACGGTTCTTAGAGGTCTTTAAGGATGATTTTTCAGTGTTTGGTTCGTCTTTCGATGAGTGCCTGCATCATTTGTCATTAGTTTTGACTAGGTGTAAGGAAAAGAATTTAGTACTTAATTGGGAGAAATGTCATTTCATGGTTCGTTCATGAATCGTTCTATGGAATATCGTATCTTCTAAGGGTATAGAGGTAGATAGAGCCAAAGTTGACCTTATTAAAACTTTACCGTTCTCAAAAACCGTAAGAGATATTAGGTCATTCTTAGGGCATGCTGGTTGTTATCGTCGATTCATTAAGGATTTTAGGTTGATTTCTAGACCTCTTTGCTTGCAAAAGATGTTAAGTTTGTCTTTGATGATGCTTGTTTAGAGGCTTTTTAAAAGCTTAAGACTTTAATCACTACCGCCTCCATAGTCCAGGAACCCAACTGGAACCTACCCTTTGAGATCATGTGTGATGCTTCAGATTATGCTATTGGTGTTGTGCTAGGTCAGCGAGAAAAAAAATTACTTCATGTGATTTACTATGCTAGCAAAACTCTGAATGGTGCCCAGTTGAACTATACCACTACCGAGAAGGAACTGGTGTCCATTGTGTTTGCCTAAGACAAGTTTAGACCCTATCTCTTAGGTTCTAAGATCGTAATCTATATTGATCATGCTTCTTTGAAATACCTTTTGTCTAAGAATGATACCAAACCTAGATCGATAAGATGGATCCTTTTATTATAAGAATTTTGTCCAGACATTAGAGACAAAAAGGGTGCAGAAAATATAGTAGCAGACCACTTGTATAGGCTAGTTGTTAATTCCGCTGATGATTCCTTTCCTATAAGGGATAGTTTTCCTGGTGAACAACTTTTCTTTGTTACCCAATTACCTTGGTATGCGAATATAGTGAACTATCTTGTTACTGGTCGAATGCCCTAACATTGGGGTAAACAAGAGCATTCTAGGTTTTTAGCCGAGGTTAAGCACTTATTTTAGGATGATCCTTATTTTTTTAAGTATTGTACAGACCTAGTTATTAGGAGATGTATACCTGAGAGTGACCAGTCCAGTATTATTTCCTTTTGTCATGATCATGCTTGTGGGGGTCACCTTTGTGCTAAGAAGACTGCTTCTAAGATATTGCAGTGTGGATTATATTTGCCTTCGTTGTTTAAAGACTCCCACAGTTAATGTGTTACTTGTGAGCATTGCCAGAAATTAGGAACCATTTACCGTAGGAACATGATGCCCTTGAACCCTATTTTAGTTGTTGAGGTCTTTGATGTGTGGGGTATTGACTTTATGGGTCTGTTTCCTAATTATTTTGGTAGCCTATACATCCTTGTCTCTGTAGACTATGTCTCTAAGTGAATTGAGGCGGTTTCGTGTAAAACCAATGACCATAGGGTTGTGATTGAGTTCTTGAAAGATAATATACTTACACATTTTGGTACACCGCGTGCTAATAATTAGTGATGAAGGGTCGCACTTTTGTAATGGACCTTTTAGTATTTTGATGAAGAAATATGGTATTAAACATAAGGTATCTACCACGTATTATCCGCAGACTAGTGGTCAGGTAGAGGTTTCCAATAGGGAGATAAAACGTATATTAGATAAAACAGTTAATCCTAATCGGAAAGACTGGTTGTCTAGGCTTAATGATGCTTTATGGGCTCACGGTAATGCGTTTAAGACCCCCATTGGAATGTCGCCTTATCGGCTTGTGTATGGAAAGGCATGTCACTTACCTATTGAGTTAGAACGTAGAGCTTATTGGGCTGTTAAGCAGCTAAATTTTTCACTTGACAAGGCAGGAGCCCAAAGGAAACTCCAACTCAATGAGTTGGAAGAGATTCGTATAGATGCTTACGATAGTGCTAAGGAGCATAAAAACAAAATGAAACTTGTGCATGATATAAATATTTTAAGGAAGTCATTTTCTCCAGGTCAAAAAGTTCTTCTGTATGATACCCGCTTGCATATTTTCCCTTGGAAGTTACGTTCTCGGTGGACGGGTCCTTTTATTGTTCGCACTGTCTTTCCTCATGGAGATGTTGAGATTGAGACACCAGATGGTAGTAGTTATTCGAAGGTTAACGGTCATAGATTGAAACCATTTTTAGAGGAATTTCCTACAGGTGATGTTGAGGAGGTCCCTCTGGAGGACCATGTTTACCCTTGATTGACCATCGAGGCGATTGTATGTTGTATATTAGTTTTTGATTTCTATCTTTACCCAGGTACTATCTTTCCGACTTCTCTCTTTATTGATTCCTCATGTTACTTTACTTTTTGGTATTTCTCTTTCATTAGAAACATTGAGGACAATGTTAGATTTAAGTTTGGGGGTGGGGAAGAAACTTCTTGTTAGTTTTTTGTTGCATTAAATAAACTCCAGAGCCTAGAAATTTATGTTTATTAAGGATGGAACTAACCAATCTAAGTGGATGGAAGCATTTTGGTTGTAGGAGTTGAGGAACCAATATGATTAGATGGAAACATCTAAAGAGTCTATTCATAAAGCATAAAGCTCAGGTGTTAGAAAAAGAAAACATGGTAGTTTCGCCATATCCTCGTGATGGAAACATCGAAAGAATCCTGATCACTTCTTTTATTTTTATTTTTACCATTGCTAGGGTGAATAGAGTGACTAAGATACCAACAAAAAAAAATCGAGACCAGACCACTAGACCAACCGGAATAAATACAATAAACTCGACCACTGGTACCCTTGTATATGCCAGCTGAGTTGACCTAGAGTTAGGATTATCGACCACTGGTCCCCTTGTATATGCTAGTATGTTGATATTAGTCCAGGCCAGTATCTTAGTCCATTAGGATAGGTTCACCTTAGTCAACATCATCCACGTTTTTCTCTACATCCATCTTCTTAATCTATCCATGTGATTGGTTGACTCCGGTTTATGATGTCCAGAAACTATCTGAGTAGATCTCTGTTAATTTATATGAATTTTAGTATACATGAGTGCAAACTCATGTACATCAATTGGAATTTTGCATCAGGGTACTTCCTCATGTAGTCAATAAGTATGCCAACCAAGGAGATTCTTTAGTGCCTTCCAAGGTTCTACGTAGATAGCTAGGGTCTGGAGTAAAGGTTTTGTGGGTACACCTCTGGTAAACCCTCCGGAGACAACACTCCGCCACTAGGGCCACCTAGCGGTTCAAAGGTTTTCTAGATTATATTTTCTCGGGACTAGCAAATAATAAGTTTGGGGGTATTTGATAGACACATTTTTGTGTCTAATTTGTCCTCAATGTTTCGTATTGTTAGTACTCGTTTTTGTCCTTATTATGGTGTTTTGTGTGTTTGTAGGTGTTTTTTGGAAATAAATATTGTTGGAAAATTGGGCTCGAAAAGTTGCTCGGAACACCCCAGAAGGACATTTGCTATACGGACCCCAGATTTGTCTAAGGGGCACCCACAGCTATATATAGCCCATTTATCCATCGCATCCATCTTCTTCTTTTGAATTTTGGTTTTGGCGGGAAAATATTCACACTACTGGAAGTTTTCTAGTTCGTCATTTGGAGGGGTTATATTGTGATTCAATGGCTTAAATTTTATGGGAAGACTTGATTTATCATAACAGGCTTGGTATTGGCCTCTGGATCGGTTAAAATTGGCTAGATAACTCGCGAGAAGAAATCAGGGCAACATGTGCATGGGAGGAGATGTTCACGGGATTGTACGTGTCTATAGGATTTTGAGTGAGGCAGAGCATGTTTAACATAATCTGGGACGTCTATTCAACAAGTTCGACTCATTTGGACAACTACAGACGCATGCAAGAGAAAAATAAGGAAATATTTTCTTAAAATGGGAGTGAAGAATATTCCAAGTTATGGCGAGATCATATGGAGTTATGAGGGCTTATTCTCGGTGGAATTGAGTATTTATGGGAGTCAGGAAGAAGGATACAGAGAGTTTGATAGAGAGACAGAGAACCATAGAGTCGAGTTATCAAGTTGCAGGAAAATTCTTTTCTGCTGCTGTATATCTGAAGAACACGAAGAACAGACCATCCAAGATAGTCGTTTTTCAACAGTGAGAATAACACAGAGGCGTGGGTCTCAGAGTTACAGTAACAGCAACAGTTCATCTTTATCGTTTCCTGTAACTGTGTTTGCAACAATTATAAACGTTGCAAACACCCGATTTTCATCATTTTCTCCCTTTTCATCATTTGTAAACCATTTTTGAGCAATAATAATGATTTTTTAGCGTGTTTGCAACATGATGATGAGCTAATTCTCCCACAACCAAGGAAATGAGGAAGCTATTTATGCATGAATAATTGGTAATTATTTATTTTCTCTAATTTATAATTTATAATTCACTCAATCACTGCTTTTGCAGAGTTTTTAATTGTTTGCATAAATTTTCTTCATTAGTTGTGATTCAATTAGATAGGTTATGCTTTGTTTAGATAATATATGCTTAGGGGATACAATTAATTTTTGAGAATTTGTCTGATTATTTGTGAATTAAGAAATAAGGGACTTAAAAGATAATTAGAGTTTTGGATTATTTGCCATAATTTATTCAAGTGTAATAAGTGGAATCAATGTCTTGGTTATTCCTAATACTTTGAAATCAAATTTTGAGTTGAGTTTTCTTTATTTTTAAGTTTTATTAAGTCTAAAATCTATTGCTTTCACAAGTCTCAACGAACCTATTTACTACAACATTATTGAGATCATATCATGTGGCTCCGTAAGTTTTTTTATGTTGAGCATTTTTAAATTAGATTAATCATGGGTTCTCCTGTGGTTAATTTAGTTGACTATTTCGGTTTAGTTAATCATGAGTTCACTTGTGGTTAATGTTATAGCATTCCACAGTCTCGACTGTTGACAATTGGAGTTTCGGAGATTCAGTGTTGGAAAGCGAGGTTACAGTTTCAACAATTAACCATGGAAAGAATCAGAAATTTTAAGGGTCGAGAACGATACAGCCGGTATAAAACCGGGTTTAGGCAATTCCACAATTTGTGCTGCTCATTTTCCTTTCCTCCTTGGCTTTTACAGAGGTGTCACAGGTACTTTTTTTCTCAAAAGAAGTTATCAGTTCCTAGAGTTGTAAAGATTAAATAAAGGAACACAGATGAAATGCAAGAAGGAGTGGATTGATAATTTATAGAGTGATAACGACATGAAATAGTTAAGAATGCACACTAGGCTACAGAATGCAACTGAATGACTTAACTTGCCTGGATTCACAGAAATGGTGTGTCATACAGGGCAAAGGAGAAAACTTAGAGATAATTATACTACAGAGAATAGGCTAACTGAAAATGAAAAGTTACAATTAACACTAACTCTAGAATGCAGATTATGGATGTTGTATGCGTATCTTACAAATGCAGTATGCTACTGTAAACTAATTAAGTTACGAACAAAAATCTAGAATATGGAATACAACTATCTATGATGTAATCAGAACAACATGGATCTGACAAGAATGATGCAGTTATGCAGATAAAACTGGAAAAAAAAACCTACAGATAAAATGAATACTGAGATGCAGCTGAAAATGGACTAACTAGGTTATGATACAACATCAAAATTAAAGATGTTTGTAAACTATTAAATGGAGAAAATAGCACATGACTTAATATGCTACACAGAACACATAGCTAACGTTTTTTTTTATTATTATTTTAATTTATGCAACTGATGCAAGTAAACTAGCTGAAAAAAAATAAAACAAAAAGATGCAACTAACTTAACAAAGGACTAACTAAGGATAGATAGCTATAGCTACATAGAATTATAGATATAGATGGCTTGAACACACAATATAAGTTATGCTAATGACAGAAAGAACAATGGATTAACAACTTTTACACTACAGCTAAGATGTTACAGACTAAGCTACAGATGGCAATAAGCAGTAAGCTAAGCAAACATGAATTATATGAAGATGCAAGTGACTGAAAACTTAAAACTAAGGCTAATATTAATAAAAAAGATGATGATTATATGATAGATGGGATACTCTAAAGAAGTGCAAATACTAATCAACTTAGTTATACTAATAATTACTGAAAATACAAAGAATTCAAGCTAATATATACAAGACTAAGCTAAAAATCAGTAAAGTGAAATTTTTATCAACTACACTGCCACCAAGTCCCCGGCAACGGCACCAAAAACTTGGTAGGCTTAGGAATGTTACCTACAATGATACTTCAAGTGCACAGTGACAGTTTGTGTAAAGTGAAAGCACATGTCGATCCACAGAGACTTGGAGAGTATAATGATGAAGCTATATTCTACTTACTGAATTTCAACAAGAAGTCACACAAATGGAGGTTGTTTGAGTGTCGATACGACAAGTTGGATATTATAGCAGTGAAATAAAGATGAACTAACAAGCAATAAGAGTAAAGGCACTAGGATTGTCAAATCCACCACTAACTCTTGTTATGTATTCAACTAGTTTGAGTATTCTTGCCCTTGTAACAGATAAGTAACATGTGTCAATTCTACCACTTACCTAAGGAGTTTCACCAATAGATAGTTCAATTATCAGCTAAGGTATCAACCCAGAGCACTAATTATCTAGTTAAGCACAACTAATCAAGGGATTAACAACAATCACTTAAGCATGAACCGAAGTACAATCAAAACAGTTTTATCCTAACTACAATGCATACATGGCTGTGAGAGCAAAGAATTGAAGCACTAAGATTGAAACTATCTTAATAGTTTAAGCATTCAAGAATAACACAATTAGCATGAATAACACAGCAGAGAGCTAAGGCTTCATTTGAATCCTAGTAGAATAATTTAGAACATACTGAACATGATAAAACACAACTGAATTAAAATAACAATTAAACCCTAAAAATTCAATGAGCCTTTCTTACACAGAGAACAATTCTATTTATACCTAGAATTTTATTCTCACACTCAAAATCCAAATTAAATACATACCCTACAAACCCAATCGTCTGAATTGCTTGTCCCCTCTTCCAATTCGCCTCTGCAAATTCATTAATTCGATGTTGGGGAAACCCTAACTCCATCTATCTCGAGCTCAGCTTCTAGGAATTTGGGAGAAGCTGTGGTGGAGATAGCTAGAGCTAGGAGAAGGTGTGATGGCTGCTGTCGGGCGAAGAACGAGTTGTTGGTGATGTTGGCTTATGCAAATAGTCAGGAGAAGGGGAAGAAAAAATGGCAGAGATAAGAAAGAAGAGAGGAGAAGACGAAGAACAAACTGGGTTTGTCTTCTGGTCTATGGGTGAAGGGTCAGACAACTAGGATGTGTGGCAGGTTCTTCGAGTGATGATGCATCGAGTGAAGAAGCCGTTGGATGCAGCTGCTTGATTCAATCTAACGGCTCAGGATGGAGCGGGCTTGTATTCGGGTCATGGGTAGTTTAAGCCCATGTCTTTGTAAATAGGTTGCAACTGATGCGCAAGTGGGTTGGAACTTCTCTTCCACAGTCGCTAGTCTCCAATTTTCTGCTTTTTGGCTCCTTAATTCATCCAAGCTTTATTTAGTACCTAAAAACACAAAATTAATTAGTACAAGTATTTATTCTTGAAAATAGAGAAAATACATAATTTGGGATAATATCTGATTTTAAAGCGCAAAAGATGAGTTAATTGCCAATAAAAAGGTGTAGAAATATATAATATTTGGCACTCATCAAATACCCCCAAACCTGAATTTTACTTTTCCTCAAGTGAAACAGAAATTAAGAAATCATAACTATACCACTGTCGCTGGTCTCTTGAATGCATTTAGCGTATGCACTAAGGCTTTAAACCCTTAGGTGTCCCTAGTTGAAGAGTTGTAGTCTCGTGAGGGCCTACCAGAGATGTACCCACAAAACCTTCTCCAACCTCAGTGCGTAAAAGAGTCACAAGCATCCAAGGATCTATGAATAGAGTTTCTGCATGCTAGTAACACGAAGTTGGAACTACCAAAGAACTCATTCTCATCTTTAAGAGTTGAGCGAGAAATAACCATACCATATGAAAGAATTCGGGTTCGAGAGTAACCACAAGCCTCGACTTCTGCCTCACCAATAGGGTTTTATGATAATTGCACTCAAAAAGATCGCTTTTTTAGTCTCTCATGTGTGCAGATAGGAATAAATAGATAAATCCTGCACACGTTGAATGGTGGGAATGAGAACCTTCCGAAATAATTTCTGAAGACTCCACGAAATTGTGGACAAAAAGAATATTTTTCTGATGATCTCTAAGAAAGGAAATCAACCATTAGCAAGGATGGGAGTACTCACTTACCTTCACATCTGATTGGAAATCAACACCACTCTCACAGTATCCATAGAAATATATTCAATCTTCGGTCTTCGGTCTTCAACTGTTGATGATGATCTTCATGAATTAGAAACTTGACAATTTGTAACTTTTCTCTTTAATTTCCTTGTTGCTTGGAATTTTTATTTCCCATGGTGTTAAAACTAAGAAAATAGCTACAATTTTTTTTTTTTTTTTTTTTTGATCTAACACAAAACTTAAAAATAACAATAAAGATAATGAAACTACTAACTTCATGGATGAAGGACTTTATCACTCAATTTTCCACAACTTGTATTGTCTTGATCTCATAAACTTCACTAATTCTCATCTTATTTTGTTTTCTTTGCTCTTGTAAAATACCTCTTCAAATGTGTATAGAATTCTGCTCTTTGTACCGTATATTCACTTGAATAAGACTTTTTCTTTTCCTTGAATTGTTGCATGTAAACCTTGGACTATTTCAACTTTTCTTCAAATATTCTGACGTTGCTATGCTCGTTGATGATGATGTGTTTCTATGGATTTGTTGATGTTGTCGAGAGAGAGAGAGAGAGAGAGAGAGAGAGAGTGGTGCTAACTGCTAATCAAACTACAAGAAGGAGTTTTCATCTTTAGATGTCATCCTCATGATTGACAAAATTAGCACTCAAGAGATCAAAAATAGTGCTGAAAGTGGTGCGAAGTTGGGTAGCTCACCATTCCTACCCGGAATTGACGTACGGTGACACACACTCTAAAAGGACTTTTTATATAGTCACAAAAATGAAGGTGGGTGCCTCGCTTGATGTAAAAATGGGTAGTCTCTACTAAGGGTGATCACAACTCTACTACCAAATATCTTTGCAGCACCTAATTCGCCCTCCGGCATGGTTAAATCCAACTTTAACGCTCTAACAACTAAGAAACCCGATTGTGTTCTCTAGTACTTCCAATTTCAGTTATTTCGGTCAGACTCTCTATGTAAAATAGCTAGAAGCATGCTAGTGACTTTAAGATCTCTAAAAGTTTGAGGTTTTATGTACATATTTACAAAGAGTTTTGAATTTTTATTTTTTTATTTTTTTTTATACAAAAGTAAGAAGAGTAAAAACTAAAAACTCTATATGCAAAACACACCCCCAAACCTAAATCAAACATTGTCCTCAATGTTTCAACAGATGATAAAAATTTAAACAGTCACATACCATGAGAACTATGTTGAGTAGAGAAAAGGGAAGAGATTCCCGGATGCACAAGGATGGTGCTAAACCATAGGGGATGAATGCTTTGAAAGCAAACAACATGAGCGCAAGACAAAAAGTTTGGTTAGCACACATAAAAACTATGCAAAAAGAAAAAGAAAAAAAAGGGAAAGAGAATGGATTTTTAGTCCATATGTATGTACACAAGTGAACTAGTTTAGTCCACATAGACTGGGTCTTCTAAGTCTACGGTCTCAACTTCTGATGGAAGGTGCTCCAGAAATGGTTTCAATCTCTGACCATTAACCTTGAAGATGTTCTTGTTTGCTGGGTTTTCGATTTCAACAGCTCCATGGGGGAAAACAGTACGTACCAAGAATGGACCTGACCATCGAGGACGTAACTTTCATGGAAACAAATGCAAACGAGTGTTGTACGTACAATAAAACTTTTTGACCAGGTGTGAAAGACTTTCGCAAAATGCGCTTGTCATGAAACACTTTCATTCTTTGTTTGTACATTTTGGCACTATCATATGCATCATTTCTTAACTCTTCTAACTCATTGAGTTGAAGCTTCCTTTGGGTGCCAGCCTTATCAAGATCGAAGTTCAGTTTCTTTACAGCCCAATATGCACGATGTTCTAATTCTACAGGTAGATTACAAGCTTTACCGTACACAAGTTTGTAAGGGGACATACCAATGGGATTCTTGTATGCAGTTCTATAGGCCCACAAAGCATCATTTAAACGTAAAGACCAATCTTTCCTATAAGGATTAACAGTATTTTCAAGAATATGCTTAATTTCCCTGTTAGAAACTTTTACTTGGACACTGTTTTGAGGATGATAAGGTATTGCTACCTTATGAGTGATTCCATACTTGCGCACAATTGATTCAAAAGGTTTATTGCAAAAATGACTACCTACATCACTGATTATTTATCTAGGTGTTCCAAAGCGAGAGAAAATATTTTCTTTAAGAAAAGAAATAACAACTTTATGATCATTTGTTTTGGATGCAATGGCTTCTACCCACTTAGAGACATAATCAACAATAACAAGAATGTACAACTTACCTTTAGGGTTAGAAAATAGACCCATGAAATCAATACCCCACACATCAACCAGCTCAACAATCAAAATAGGTTGTAAGGGCATCATGTTTCTTCTTGAGATACTTCTTAACTTCTGGCATCGGTCACAAGCAACACAAAAAGATAGCTATCTTTAAACAATGTTGGCCAATAAAAACCACTCTGCAAGATCTTTGCAGCAGTTTTCTTGGCGCTAAAATGGCCTCCATATGCATGGTCATGACAGAAAGAGATGACATCCCTTTGTTCAGAATTGGGGACACATATCCTAATGATTTGGTCTTGGCAGTACTTAAACAGATATGGGTCATCCCAAAGGAAATGTTTAACTTCAGCCAAGAATTTAGAATGGTCTTGTTTAGACCAATGCAAAGGCATTCTACCTGTAGCAAGGTAGTTCACGATATCAGCACCACGACATTTCATACACAAGTATCAATTGTTCATCAGGGAATGATTCTATAATAAGCACGGATTCATCAGCAGATTCAACATTCAACCTAAACAAGTGATCAACAACAACATTTTCCGACCCTTTCTTATCTCAAATTTCGAAATTGAACTCTTGTAACAAGAGTATCCATCGAATTAGATGAGCCTTAGTATCTTTTTTAGACAAAAGATATTTCAATGCAGCATGGTCAGAATATATGATGATTTTAGACCATATCAAATAAGATCTAAACTTATCCAATGCAAAGTCAACATCTAGCAACTCTTTCTCAGTTGTTGAATAATTCATTTGAGTATGATTAAGTGTTTTACTAGAATAATAGATCACATAAGGAAGTTTGTCTACTCGCTGACCTAAAACAGCTCCTACAGCATAGTTAGACGCATCACACATAATTTCAAACGGGAAGGTCCAGTCGGGTGGTCTGACTATAGGGGCAGATGTAAGGAGAGCCTTCAATTTCTCCCATGCTTCCTTACAAGCATCATCAAAGTCAAACGCAACATCTTTTGCAAGAAGATCACACAAAGGTCTTGAAATTTTACTAAAGTCTTTGATAAATCGGCGGTAAAAACCGGCGTGGCCCAAGAATGATCTTATATCCCTCACAGAACGAGGTTGAGGCAAGTGTTGAATGAGATCAACTTTAGCTTTGTCTACTTATATGCCTTTTTCAGAAATGATATGCCCTATAACAATGCCTGAGTCGACCATGAAGTGACATTTTTCCCAATTCAAAACCAAATTCTTTTCCTTACACCGAATCAGCACACGAGTAAGATGATGCAAACATTTATCAAAAGAATACCCAAAGACAGAAAAATCATCCATGAAAATTTCAAGAAACTCATCTATCATGTCGGAAAATATGCTCATCATGCAACGTTGAAAAGTAGCGGGTGCATTACACAACCCAAAAGGCATATGAGGATAAGCAAATGTTCCATAAGGACAAGTAAATGTAGTCTTATGTTGGTCTTCGGGTGCTATGTGAATTTGGTTGTAGCCCGAATAGCCATCTAATAAACAGTAGTACCTATGTCTAGACAACCTTTCTAGCATTTGGTCAATGAAGGGCAGGGGAAAATGGTCTTTCTTTGTTACTGTGTTCAATTTTCTATAGTCAATACAAACTCGCCACCTTGTGGTCACACGGGTGGGGACAAGCTCATTCATTTCATTTTGAACTACAGTAATGTCAGTATTTTTGGGTACCACTTGAATGGGACTAACCCACTGGATATCAGGAACTGGGTATATGATACCCGCATCAAGCAATTTCAAAATCTCACCCTTAACAACATCTCTCATATTGGGGTTAAGTCTCATTTGCATTTCCCTAGATGGTTTAGTATTTTCTTCAAGATTTATGTGATGAATGAAAATTGTGGGACTTATACCTTTAAGGTCTGAGATGGTCCAACCTAAGGCTTATTTATGATCTTTAAGCACTTCTAAAAGTTGACTTTCCTGTTCTGTGTCTAAACATGATGCAATAATCACAGGTAAAGTAAAGTATCATAAGGACCTAAGAAGGCATACTTCAAAGTATCAGGCAATGGTTTCAAATCAGGCTTAGGTGTTTCATCAAGAGATGAGCCAGATTTGGAATCAGAGAGTGGAAGTGGTTCCACTACAGTCTTGCATTTAGCAATATCCATCGGTGGCACAGATTCAAGCAAAGAGTGAACCTCACTAATGTACTCAGAATCGAAAAGATCTAAGTCAAAGTTATCTAAACATGCTTGCAAAGGGTCCACAGATAGGATGTCAGGAAATGAGTCTTGAATCAGACTCTCAATCATGTTAATCTCATGCAATTCATTATCATCACAATCTATGGGTTGTTGACTTACACGAAAGACATTCATTTCTACAGTCATGTTGCCAAAAGACAAATTCAATATTCTGCTACGAAAATTTATGATAGCATTTGATGTTGCCAAGAAGGGACGTCCTAAGATAACAGGAATATGATTTTCATGACTTTGCACAGGTTGACTATCTAACAGAATGAATTCCACAGGGAAATAAAATTTATCAACCTTGATTAGCGCATCTTCAACAATTCCCTGAGGGATTTTCACAGATCTTTCCGCTAATTGTAGCGTAACATGGGTGGGTTGCAACTCCCCAAGACCTAACTGCACATACACAGAATATGGCAGTATATTTACACTAGCACCTAAGTCCAATAAAGCTTTTCCGATTGTATGATCACCTATAGTGCAAGAGATAGTTGGAATACCTGGGTCTTTAAACTTAGGTGGGGTTTTGTTTTGAATAATTGAACTTACTTGCTCAGTGAGAAAGGCACGCTTATGCACATGAATCTTTCTATTTTGTGTGCATAGGTCCTTCAAGAATATAGCATAAGCAGGTATCTTCTTAATTGCTTCGAGAAAAGGAATATTTATATTGACTCGTTTAAATGTCTCCAACATCTCATTGTATTGGGTACCTTTCTTATGTTGCTCCAATCTTTGAGAAAATTTAGCAACAGGTACATGATAAGGTGCAGGGACATTAACATCATGGGAATTCTTAGATTCATTATTATGCTCAGATTCCTTCTCCTAAACGAGTGTTCTCTGTGGAGTTGTATGCACTGGTGAGTTTGATCTAGACTCACCCGACTGTGGTACACCTACATTTTTTTCAACAACTTTACCATTACGAAGACTGGTGACAGCATTCACAAGACTATGTGAAGTTTCATTGCAAGTTGAAGAACCTGCCTGAAATACATTCTTTAGATTTTGTTGGGGTTGACTAGGGATTTTTCCCTTTTCTCTCTCATTCAATGCATCACAAATTTGACCCATTCCAAGTTCTAGACTTGTGAACGTTGGTCGGTGGTCTTTTGAAGTTGTAAAAGATTTTGGGTCAACAGACCGACATTATCTTCAAATCTAGGTTTTTTCTCTACAGGGTACTGAGTGTGTGGTTACACTTGTGGGTTTCTAGGATATGAGTATCCTTGGTTATTATTTGTTGTTCCCCCTTGTACAGGCCCTTTAGACCATGAAAAGTTAGGGTGATTCCTCCACCCTGGGTTGTAGGTCTGAGAATAAAGGTTGTTCTATTGCCTATGGTACAAAGCATTGGCTTGCTCGGTTTTATACTCTTGAAATGCATGTAAGTCTGGACAACTCTCCACTAAGTGGTCTGAACCATGGCACGCGGAACAAGTGGTCATTTTAATTTGGTCACAGAGAGTAGTGGCAGTAGTTTTCATATTCTTCTGCATCTCTAGCACTTCTACTCTCCTAGCCAAAGATGAAATATTTGCATTTCCCTCAAAGTCATACTCAATTCTATAAACATGAGTTACAGGGGTAGTCTTCTTAGGTTCATGGATGAACTCCCACTGCTGAGTCTTTTCAACGACTTTGATTAAGAAAGTCCAAGACTCATCAGCACTTTTGTCAATAAATGCACCATTGCACATTGACTCAACTGTGGTTCGGGTCCTGACATCTAGGCCTTCATACAAAATTTGTAAAAGTCTCCATTTTTCAAACCCATGGTGGGGACACTGGAGCAATAATTCATTGAATCTCTCCAAATATTTTGCTAGAGTCTCATCATCTAATTTCACAAAACCATTTAGACTTTGACGAATTGTCGCAGTCTTATGGTTGGGGAAGAAATTTTTGAAAAATTCTTTTATGAGATCATCCCATGTTCTAATGGACTGTGGTTGTAGGGCATGAAGCCAGGACTTGGCTTTTTCTTTCAAAGAGAAAGGGAACAATCCCAGCTTGAGGGACTCTTCCGGAATTTGGTTAAAACGCGGAGTCCCACAGATATCTTCAAAGTCTCTAACATGGTGATAAGGGTTTTCATCATCGACCCCTCGAAACACGGGAAACATGTGAATTGTGCTTGGTTTCAGTTTAAACTGGCCAGCATCAGCTGGTAGAATGATGCAAGAGGGCTGACTTACCCTAGTGGGGTACATGTAGTCCTTGAGACTACGGGGTTGGTTGAATTCATCACCCATTATCTCTGGTTGGTCTGGGATTTCCACTGCAGAACTGGGTATGTCAACAATATCTTCTTGGTGGATTCTAACTAGTCGATTTGTTTGGTCTCTAAAAGACACAATCATAGCCTAGCTAGCACATCAATCATGTTAAGACATTCATACAGCCAAACAGTTTCAGAAATATGAAGAGAAATCTCAAGAAAACTAAAGATTCAAAGAGAGATAAATGAAGCTTAGAAAGTGTGCAAATTCAGAGCTTATGCAAAGATTTTCTTGGCTAATAACAACTCAGCCAACACACTCACTCAACTATCACAGGCTCACAAGCTAGTCTTCTATGCACACAAAAATAATGTCTTTTGATTTTAAGAATTTCATAGCAAAAATTGCTTGTGTTGTGTGATTATGCTCACTCAAGGTGCAACATGTGTTGTGAATGTGATAACCAACTAGTTTGGCAGGTGAACATGGCTCACAGGTTATTAAAAAAATCAGCTAACCTAGGTATATCTCAAAAAACACAGATTCACACAGTTTCAGGGGTGAAATGAAAAGCAAGTTCCAATTTCAGGTCACAAATGATGCTTAGCAGATTCATAGATTCACTATCATACAAGTTTCAGCACAGCCAACAAATTCAAGTAACCAACAATTTCAGCTACTTGTTATACTACTCAGACAAGTGGCCATGCACAAATCAGGGAGGCAGTGCTCAATTTGTAACATATTTACACACACACACAGACAGATATAATGTTTTTTAGTGACTGAGATATGCTTGCAGAGATAACATATTTCATGCATAAAAAGGGTTGCAGAGCTATGCAAATAAAAACTAGTTTTAGCAGGCAAACATGTTATAGCATTCCACAGTCTCGATAGTTGACAATTGGAGTTTCAGAGATTCAGTGTTGGAAAGCGAGGTTACAGTTTCAACAATTAACCATGGAAAGTATCAAAAAATTTAAGGGTCGAGAATGACACCGCCGGTATAAAACCGGGTTTAGGCAATTCCACAATTTGTGCTGCTCCTTTTCCTATCCTCCTTGGATTTTACAGAGGTGTCACATGTACCTGTTTGTTCAAAAGAAGTTATCAGTTCCCAGAGTTGTAAAGATTAAATAAAGGAACACAGATGAAATGCAAGAAGGAGTGGATTGATAATTTATAGAGTGATAATGACATGAAATATTTAAGCACGCACACTAGGCTACAGAATGCAACTGAATGACTTAACTTGCCTGGATTCACAGAAATGGTGTGTGATACAGGGCAAAAGAGAAAACTGAGAGAGAATTATACTACAGAGAATAGGCTAACTGAAAATTAAAAGTTACAATTAACACTAACTCTAGAATGCAGATTATGGATGTTGTATGCTTATCTTACAAATGCAGTATGCTACTGTAAACTAATTAAGTTACGAACAAAAATCTAGAATACATAATACAACTAACTATGATGTAATCAGAACAACATGGATATGACAAGAATGATGCAGTTATGCAGATAAAACTGAAAAACAAAACCTACAAATAAAATGAATACTGAGATGCAGCTGAAAATGGACTAACTAGGTTATGATACAACAACAAAATTACAGATGTTTGTAAACTATTAAATGGAGAAAACAACAGATGACTTAATATGCTACATAGAACACATAGCTAACGTTTTTTTATTTTTATTTTAATTTATGCAACTGATGCAAGTAAACTAGCTGAAAGAAAAATAAAATAAAAAGATGCAACTAAATTAACAAAGGACTAACTGAGGATAGATAGCTATAGCTACATAGAATTATAGATATAGATGGCTTGAACACACAATCTAAGTTATGCTAATGACAGAAAGAACAATGGATTAACAACTTTTACACTACATCTAAGATGTTACAGACTAAGCTACAGATGGCAATAAGCAGTAAGCTAAACAAACATGAATTATATGCAGATGCAAGTGACTAAAAACTTAACTAAGGCTAATATTAATAACAAGATGCTGATTATATGACAAATGGGATACTCTAAAGAAGTGCAAAGACTAATCAACTAAGTTATACTAACAATTACTGAAAATACAAAGAATTCAAGCTAATATATACTAGACTAAGCTAAAAATCAGTAAAGTGAAACTTTGTATCAACTACACTGCCACCAAGTCCCCGGCAACGGCACCAAAAACTTGGTAGGCTTAGGAATGTTACCTACAATGATACTGCAAGTGCACAATGACAGTTTTTGTAAAGTGCAAGCACAGGTCGATCCACAGATACTTGGAGAGTGTAATGATGAAGCTATATTCTACTTACTGAATTTCAACAAGAAGTCACACAAAGTGAGGTTGTTTGAGTGTCAGTACGACAAGTTGGAGATTATAGCAGTGAACTAAAGATGAACTAACAAGCAATGAGAGTAAAGGCACTAGGATTGTCAAATCCACCACTAACTCTTGTTATGTATTCAACTAGTTTGAGTATTCCTGCCATTGTAACAGATAAGGAAGATGTGTCAATTGTACCACTTACCTAAGGAGTTTCACCAATAGATAGTTCAATTCTCAGCTAAGGTATCAACCCAGAGCACTAATTGTCTAGTTAAGCACAACTAGTCAACGGATTAACAACAATAACTTAAGCATTAACTGAAGTACAATCATAACTGTTTTATCCTAACTACAATGCATACATGGCATACATTGTGAGAGCAAAGCATTGAAGCACTAAGATTGAAATTATCTTAACAGTTTAAGTATTCAAGAATAACACAATTAGCATGAATAACACAGCAGAGAGCTAAGGCTTCATTTGAATCCTAATAGAATAATTTAGAACATACTGAACATGATAAAACAAAACTGAATTAAACTAACAATTAAACCCTAAAAATTCAGTGAGCCTTTCTTACACAGAGAACAATTCTATTTATACCTAAAATTTTCTTCTCACACTCAAAATCCAAATTAAATGCATACCCTACAAACCCAATCGTATGAATTGCTTGTCCCCTCTTCCAATTCACCTCTGCAACTTCATTAATTCGATGTTGGGGAAACCCTAACTCCATCTATCTCTAGCTCAGCTTCTAGGAATTTGGGAGAAGCTATGGTGGAGATAGCTAGAGCTAGGAGAAGGTGTGATGGCTGCTGTCGGGCGAAGAACGAGCTATTGGTGATGTTGGATTATGCAAATAGTCGGGAGAAGGGGAATAAAAAATGGCAGAGAAGAAAGAAGAGAGGAGAAGACGAAGAACAAACTGGGTTTGTCTTCTGGTCGATGGGTAAAGGGGCAGACAGCTAGGGTGTGTGGCAGGTGCTTCGAGTAATGATGCATCGAGTGAAGAAGCCGTTTGATACAGCTTCTTGATTCAATCTAACGGCTCAGGATGGATCGGGCTTGGATTCGGGTAATGAGTAGTTTAAGCCCATGTCTTTGTAAATAGGTTGCAACTGATGCGCAAGTGGGTTGGAACTTCTCTTCCACAGTCGCTAGTCTCCAATTTTCTTCTCTTTTGGCTCCTCAATTCATCCAACCTTTATTTAGTACCTAAAAACACAAAATTAATTAGTACAAGTATTTATTCTTGAAAACAGAGAAAATACAGAATTTGGGATAATATCTAATTTTTAAGCGCAAAAGATGAGTTAATTTCCAATAAAAAGGTGTAGAAATATGCAATATTTGGAACTCATCACAAAGCTTTCACTTTAGCCAAGTTTATCTTTACCTAGTGACGAAAGTCATGTTATGTTTCAATAATTTTGGAAATTGTTCTGACGAAAAATAGTTTGTAAATAACAACTATATGACGCCCTCTGAGAATGTTTCAATGATTGAAATGAAAGTTTAGACAATATAACCATTGGAGGATATAAGCATTGTTGTGGAAACACATATATGTATAAGTCTTTATTGCTTGAACCAAAGTTTGCGAACTTTGTTGATCAAGTGAAACTGGAGTAGTACGTGAACTTCAGTCTGTGAACTCAGTCCGCGAACCCAGTCTGCGAACTGGCGTATTTATCGAACCCGGGAATTTTTGCTGGAGTTTGTGTAATCCGTCCGCGAACATAAGCACGTGAACTTGAGTAGGTTATGTCTAAAAATGATGTTTGTGAACCTAAGGAATGCTACTGCAAACCGTGGCTTTATAGTTCATGAAATGACTCGAGTGAATCACATCGTTTTTGCTTTGATTGTGTCTTATGTAGCACATGAGATTTCCGTGCAACTGAACAACTCTCTAACTAGTTCATATGAGTCGTTTGGACTAGTTATGGTGAAGAAGAATATGGTTGATATGAAAGTTATCATATGGATAAACATTTGGTTAACTAGTGTTGAACCAACTAATGTACAAGTTTGGGTACGGTTACACAAGCATAGAAACATGCATTACATGTGTGTGTAACAATCTATCTTTTCGATCTAATGGTTGATAAATATTATCTTGAATCTAATCAATTTTTCATCTAACGGTAAATATTGAATGCTTTGTTAGTAAGCTAACATTGATTGCAAACCCTGATTTGAAGACTATATAAGGGAGAACTCTAGCAACTGAGAAACCTAATCCCCACATATTATGTGTGATACTAGTTGTGCTATGATAGAACCGATTCTATTTTAACCTTTGGTTTTCTTCTTCTAAAATCAGGTTAATGACTTAAAGACTTCATTGGGATTGTGAAGCCAGACCTATACTAATTTTATCGTAGTTGTGTGATCTGATCTTGTTGTTTCTATCGTACGAGTAAAATTGTAATAATTGGCTTGATATTTCTATCTATGATAGGCAAGATATAAAAGTAGTCACAAACACTTCGTCTCATCATTTGTGATTCCAGAATATCTTTTTTCGCTGCGTCGATTGAGACTATTGTGAGGTGATTGATAAAACTGAGCTGTTCTTCGGGAATATAAGTCTGTTTTTATTGATTGGTTCCTGTCCACCTTTATTTATCAAAAGACGGAACAAAACTTGTAGGTTTATTCGTGGGAGACGAATTTATCTATTACTTTAGACTTTTTTGTGTGATACAGATTTGTTTATTAAAGTCTTCGACTTTGGGTCATAGCAACTCTTGGTTGTGGGTGAGATTAGCTAAGGGAATCAAGTACGTAGTATCCTTCTGGGATCAGAGACGTATGAGTATAACTATACCTTGGATCAGTGTGGGATTGATTTGGGTTCAACTACAGTCCAGACCGAAGTTATCTTGGAGTAGGCTAGTGTATGTAGCGGCTTAATACAGCGTATGTTTAATCTAGACTAGGTTCCGTGGGTTTTCTGCATTTGCGGTTTCCTCGTTAACAAAATTCTGGTGTCAGTGTTATTTCTTTTCCGCATTATATATTGTTATATAATTGAAATAATACAGGTTAGGCGTTGTTCAATCAATTAGAATATCCGACCTTTTGGTTGTTGATTTTAATTGATTAACACTTGGATATTGGTCTTTGGTACCATCCAAGTTATCTCTCTTTGATAAAGACTCGCAGATTTCTATTTGCTTGAGTATAGATCAAATTGAGAGATTGAGATAATAACTCCTTGAGATATTTTTATCTAGATTGAGTCTGACTGTCTAGTTAATTCTCTAAAAAGTAACTCGGAGTTTGTCTATACAGATTTCTAATCGAAATATTGGGTGTGGTTGTTAGACCCCCTCTTTTTCAATTGGTATCAGAGCAGGCAAACACATTCAAAACCTTACAAGTCTGTGTTTGTAGCGATCTGACTCTACGGACAAGAGTAGTATCTCTGAAAAATGCGTCACCAAAAATAAAAGCTCTGTCTCGTCTATTTCTATTAAAGAGAAAGATTCTTCAATCTCAAACATATATGAACCTTGTGTTCAAACTAGACAGACAGAATCTGACAATATGTTGTCCCGATTATATCTCAAAATAAATGGGAAACAGCTGAAGAGAGTGAGATGATTCTAAATCTTGTTAGAATCCAAGATGATAGACTTAATCGGATAAAACAACAAGTCAATGTTGTTTTTGGTATGATAAGAGACTGCAAATCCAAAGAAAATACTGAAGATCATCCTTCGTGTATAACTCTTGAGGCAAGCCCCAAAAAGGATGCATTGGAAATAGAACATCTCTTGAGTAAACTCTCTATACAAGGATGCTCTAAGCAGTCCAATATACCAACTACTTCTAATACAACTGAAAATGATCCATCACCAGAAGTAAAAATGGAGTCCCTTCCAATTAATAAAATTGTGTTATCCTCTAATCAAGGAAATTCCATACCATATGGAAGGTAGAAATCTCCTGACAAGAATGTTAAGACTGAACTGTCTAATCACCAGTGTGATCAGAAAGTATGTCTCTTTTGTGAGGCAAAAGGTTATGTTATACAAAAGAGAAACTTTAGGTTGAATAAAAATTCTCGTGTTCAACTTCAACACACCTTAGACTTAATCCTCAAAGGTGTAACTGACATTCGTATGTCGAAAGAAATTCCAGGAGAAAGAAGGAAAAATGATGATATGAGAAATAACCTGATAAAGATAATTCAAGGGTACAACGAAATTGTCAACAGGTTGTCATACACCTCAAGTCAAGACTCTTCTGGTAAGAACTTAACATATGTCACATATTTTGATGACAGTAAGTTTTATGATAATTTCTCAAATCAAAAGGGATCCCTCTCACAATTCAGGAGGATAAAGAGACTTGATCATAAACACAGTTCCTTGAATGAGCTCAAAGCTCATACTTGTGCTAATTAATCACAAGGGTTAGGAACTTGCTCATAAAAATCTTGTTGAGGAAGAGGTGTAAAGTCAGGTGTACTTTGGCAATTGCGTTTTTCCTAGTTGAGTTATTCTCTTATCATTTTTAGCTTAACTAGTGCCAGCAAACAATATTGCTTAAATTATTTTCAATGTCTTTTATTATTTCCTTAGTTGAATTATCTTTCCTTTTGGGGTGTACTGTATTCGAATGTGTACACGGGTTACCTTCTCGAGTCTACAGCTTGGAAAACCCTAAAATCCTTCCTTCCTAAAAACCTTTAAATAACTGACCTATTGAGTTACATAAGTCACGTACGTATACCCTAGTTTATATTCTGGATTATCAATAATGCCCTCTTCTTCATCTCTCAATGGTGTTTTTGCTAAGGGATTTCTTGAGAAAGGTTTTGGTTTTGAATCAAAAGGAGGAAGAAAAGAACTCTTGTAGAAGATGGTGCACATAATGCCTCATGCTACTATGCCTACTCACATCAAGATGTTGAGAATGAGGATATGATCTTTGTTGAAGCGGTTCATGACTTTCTTATATACTTTGATAAAGCGAAACTGCAAATTATTGATACAATGAAGGATCTTGGTGTGGTTAGAAGTGAGTTGAAAAAGGTTTCTGCTGACCTTGGTCTCATGAAGTTACATGTTAGAGAACTTCTCAATAAGGATATCTTCTACGAAGACGCAATTGATAATATGAATCACAAGCTCAAAGGTTTTGAAAACTGTGAAGTTGTCGAACGTGAACTTTAGCTTGTGATAGGTTTCTAGTAGACATGTTTGAGTTTATATTGCCAAGTAAATCTTCTATTTTTCATGTTTTTATTGAGAAGAACAACTAGTGTTTGGAATAGCCATTATTGTGATTTCACATAGCTATGTCCAAAATTTTCATCTTCTTGTTTTTAGATTTATTGGTTTAAATTCTAAACTTGTTTGGAAGATGATTTTTGCAGTATTAATATTTATGGTTTTATATATTGCAATATTGTTATGGGATATATGTGTTTATGTCCGTGAACTTGATTGTCCCATACTTTATCAAAAGTAAAGTCGTTCATGAATTGATATGCAAGTATTGATAAAAGAATGAATAGACTTTTGACAAACACAAAAGTTAAGCCTATATTGTCAATTATTGATGTAAGATAGGTTAAAATATTTTGTGATTCAAGGATTATGTCAATTGTATGTCATTGTGCAAATGGTGATGGAAACATAGAATTAATCCTTGTGTATTCCGCAGTAAATGATCTTCCCTGATCCATATTTTGTGTATTACTGTGAGGCTCTGTATTGTGTCTTATGTCGAGCACTAGACAACCAAGTTGATTATATTTGTGATTAGTATAGTTGTGTTCCGTAAGGTACTTTATGTCGATCATATTGAACTAAATTTATCATCTTGTGTGATTATTTAGTTATGACTTCGTAAGGTTGTCTTATGTTTGAGCATTTTCGACTAGGTTAGTTGTTTTTATGATTAAATTAGTCATCGCTCCATAGATTTTCTTATGTGAGTATAAACGATTAAATTGATTACTTTTGTGATTAGTTTAACTGTGTATTCTAGTTAGATTAATTATGGGTTCTCTTGTGATTAATCTAATCGAGTTATTAAGTCTCCATAAGTTTACTTGTGTTAAGCATATTTAGTCAAATTAATCATGGTTCGCTTACGGTTAATTTGATTGAATTTTTTTTTTAGATTCCAAATTCATACTTGTATGATATTTGTTGAGTCCAAAGAAATCCTTCTTTTCTTTTGAAATTAAGGTCGCTCTTGTTGTTCCCTTGGGAATGACATTTTATGGGGGAGAGTTCTTTTAAACTTGTGCTTAATCGCAAAATCTTTGTGGGGAGTGCGGCTGTGGAATATTATAGGGGTTATCTTGTATCTTTATGAACTCCTTGATGAATTCATTTAGCTTCGGCTTTATGATTTAATCTAAACTAGATGATATATACATTTACCTTTGCTCATGAAATGTGTCTTACGGAAATTTCATTAGGATCATGTTCTTGTACCTTTGTCAATTTTATTTACAAAAAGGGGGAGAATTAATATGTAGTTCATACTACAAATACATATGGTTTTCGGATCATTATGTAAGGGGGAGTGGTTTCCATGTGAGATGGAGTATTGACTAAGGGGGAGTGGCGTATCACCATAATATTGTTGTTAAATTTGTGATGCAATTGGACTTTGACGTTGTGTAATGATACTATGACATTGTACAACAATGATTGAGAACTCTTGTTTTCTCGTTGTTATAGCTATGGATTTTCAACAACGATGATGCTAAACTTACAACCTTTGGGATCATTGGACTACTTGGAAGTGACGAAGATTTCGAGTAATGTTGAAGATTAGACATATGGAATAGGAGATACAAAGTTTATTTATATATTTTTTGTATTCCATATGTATTAATAGTTTTGCCATTAAAATTGACAAAGGGGGAGATTGTTAGAGCATTGCTCGGTCGAACTCGCATGTGTTGCTATCTCAATCATGTTTGTCAATGTTAGTGATCAAAACTATAAAGTCTTGATTTCTAGTCTACTATAGCTAAGGTTTCGGACTAGAATAGAAAGTGTAGTTGAGCTCAAGAACTCCATGGCGATCATCATACAAGACGAAGGACTACTCAAGGAACCAATGGATCTTCATCGACTAAAAGGTATGTGGAGACTTTAACTTATCTATCACTCAAAAGTCTATGTACTCTATCTCATATCTTGAGACAAAAGTCGTATTACTATATAGACTAGGATTATACACATGTGATATTTCGAGCTGAGTATATCCCGCTTATCTATTTCTCGAAATATGTGTTGGTAAAGCTTTCGCTTTAACCAAGTTTATCTTTACCTAGTGATGAAAGTCATGTTATATTTCAATTATTTTGGAAATTTCTCTAAAGAAAAATAGTTTGTGAATAACAACTATATAACACCCTCTGAGAGTGTTTCAATGATTGAAATGAGAGTTTAGACAATATAACAATTGGAGGATATAAGCATTGTTGTGGAAACACATATATGTATAAGTCCTTATTGCTTGAACCAAAGTTTGCGTACTTTGTTGATCAAGTGAAACCGGAGCAATACGTGAACTTCAGTCCGCGAACTGGCGTAGTTCTTGAACCCGAGAATTTTTGCTGGAGTTTGCGAACCCAATCCGCGAACTTGAGTAGGTTATGTCTAAAAACGATTTTTGTGAACTTATCTTAATAAGCTAAGGAATTCTACTGCAAAACGTGGCTTTATAGTTCATGAAACTATTCGAGTAAATCACATCATTTTTGCTTAGATTATGTCTTGTGAAGTACATGAGATTTCCTTACAATTGAACAACTCTCTAACTAGTTCATTTGAGTCATTTGGACTAGTTATGGTGAATAAGAATATGGTTGATATGAAAGTTATCATATGGATAACCATTTGGTTAACTAGTGTTGAACTAACTAATGTACAAGTTTGGGTAAAGTTACACGAGCCTAGAAACGTGTATTACATGTGTGTGTAACAAGCTATGTTTTCGATCTAACGGTTGATAAATATTATCTTGAATTTAATCAGGTTTTCATTTAATGGTGAATATTGAATGCTTTGTTAGTAAGCTAACATTGATTGCAAACCCTGATTTGAAGACTATATAAGGGAGAACTCTAGCAACTGGGATCTAATCCCCACACATTCTGTGTGATACTAGTTGTGCTAAGCTAGAGTCGATTCTCCTTTAACCTTTGGTTTTCTTCTTCTAAAACCAGGTTAACGACTTAAAGACTTCATTGGGATTATGAAGCCAGACCGATACTACTTTTATCGTAGTTGTGTGATCTGATCTTGATGTTTCTATCATACGAGTACAATTGTAATAATTGGCTTGAGATTTCTATCTCCGATATGCAAGATATAAAAGTAGTCACAAACACTTCGTCTTACCGTTTGTGATTCCACAATATCTTTTTTCGCTGCGTCGATTAAGAATATTGTGAGGTGATTGATAAAACTGAGCTGTTCTTCGGGAATATAAGTCTGGTTTTATTGATTGGTTCTTGTCCACCTTGATTTATCAAAAGACGGAACAAAACTTGTAGGTTTATTCGTGGGAGACGAATTTATCTATTATTGTAGGTGAGATCAACTAAGGGAATCAAGTACGTATTATCCTACTGGGATCAGAGACGTAAGAGCATAACTGTACCTTGGATCAGTATGATATTGATTGGGGTTTAACTAAAGTCCAGACCGAAGTTAGATTGGAGTAGAATAGTGTCTGTAGTGGCTTAATACAGTGTATGTTTAATCTGGACTAGGTCCCGGGGTTTTTCTGCATTTGAGGTTTCCTAGTTTACAAAATTATGGTGTCTGTGTTATTTCTTTTCCGCATTATATTTTGTTATATAATTGAAATAATACAGGTTGTGCGTTGTTCAATCAATTAGAATATTCATCCTTTTGGTTGTTAATTTAAATTGATTGACACTTGGATATTGGTCTTTGGTACCATCCAAGTTATCTCTCTTTGATAAAGACTCGCAGATTTCTATTTGCTTGAGTATATATCAAATTGAGAGATTGAGATAGTAACTCCTTGAGATATTTCTATCTAGATTGAGTATGGCTGTCTAGTTAATTCTCTAGAAAGTAACTCGCAGTTTTTCCATACAGATTGCTAATCGAAATATTGGGTGTGGTTGTTAGACCCCCGCTTTTTCAATTAATTCAATTATGTATTTTGGATACAAATTCATATTCTTATATGATTTGTTTTTGTTCTCTTTTAACTAACGGTCGTAAGAGATTTCACATAATTATGGTACTTTCCTCTCTGATTATATGACTCCACCATAAACAACGAAAATTTGAAGTTTTCCTAGCTCCTAGGATAGTTTACTCATATTCTCAAGATACGAAAAATTCGGTTTTCATAATTCCAGTAAATGCTTGTCCAATATTGTCCGAAATCTCTCAATAGAAAATATCCAATTAGTAAATGCACATTACTAATTTTTATTCTGTAGAGATATGCATTTAAATGCTGGTCATTAAAAGCATATATAACCAAAAACCTTAATTAAAAGATTCTCAATTAATTTCGGTACAGGATCTCCTTGAGTACTAAGGAATATCTTTGAACAATAAATGATAAGAGTTATTGTCCGTGTTCAAAGTATGTTGACATCTTTTCTCTATAAATTATCTTTCATATTTACATTCTTGGAATTGGTTATACCACACTTCCAAACAAGTTTATAATTTTCACCTGTATTCCAAGACTACTATGTGATTGATCAAATATCAAATCACATCCATGGGTTCAATCGGTTCTACCAATCACTAGCATCGGTTATACCCTAATATGGAAACACTTGTGATCGATTATACAAGTTACCAGGACCGGTTACATTAGTTACCAGGATCGGTTATATTAGTTAGCAGGACCGGTTACCATATAATCATGGTATTGCTTGTGATCGGTCACACCAGTCACTAGGATCGGTTACACCAATTACCAGGATCGGTTACACCAATTACTAGAACCGGTTACACTAATTACATGGATCGATTACATAATACTATGTGATCGGTCACACCAATTACAAATATCGACCATACCATCTCAAGTGACTACTTAGGATCGGTTACACTTATTAATCAAAACTAGTCATACCAAATCATAAGTCAGGAATTGTGATTAGTTGTACCAAGATACATAACAAAGTTACGATAGGTTATACCATCTCACACATGTTGGTAATCCAAATATTTGCGATGAATAGTCGTACCAATAAGCCTAGTGATTTCCCTTTCGATTCATAAAACAAGTTCATGAATGTACTTCCTTTAAACAAATGTAAAGCATTGTTTCCAAGGATGAAATCTTCACCATTACACATTCACATAATCATAATATCATTCATAAAATTATGTCGATGTCATATCTACGAAGTTCAAAAGATAAGCGTTATACTTCGTAGTCTAATTCCCTAGTACTATGATCATGTGATCATGTCTTACTACTAAGGAAATACTCCCTCCGTCCCACTATTAATTGACCTAATTCAAGTTTGCACAATTTTTAAGGCAAAAGGGGGAAAACGTATTTCAAGTATTTTTTACAATTATACACTTATGGATAATAACTTGTAAATTTAAGAATTATTTATATCTCAAATTATAACATGGATATTCGCAAACTTTATACCATTGAAAAATATTTTAAAACACCTATGTAACGAATATAAACATGCATATCAAATTATATATATTTATTTCAAGGTTGGTTTTAGAAGAATTCCCTTGTTTACTGAAATATGTCATCTATTATGGGACAAAATCAAAAACTAAATAGTTCAACTAATAGTGAGACGGAGGGAGTATATCCAATACATAGCTTCGCAGTTATGTTTTCAATATAGCACGACTTGAAAGATACGTTAGGAATGAAACAGTTCAAGTCAATATTACTAACCTCAAGAGGAAGAATGATGTCACCGTTGTAGATCGTTACTTATTCACGTTCTTCAGGTCTTCGAGTAATACTTGTATATATCAACAAACCTAGACTTTCTAGTCTAACATAAACGAAGTTGTCTCTAGTACATAATCAAGCGACTCTTAGATGAGTTTTGACACACTAAAATATGACAACCAAACTTGACATACCAATGCTTGGTGGGTTCAACTGAGCTATGCTCTAACAATCTCCCCCTTTGTCAATTTTAGTGACAAAACTCTTAATACATATGGATAAAAAATTTGCAAGAATTCATTTTACATACGCTTGATTCCAAGTTTCAACAGCACAATATCCTGCATATATTCAATCAATAAATGTCGATGTTGACATTTGAATAACAAAGCTTATTCAATCTGAACATCTTTGTTATTCTTTTTTTTGTAGTCAAGATAAATACAACATCAATATTATATGTTTCTCCCCCTTAGTCAATGCTTTACTCTTTCGCTAGATATAACATTTAAGCACAATTGTCCTTTCCTTAGTGATTGCAGATCACTTGTTTACTCCATATATTTCTCCACCTTTTTGTCACAAAATTACAAAGGTCCGAGCAAATAAAGGTCAAACCAAAAGGATCTTACAAATCTAAAAGACTTGTAAACAACCTATAAGAGTTAAGCACGAAGGTTTCACATACCACTTTAGATAACCAATATTAATACCGAAACTACAAGTAATTTAGTTTTAGTATGTTATCAAGGAAACAATTTCCCAAAGAAATTTCCCCTAATATTTTAACAATTCGACTAAGAAACTTAATTCCCTTGTTAAACCGATTATAAACATACAATCGCTTATTTCGATAAGACCAAAATAAAGATCCGAATTAACTTTATTTCTCTCATCAGGTTCTAATTATTCATACAATAACTTATATGTTTCCCTTTAGACAAGACAAGCACTATCGTAGTTAACTAGTTTTTCTTGTTAACTGAATCCTTTAATTTGATAAATATATCTAAGATCAGAATTAACTTAGTTTCTCTTACCCGGAATCAAATTGGACTAAACAAATGATCTGGTATTTCGTTAAGCCATAAACAATACATACAAACCAAAATAAATTGACTTGCACAATTATTTTCTTAACCGAAAGAAATTGAAACAAATATAGACATTATAGCTGTAGTTGCAGGAAATCCCACACTACACCTCTCACAAGAATTCATACAACTAAGTCATTTTAAGATGAACAATCACAATCTTTATTGATTAATCTTCTAAATTTTACAATAAAGGAAAGAAATGAAACTAAGAAATTAAGAACTGCTCTGGACTTTCTCTCTCCTAATGACTTGCCCAACACTCGAAAAGATCTCTCCCTCCTTACGCATGTTCAACTCTTTATATAGATGTTTACATAGTGGATGACAGCTAATCTGTCCTTTAGTTTCGGATCTGACTTGCGATATCCTCGCAAGGTTTCTAATGTTAATCTTCGCAAACACTCTAAACATCGCAGAGTCATCACACATTTCTCATGTTTTTTCCATCGTCATCTGTTACGTCATTCTTCAAATCATCTTGCGACGCTCGCAATGTGTTGATCAAACTTCGCAAATGTGTCCTTCTTGCGATATTATGATCCTACATATTGCCTCTTCTCATGTCTTCTCTGCGAATGGGAGAACGTCATGAGAATTTGTATTTCAAAATACCGCAACCACTTTTCTTTCCAAGTATTTCTGTACTGTCACGATTCCGTAATTTGAGCAAACTTTATTATATGTATCCTCTCTTCTATTCATCTCTTGACACGTATTTTTCAACCGGTGCTTTTTAACCGCTCACGTCTACTCCTTGCATTAAATTCATTTATCTTCTTAAGAATTTATACTCTCTATATATATTCTTCCTATTCCCCTTTTCTATTCTTTTCACTTTCTCTCTTACTTTCTATGCAACTTCGCTTCATTGTTCTTCCGTAACTTCCGCTCCTGCTTCTGTAATTTTTCTTGATTCTTCTTCTTCTTTCAATTTTTACTTTCTTCTTCATTCCCATACTAAAAATTCCTCCAGCTGGTCGTAAGAATGAAGCTGCTCTTGAAGAAATTCGAAAGGAATTTCTAACCAAAGGTTTTACTTTATCTCCCGTTCCTGGTCAAAACCCTAAATCCGAACTTTCTGCTAAGTTATTTTCTGATCATCCTTGCAGTCATGAGAAGATCATAGTCTCGCTAGGTCAACTTCTCGCGGGTCTTCCCATTCCCCTTTATGATCCTGAACTTCCGTTATTTTATGAAATACTTTATCATGCGAAGTTTTCGCGAGCTGTATGTCAACTAAGCGGAGATTTCATTCGCCTAATGCTCGAGTTCTCCAATCATGGTGCTGGTAAGGGATCTCTCTATCCCTCAAAAGTTAAGAATCCTAAGTTCGCATGAGTCAAAATTGTTCCTGCGAAGTATACTATAGAAAATTTCTTTGAAAATTATGAGATAATTCCCATGAAGAGAGATAACACATGATGGGGTGTTCGTCTAAAAAAGAAAGATGATGTTGCTGACGACAAAATACTTATGCAAGACATTGATTGGTATCCTGGAAATAATACAACCCCACGTCATTCTAACGATGATAAGTGGTGTAACTTCCCCTTAATCTTAGAGGGTCCGTACATCTCCGGATCTCATGTTTTACCTGGGAATCTCGCAGCGTATCAACCATGGGTATTCAGCTGGCCTGAAAGAGAAGCAGAGGTATATTTCCATACTTCTTTTGAGTTGTTATTCTTTTCACTTCTCATATATAATTTTGCTGACTCTTCCGATGTTTTCGTGTATTTTCGAAATTATCAGATTAAAAGGTTGAAAGCAAGCTATAACAAGACTGGGAAAATCAGTACTTTATCAGCTCTTCGATCATTCACAGATGAAGTAAGAAATATTCTTTTATGATTCTTCACAATATATTGTTGCCTTTATTTCTTATCTTTATCTGTGTGTGTAGGTTATCGCTGAAGTGGAAGAACTTGTCAAAGTTGCGAAGACTAGGGGTAAAGGCAAGAGTATTTCTCGCAAAGATAAATCCGCTGCCCCTCCTTCAAAGAAACGAAAAGTCCAATCTAGCGAAAGTTCTAGTGATCATAACGATGATGATGATGATGTTTCTTATGCGAAGGGAGCTTCTCAACCTGAGTCTTCGGTGGCCCAATTGACCAGTATATTTTCATATACTATGCAAGGAATTGGTGATACTCCTCTTACTAATGCTTGCAAGTCCATAGATACTATTTGTGATGCTTCCCTCTTAGAGAATAATGAATCTCTTCGCGGGGTTTCAAGATATATATCTCCAAGTTTCTTACATTCATTCAATAGTTTGGTAAATTTTCATATTTATACTTTTCTTCTTTTTATTTTTGTCTTAAACTTATAATTTATTCTGAAAATTTGTTGCATTATTTCGCAGGCTGGGAAAGCTTCTTATGTTGTTACCGCAGATCTAGAAAAAAGGTATGCGACTTTTGAAAAGAAGAATCTTGAACTTCGCAAAAAGAATGAGAAATTGGAGATTGAAACTGCTGGTCTTCGCGAAAAAAACAACCAATTGGAATATGAAATTGTTGTCCAAAATAATAAAATCTCTGGTCTTCAAGATGCCAATAAGCAACTCTGATAGGTGTGATAAACACCTAATTTTATATCTAGTATTTATGCTTTATTTGCGAGTTTTCATGTAAATTATGTATCTTATACGTGTTTTTGAGTTATTAGGTACTCTGGAGTCGCACGGACGAAAAGAAGAAACCATCCAAAATTGAGAAAAAGGGCAAAGATGTCATTTCACAGGCGGACACTGTTGGGAGCAGAGCTGAGTTTAAGGGGCATCTCTGATTTGGGAAGTATTAAGATAAGCCATTGTTGGTTCAGGGCACCTGTGGGGTGGTTCTTATTTTGGGTGTCAATATCTTGCCCTACCTAAACTAAGCCCTAAATGGAGAACTACATTTCCCATATCATTACTCACCTGAAATTGAGAAACAAAACCAGCAGCCGCTGCTACTAAAAAATCCAAGAGTGAAGCTGAGCACCTGCTGATGATGAAATTGAGATCAAGAAATGGATGAATTCGAGAGAAGAAGTTTACTAAGCTGTTAAATGTGAGGGCCGAAGAAATGGGTTTGTGGCTGTAGATCGAGTTGGTTGCTGCTGTGGAGCTGAGAGGATGAATTTGAATTGATTTGCTAAATTGAAGTCAAGATGGAACTACAGAATGAGGGTTTTCCGGTGTTATGAAGAATGGGTATTGGTGTTGGTTTGGTTTGAAATGGTTTTGATGGAGAAGGTCTAGCTGTTTTATGAGGCAAATAGACTGAGCTAATGGGTCTATTGAATTGGAGATTCCTGAAGATGGTGGATGTTGGAGCAAGAGATGCTAATGGCTAGTGTTGATGGTTCTGCAGCTGGTATTGAATAGAGAGAAGAGATGAAGAAATCGGTAAAACTTGTTTGTGCTGTTGGTTCTAAACTCCAGAGATCAAAGGGATTTCGAGGGTGTTAATGGAAGATTAAATTGATGAAGCTACTGATATGAGGCTAGCAGTGAAGAAACTGATATGTTCTTGCATCCGAAATAGAGAAACAGGGGATCTGATGTGCTAATTTAGTAACAGATATGGTGGAATTGATGTCGCTGCTAAAGGGATCTGTTGTTGGATGGGTTTTTGATAATTGGGTTCACTCGGATTACTCACAATTCGTGTTACTGCAAATTGGGTTTATGATGGCAATGAAATTAGAGAAGAATTGATGGTTGTCAAAGAAGCATAATAGAGTGTTGGTAATGGTTACAAGGGTTTTCGTGATGATTTGAGATTATTAGGAAGAATGAGTTTTGGAGATTCAACAGGGATTAGTTTGCTTGGTTGATTTTAAGAAACTAAAAAGTAATGGGTCTGGTAATGCTCTAAGTTTGAATGAACTGTAGATGGGTTCAGTTTGTGGTTTGCCTGAACTCAAGCTGTTGCGATGAATGAATACTGGAATTAAACTAGATGTATGTTAGGATGGCATTACAGGGAAATGGTGAAGAAATATGTAGTTGCTGCAATCCAAAGTTGCGGACGGATGGGTGAAGAGAAGATTTGAAGTGAAGGTTGATTTGAACCCAATTGCAGGTGGTTTGTTGATGTTGCAATGAGAATCGGCTGGAGTGAGGCAATTTGCTTGGATGGAATAGTGCTATGAACTGATCCAGCTCAGGTGTAGTTTACAGGGAATGCTAATGAGCTAATGGTGGTGTAGGGAGCTGTAGATTTATGTGAACTGCAGAGTTGATTTGATGGCTTAAGGGTGGAGGCATTACAGGTTATGAACTGAAGAAGGAACAGCCAAGATGGCTGGACTGCACTGGTGAAGCGTAATGATGGTGCAGCACAGCTCTGGCCTGGCAAGATGGCCTGCAAAATGGAAAGGCTATGACTAGTTAGACTAGCCAGTGAGCTGACTCGGTCCTGACTCGTTCTGACTCAGACCTTGACCCGATTGACTAATGAAGACCGTTAGGTCAACAGTTATATATAACGGTGCCTGGCGAAATATTCCATCGACGGAAAAGGATTTTCAGGCGACTTTCCGGTGACGGATTCCGACTGATTTCCGGTCAAAAATCCAATTTTCCGGCGACGTATTTTGGATATAGTTTTGTTAGGTATTTTCCACACATGGGCTTGGTGGACTAATTGGAGACGGGTTTTGATAAGAGGGCATCCTTTTGGGAATGGAAATAACATATAAATAGAAAACTCTTTTCTAAACCTAGAGATATCTCCATTAGGGAGGCTTCTACTTTTGTTGTAGGGTTTAGAAACATGATAGGTTTTCTCTTCCTTCTTGTTATGAACTCATATACCATGAGTAACTAAGTTTTTATTATTGGTTAAAGATGCAGTTGGATTTTGAAAACAAGTTTTGATCTTTATGAGTTAGTTTTCTCTCAAAACCATCGTTCACTTTCTACTGCGTATAATAATTGCATGATTGATGTATTGCAATATGATTGAATGTTTGTTTAGTTGAGTCTAGAATTGATTGAACATACATCCATATCTATAGCTATTTTAGGGTTTTCATCGAGCGATAACCTTGAATACGAGTAGCATGATATGATTATAGTTTGTAGTGATACATCCTTGTAATCATATGTAGAAATTGACCTTTGTTCGAATTGTTTGCGCAATGTATTACAATGGCATTGATTAGCCTATTTTTGAAACTTAATGCACCTAGGAATTGAACTTAATTAGCGCAAGGCGTTAGGTTATTCTTTAGGTATAATTCACATACGCAGCTCTAATGTGTGTGTTGATGACTTAGGAAATTTACGGAGTATTCTTGCAATAAGTTATTCTAAGGCTTTTGATGATAGCGAGATTAAATACTAATTCTATTCATATATTCAAAAACTTGTTTACAACTGAAGATGAAACCTTTACCCAATATTTCACAACCTTGATTCGCGTGTTTACTTTTTATTGTTTTGCTTTTATTTTACTTTAGTTTATAAAAATCAGAAAACCCCGGTGTTTTATATAGGAGACCTAAACAACTTGACAACCTAGTCCTCTCTGTGGGAACGATCCTTTCTTGCCCTTGCTATATTTATATTCTGAGTAGTGAGAAAGTGTAATTTATTTTTGACGTCTACGACAGCGATCAAACTCTATGGTATAGAACTTTTTTCTTCTTTCTCTTCATTTCGTTTTCTCATTATCCTTTCTTATATGATTCACCATTTCGCAGACGTTTATGGTCTTTCTGATGAAGCTATTCTTCTTCATACATTTCCCAACCTTATGGATGATGATACCCTTCTTGAACACCTAAACACTTCTTTGAATAGTTTTTCAAATGATAAGATTGAGTCTCCTCCCATAAATGAACTCAGATCCAAACTTCGTCTCTTAGAAATTGACTATAGATCCGTCTTGACTATGGATAATAAGTTTAAACGTTTCTTTCATAATTCCAAAGAAGAAATCAATAGTTTAAGAACCAATAATAGTGACCTCATAGATGAAAAAGATCGTATTGCTCTCCAAGGTGCTCAAACTTTAGCGAAATTTCAAGAAACTCTTCTTGAGGTCCAAATTGAAAGAGATGATTTCAGACATAGAAATGTTGTGCTCTCCCGTCTTCTCATAAATGATGATGATGAATTTGCTTGGGCTGCGAAAGTTCTAGATAACGCCAGAAATAACTTAGGTGTAAATGTTAGTCTTCAAGCTGAGAAAACAGCCTTGATTAGAGATATGATCTCTAACAGAGAAGGTTGTTAATTGTTCTTCCTCATTTAGTTGTTTGCTTTTTCATAAACTACTATCAGGTTGTTGACTTATTATTATATGTTTGCAGAATCTGAAGAGAGATATCACAAGAGAATTGATGATCTTGAGAATGAGAAAGCGAAGCTCGCAAAAGATTTATATTCTCGCAATGAGAAATGTTCAAGATTGAAGACTCAAATGAAGATCACAATTGCGAATTTTGGGAATGACGCAATTTCTTTCCGTAATGACACCATCAAGGAGATCTATGATGACAACAAGATTCCTTACTTCAAATATCCTTGTCTCTTAGACAAAATTCTAGAGAATTTTCCTAACTTGGTCATTTCTGATAGTGAAGCTGATGAAGAAGAAGAATCCGAAAAAGATGGAGAAGAGGAATCTGATGAAAAGTCTAATGAAGATAAGGAAAAAATCTCTGGTGAAGAATCTGATGGAGACAATGAAGAATCAAGAAAGAAGTAGATTTTGCTCCCTTGTTCAATTTTTTGTAAAACTTGTGCATTCGTTCTTTGATCCTCTATTCTTGTAATCTATCACTGCGAATTTCTCTAATCTTCAATATAAGCTCTATTTCTTTTGTTTCATACTGCATGGGTAACAAAAAAAATTCTCTCTTGCAATATGATTGACCAGAATACAATTATTTTTTTTACCTTATGCGTAAATCTATCATGTGGAGACAAATAACACTTAATTAATTCTATGCATTCCCATACTTGCCTCTGTTATTTGTCTTCAAATGAGTGATTGAGCAAGCTATCTTTGTTTAGTAAAATAATTTGCAATAAAATCGCAATTATCTCTGCATAATTTCGCAATCATAAATTGTAAGATTGCATTCTTTCTTGTATTCTGATGTGTTCTTATTTTGTCCTCATAAGTAAAGGTCTTATTTTGCCATCTTTTTTCATTGCGACAAAATCGCAGGACGTCTCTACACTTTCATTGTAGTACCAGAATATCGCTACAACACTATTCCTGCGATATTAACAACATTTCCGCGAGCATCACTGACGATTCTTCAACAACATTTCACGAGCGTTGCAGAACAATTAAAAGAAGATGATGATGGAAGAAGTAAAAGAAGAATGTGTTGATCCTGCGATAACCACCATTCTTACGATATGGAATATTATAGCGATCGCGATGAGATCGCAGAACAAATCCGAAATAGGAGGAAAACTTAGCTGTCATCCATTATGTAAATCCCTATATAAAGGGCACGATAGATCCAGAAAAGGATGATGTATTTTTGAGAGCTGAGAGAATTTGGAGGAGAGAGAAACTCCAGAAAGAAAGTTGTACTTCTGAGTTTTGATCTTTCTTGTAAATCTTCCTGAATGTGAATTAATAAAAGTGTTGTTTTTCATCCACAATTATGGCTTAGTTTTCATAGATTCTTGACAAGGGTGTAGTGTAGGAAATCCTGCAACTACATTTTGGCGCCCAGAAACAGGGAAAATCTGTCTAAGAAATCTCAAATTGCAACTTGAAAATTTGAAAAAATTGTTAGAATTGGAAAAATGGCTAGAAGGAGAAGAAATACATCAGAACCACCAACAACTGTGAGGAGAAGCAAAAGACTTGCAGGTGAAGGAACAGGTGAATTAGAAGAATCTTTAAGAATAAGATCAGGAAGAAATAGAACAAGAAATGAAGTAGAAAATTCAAATCAACAGCCGAATCAACAAGCACAATCGCAAAATAGGGATGTGGATATGATAGAGTGAGCGTACACACTTGGAGGTCGGATTCAATGGAAGAAGCATAAAATCGAAAATTAAGAAATGGAGAAGAAGGAGAAAGAAATCAAAGAATGTCTAGAGAATTAGTTCATGTGGGACGTGAAAACGGGACAGTATATGATCTGAGGCAAAGAACACAGGAAGAAAGGAGATTAGAGGCGGAGGAACGTGCGAATCTAACAAGACAAAATCATGAACTAAGAATGGAGAATTTGAGGTTACAAAGAAGGAGGTCAAGAAGTACTGTAAGGTCAAATTCAAGATCATTCAGGGAAGAACCAAGGCGAAATTCCCCAATGAGAAATGTTAAAGAAGAAGTACAAAATTTAAATGGAGAACAGCGTCATAGAGAAGGAGAGATAATTGGCAATCATTATAATCTGCGTGATAATAGAAATCAAGAGGGAAGAAACAACCAAATTGAAGAAGAGAATTCAGAGGAAGGAAAGAGGATATTGCATGGGCGAGAGAATCAAAGGAATCAAAGAATAATTGAAGAAGAAATTGAAAGATACTATACTGGACAAGCACGCCTGGCTTGCGAGAGAGAAAGATTAAGAGCAGAAGTAGAAGAGCAAGAATTTCGAGAGGAAGTACGACAAAATAACCATGAAAATCAAGAAAGAAGACGTGCAAAAAATCGCTATAACGATAATATTCAAGAGGAGTATGATAGGATACAAAGGAGAATAGAGAGACAGTGAAGAGAAGTGAGGAGAAATGAAGAAATTCCCAGAGAAGAAGATAGGCAATTGCGATTTCAAGAGGATGGTGAAAGAGAAAATCACAGAGAAAGACAGGATGATGATGAAGAAGGAGATACGCAAAATCTCGCAAGACAATAAAGACAAGAACGCAGAAGAAGAGAAGCTGCATTAAAAAGGCCTATGGAACAAAATTCAGCTGAGAATGAGCAAATTTTGAGAGAATTAGCAGAAATGAGAGGAATGATAAGCAATAGAAGAGAAGGAGGTAGAAGGAAACTTGATGAAGCTATTGAAGAAGCTGCGAGGACTCCATTTACTCAAGAAGTACAGTTGAGAGGAATACCTCCAAAATGCAATTTACCAGCATTAACCAGCATTTTTGATGGGACTACTTGTGCCGTTCAACACGTTAAAGCTTATGTTAGATGTATGCTACAGTGGGAGAATCATGATGCTATGTTATGCAAGTATTTTGCATCTAGCTTAATCAAGTAGGCGTTGAAATGGTTTGAGGGATTACCAAAAAATACTATAACTTCTTTTGATCATTTACAAGCTACATTCTTAGGAGCGTACATCAGCAACAATTCATCGCGGCCAGGTATTGAAGATGTCTTTGGGCTAAAACAAAGAGTTGGCAAGATTCTGAAGCACTTAACTATAAGATGGAAATCAATGTGCAGCGAAATGGCTGGAAGAGTGGATGAAAGATATCTGATCTTATCCTTCATTAATGCAATGTTCGCGACTAATTTACTGTACATTCATATTTTCAGAATCAAAAATACAATCACCATGACAGAATTGCGAGAACTACAGGAAGAATACATTGCTTTGGAGGAGAAACAAAATGAGATGGAATCATACCCAATCGTGAACAACAGCTCGCTGGCGGAAAGTGGAAGTTTGCTCCCTAAAATGATAAATAATGTAGCGAGCACCTCGCAATCACAAAAAGAGAAAGTGGTGATTGATAACCAGCAGAAATTAGTAGCGATGGGCAGTCGAGATCAGGAAGAATATGAAAGAGAGAAGAATTATTATAATCGCGGTGGTAATAATAAAAGACTCGATCAACCTCAAGAGACTTATGGTGGGCAAAGGCAGAATAATTTTAAAGGACAAGGTAATCAGAGGATAATCTGGGAAGAAATTAAGATGCCAGCTCTCAATACTAGCATAGAAAAAATTTTGGAAGCTATCATTTTAATGGAAAATATACCCTCTCCGTGGAACATGGGAAAAGAACCCCATCCAAACAATCGAAGTCAAGAATTCTGTCTTTATCATCATTTTCATGGTCACACAGTAAACGATTGTAGGAATGTGAAGAGAATAATCTTGAGGATGATTGATCATGGAAAGTTAAATCATTTTCTAGTAGGACATCCACAATCTCAGCAATTACCGCCAGCACCAGACACTCGCAGAGTGAATGCTGTAAAAGGAGCAAAAACATTTGTAACAGAAGTTGGAGCCAAAGCAAAGAATTTGTATTGTAATTCTATTGTACATTCACGCAGAACTGTAGAGGACTTCCATGACAATATCTTAAGCAGGGTCTTCGCGAGAGACACAGATGGAAGAGAGATATTGAATATCGCGAGATCCTCGCCATTAGAGGAGTGGCAGAAGCAAACTCTATCTTTCACTACGCAAGATGTACCTGAGGTTGGTGAGCATCACGATAATCCACTGGTTGTATGATTAGAGATTAATCCAAAATAGATGCAAGAAGAAGATGAGGAGAATGATAGTAAAGTTTAAGATTCCTGGGCTATCAACAGAGTCTTAATAGATACAGGGAGTTATGTTGATATCTTATTTTATCATACCTTTAAAATCATGGGAGGAAGAGACGAAGATCTAATTCCATCAACATACAAAATCTATGGTTTTAATGGCACAGCTAACAAACTAAAGGGGGAAACTGAAATGCAGATACCGTTAAAAGTAATATCTTCAAAAATCTTATTATGTGTTGTGGACATTGAATCACCTTACAATGCTTTGATAGGACGACCCTGGTTGCATGGGATATTGGGTGTAGCATCTATTTATCACCAGTGTATCAAATTTCCTCATCCAAAAGGTGTCGGAGTTATTAAAGGAGATTGGGGAGAAAGCAAGAAATGTTATGAAATCGATATGAAGTCTTGCGAAGAAAGAGCTGAAAAGAATGGCAATTGGAAGTGAAAAATTAAGCAACGACAGAAGTGTGAAAAGTTAATGATTGATGCAATAGAACGAAAATAAGATGTGAAAGCTTATGACGAGCATTTCGCAGAAAAAGAGACAACAGCAAAACGTAGCAGAAAAGTAGAATCAGAAAATAGTAAGTAAAGAGATAAGATGATGAATTTCAGAGAACTCTGCGAATAATTGTTTGAAAAATATGTAATTGAACAAGATATTATGCTTGAAGGAATCACAAAAATTTATCAAAATGATCAAAAGTTATGAAATTCTATCAGAGTTACAATACTCACGAGAAACGCGAATAAAATTTCGCAGAGACATAAGAATGGGACGAACTTTCATGGCGTGCACCCTAGTTCGCGAATAAAATTTCGCAAGAGGAAAATGTAAGACCTAATAGCGCGTCATAAAAGGGGTATCTCTTGACATGACTCAGCGATAAGGTTATACCGCTGCTGGAACCTGAGTCATGCAGACGATGGGGTTAAAGAAAACCTATCCGGGAGAGAGATCTTGGATTTCCAACTATATATGGTTATACCCTGGTTGGACGACTGATAATATCTTCCAAGAAGTTCAAAGTATGACCAAGGCGCCGAGGTACACGGTTGAGCCAAGGGTGCCCGGAGCGTACGAAACTCTCTTGCCATCCTTGGTAAGTCTTGGCTACAATGCACTTGGCCTGAAGAAAACCCCACTTAGGGTGCAGTCTTGTAACTATAAGCCATATAGGCATAAATGACAAGAGGCTGCGAAAACAACTGGTTGTTGACAGATCCGGATGAGAGGAGCTAGTATTTTATGGCCGATGTCCCCTCCTTGAAGGGGAAACTAGGGGGAAGATAGGGGAGGCACCCTCTATTAGGGAGCTGATAAGTGTCATAATATGGAAATGTCATGGGGCTTTATGATCGCAAGAACATTTAGGCCTATCATATTGTCGCGTAACGTAAATAACGCAGAGGCAACAAGCCACGAGAGCAATGTTAAGATGATATCAATGGGTTTTTACATAAAAGTGTAAAGACGTCCTGCGATTTCATCGCAAGACGATAATGTCACGAGGCTCTGATCTTGCGAGAGAACTTAGACTTGTCATATTATCGCAATATTATCAAAGAAGAAGGTTAAGGCAAGATCAATGGGTCAATACATGCAAGTGTAAAGACGTCCTGCGATTTTGTCGCAAAAAGAAGAAGCATGGAAAAATAAGACCTTTAATTAGAAAGGCACAATAAGACCACAAGATTACTGCGATAATACTCGCAGATGTTATAAGAATTGCAATTTCACGCAATTATTATTTGACGGTAAGATCGCCAATAATAAGGTAAAATTTTGATTTTTATTTAATCTTTAATCAATTTTTATATTGCAGATGAATAATAGAGGCAAGTATGGGAATGCATGAGAACGATGAAGTTATTATTCATCTATCATATAAAAATTGCATTTATACAAGCACGCAGATAATTAAAAGAATAATAGTTATATTGATTGATTAACTTGCAGAAAAAAAGAACTGTTTTTTGATTCTTACAGATAGAAGCAAAAGAGGCAAAAGAAATTTACAAATTTAGAGAAACTAATGGCAATGTTACAGAAAAAAGAAGAGGAAAAAGAAGAACTAGTCAGATCCATCGCGATCCTCTCTATCAGACTTCTCTTCATCGCCAGATTTTTCCCCTTTATCATTATCATCACTATTTTCTTCTCCACCAGATTTTTCACCCTCATCATCACTATCATTCTCATCCTCATCAAAATTTTCAGCCTCACTATCAGAGATGTCAAGAATGGGAATCACTGCGGGAACTTCTTTCGCAAGATCAGGGTATACAGAAGGAGAAATTCCATGGTTATCGCAGACCAATTTAACAGAATCATTGCGAATGACAATGAGAGATCTATTGAAGTTCGCGGTGGTGATGCCAAACTGCTTCTTCAATTGCGAATATTTGTAATTGTGAGTAGCAAGATTATTCGCGAGCTGATCCTTCTCTTGCTCAAGCTCCCTGATTCTTTCAAGATAACCTTTTTCAACTTCTACAAGAATATAACAACAAGTTAGAAATTTTATAAAAGAGAATAATGAAAGCAAGAAATTAGCGAGAAGAAGATTAGATAATAACCTTCTCTGTTAGAAATCATATCTTTAATTAGAGCTTCATGTTCGACTTGAAGGCTAACATTTACACCTAAGTCATTTCTGGCATTGTCAAGAACCTTCGTAGCCCAGGAAAACTCGTCATCACTATTAATAAGGAGACGAGATCGAATTTGAGTCTCCCTCACAAGAAGATCTTCATTCTCGCGGATAAGTTTATCTCTAAACTTTTGAACTTCAAGGAGAGTTTTATGAAAATCTGCTAAGGTTTTAGCTCCCTTTTTTATGGCGAGATCCTTCTCGTCAATAAGATCGCTATTCTTCTGCCTTAATTTTTCTATTTCCTTCTTTGAATCAAAATAAAGGCGCCTATATTTGTCAGTCAAGCCTAAATTGAATCTGTGTTCAAGTTTTAAGAGATTAAAATTGGATCTAAGTTCATCTATGGAGAGGGAATTAATCTTATCATCTGAGAAGTTACTCAAGGAATTATTAAAACTAGCGAGAAGAGTATGATCATCTACAGGTCCAGGAAAAGTTTGAAAGATTATAGCCTCGTCAGTAAGACCATAAACATCTGCAAGTTAAGAGTGATCGCTTGAATAAGCTGCGATAGAATAAAAGGAATTAAGAGAGAAGGGAAATCAGTCATACCATAAAGTTGTTGGTTAGCTTTATCGATATTAGCGATCTTTTGCTTATCAACGGTAGCTTCTGCCTCCATCTGTTTATTCTTCTTGCGAAGTTCAATAGCTTCATACTCTAGTTTTTCTTTATCTTGGCCAACTCTAACAGCTTTCTCTTCAGCGTAGAAGCATCTTTTGTCTAAATCAGAAGCAACAGCAAAAGAAGCTCTTCCAACCTGCGAAAAAGAAAAACAAATTAAAATATAGCGATAAAGAAAAATAAACAAACTAAGGAAGTGAAAACATACCAAAGCACCAAGAGAATTCAAGATACTGGGAGTCAGTGATCTAGAGATTCCTTGGAGAGAATCATTATCTGCTAAGATAGGAGCATCGCAAACTTTAGTGAGATCTTGGGATGTCTTTTCAATGACTTCATCCTTGCCATTAGAGGTCATGCTATGGGAAATATCGCTAAAAATTCTAGACAGATGAGTCATTGAAGAATCAGAAGAAGAAGAATTTATTATTGAAGGAAATCCACCAGCATTAAAATCCTCGTCAAAACCAGCACTTGGATTCTCTGGAATTGTTTGAGGAGTTGAAGAAGAAGAAGGTTGAGTTTTGCTTCTCTTTAATGGAGGCTCGCTAGATTCATCATTGCGAGGGCAGAAGAGCTTCCCCTAGAAGAAGTAGTAGACTTCTCCTTTATAGATTTCCCAGATGGTTCCTTTGGAGATTTCTCCTTGATTTGTGGAGGAGGCAGTGGTTCTAATTCTTCTATTTCCTGCAAGCACAGATGAAGATAAGAAATAGGGGCAACAATATATTATTAAAAACTTATAAAGAAATATTTCTTACTTCATCTGTGAAAGACATCAAAGCCAGGCGAATGCTGGGTTTCCTAAGAGTTTGATAGCTGAGTTTCATTCTATCAATCTGAGAAAATAAAAAAATTAGCGAGAATATAAAGAAGACAATAAATAATAATAACACGAAAAGTTGAGAGAATATACTTCTTTAGTTCTCTCAGCCAGTTGAAGACCCAGGGTGGATACTCAGCGAGATTCTCGGGAAGTTCACGAGAACCAGATATATAAGGACCTTCAAGACTTAATGGGAAGATGAACCACTTATCGTCATTAGAATGACGAGGACCTTGGTTAGTATATGTATGAAAGTCAATATCCATCATAAGAGCATTGTCACCAGTGACCTTCTCTTTCTTCAAACGAACACCCCAACATGTACTGTCCCTTTTCATAGGGACAATTCTATAGTTTACGAAAAAATTGTCCACAGTATAATCGCAAGAAACGATGGGGACATCTTTGAACAAAGTTTTCTTTGGAGCATCGGGGTAGCGAGTTCGTTTACCAGATCCACGATAAGCATATTCAAGTAGTAACCTGATGCAATCCCCACCCAATTGGTATATTGCTCGCGAGAACCTCTCGTCAGATATTATTTGATAGAATAATGGGAGTTCTGGGTTATAAAGAGGGAGAGGAAGGCCAGCTTCAAGTTGTCCTAGCGATACTATGACTTTCTCGCGAGAACATCGATCATTAGTGAATAGTTTAAGGAAAAGTTCAGATTTAGCATCTTGATCTGGAATTAAAGATAAGTTAAAACCTTTAAGTTTGAGTTTCTCGCGCATTCTATTGAAGGCCTTCAAATTTTTAGCACCAGCAGCAACCATTTTCAAGTATAGGAATGAAGGGGAAAGTTGAAAAGGAAGAAAGAAATCGTGAAGAATAATGAATGCGCAATTTACGGAAGAACAGTAAAGTTGCAGAGAAGAAGAACGAAGAAGAAAGTAAAATAGAGAAAGATAAGAAGGACAAGAATATTTATAGAAGAAGAAATTTCTCGAAAAAGACGAAAATAATTAATGCAAAGAAAAGATGTGGGTGGTTAGATCGCAGCGGTTACAGAAGACGTGTCAAAAAATTTATTGGAAGAAAGAAACTCGTGAAAACAGCTGGTGAAGTACATAGAAACGTGTCAGAATGAGAAAGCAAAAAAGATAAGCAATTATGGCATTCTTAATTCTCATGATCTTCTTTTCTTCGCAGAAAAGACATGAGAAGAGGCAAGATGTAGTACCAGAATATCGCTATACCACTATTCCTGCGATATTAACAACATTTCCGCGAGCGTCACTGACGATTCTTCAACAACATTTCACGAGCGTTGCAGAACAATTAAAAGAAGATGACGATGGAAGAAGTAAAAGAAGAATGTGTTGATCCTGCGATAACCACCATTCTTACGATAGGGAATATTATAGCGATCGTGATGAGATCGCAGAACAAATCCGAAATAGGAGGAAAACTTAGCTGTCATCCATTATGTAAATCCCTATATAAAGGGCACGATAGATCCAGAAAAGGATGATGTATTTTTGAGAGCTGAGAGAATTTGGAGGAGAGAGAAACTCCAGAAAGAAAGTTGTACTTCTGAGTTTTGATCTTTCTTGTAAATCTTCCTGAATGTGAATTAATAAAAGTGTTGTTTTTCATCCACAATTATGTCTTAGTTTTCATAGATTCTTGACAAGGGTGTAGTGTAGGAAATCCTGCAACTACATTCATATAGAAACCCATTGATCTTGCCTTAACTTTTTGTTCTTTTGTATTTTTGCTAAGACAATATGACAGGCCTAAATTTTCTTGCGAAATTAAAGCCCCACGATATTTCCGTCTTGCGACGAAATCGCGGGACCTTTTTACGCTTGCATGTAATGACCCATTGATCTCGTATTATCTTTTCTTTTGTATTATTGCCTCTTCAGGAATGTTGCAAAAATATGACAAGTCTTAATACTCCCGTGAGTAAAAAGCCTCATGACATTTGCGTCTTAAGACACTTATCAACTCCCTAATAGAGGGTGCCTCCCTTATCTTCCCCCTGGTTTCCCTTTCAAGGAGACGTACTTCTGCCATACAAGACTAGCTCCTCCCATCCAGTCTTGACAACAACTAGTTATTTTCGCATCCTCTTATCCCTTTTTCCTATATGGCTTATGGTTACGAGACTGCACCCTAAGTGGTGTTTTCTTCGGGCCGAGTGCATCATATTCAAGACTTTCCAAGAATGTCCAGGGTGGTTTCATACGCCCAGGGAACTCTTGGCTCAACTGTGTACCTCGGCACCTTGATCATACTATGCACTCCTTAGGAGAGTTCTTATTACCTTAGTCGCCCTACTTGAGTCATATGCTTAAGTTGAGAATCCAAGGTGCCTCTCCTGGATGGGCTTTCATTGACCCCAAATCTCCATGACTCAGGTTCCATCAGCGGTATAACCTTATCCCTGAGCCATGCAACAGATACCCCCTTCTATGACGCACTTTAGGTCTTACATTTGCCTCTTGCGAAATTTTATTCGCGAACTAGGGTGTATGTCATAAAGGTTCGTCCCACCCTTGATCTTAGATTTTTATGGATCTTATATTGTTTCTTGCGAGAATATCACATATTTTCATTATGCTTTTGATAAGTCTGTTTCTTCACCTGCCTTTCAACTCTATTTTAATTTCTCAATCTCATTTTTGTCATTAATTACCATACATTTTTGAAACTTTTTGCAACAAATCAATCATAAATTTCTCTCTCAATATTTCACAGTTTAATTTTTTCCCTTTACTGCTTTCTGCCTCTGCATTTTTTTTGTCTTTCTCTACTTTCTTACCTTCTGCGACATTTTCGCCACTTGTTGTTTGCCCTCTTCGCATCATTCTTTCTTCTCCATGTTCTATTGCATCAACCATCAAACTCTCACTTCTTTGTTTTTTTTTGACGTTATACCTTCAATTCTCCTTCTTGGCAGCTCTTTCTTCGCAAGACTCGATATCAATTTCATAACACTTCCTTCCTTCAACCCAATCTCCTTTTATGACTCCAATACCACTGGGGTGTAAAAACTTAATGCACTAGTGGAAAGTCAACGCCACACCTAGAATCCCATGTAGCCATGGCCGACCAATTAAAGCGTTATAGGGCGATTCTACGTCGACAATACAGAATAGAATCTTAGAATATATCCCTTTAATGGAATTCGTATTGTGACTTCCCCTTTAGGTTTATTGGCAGTACCATTAAAACCATAGATTTTATAGGTTGAAGGTACTAGATCCTCATCTCTGCCTCCCATTGTCTTGTAAGTATGATAGAATAAGATATCCACAGAACTCCTAGTATCAATTAAAACTCTATTGATTGCCCAAGTATCTTCAGATTCATCATCCTCATCTTCATCTTCATCTTCTCTTTGTTTCGGGTTTATCTATAGTCTTGCTACTAATGGATTGTCTTGCATTTCGCCAGCCTCAGGTACTTCTTCTGCAGAGAAGGAGATGGTTTGTTTTTGCCATTCTTTTAGCGGCGAGACTTTCGCAATATTCATTATTTATTTCCCATCAGCATCTCTTGCGAAAACTATGCTTAGAAAATTTTCATGGAAATCTTCAATTGTATTGTACGAATGTATAATGGAGTTACAAAACATATTCTTCTCCTTCGCTCCCACTTCTATGACAAATTTTTCTCCTCCTTTTGTTGCATTTACTCTGCGAATTTCTGGTGGTGGTGGTAAGAGTTGAGATTGAGGGTGCCCTATTAGGAAATGATTTAGTTTTCCCTGGTCTATCATTCTGAGAATGATTCTCTTTATGTTCTTGTATTCATTTGTGGAATGTCCATCAAATGATGGTAGGAGCAAAATTCTTGACTTTTCTGATTTGGAAGTGGTTCTTTTCCCATGTTCCAGGGTGTTGGTATGTTCTCCATTAAAATGATAGCTTCCAAAAAACAATCCACACTAGTATTCAAATATGGCATCTTGATCTCTTCCCATATCATTTTTTGACTTCCTGATCCTCTATAATAATTTTGCCTTTGTCCTCCATAATTTTCCTGCGGCTGATCAAGTCTTTGGATTTTTTTGTTTCCACCTCGGCTATAAAAGTTTCTTTATCTCTCAAATTATTCTTGGTCACGACTTCCCATAGCTACTATTTTCTACTGACTATTCTCCATACTTTTTTCTTGTTGGACCTGCGAAGTGCTCGCCACTGTGTTTATCAATTTTGGTAGCAAACTCGCATTCACTGCTGCTGATCTTGTATTCGCCACTGGATATGATTCCATTTCATTCTGTTTTTCTTCAAGGGCAACATACTCCTCTTGCAGCTCCCGCAACTCTGTCATTGTGATTGTATTCTTGACTCTAAAAATTTGAATGTATAGTAGGTTGGTTGCGAACATTTCGTTGATGAATGATAAAATAAGATATCTCTCATCCACCCGACCTTTCATCTCGCTACACATTGTTTTCCATCTTATGGTTAGATGCTTCAAACTTTCTCCAATTTTCTGCTTTAATCCAAATACATCTTTAATCACTGGTCGCGAATAGTTGTTACTTATATATGCCCCTAAGAATGTAGTTTGTAAATGGTTAAAAGATGTTATCGTGTTCTTGGGCAAACCCTCGAACCATTTCAGTGCCTCCCCTGTTAAACTAGATGTGAAATACTTACACAATACAACATCATGATTTTCCCATTGTAGCATACACCTTACATATGCCTTGATGTGTTGAATTGCACATGTCGTTCCATCAAAAATGCTAGTTAATGCAGTCAGATTCCACTTTGGGGGTATTCCTCCTAATTGTACTTCTTGCGTGAATGGAGTTTTCGCAGCTTCTTCAATAGCATCATCTAATTTCCTTCTGCCTCCTTCTCTTCTGTTATTTATCATTCCTATCATCTCTGCCAATTCTCTTAAGATTTGCTCATTTACACCTGGATTTTGGTTCATTGGTCATTTAAGTTCTGCTTCCCTCCTTCTGCGTGCATGCCTGTCTTGTCTTGCGAGATTCTGTGTTTCTTCATCATCTTCATCTTGTCTCCTTCTACGATTTTCTCCCCCACTTCCTTCTTGAATTCGCACATGATTATGCCTTTCATTTTCTCCCCTGCGATTTTGTTCATTCCTCATCAGTTCTCTTTGGTGCCTTTTGATTCTCCTTTGTATTCTATCATATTCTTCATTGATATTACCATTGTTGCGGTTTTGTTCGCGCATTCTTTCTAGATTGTCATGATTGTTCTGACGTATTGCTTCTTGGAGCTCTCTTTCCTCCATTTTCTCTCTCAATCTTTCTCTCTCAAAAGCTAAATGTGCAGCATAATGTCTCTCAATTTCTTCTTCAATTACTTGTTGATTTCTTTGAATTTCTCTCCCACGTATTTCTTTCTTCCTGATTTTCTTCGTCATCTTGATTATTTCGTTCGCGATGTCGTTCGTTCCCTTGATTCCTGTTATTTTGTCCATCTTGGAGAATTTCGCCTTGTGGAATGTAACGATCTTCAATTATTTCTCTCCTTTCGCTACTTCTCCATCTGGATTTTGTAATTTACCTGGAATATCCTCATTAGCACTTTCTATAGGTGAATTTCTCATTCTTTCCCCTCTTGTTGATCTTGAACTTGACCTTGTAGTACTCCTTGACCTTTTATTCTGTAATCTCGTATTTTCCATCCTCAACTCATGATTTTGCCTTGTCAGATTTGCACGCTCTTCTGCCTCTAATCTTCTTTCTTCATGTATTCTTTGTCTCAACGCCTCTAATGCTTCAACCTCTTCATTTCTATGAATTATTCCTCCAACTGCTTCCTGATCTTCCTCTATTCTCCTATCATTTCTTATTTATTGTTCCTCTTCCGCTTCATCTGCTGAATTTGACTGCCATGTGTGTACACTCACTCTATCATAATCTATAATTCTATTATGCGCTGGTATACACTGAATTGGTTGTTGAATTTGATTTTCTCCATTGTTTCTTGCGTTCATTCTTGAAGATTCTCCAACTTCATTCCTTCTTTCTCCAGCAAGTCTCTTACTCCTTCTAACAGTTTTTGGTTGTCTTAAAGCATTTCTTCTTCTAGCCATCTCTTTAATCTCAATGAATTGTTGAAAATTATATGAAACTTTTCACCAACTACTCCAAATTCTTTCAAATCACAATACTAATCTTCACACTAAAAACAAGGAAATCCCTGTTTCTAGCGCCAATATGTAGTTGCAGGAAATCCCACACCATACCCCTCATAAGAATTCATACAACTAAGTCATTTTAAGATGAACAATCACAATCTTTATTGATTAATCTTCTAAATTTTACAAGAAAAGAAAGAAATGAAACTAAGAAATTAAGAACTGCTCTGGACTTTCTCTCTCCTAATGACTTGCCCAACACTCGAAAAGATCTCCCATCCTTACGCATGTTCAACTCTTTATATAGATGTTTACATAGTGGATGATAGCTAATATGTCCTTTAATTTCGGATCTGACTTGCGATATCCTCGCAAGGGTTCTAATATTAATCTTCGCAAACACTCTAAACATCGCAGATTCATCACACTTTTCTCATGTTTCTTCCATCGTCATCTGTTACGTCATTCTTCAAATCATCTTGCGACACTCGTAATGTGTTGTTGATCAAACTTCGCAAATGTGTCCTTCTTGCGATATTATGATCCTACAATAGCACCGCAATTGCACCGAAATTTCGTTAAGCGAAAACACTTGATACCCGACAATAAAGAAGATACCAAATAATAAGACAAATAAATTGACATAGTTTTTCTTAACTGGAAACAATTGAATCACACACACACACACACACACACATCCATACACATCATAATGGAATATATCAATTGTACCGAAATTTTGTTAAGCAAAAGCAAAATATATGCAATATAAACAGGCTTTTCTTAAACAGGAAAAACCATTAACTAACAAATTCGTTACCTTTGATTCAACATCCTCTTCTCCTCAGAAAGATATATCATTAAGCGCAAGTTCAAGTAAGAACTCTCCCCCAGTATGTTTTCATCCTCTCGCAAGAACAAAAGAACAACAACAAAGGCAATCTTTACCAGAGAAAGGTTGAACAGGTATTAACTAATGCGTGCCAATAGCAAAACTTAAAAACCCCGAAACACATATGTTATGCTAAACACAACTCATGTAAACACAAATTGATTCAACATATTATGACTTTTCACATATGAGTTTCAATCGTAACACCTTATGATCCTTTGATAAAGCCTACCAACATGGGCTAGAACTTAATCCTACTAAATCAAAAAGCCACACAAACCATAAGGGTCACATATATGAGATCGAATATTAAGGTTAATGAAAACCAAAATCATACATCGCATAAACCGAAAACACATAGACATTCATGCACATGATACGTAATCGGAAAATATCACAAGAAAATTTATAAAATAATAATTTTATTCTTAAATAATTGATAGTTTTATTCAAAAATAGACCTTATACAATAATCGAAATAAATCAATAACTAATGTCTATTTTCTTGGATAAGTGTTACAACAAATAACTTAATCCCTAATGGTGCTCTGATTATTCACTAAGGTTTCTTTAGTGTTCAAACTTTTGAAGCATGTCTCGAGAGACTTGTCTGCAACCACTTCCTATTTTTCAAGCCTTTCAACTTGAATCTTCATGCATGCAAGATCAGCTTTTGTTTCCTCAATCCTATCCTTGAGCCAATCTTGATTTCGAACCGTTACTATGAGATTGGTTCTTAGTTCTTCAAAACCATGAATATAGTCAATCATACTATCAGAAGGTATCCACTTGGTTTATTTTTTATGTTGAAGGTTGTAAGCCAACAGACATGACTCATCTTGGGATCCAGCAGAACTATCAGAATCATAATCAGACATGATTTTTTGATATGATTTTATTCTTCCTTTTTGTATTGATTCCTTGACAATTCTTAACCTTTTGAGCTTCCTCTTTATTTGTTGTTGTAAAACTGCGAGTTATTAGAGACATGCTCGGGAATTTAAATAAAAATTAATCAGGGTTTCTCAATACAAGCAAGAGAAAGTTTCTCTTAAGAAGAGACAACTTTCGGACTGAAAATATAAGGAATTTCCTAAAATATATAAAGAATATATTTTGTTTCCTATGTCCGAACTTCTCATGCTAGAAGGTTTATTAAAATCCGAAAATTTCAAATAAAACCTATTTTTGGAAGATCATGATAAACATGAACAATTTTAGACAAAAATGGATTCGCATCTATCCAGAAATTCTCACAGATTTTTTTGTTGATAAAAACACAAACGAAAAATTATGCTCTCGTTTTATGTGTTTTCTCATCCCAAAAGTTATGAGCATGAACTAGGATGAGAGTGCACAATATCCATACAACTAGGTTGTATCGGAGTAAGCCTTTTCTTGCTTACAACAAATATCCGAAACATAGTTCATGTTTCTCTTTGGAAATTTCTCCCCAAAGTATTTTCTCCCAAGAAGATAATTTGTCCTTGATCTAAAGTTATGATCATGAGGAGAAACTGTACTGATGTGAGAATTTTCAGAGATAGATATATCTCTTTTAATTCTGTCAATGGGATTTTCATAAGATTTTCTCATTTTAAGGATTTCCTTATTATGCACATCAGTATGATTATCTGAAATCTTCCCTGATTGTTTCCTTTGGAAGAGATTTTATCTTTCCCTTTCTTCTGGAATCGTTCTTCATGTAAACAAAGGTTGTTTCGATGTGAATGAGGAGGAACCTTTTTCGAGAAGTGATTATCAACTTTTACTTCTGATTCTTTTGAGTTGATTTTATCGGGTTGGGGTATATTTTGTCTTTCTACTGAGGAATGATCTTTCAGTTTTTTAAGACAAGAAACTTCTTTCAAAACTTTTACCACAGTATTTTGAAGAAGTATAAGTTTCATGTCAAGTGACTGAAATTTATATTCCATAAGATCACTTTCATGGAATCGGTTCACAGTTTCCTTAGGAAAATATTTCGTATGATCATCAGTAGATGTAGAAGATGATTCCGCATTCTCTTCTGACTTGATGTAGTTAGGCAAACTAACATCATCATGATATGTTTCAGATGTGACCAAAGGCTTTGTTATCACAGTCCTTAAAAGTCAAACAAGGACTTTTGGTTTCTTCATCAGAAGAACTTATAACAGAATCATTAGTCAAAGTCATAGGATGAGTCTCTTGATCTTGAGTAAGAGACTTACCAAGAGAGTCTACTTTGACCATGAGATCCATATTTTCTTTGGCCAAAATAACTAGTTGAATATCCTTTTCTCTGATCTCTTGCTTAAAAAGATTAGATTATGTCTTTAAAATTAACATCCTTGTAAACAGAGATCTTATAGGCTTTAGGATTTTTACCAACTCTTTATCAGCATCTTCCTTTCCATCAGAGATAGAATCAGATGCTTTCATAACTCCTGGATCACGAGTTAACAAAGTGGTAGCATCTTTAATATTTGAGTATTCATACTCTTGCATAACGTTAACTGAATCAGTCATTAGATTCAATTCTTATAGTTTGGATCGCACCAAACACAGATTGTTAGATCTTTTCGTGTTTGGTTGCTCTTATACCAATTGAAAAGACGAGGGTACCCAAATACACCACAATCTTTAATTTATCCACCAATAAGTCCTCTTGCCGAAAGTGATTGTCTATGGACAAAGTCGAGACAATACTACAAATCGGTATTCACACTTTGTGTGATTGTCTATGGATACGAGATCGAGGCAATACGACTACCAAAGTGTGATTACTTGATAATAGGTTAGGACTTAACCAGACTCTATAGGATCACTATCAAGTAAAGCAGAGTTAACGTTTGTGTAATTTACTTCAAATTATAGGAACGAATATAATTGCGGAAATAGAAAAGTAAATCACACAACAAGATTTTGTTAACGAGGAAAACTGCAAATGCAGAAAAACCCCGGGACCAAGTCCATAATTGAATACTCTAAGAATTAAGCCGCTATACAAAATCCAAACCAACTTCCTATAGTTGAGACCAAGAAACTACCCCTAGTTTACTCAGTTTCCTCAGTATCCCTGCGCTTCCGACTTCGATGAGTGCACGCACTGGAATAATTCCTTTGAATCGTATTTCAAACAGTAAAGGAACAAAAAATCTATTTGGTAACAACTCTATTTATTCTTTAAGATAAGATATCTCAAGTCATATGCAAAGGCTCTTCCGTTTAAGCTAATAAACTCCTTTTCCTAGTTAGATCAATCTATCCAATAACTACAAAAGTAGTCAAGTTTATATTTGCAATCAATCGATATAGAATCCAATAAGAAACTACAAAGTGATGTCGATATCATGCAACTAATCAATCGAATAAATTCGATTCTAGTTGGATCCTAGCCGATCAAGGTTTGTGCAACATAAATATATGAGAAACCAATAAGAAATATTCTTCTTCTTCAAATCTTCTTTAATCTTCAATTAAACCTGCACAACACCACTTGAGTCTCTTGTGATCAATCACGCTCGGAACGGAGTATGTTAACAATGAATTATCACAAGATATATTTAGATCTACTAACAGTTCTAAATATCTCGTCGACACTTCGATCTAGTTTGAGTGAATCTTATATCATAAGAGAATATTCTCAAGAATAAACAAACTAGGTGCAATCAAAGTTTCAGCAACCGTTAGTCAATCAAATCAATCGAAAATAAATAACACTGCAATTATATAGCTTCCCACCAACGGTACTTGTGGAGCTTCTTGATCCCACATAAGTTTTTAAATAGGCGGTCGTAAGAGATTTCGCCTAATTATGGTACTTTCCTCTCTGAATAGACAGCTCCACCAGAAACAACAAAAAGATGAAGTTTTCCTGGCACTTAGGATAGTTTACTATAAATGAAAACTTAGGTATTTATAGACTAAGGATGTTTGTACACCAAGGAATTTACAAAACCGAAAATATTCTCAAGATATGCAATGAATGGAAAAATTCGGTTTTCATAATTCCAGTAAATGCTTTTCCAAAATTTTCCGAAATATCTCAATAGAAAATATCCAATTTGTAAATGCATATTACTAATTTTTATTCTCTAGAGATATGCATTTAATTGTTGGTCATTACAAGCATATATAACCAAAAATCTTAATTAAAATTTTCTCAATTAATTTAGGTACAGGATCTCCTTGACTACTAAGGAATATCTTTAAACAATAAATGATAAGAGTTAATGTCCGTGTTCAATGTATGTTGACATCTTTACTCAGTAAATCATATTTCATATTTATATTCTTGGAATCAGTTATACCACACTTCCAAACAAAGTTTAGAATAGGTTGACCTGTATTCCTAGACTACAATGTGATTGATCAAATATCAAATCACATCCATGGGTTCAATTGGTTCTACCAATCACTGGGATCGGTTATACCCTAATATGGAAACACTTGTGATCGGTCACACAGGTTACCAGGACCGTTTATATCAGTGACCAGGATCGGTTACATCAATTACTTGGACCGGTTACCATATACTCATGGTATTGCATGTGATCGGTCACACCAGTCACTAGGATCAGTTACACCAATTACAATGATCAGTTACACCAATTACCAGGACCGGTTACTGGTAGGCTCGTAAAAGATACCTACTTCTATGTATAAACTGCAAGTGCACAGTGTCGACAAGCAACACAGGGCAAGCACAGGTCGAACCACAGAGACTTGGGTAGTGATAGTTGATTCTAAATAAGACTAACTGATTTATATTCTAATGTAACACAAAGGGTTTGGTTTTGATGTCGAAACGACAAGATATAGTTGTTGAACAAGTAGATATGCAAAAACAGTTTGTAATAAGTAATTAAAGAGAACTAGGGTCTTCAAATCCACCACTATCCTACACTATATATTCAACTAGTAATATTATTCTTGTCCTTATAGCTGATTCAAGTCTACCGTATATCTAAGGAGTTTCTCCAATGGATAATTTAATCACAACTAAAGTATTTCTCCAAAGCATTAACTGTCTAATTAAAGCACAACTAATCTAAGGATCAATAATATTTTTAAGCATGAGTTGCAGCATAATCAACACAGTGGTATTCTAACTACAATGGATACATGGCATACATTATGAGAGAAAAATGTTGATAAACTTGGATTAAATTCGATCTCTAAATCATTTTAAACATTCAAGAACAATACACAAAGTATAAATAACATAGAAGCAGACTAGGGCTTCATATAAACCCTAGCAAATAAATTTAGAACATGATGAAAATGGAATTAAAACAGAAATTAAAACTAGCAGTGAAGTGTCCGGCTACTCCGGCCTCCCTCCGGCCATTACAATTCCTTCTCAATTTATAACCAAATTCTCTCCTTTTCTCAACCCTAAATTCGAATTCTAATAGAATATTAGTATTCTTCAAATGTCCCACACTGCGCCCATGTGCCTTGCGTCAGTTCACCCATCACTCCATGTTTCTGTGCGCCCATCGTGCTGCCCTATTTTCATTAACTAATGGTTATTCGCCTCCCAAGCTAGACCACGTGATGTGCAGCTGCTCCTACTCTGCCTCTACCGTCAGCTGCTGTCTCCTCTTTATTCTTCCACCACATGATGTCCTTTGCCCATTGTCAGCTCCTCACGTTCATTTCTCCACGCTCGTACAAGCTGCCGCTTTTCTTCACGTGCTCACCATTTCAAGCTTCATCAGCTCAGTCCACATGAACTGTCAACAGCAAACCATGTTGTCTTCCACCTCGAGCTCTCAAAACAAACATTCTCCTTCACGTGCTCACCATCATTGCTCTAGATTGCAACAACCCATGCTATGATATCCATAAGCTCGCCCATACTCCCACGAACAGCAAACCCGTGCTCCAACAGCAAACATTAGCCATCATCACCTTCACGTGAGTTCCAACAGCCTCTCGTTACCATGCTGCTCGGTTGATGCTACCATGTGTTGTCCATCACGTTTCTCTTTTGCATCCCATGATTTCGGTTTTCCTTCTCCCACGATTTGTTGATTTATTTGGTACCTAAAAACACAAAATTAATGAGTACAAGTATTTATTCTTGGAAACAAAGAAAATACAGAATCTGGGATAATATATGATTTTAAAGCGCAAAAGATGAGTTAAATGCCAATAAAAACCTGTAGAAATATGCACTATTTGGCACTCATCAAATACCCCCAAACCTGAATTTTACTTATCCTCAAGTGAAACAAAAATTAAGAAATCCTAACTATACCATTGTCGCTGGTCTCTCGAATGCATTTAGCGTATACACTAAGCCTTTAAACCCCTAGGTGTCCCTAGTGGACGAGTTGTAGTCTCGTGAGGGCCTATCAGAGATGTACCCACAAAACCTTCTCCAATTTCAGAGCGTAAAAGAGTCCCAAGCATCCAAGGAGCTATGAGGACATAGAGTTTCTGCATGCTAGTAACACGAAGTTAGAACTACCAAAGAACGCATTCTCATCCTTAAGAGTTGAGCGAGAAATAACCATACCATATGAAAGAATTCGGGTTCGAGAATAATCACAAGCCTCGACTTATGCCTCACTTAATAGGGTTTTATGATAATTGCACTCAAAAAGACAGTTTTTTTAGTCTCTCATGTGTGCAGACAGGAATAAAGAGAGAAATCATGCACACATTGATGGAGGGAAGGAGAACCTTCCGAAATAATTTCTGGAGACTCCACAAAATTGTGGACAAAAAGAATCTTTTTATGATGATCTCTAAGAAAGGAAATCAACCATTAGCAAGGATGGGAGTACTCACTTACCTTCACATCCGATCGGCAATCAACACCACTCTCACAACATCCATAGAAATGTCTTCAATCTTCGGTCTTCAACTATTGATGATGAACTTTTGAACTTCAAAAACCTGACAATTTGTAACTTTTCTCTTCAATTTCCTTGTTGCTTGGAATTTTCTTCTTGAATTCTTCTTCTTTACCATGGTGGTATCAAAACTAAACTAAGAAAAATTATTTTTATTTTGATTTTCTGATTTTTCTGATTTTTTTTTTTTATATTTTTTTACAATAATATGAAAATAACGAAACTACTAACTTCATGGATGAAGGACTTTATCACTCAATTCTTCACAACTTGTATTGTCTTGATTTCATAAACTTCACTAATTCCCATATTATTTTCTGTGCTCTTGTAAAATACCTCTTCAAATTTGTATATTGTATAGAATTCTGCTCTTTGTACTGTATTTTTGCATGTAAACCTTGGACTAATCCTGACGTTACTCTGCTCGTTGATGTTGTTGAGAGAGAGTGATGCTAATTGCTCATCGAACTACAAGAAGGAGTTTTCATCTTTAGACGTCACCCTCATGATTGACAAAATTAGCACTCAAGAGATCAAAAATAGTGCTGAAAGTGGTGCGAAGTTGGGTAGCTCACCATTCCTACCCGGAATTTACGTATGCTGACACACACTCTAAAATATTTTTTTAGAAAGTCACAAATTGAAGGTCGGTGCCTCGCTTGATGTAAAAATGGGTAGTCTCCACTATGGGTGATCACAATTCTACTACCGAATATCTTTTCAGCACCTAATATGCCCTCTGGCATGGCTAAATCCAACTTTAATGCTTTAATAACCTAAGAAACCTGATTGTGTTCTCCGGTACTTCCAAATTCAGCTATTTCGGTCAGACTCTCTATGTAAACATAGCTAGAATCATGCTAGTGACTCTAAGATCTCTTAAAATTGGAGGTTTTATGCAAATATTTGCAAAAGATGTTTTTGAAATTTTCTGAATTTTTTTTTTTTTTTTTTTAAACAAAAGACTAAAAACTCTATATGCAAAACACACCCCCAAACTTAAATCTAACATTGTCCTCAATGTTTCAAAAGATGATAAGAACACATATCAAGAGAACAAGGCAGAGCAGATTTAAAGGAAAGAGATTACCAAATGCAAAAAGGATGGTGCTAAACCAGAATTGAATGAATGCTTTGAAAGCAACCATTATGAGCGCAAGACAAAAAAGTTTGGTTAGCACACAAAAATATGAAAGAGATTAACTACTGGATCATATACAAGAAAAATTCACCATACACCAACAATCTAAAGAGTTGAGGATCAACCCAAAAAACGGAGTGCGGAAACATCAACAGCCTTACAGAATTATAACAGGACAACAATGCAAGTAAGACTGCATATGTGAATGAGTTACCCCCAAACCTAAATTTTTCAACAAATATACTTTTGGGTACAAAATCTAACAATTTCAGGGGAGTATCATGCACAAGATCTAGTTCAAAGTGGATTTTGTCAGGGATGGATGGAGAGACATGAGTAAACTCTAATTGAGGCTCATCAAAGGTATTATATTTATCTACAAAATAGTCCAAAAGGACTTGAGAAGCACACAGTTCTAATCCAAAGCTTGGAGTTGTCCACAAAATGGGTTTGACAACCTCTCGGCTGACATTAAGACAGTCATGTTGTGACTTAAGCATCGAATCATAACTCTCCAAGTTATTTTTATATGTGTTACTAAATGATTCAACTCTCCCTAAGTCAGAAACAAGTACCACATCATGCTCATGCTCATCAGACAAATAAATAAGTCCCAGTTCACAATCATCACCTATAACTTCAGTTTCATGCATAGGAATATCACAAGAAACTTCACATTGTGACTTAGGCAGAGAATCATACACATCAAATTTATTTTCATGCATAGTATCATTGGTGTCTACAGAAGATTCAACATTTTCTAAGTCAATATCAAGTTGTGTAGCATGCTCACTTTCACAAGATAATTTCACATGCTCAAGATCAGTATCAACATCACATGTATATGGAACATTAGAAGAAACATCATTCATTAAGGTCGAGGCAGAGAAGCCTAATGTCTCTGAACCCAAAGGTTCGACAATATTTTCATTAAAAACGTATTCTTCTAACATAACGTCATCATCATCATCATCATCATAGAAATGCATTTCCTTATTCCAAATTGTAGTATTTCTAGTCCCTTCATTTAAAACAAGTTCATATGCAATATCAGTTGCACGAGTAAGACTAGGCATACTATTTTCACATTTTATTTCATTAGGACAAACAAACACTTCATTCTGAAATTCCTCCCTTCCTACATTTTGTAAACAAATCAAATTCATTTTTAATAATGCATTAAGTTGTTCAATGGAAGGAGATTCAACAGTAGGAAATTCATAATCAATGTTATATGGTTTATCATGCAATACACTTCTAGCATTATTTTGTTCGATGAGTCTGAAATTTTCCTCCACAGATTGAGAAATACAAAATTGTTCAACTTCCCACTGTGGTGAATGATACATGTGTGCATGGTCATTAGGGTCTATAAAATACTGATCGCAACCTTCGAAAGGTTGATTATGGTCCCAATGACTATAAGCTTGGTATTGTGTCGGCATTTCATATTTTGGATTTTCATTATATTCTCTAGATTGCCTAAAATCATGCAAAATATAGCAATTCTCAGCAGGATGGTCTAAGCCTCCACATAAGGTACAAGCATAGATTTCAGATTGCATTTCTAAAGCTGTAATTTTAGCTTCTAACTGATCCAAAAATGATGACTGTGAGCTTTGGGCACTGTAAAGATGTTCATTTTCACCCTGTGGTGGATGATTCATGTGTAAATAGTTATTAGGGTTCATGTATTGATGTTCAGGACTGTGAAAATGACCATAAAAATCTCTATAACTAGTGACATCATGGTCTGTGGGTCGCTCATAACATGAAGCATGCCCGTAAGCAAGATCTCTAATGGATTTGTTTCCATCCCCAGTTGCAGACCAAAATCCTGACATGACCTCTAATTAGCACTAGGCTTGTTGCAGAGTTTCTTCATTTTTTTTATTTTTTTTTCAAGCCCGTTCTCTAATGACCTGGGGCATACACTAGAAAAACAAAATAAAAGAAGGAAAATCCTAAACAGAAGGGAAGTTCTATTCAATCACAAACAAGGCTGACTCTACCACAATAAACCTACCGATTTCTAGCAAACAAAAAGCATGATGGATCCACTTAGATTGTTTCCTAGACCAGCTTATAATCCTTCGAAAGGGAATTCGTTATAATCTGAGCAAACCCCTCTGGAATCAATCTGAGTTTAAGTAAATTAAATAAAGGCGAGGGAAGCTGCAGGAGCTTTGATACCCAAGGCCTCACCGCATTCCAAGGCGGCGCAGTCACGCATTCAATTTTCATAAAATATCATGAACTTCGAAGTATGCTTAAAGAGTAACCAATATTTTCCGAACGACTTTCCTACTAAGCTCGTTACCTTATAGGTCTCGTTCTATTTCAAATTTTAAAGCTTAGGTTCGCGTAGGTATCATTTTCCTAAGGCGGGCAAGAAGAGAACGGTGATGAAATCCGAATCCCTTATCTTGTATGGCCAGTCCTTTCCCTTTACTAGGAAATTAAAACAACCGTATTCAACTCCTCAACATGTATGCATACGAAGGAATACAGTAACTCGCTAACATGGGATTCACGAGTGTTTCGACAAGCTTACCTCCCGTTCCAGATGGGGGATGAACCGTTGTTGTCGACTCGGGCCACGACTCCTATGTCATGAACGAACCCGAGGGGCCGAGGTGATATTGTAATCACCGTCCTTCTCTGCAAATAGTTTGATATTTAATACTACCCTTCCGTTGGGTTTAAAAATAAAAATAAAAATAGAATGTCAAAGTCAAAGTCAAAGTCCAAAGTCCAAAATAAAGTGCAAAAGAAAAAGAAAATTACAAGAGTAAAGGAATCCTAATACAAACTAAAAATAAATAAAATAAACACTTTTTTTTTAATGTAAGAAAAATCTTCTTCTTCCGCTTCGCCTTGACTTCCACTACAACCTTGCAGGCACAATTATTCTGCAGTAAACGATATAAGGTTCGTGTTGTTGTAAACGATACTGCGTTTCTGTTGTTCACAAACGATACTGTGCTACGGCTGTTGAAGTGCGACAGTTTTCTGCGACTGTTCTGGGCGTGCCTTTGTTTTTTTTTTCGTGTTCTTGGATACGCTACAGTAACAGCGTCTTTTGTACAGTGTTTCAGCTACAGTAACAGAACATGCCTCAAGGCAACAATGCTGAAAATGCAAAAAGACAGAATGGATAAAATCTGAAAAGATGGTGCAAAGATGGATGAAGTGTACTAACTAAATTACATGATGCAATTTATATGAAATGCAACTAACTAGATGGTGAAAAATTTAACTAAAAATGCAGCTATAAGCTAGATAATGCAAGTATAAACACAACCTAAAGATGAAGTTATATGAATGATAATGAAGTGATTAAAACTAAAGTTACCACTGCAACTACAATGCTTATTGAACTAAGCTATGAATGCATAAGACAAATGGATGAAACACAAATGGAGTGACAAACAACTATTAATAGAACATATGCAAGATATATGAAGATGCAGGAATGCAGTTTCCAAATGAAATGATAGAATGCAAAATCTACATATTTAAAAACGCAACTAAGTTACACTATAATGACTGGAAAATAAGCTACAAACTAATATTTACAAGATTGAAAATCAGGAAGTGTAAACAGTAGAGCAATTATACTACAACAAGTCCCCGGCAACGGCGCCAAAAACTTGGTAGGCTCGGAAAAGATACCTACTTCTATGTATAAACTGCAAGTGCACAGTATCGACAAGCAACACAGGGCAAGCACAGGTCGAACCACAGAGACTTGGATAGTGATAGTTGATTCTAAAGAAGACTAACTGATTTCTATTCTAATGTAACACAAAGGGTTTGGTTTTGATGTCGAAACGACAAGATATAGTTGTTGAACAAGTAGATATGCAAAAACAGTTTGTAACAAGTAATTAAAGAGAACTAGGGTCTTCAAATCCACCACTAGCCTACACTATATATTCAACTAGTAATATTATTCTTGTCCTTATAGTAGATTCAAGTCTACCGTATATCTAAGGATTTTCTCCAATGGATAATTTAATCACAACTAAAGTATTTCTCCAAAGCATTAACTGTCTAATTAAAGCACAACTAATCTAAGGATCAATAATATTTTTAAGCATGAGTTGCAGCATAATCAACACAGTGGTATTCTAACTACAATGGATACATGGCATACATTGTGAGAGAAAAATGTTGATAAACTTGGATTAAATTCGATCTCTAAATCATTTTAAACATTCAAGAACAATACACAAAGTATAAATAACATAGAAGCAGACTAGGGCTTCATATAAACCCTAGCAAATAAATTTAGAACATGATGAAAATGGAATTAAAACAGAAATTAAAACTAGCAGTGAAGTGTCCGGCTACTCCGGCCATTACAATTCCTTCTCAATTTATAACCAAATTCTCTCCTTTTCTCAACCCTAAATTCGAATTCTAATAGAATATTAGTATTCTTCAAATGTCCCACAGTGCGCCCATGTGCCTTGCGTCAGTTCGCCCATCACTCCATGTTTCTGTGCGCCCATCGTGCTGCCATCTTTTCATTAACTAATGGCTATTCGCCTCCCAAGCTAGACCACGTGATGTGCAGCTGCTCCCACTCTGCCTCTACCGTCAGCTGCTGTCTCCTCTTTATTCTTCCACCACGTGATGTCCTTTTCACATTGTCATCTCCTCACGTTCATTGCTCCACGCTCGTACAAGCTGCCTCTTTTCTTCACGTGCTCACCATTTCGAGCTTCATCAGCTCAGTCCACATGAACTGTCAACAGCAAACCATGTTGTCTTCCACCTCGAGCTCTCAAAACAAATATTCTCCTTCACGTGCTCACCATCATTGCTCTAGATTGCAACAACCCATGCTATGATAGCCATAAGCTCTCCCATACTCCCACGAACAGCAAACCCGTGCTCCAACAGCAAACATTAGCCATCATCACCTTCACGTGAGTTCCAACAGCCTCTCGTTACCATGCTGCTCGGTTGATGCTACCATGTGATGTCCATCACGTTTCTCTTTTGCATCCCATGATTTCGGTTTTCCTTCTCCCACTATTTTTTTATTTATTTGGTACCTAAAAACACAAAATTAATGAGTACAAGTATTTATTCTTGGAAACAAAGAAAATACAGAATCTGGGATAATATATGATTTTAAAGCGCAAAAGATGAGTTAAATGCCAATAAAAACCTGTAGAAATATGCACTATTTGGCACTCATCAGTTACACCAATTACAAGGATCGATTACACAATACTCTATGATCGGTCACACCAATTACAAATATCGGTCATACAATCTCAGGTGATTACTTAGGATTGATTATACTAATTAATCAAAACTAGCCATACCCAATCATAAATTAAGCATTGTTATTAGTTATACTAAGATACACAACAAAGCTACGATCGGTTCTACCATCTCACACATATTGATAATCCAAAGATTTGCAATGAATAGCCGTACCAATAAGCCTAGCGATTTCCCATTCAATTCATAAAACAAGTTCATAAATGTACTTCCTTTAAATAAATGTAAAGCATTGTTTCCAAGGATGAAATCTTCACCATTACCCATTCACATAATCATAACAGCATTCATAAGATTATGTCGATGTCATATCTACGAAGTTCAAAAGATAAGCGTTATACTTCGTAGTCTAATTCCCTAATACTGTGATCATGTCTCACTACTATATTAATATATCCAATACGCAGCTTCACAGTTATGTTTTCAATATAGCACGACTTGAAAGATACGTTAGGAATGAAACAGTTAAAGTCAATATTACTAACATCAAGAGGAAGGATGATGTCGTTGTTGTAGCTCATTACTTCTTCATGTTCTTCAGGTCTTCGAGTAATACTTGTATGTCTCAACATTCCTATACTCTCTAGTACATAATCAAACAACTCTTAGATGAGTTTTGACGCACTAAAATATGATAATCAAACTTGACATACCAACGCTTGGTGGGTTCAACCGAGCTATGCTCTAACATAGTGATTGGTAGAACCGATTGAACCCATTATGTGATTTTATATTTGATTAATCACATAGTAATCTTGGAATACAGGTGAACCAATTCTAAACTTGTTTGGAAGTGTGGTATAACCAATTCTAATAATGTCAATCCATGTAAATATGAATAAGGATTTACAGTGAAAAGATGTCAGCATATTTTGACCACGTATAGTAACTCTTATCATTTATTGTTCAAAGATATTCCTTAGTACTCAAGGAGATCCTGTGCCGAAATAAATTGAGAATCTTTTAATTAAGGTTTTTGGTTTTATATGCTTTGATTATCACCAATTAAATGCATATCTCTGGAAAATAAAAATTAGTAATGTGCATTTACTAATTGGAGATTTTCTATTGAGAGATTTCGGAAATTACGGACAAGCATTTATTGGAATTAGGAAAACCTAATTTTGTTATTCATTGCATATCTTGAGAATATTTTCGGTTTTGGAAATTCCTTGGTGTCCAAACATCCTTGGTCTATAAATATTTAAGTTTGCATTTCTAGCAAACTATCCTAAGAGCCAGGAAAACTTCATTCTTGTTGTTTCTGGTGGATCCGTCTATTCGGAGTGGAAAGTATCCTAATTAGGTGAAATCTCTTACGACCGCTCGTTTAAAGACTTATGTGTGATCAAGAATCTCTACGAGTACCGTTAGTGGGAAACTAGATAATTGTAGTGTTATTAGTTTTCGATTGATTTGATTGACTAAAGGTTTTTGAAACTTTGATTGCACCTAGTTTGTTTATTCTTGAAAATCTTCTCTTCTGATATAAGATTCACTCAAACTAGATCGAAGTATCGAAGGGATCTTTATAACAGTTTGTAGATCTAAAGACATCTTGTGGTAATCTATTGTTAACAGACTCTGTTCTGCGTGTGATTGATCAGAAGAGATTCAAGTGGTGTTGTGCAGGTGTTTATTGAAGACGAAAGAATATTTGAAGATTTGACGACGAAGAATATTTCTTATTTAGTTCTCATATCTTTTGTGTGTGCACAAATCTTGATCGGCTGGGATCCAACTAGAATCATATTTATTTTATTGATTAGTTGCGTAAGATCGGCATTCTCAATATATCTCTTTGAGGTTTATTTTGATTGCGTTTGAATCTAAACTTGACTACTTTTGTAGTTATTGGATAGATTGATATACCCAGGCAAAGGATTTTATTAGATTAAACGAAAGAGCCTTTGCGTATGACTTGAGATATCTTTATCTTGAAAGAATCGAAAGAGTTGTTGCCAAACAGATTTGTTGTTCCTTTACTGTTTATAATACGATCCAAAGGAATTGTTTCAGTGTGTGCACTCATTGAAGTCGTAAGTGCAGGGATACTGAGGAAACTAAGTTAACTAGGGGTAGTTTCTTGGTCTCAACTATATGAAGTTAGTGTAGATTTTGTATATCAGTTTAATTCTGAGAGTATTTAATTCTATACTAGGTCCCGGGGATTTTCTGTATTTGTAGTTTTCCTCTTTAACCAAATCTTGTTGTGTAATTTACTTTTATTTTTAGCAATTATATTTGTTTATATAATTTAAAGTAAATTACACAAACGTTAACTTTGCATATACTTGATAGTGATCTTACAGAGTTTGGTTAAGTTCGAACCTATTATCAAGTATCATACTTCGTTGTTGTATTGTCTCAATCTTGTATTCATAGTCAATCACACAAGTTATCTTGTTGTCACATTGTCTCGATCTCGTATCCATAGACGATCACATGAAGTGTGAAGCGATTTGTTGTATTGTCTCGACTCAGTCTATAGACAATCACTTCTTGTAGAGGACTTATAGGTGGATAAATAAAAGATTGTGGTGTATTTGGGTACCCTCGTCTTTTCAAAGTCTTCAAGTCGTTAACCTAATATGCTTTTGGAAAAACCTAGGTTTAAGGAGAATCGACTCTAGTCTCAACTAGGACACAAGAAAGTGTTTGTATTGGATTTTCCAGTTGCTAGAGTTCTCCCTTATATAGTCTTTCAAATCAAGGTTTGCTTACAATCAAAGCTAAGATAGCTTAGTAACAAAGCATTCAATATTCACTGTTAGATGAAAACCTAATTTAAGATTCAAGCTAAGTTTGCTTAAAACCAAAGCAATATTTTTCTACCATTAGATGGTCTTAGCTTGTTACACACAGATGAAATATACCTTCATTTAGATATAGGTAACCGTACATAAACGTGTATATTGAGTTGGCTGAATAATAGTTTACCGAAGTTAGCCATATGAGCACTTTTGTTTTAACCACATCCATCTGACACATCTAGATCAAATATGATGATCAATCAATCATGAAGGATAATTAAATGAATCTAATTGTGTTTCATAGAGTTATTCAATTGTTCAATATCTCGTAGAAATATATATGAACAAATTGAATCAAAATCGGATTGATTAGTAATCGTACAAAGTACTTATACAAAAATTAATTCATGAACATTAAGTCATGGTTTGCAAAGATCGCATTCCTTAATTCATAATTGTATTTGATCATGAGAATAAATTACATAGTTAACCGATTTTAGAGCTTAACTACTAAGTTTGCAAACAAGTACACAAACTATAGCTTCCGAACTTTGGTCTTGTCCAACCGTTTGTAATCGGGTATGCAAACATCCGTCCTTGACCTAACTCAGGTATAACCGTTCACATACTAGGTATGCAAACAAGGTTCTCAGACCTGAATCATACCAAAAATGTTTGCATACTAGGTATGCATACTGTGTTGTATCCAGACAAAGGTTATTTGTTCTGAACTCCCATTTCAATAATTGAAACATCCTTAGAAGACGACAATAGCTGTCTCACACAAACTATTAGTTTCAAGTAATTTTCAAGTGATCGAATGCTCATACGAAACTTTCTGAGTCGACACAAATTATGTAAGATGTTTCAAGGCAATTTCCACATGATCATCTTTTGACTTAATATTTAGTTTCCAACAAATAAATTGTTTCCAACTAAAATTGTCAAGAATGTGATGAACGTAGCTAAAGAAAAAATATTTCAACTCGTATTTCGAGAAATAGATAAGCGAGATAAACTCAGCTCAAAATATCAAATGTGTATAATATAAAATTCAGTATAGTTATACAACTTAGTCTCATTAGGAGACAGAATAGAATAGACTTCTGAGTGATAGATAAATTTTAGTCTCCACATACCTTTTGTTGATGTGTTCCTCCAAGATCCCCTAAGTATATCTTGGTCTTCAATTGATGAACTCCGTGAAGTCTAAATCTCAACTACACATTATTTCCTAATCCGAGACATAGCCATAAGTATACTAGAATTCAAGACTTATAGTTTTGATCAACTAAAATTGACAAACAAGCTTGAGATAGCAATGCTTGCGAGTTCGACCGAGCAATGCTCTAAAAAAATCAAAGATGTGGATACTCATACAAGAACAAATTCTTTTAACATAAATTTAAAGCCATTTTTCTAGCGCCAAACTGTAACCGCTGAAAACCCGACTAGTGGATTAAGCCGAGTTCGCAGTACACGTAAATGAAATCGTTTGCACAAATCAATCAAATGTAGACAATCAACAGATCAATAAGGAATAAAGTAGAGATGAAATCATAAATAACAGAAAAAATATATAACACAGTAGTTTAATGTGGGTCGACATAGCCTACGTCCATGGGATGATGAGGGTATGGATTCCATTAAGTTCTGATCATATTACATGGGTAGAGTTGGAGAAGAAATGGAGTTCAGAGATATGAATCGAGGGGGTGCAGGCGACCAACCCCCTTCTAAACATACATCTCTTTCTTTATATAGGGTATATTGGTATTTGTTATTTACTTTATTATCCTTAGCTTAATTTCTAAGCACACTTAGTAATGATGTGGTGTATGGCGCAGTAGAGTGTTAAATTGCTCCTCCTTTCATCTTGCGCCATGCGTCGTGGTGTATTTTTGGTATTTACAGTGTATTTTTTTTGTAAGTGCAGGTTACAAGCCTTATAACTCATTCTAAGAACACAAATACAATAAGGCATTTTTTTTTCTCCTCCCCCCCCCCCCCCAACACCACACACACACTCTCACCCCTTTTTGTTTTCCAACAAAAACACCTCTAACTCCTTTTCTGCTCAGATCTAGTCCGTTTTGGGCTAGATTTTAGCAGGTTTCTTCATTTTCTTCCTTATTTATAGGTTAGTTAGTAAGTTTAGTTTAGTTTAGTTTAGCTATTATTATGTTTTTTAGTTATCTACATCATTATGGTGGCTTCATCTCCTTTTCGAAGGTTATTTACGCTTTAATGGCGGTTCTTGGTTACTAGTTTGGGTTTTAAGGTCAATATGGATGTTATCAAATAACGAAACCTTCATCTTTGTTGTCTCCGGCGACAAAATCTTCATCATTCATTTATCCGATGACAGAAACTACGGCGGTGATTTTTAGACGACTGAATCTCCATCCCTTTATAAGAGATTTGAAAAAATCACTCCTATTTTGGGAGCACACTTTCTATAGAAGAAAATCAAACAAAATGGTTGGATTTTAATTCCAAAAAGAACCATTTTTCCTCCGATTTAATTAGATCTTGTTCATACTTATATTTTTCTTACTCCGGTAATCCTTCTCTTCCTCTTGTCGGATTCCTCGGTATTGTACTCTTACGGTATGATCTTGTTTCTTTGTAGTCTCTTATTTTCGATCTTAAACTCATTGTAACTTTATATTACCATTAATGAAAAGGTCATTTGTTTATCATAAATAAATAAATAAAACTTTCTAAAAACACCATTATATGTAAAGAATAGAGCTTCAGTTAAATAAAATAGGACTTATAGGAATGTCCTTAAACACATTAGTCTCTGACAACCACAACACAATAGATTGTCTAATCACTAGACAGAGATCATCCACCTCTTTAGGTCTTCCCCCATATACTCTGGAGTTTATCTCAATCCATGTGTACCATAACACAGCATAAATGACCTTTCACCGGACTTCTTTACATCTTCCTTTCAAGTTGTTCTGTTTCCATACTTCAAACTGTAATTTCACAGACATAGAGGAAACCCATATCACTCTGAATGCCTCCATAAATCTTGAGTAGACTTTAAAAACATAATCACACTGAAGAAGCATGTGATCAGCAGTCTCCTTCAAATTATTACAAAACACACATTGATCATTCTGCACTTTAATACCTCTATGCTTGAGCATGCTTCTAGTATGAAATGAATCATGGAAGTGAGCCCAGAGCATAAAACTCACTTTATGAGGAATATGTTTCCTCTAAAACAAACTACATCCTCCTGGGCTTGTAGTTCATAGCTTTTCTTAACTGAGAAACCATCATAAAAATCCACATAATCTCCATCCTCAATCATCCAATTAACGCACTGGTCCCAAGACTCCTAACTCATTACACAACCTATCCCACTCCAACTGTTCAACTCCAGATAGAATCATTCTTGTATTACATGTTAAATTTCCATCCATAATCATATATGTTATTGATGCAAACTTATCACTACAAACCTTTTAAATTATTTGGATACTTTTACTTAAGCTTTCCAAAAGCAGTCCAATTATCCCACCAAAATCTAATTGAATTTCCATTATTCATCTTCAATCTCACGTGCTCTTGCAAGAAAACAAATGAATTCAAAATGTTTTACCAGACACTCCTTCCTTTAGGCCTCTCATAATTTGTTGGCAACAAAACCTCTGGATTATTGTTAAACTTTTGTTGAACTATTTTCCTCCATATAACTGTTTTCTCCCTTGTATATCTCCATATCCACTTAGCTTTCAGTGCTTTACTAGTGAATCTAAGATTCTTAATACCTAATCCACCAAATTTCTTTGGTTTACAGATCTTCAACCAAGAAACCAAATACATATTCCTCTTTTAATTTCTTAAGTCCCACTAGAAATTCCTTATTAGCCTATCTAGCTTCATCTCCACAGAAACTAGCATATGAATAAGAGAAAGAAAATAAACTGGTAAGATAGACAAACAACTTTTGATCAAAACCAATCTCCCAGCTTTAGATAAGAACGTCCTCTTTCATGGAGCTAACTTCACTTTCATTCTTTGCAAAACCTCATCCCACACTTGAAGTAGCACTAAACGGCAGTCCAAGATGCTTAATTGGCAACTGCTCCACCTTACAGCCTAACTCCAAAGATAAAGATCTCACCATGTTATCAGCCCCAACACTAATCATTGAGCTATTTTCAAAGTTTAATATTAGCCTTGTCAACATTTCAAAAGTATTGAAAATAATGAAAAGACTCCTAATATCTTCAATCTTTTCATCATCATCAACAAATTAGATATGGGAAATTATAATACCATTCTCCACCAGTTGAAAACCATTAATATGTCATCTTAATGTAGCATCCTTCAACAATTTAGATAAAATTTCCACCATTAACAAAAACAGAAAAGGAGACAATGAGTCCCATGTCTCAACCCTTTAGGAGGTTTAAATTTCTCAGTTGAACTACCATTTACTGGAACTGCAATATATATTAGCATTAGGAATACACCATTTAATCCAAAAATCCACTTCCCTCCAATGCCATGCTTCTCCAAAACTCTCAACAGTGATTTCCACTTCACATGATCAAATGATTTCTACATATCTACCTTACATAGCACTCCTAGCCTTTTCTCCTTCAAACTACTATCAATGCATTCACTTGCAATAAGAACATCATCCAAAATATGCTTATCTTTCACAAAAGCACCCTGATATTCATATACCAGCTTGTGCATAACTCTTTTTAACTTATTTGTCGATATTTTTGACATAATTTTGTATGCACTTCCCAACAAGCTCAAAGGCCTAAATTCTTTAGGTGCACTTGAATCCTCCTTCTTTGGAATTAAAGAACGGTTGAGCCTCCAATCCCAAGAGCCATACTGGTAAAATTCTGCCATCAACTTCATAATATCTACACTGATAATTGGCCAACAATATTTATAAAGTTCCATATAAAATCCACCAGGACCTGGGGATTTATTAACTCCACTATGCGTAATGACATTAAAAACTTCATTGTCAAGAGAAATGCAAATTGTCAAGAGAAAATGCAAATTGTCAAGAGAAAATGCAACATCATTGTCTTCTGCATAAAGATTTGTATAAAATTCCTCATTTCCAGCTTAATACTATCATGATCAAAGTACTCAACGCCATTCACATCTAGCTTAACAAATGTTTATCTTTTTCCTAGCATTTACAATTTTGAAGAAATAAGAAGTATTAGGGCCTCCCTATCTAAAGTTATTTTGCTTAGCCCTTGCATACCATTTTCTAGCTTCCACAACAGTGATATTCTTCATTTTAAGTAAATTATGCAATCTATCACCAAACTGCTTCTTTGTCAGTGGATGAGTTTCCTCCATTTGGTCAAGATAATCAGTATTTTCTGTCATTTCAGCCTTCTCCCTTCTGACACCACCAAACTCCTTACTACTCTAATTATTCAATATAGACTTAAGATTTTGAAGCTTCTTGAAAAATATAAAGCTAGTTGAACCCTCAAACTTCATCATACTCTACCACTGCTCCATATTCCTTATAAAATCTTGATGATGAATCCATCTAATCAAAAAATTTGAAGTATGGCTTACATTGAATACCGGGTTTAATTACCATCATGATTGTTTTATAATCAGAAATTACTCTAGTAAGAGCCATCTGCACATCATTTAGAAACATGACATCAAAATGCACACTCAACATGAACCTGTCTAATCTACAAAATAAAGGATCAATTTGCATATCTAACCAAGTAAATGCACCACCTAACAAAGGTAAATCCACCAACTCCTTTTTATAGATGAACTTGCTCAGAAATGTGTTATTTCTACTATCCACATATTCCCTTCTCTCTTTACTACCTCTCACACCATTAACATCTCTTGCATAACAGATAGGACCGTTCCACCAAATCCTAACTTCCTCCATATCATTCCAAAAAACTTCTCTCTCATTGTAATCACAAGGTGGGAATACATATTACAGACAACCAATTTATTCCCATCGGACTTAAAAGTACAAAGGATGGAGATTTTGTTTTTACCTATTCTCACATCCTCTTGCACCAAATTATTCTTGTCCCATATAGTAAGTAAGCCTCCACTGCTTCCAACTGAAGACAAATATAACCAATCAAAGTCAGAGTCATACCATGTTTGCATAACCATCCATTGATTTATCTTCATTATCTTTGTATCTTGCATCATACAAACCTACACTTTTGAGCCAACACCAGATTTTTCATAACAACCATCTTATCATACGAATTAAGAAATCAAATATTCCAAATGATCAGTTTAAGATCCATTAAGAATTTTGAACTGACTCCACCACATTCAATGGATTTATCTCCATTAAGGCAAGCTCCTTATCTCAAACACCTTCAATTCTCCTCACAGCTTCATCCTCTTTTTCAGCATTCACCTTCTTAAACCTTTCTTTATATTTCATCACCTATTTCAAAACAATCTCCTATATCTCCACTAAGGCAAGATCCTTATCTCAAACACCTTCAATTCTCCTCACAGCTTCATCCTCCTTTTCAGCATTCACCTTATTAAACCTTTCTTTATATTTCATCATCTCCTTATCACCTTCACAAATTTCCCCATATGAACAAAAATGCATCATCATCAATTCCGCAATCTCCATTACCTTATCTATACTCTCAGTGTGAGATAATTGAACATCACCAAGCTTCATTACAATTTTTCTTTCTATCTCCGAAAGCAAATTCATCTCACCAACTTCTTCATTGCCTACCAACGACTGGATTTCCCTCATCACCCCCATTCTCCACTTCAATAATTGGGGTATCCCAATCCTGAGTTGTTGTTTTTGAACCCCCAATGGTCGAATTTTGACCAAATAAGTTTGACCTGAATTTTGAATTTTGTTTGACTTTCCCTGAGAAACGTACACCCACAAACCAGATTCATTTCCTGAGTCGGCTCTTCTTTCAGCATAGTTTACTTGACTCACTTCTTTCAGCACAGTTGACTGACTTAATTCTTACTGAGTTTTCAACTAATCGCATATTACGCGCTACCAGATCAGGGTTAACAATATTTTGAATTTGAGCAGGAGAAAGTTTTTCAAAATATGAGTCAAATTCTCAAACTTCTCGCCTATAATTATCATCAACAACTTGATCTTCTCCTGATAATGCGGATCCCATTCTGCCATTAGTTCCACCTTCTTGGCACCCACCTCCGTCACCAGCACCGCTAGAACTTGGATGATATTACCTTAGGAACGCTAACTTTCTCACATCCAATTGAAGGGCAATTTTCAACTTTCTCATACAAAGAATTGAAGAAATTTCTCATACAACATGAAAAACGAAGAACGAAGAATTTTAGCAAAGTTTTATTCACTACAGTTTTTATATCAATTTAGGAAAACCGAGTTTAAGGGGGAGTGTTTATTTACTGTCTTAGATAAAGTTTAATAGGGGTGTCATTTTATCTTTACTTCTTATGTATTAGGGTTATCTTCCTTTATAAGGACAAACCCCTCTCTTATGCTTCACACAATCAATACAACTATTTACTACTTATCCTGAAACTCTGTCACCACTAGTACCTTTACATGCACGTACATATATATCATGTGGGCGACTTGTACAATTACTATGACAGATATTAGCAATATCTTATTTTATATATAATAGTGATTAAAGTTTAGATTTATTTAAAAAAAAATCAATAATTTAGTTAGTGTGGTTACGATTCACTCTGTAAAATGGGTTCATTTAGTTAGTGATTCACTATGTAAAATGGGTTCATAATAGAAATTACAGGATAAGCATTTTTTGACCTGGTCAAAATTACAGGATACCTACTTTGGGCATCTCAATATCAGGGCCGGCCCTGGTAGCGTTATTTACCGATCTTCATGTTTCGGCGCCTTCTCCAATTCCAGTCATTGCCACAGCCAGGCTGCCTTAGATATTGCAAATAATCATGTTTTTCATGAACGTGCAAAGCATTAGATGCATTGTCATTTCGTTCGTGAGCACATCCTTTGCAATCTCATTCAACCACAATATATAGCTTCTGAATCTCAACTTGCTGATATTTTTACGAAGCCTCCGGGTGCAATCAATTCAGGAAGCCTGTAAGCAAGTTGGGCAGGCTACCTTAGATATTGCAAATAATCATGTTTTTCACGCACGTGCAAAGCATAAGATGCATTGTCATTTCGTTCGTGAGCACATCCTTCGCAATCTCATTCAACCACAATATATAGCTTCTGAATCTCAACAATCAATTCAGGAAACCTGTAAGCAAGTTGGGCATTTGATTCTCCGCCTGCTCCAGCTTGATGGGGATATTGGCGTGTATGCATTCACCAATCCACACGTTTACTTAATTCGTATTTGTATTCTGGTTGTATTGATAGCTGCATGCTGTAATATAGGATAGCCTGACTAGGTAAATCTAGAATTAGTCGATGCTGATCTCGTATCTATTAAAGCTATGTACTGCCACAAATTTTTCAGAACGTACATGCTGAATTGTTCCAGTTATAAACAAAAAAGTTATACTGATGAGATGAAGCAGTTCGGAGGTGTATCATATCGGTATTGGTATCTATACGGGTATGGCCGCTCCCTTCAGGTATCGGTGCAACCCATTTGAAAGAATGATCAAGAGAGATATTGTTGGAAAATGGTATCCAATTTTCATATATGAATAGGAAAATCTCTAACTAGTACCGTATTGGATTTTGGGCTGTATTACTGGGATTAATCTTAGCTTGGCCTGTTAGATATGTTAAGTAAGTTTTAATTTGGAAACCAACAGAAACCTAAAAACGAAACGTGAAGGATCGCAACCTTAGGAATTCAAGTTGGAATTCAAAAGATACAACCCTTGAGAATCCGTGAAGAGTCATGTTTCTTCATTAAAGAGGTACTTGAAGCATCATGATTGTTCATTGAAAAGGTACCAATGATTTTTATAAATACCTTGCACTTATCATTCTACTGCATTCTAAAATCATCTTTCAAGTTTTATGTCAAAGAGAGAGTTCATCACTTTAAGTTTTGGTTCGCCATTTCTCGAAGTTTGGAGTGCTACTACATCGAGAAGCAAGTCGTTATATCCTGGGAGACAGACATCGATAATCCGTAAGCACTAGTGCGGGGTGAATCTGTCTTAAGGCTAGAGGATATAATCCTGGCCTCGACTTTGGTTTCGTCTAATTGGGTTTGTATATTTCTTCCTCTCTGTTTGTTTCATTGCAGTTTATACACAAGAAACTAAATGAAGGTATTTAGTAGATATATGCATATGTAGTACCCTTTCAGTTAGAGATATGGATCATAAACGAATTTAAAGTTCATTGAATCGGATGTATAACCACCTTTCCAGTAGCTCTGCCTGCTTCAAGATAAGTAAACGCTTCGACGACTTGAGAGAATGGAAATGGACCCTTGGGATCGATCATTGGTTTAATCTTCCCACTTTCCAAATACGGGTTCAGTTTATTTAACACCTCTCTGTTGGAAGTGACTACAAATCTAAAACCGGGTGGAGTGACTGCACCTGTTAGCACCACAACACTTCCACCTTCTTTAATGGCTTTCACCGCCTTATCTGACTGCCCTGTTTCATATAAAAAGGAAAATGTATATAGTAACTCCAAGGCTTAATCTGTTGCTTAATTCATATATTATTATCATTGTAGGAGATTGCCAATATCTTACCAACTGCATCAAACACAACATCGAATTTCTCTGGAAGATCTTCAAAATTTTCCATGGTGTAGTCAATGGCCAAATCGACACCCAAGCTTTTTAATAGCTCTATTTTCCCCGTGCTAGAAGTAGCTGCGACTTTTGATGCCCCGAATACCTGCTTTGCCAGCTTTTCTCGGAAAGAAAACAAAATTATTCATTTATTGGTTCCATCCAACACAAACATATAAAAAGCATAAGGAACAAAAAGCAAAAGATACCTGAATTGCCAGTGATCCAACTCCACCAGCACCACCTAAAACAAGAACTGATTTACCAGCCGATAACCCCGTTCTTTCAAGACCTTCATAAGCCGTTTGGATGGCGAGAGGAAGTCCAGCAGCCTGACTGAAGTCCAAATTCTTGGGCTTTAAAGCCAACAATTTCTCCTCAACTGCAGTGAACTCAGCTAATGATCCAAACTGGTGGGGGTTCTCCAAAGCCTTCTCATTTATGTTTCCGTATACTTCATCGCCATTTTTCAAGTTCTTCACTTGGCTTCCAACTTTAACAACTGTACCAGCAACATCATAGCCCGGAACAGTCTACACAGAAACTCCCATTTAATAAATGAATAAATCCATCTTTCGCAATGGTCGCAGCAATTGAGTACCCAGTCATGCTTACATAGATTAGGCAGGATGCTACACTAAACTTTGATCTCAATTGGCATTTTGTACCTAATAGCTAATAGAGAGGCAAGAGAGTTTTGAGTTTTTGCCTTTCATGGTGTGTTTCTGTCCATGTTTGGCACTTTTTTTAAAGACTTGATATAAACTAGTCAACTACAATAAAATTCAACATTGTCCCCTCACAAATTATGGCGCACTTACCTATGCATCATGCAAATCTTTCATATGTAGCAAACAGATTCCAAGTAGAAGCAAACAGATTCCAAGTAGAAAAAAACTAGAAGAACTTCAGAAATCCAGAAAAGAACTTACAGGTAGAGGAGAATCAGTTGCTTTAAATTTTCCTTGCCTTCTCTTTCCATCAACTGGATTGAGTGCTGCAGCAACAACCTTGAGTAGAACTTGGTCCTCAGTGATTTCAGGAACTGAAACTTTTGAGTCAAACTTAAGAACATCAATGCCACCATACTCTCCATAAACCCAAGCCTTCATTTCAGAAGGTACAGCAGAAATTGCTGTAGTCTCTGTTGAAGAAGCAGGAGAAGATGCAGAAATTCTTAGAGATGGGTATCTTGAAGTTGTGGAGATAATGTTTGCTCTTGTTCTTAATGTTTTGGAGAAGAGTGAGCAAGGTTTTAGAGAGATAGCTAATGGGCGTAGCGATGCCAGAGAAGAATCACAGAGAGGAGCATGAAATTGGTTAGTGTTGGTACATAGAGCTTCCATTGCTATTTGCTAGCCGCCTAGCAAGTGTTGGTATACTTTCCTTCTTTTCTTCCCCTACTTATCACTTCCCTGCCCTGACTGAGCTTTTATATCCAAGTGTTCTTTTTTTTTTTTTTTTTTTTTTTCTGTTGCAGGATATAATTACTTTTGCTATTCTTTTACGTTTAGCTCCAATAGTAGTAGTACCATGCACAATTGATACAATTCACTTGTTACAACTTAAAAAGATTCGTATAGAGGGATAAGAAAAGGATTGTGATCCACAATAGACGTGCATAGGATAAAGAAACTGGCGTTATTTCCGTCACCCACATGAAAAGTGAGTGAACAAACTCGTCCGTTCACCAAATAAAAACTGCCTTGCACTCGCACGACTAGATGATCAGTGGTTTGCGTATCTGAAGAAGCAAAGATCACACAAGCAGATATAAACAGACAGAATTGCTGTGAAATGAGTAATTATAGGATTCCGTACATAGCATTGAAACGTTTAAGAAGGAGGTATGATTCTTGCACTCAAGAGTCAAGAGTCTATACAATGATACAAAAAAAAAAAAAAAAGGGTAGACAATGATATACATTGCACAACAAGAAACCCCTTGGAAATTGGGATATTGGAAAAAAGATCCGAGGAATTCGCATGGAGAAGATGAAGTTACTCAGTATTGTGTTCATCAAGTGGGGGACTGGTGCTTTTTCATGTTGTGTAACGATTAAGAACATTCCCACGGTATCTGTCTCAACTGGCCACCACTAATGTATCTCCGACTCTGGAGAGCCTCTCATCAAAGGATACACAGATAAAATACTATAACAAATGACTCACTCCGGTAGTTTCAAGCGGCTGAATAAAACAAGGAAGCTTTGCTCTGGCACAACATACAAGAATCCTAGGTCTGCACCTTTGATATATGGTCCCATGCCCTGCGCATCAGGAATTAGGAGAGAGTTAATATATGAAATGAAACTACTTGACCATTGAAAGGAACACTAAAAACTTATGAATATCCTCTCTTTAATTACCTTTCCTCTAAGTTGCAGTAGTTCACCATCAACCCACTGTGGTTTGCGAAACCCAAATTCTGCTATTCTTCCTTGACCTTTGTAACTAGCAACCTGGAATAAACACCAGTTAACAAATCAGCTCCTAGAATTTAGGAAATGGACAGCAAATTTTTATGGATACCCAATGGAAGGTATATTTACCACTCCAAGTTCATCTGGAAAAGCCCCACGGTTGGCATTCCTGTTTGCTTTACCAATTTTAGCTCGAAACGTTACCTGAACAACAAAATTTAACAAAAAATGCTTAATTTATTTCACAGGATGAAAAGAGAAGAAACATCTAATTACATACAGGGTTTTGATAAATACCTCCCCGGCAGGAACATTAAGATCCCCAGTCAGTTTTACTGCCTCAACGTACTCAAAAAATTCCACATTTTCTACATCATCTGTACTATTCCAGTAACCGAACTTACGGGTTAACTGTACCACCTCTGGACCATATGGGCCAAAAGCTCCAATATAGAGACCTGCATATTGATGAGCTTGTGTTATCCGCAAAATACTGAAGTGTTGTTACTTCTATAAAGTCAAGCTGCAAAACAAGTAAATGGAAGTAACTCACCAGTAAAGGGATCGGAATCATCATTTGAGATGATTCGGCTGAAATTTGTATTCGTTGATAGTCTGTTGTGCTTTTGAGCCTGACTAACTGCAAGCTTGACAATCTCACGAACATCTTTTGAAATCTAAGAACCAACAAGAAGTAATAAGATCACATATTTGACCACAAATGACACAGATTCTAACAAGAATAAAACATGATCTAAGACACACTGCATATACTTTCGGCCTATAATGCTTTACATAACTTTCCTACGTTACTATGTACCCAGTTGCATACTAGATACTCGCATAAACCATCGAAGGACCAAAATATCAGTCTGAGAAACAACAACTAAAAATATCTAACTTTGAGGTAGTCAAAGTCAATTTTCAACAAAATGAAAGCATTGTTTCTCCACAACTAACTCACCTTAGAAGGAACCTTATCCACACTCCAAAATGCCTTGGCAACATCACGGGGCATGAGCTCAGAAACTCCCTCAGCTGCAACAGTTGCCAATTTGACCTCAGACACTTCCATCTCACCAATATCAGCATCTACAATTTTCTCAGGAATATGTAGGACAAATGAATCCTTTTCCATATCCCTTATTTCTGCTGGAGAGCGTACAAAATCATCTTTTAACGGTATATCGTCCTTGTTGTGTAGTACACCACCAATAAAAAGTTTCATAGCCAAACTCTTGCTCTCATCCCTTGTGCTGGGACCTTCTCTCAGTTGAATACCCTCCGGAAGAACCTCATCTAGGCTTTCAGTTTCATTTTCAGAAGCATCTGTCTTCTCATTTTCATTTTCTTGCACTAGCTGCTCCAAGGATTCACCATCTTCTATTATCTCCTCTGACACATTTACGTTCATGACTTTGAGTTTTAATCCAGGAATTTTATCTTTAAGAAAGTTAATAACCCCTTTTATTCCTTCTTCACTTGTGTCCCTAATGTTCACGCTCTTCGTATCCTGACTCTTATGTGGCTCATCGTCTTCATTATCCACACTCTTGTCTGTAGCATTTTCAGAATCGACATTGGGTGGATCCTCTGACACTTTTGATGGTGTTATTGATGATGATGAAGAAACTGTCGAATTTCCTTTGTTTCGTCGCAAAAATACCACCTGTCCAGATACAGGAATGTAATCATCGAACCTTCAAATATCACTGAAACTAATAGAAGAGATCACACATCATTAACTTCACAACCATACGTTTCCGCTTAGTCAAAACAAGTCTCACTTTTATTAGTGGTGACATTAATACTGAGAAACACTGTAAATTTGCTCATTTGAAGGAAAACCCAATTCGATTCAATATAGAAATAGGCGTAAGTAACTGACTTTGAACAACCAATATTCAGTCGTCGTGGTTGATACAAGCACATTGGTTTCTGACACAATCAATGCCCGAAATATTACCTGCTGCATGTATCTATCATTGGCATCTTTGACGACAAAAATTTCAAATAATGGGGTCCCCGAAGATTTAGTAATCAATTGCCTGGAACAAACATAACCCATTTTTAAATTTACCGTCAATAGAATCAGTGAAAACCAAGACAATGAATGATATGCTAGAAAAAGTGTCCACCTTGGAGTATAACTCTTGGCCACAAATCTACCAACACCGGGGGTTATTCTTACAACTCTTCCAAAAGGATCATCAAAATCCTTTGAACAGCCAACCCACCAGCCTACCTGCAAAATGTTGGAATTATAAGGGTTAATTCCTTAATCACTTTTTGAATAGAAATTAGTTGAAGGGACTAAGCCAAGGGTTGGGAAGGTATAATATTTGGTTTCAAATACTAACCACCCAAACAGTTCCTAAACTACAAGTTGTGTCTTTCCTGAAGGGTTTTGAGTCTGTTAAAGGACCAAACGTGGTGTCTTTTGGGAACAGGCTCTTTCCCCTATTTTTCAGTCATCAATTCTCTTATAAAACCTCCAAAAGTTCTCTAGTTCTATATAAGTTTTTACTCCGGTTTCCTGTTTGAGTTTTGAGTGTCGAAAAGAGATTACATAAAGCACAATTTAGTTTGATAGTTCTTGATTGATTGAAGTGCTGCATCAACCAAGAAGGAGATTGTTGTATCCTGGGAGACGAACGCCAATTAACCATACGGCATCATTGTGGGGGCGTAATCGTTTTAAGGACATAGAGAAGTTCTCTAGCCTCAATCTAATTATTATTTTGTTTATCTTCTTCTCTCTGCCCTCATCTATCTTCTCTGTGAATGAATGTTTGCATTTCATTAATAGTGTAATTGTGGTAATCCTTGTTGAGATTGCACAGTTGGGTATTGATTGAATAATCCAACATAGCAGGTGCGGTATACAAATTCGTGTTGAAGTGTGTCGACATCAGTATACATTTCTGTGCAAAATAAGTGTTTGCATTAATGTCTCAGTGGTATCTAGTAAAAATTTAAGTTATTGACTTGCATAAATTTGACGTTTCTACATTAACTTGTCTCTTGTGATTATACTTAGTATATTTTCCAACACAAAAATATAAGAATATTATTGACCCAGTACCCACTATTTTTATCTCTTTAACTTTAATAGCCAGTTATCCTAGGGTGCACATGTCCCACATGGATACCCTATTCACTGATGGATGGGCAACCCATTTGGGTAAATGCTTAGCATGTACAGAAGATAGGACACCACGCGCCATATGCTAGAGCAGTATAACATTTTTATTTACTTGCTTAATAGTTTCTTGTATGAGATTACTAAATGAACAAAATTATGTCTGACAAAAGATAACAAGTTACATCTTCTGATGACTAATGATTAAGAAAATTACCAGGTTGCTTCCTGAAATTCGACATAGTTTCGATGCATCATGGTAACGCTCTTCATCTATCGCATTCTACCAAAATAGACATACACATTCACAGTCAGTTGCTTCACATAAGTATATGTATATGGATGCAAATCATACCACTACTGACCGTTAATAGTTAAATTACCTTCAATTGGGACATGATTTCAGCTACAGAATCCTTAGATGTCGCTTCTGCAATTGCCCTTTTTAGCTTTACAGCTTCTTCAAAATCTTCCTTCTCAACTGCATCTCTTAGTTGATACTGTAATATACAACATAAACACTCAACATCGAGAATAAAATGGCACTTTGGTTATTTTTTGCAAAAACATGGGTGTTAATATTACCTTAAGAACAGAAGAGATACTCTCAGTTTCTTCGATTTCTGAAAAACGTTGATTCCAACGTGACCAATCCCATTCAGTAGAAGATGATGAAGAAGAAGATGATGAATTACTACACCGACAAGATAAATTCTTATTACTAAGATTTCGAGATTTTCTGAAACTTGGTGTTTTTTGAGGTATTGAACAGAAAAACCTGAGATTAGTTTCTTTTCTAGGGATAAGTGAAAAATTTGATTGCGGTTTTCTCATTTGGAATATAGGGTTTGCATTCTGCAATCCTAATCCACTTGCTACCACCATCTCTTCTTCTTCTGTGCAAGTCTTTCCCTAGAAAGGACGGCTCTGAGAAAGAAGAATAAATAAGGCAAATATTTTACAACAATAATTTAAGGAGGTACCAGGTTCAAGTCCCTATTTACGTAATATTACAGGAATTAACATGGAAGGTAGTGTTATTTTATCCCCTTGTGACACAATCTCGCCCCTCTCCCGCTTCGGCTCCCCTTGGCAAGGTTACCCATGAGACTCGCTGGTAGGCTAGCACAACAACCTGTTCAATTAATGTAGTAGTAGGCTAGCTTGTTAGCAAGACAACAACCTGTTCAATTAATGTAGTAATATGTCGTTGGAGCCTAGCTTGTTAGGCTTCCAACTAGTTTCATGTAATAATATTAAATTATTATTTATTATTATTTTAATTTAAGGATAAAGGTGGAAAATCTTTGAAGACGTGGCACTATGTTTGTTTACTGATATTAAAACTATTTGTATACCGGGAATATCCCCAGGTACAAACATTTGCAGCCTTTTTTTCTTTATATAAGGACTAGCTCAACCTCTCGTTGATTTTTCTAAAAGTTGTTCTAAGCCTATATAACTTAAAATATAATATAATAGAATTGAACGTCAACTGAAAATACTAAGACCAAGTCTAATGCAATTTTAGTTTGTGGTCATAGCAGAACGGTCTCAATATTTAATTTGACGTGTCATATTATACTGTGTTAGTCGGGCCATAGTAGCATGTTTAATTAGTTGGACCCTAGTATCCGGATAAGAAGCCGGGGCCTACGGCCCCAGCGGTGGTGAAAATTTAAATGCAGGTGTAGTGCCCAAATATTTAGTTGGTTGTATCATATTATAGTGTGTGATATTACGCTATATCATTTAGCGGTCCCAATATTTAGTTGGTCGTGTCATATTGTAGTGTGTTAGTTAGTCGGGTCACAGCAGCGTGTTTGATTAGTTTGATCATAGTAGCCGGGAAGTCGGGGCCTACGGCCCCGGCTGTCGAGAAAATTTAAAGGAAGATATAGTGCCCACATATTTAGTTGGTCTATCATATTATAGTGTGTTAGTTAGTCGAGTCACAGTAGCGTGTTTAATTAGTTTGATCATAGTAGGCCCCGGCGGTCGAGAAAATTGAAAGGAAGATATAGTGCCAACATATTTAGTTGGTCGTATCATATTATATTGTGTTAGTTAGTCGGGTCACAGTAGCGTGTTTAATTAGTTTGATCATAGTAGACGGAAAGCAGGGGCCTACGGCCCCAACGTTCGAGAAAATTGAAAAGTAGATATAGTGCCAACAAATTTAGTTGGTTGTATCATACTATAGTGTGTTAGTTAGTCGGGTCACAGTAGCGAGTTTAATTAGTTTGATCATAATAGTCAGTAAGCCGGGGCCTACGGCCTCGACGGTGGAGAAATTTAAAAGTAGATATAATGCCCACATATTTAGTTGGTCGTATCATATTATAGTATGTTAGTTAGTCGGGTCACAGTAGTGTGTTTAATTAGTTTGATCATAGTAGTCGAGAAAATTTAAAAGTAGATATAGTGCCAACATATTTAGTTGGTTATATCATACTATAGTGTGTTAGTTAGTCGGGTCACAGTAGCGTGTTTAATTAGTTTCATCATAGTAGTCGGGAAGCCGGGGCCTACGGCCCTGGCGGTGGAGAAATTTATAAGCAGATATAGTGAGGATATGAGAACACTATTGTCTTACCTCTCGACGATTTTCAAAAAGTTTCTCTTACCTCTAGTTGATTTTTCGTGTCCGGCTGGGGCTTAACCTTTTTAGAGTTTTGTTTATTGTTCATTTGCTAGGGCGGTCGATCAGTATCTTCCCATGCAATTTTAGTTTGTGGTCATTGCAGAACGATCCCAATATTTAGTTGGTTGTGTCATATTATAGTGTGCTAGTTAGTCGGGTCACAGAAGTGTGTTTAATTAGTTAAACCATAGTAGCCAGATAGCCGGGGCCTACGGCCCCGACGGTGGAAAAATTTAATGGAAGATTTAGTGCCCACATTAAAATTAGTGTGTCGGTTGGTCATGTCTATAATAGTCGGGAGCATATTTAGTTAGTCGAGTCATAGAAAAACGATCCCAATATTTAGTTGGTCGTGTCATATTATAGTGTGTTAAGTAGTCTGGTAACAATAGCATGTTTAATTAGTAGGACCATAGCCCCGACGATGGAGAAAATTTAAAGGAAGATATAGTCCCACATTAAAATTAGTGTGTTAGTTGGTCCTGTCTATAATAGTCGGGAGCATATTTAGTTAGTCGGGTCATAGAAGAACGGCCTCAGTATTTAGTTGGGCGTGTCATATTATAGTGTGTTAGTTAGTCGGATCAAAGTAGCGCGTTTAATTAGTTGGATCATAGTAGTCGGATAAGTCCGGGGCCTACAGCCCCGGTGGTGGATAAAATTTAAAGGCAGATATAGTGCCCAATATTAGTTAGTCGGCTCATAGTAGAACGGTCCTAAAATTTAGTTGGTCCTGTGCCGGCGCTCAACCTCTTCTCGATTTTCGAAAAGTTTTTCTAACCTCTTGTCGATTTTTCATGTTCGGCAGGGGATCAACCTTTTTAGAGTTTTGTTTATTGTACATTTTTTTGGTCAGTCGATCAGTATCTTCTCATGCAATTTTAGTTTGTGGTCATAGCAGAACGGTCTCAATATTTAGTAAGTAGTGTTATATTATAGTGTGCTAGTTAGTCGGGTCACAGTAGCGTGTTTAATTAGTTGGACCATAGTACCCGGATAGCCGGGGCCTACGGCCCCGGCGGTGGATAAAATTTAAAGGAAGATGTAATTCCTACATTAAAATTAGTGTGTTAGTTGGTCCTGTTTATAATAGTCGTGAGCTTATTTAGTTAGGCGTGTCATAGTAGAACGATCCCAATGTTTAGTTGGTCGTGTCATATTATATAGTGTGTTAGTTAGTCGGGTCACAGTAGTGTGTTTAATTAGTTGGACCATAGTAGCCGGAAAGCCGGGGCCTACAGCCCCGGCGGTGGCGACAATTTATTTAGTTGGTCATTTCATATTATAGTGTGCTAGTTAGTCGGGTCACAGTATCATGTTTACTTAGTTTGATCATAGTAGACGGAAAGTCGGGGCCTACAGCCCTGGCGGTGACGACAATTTAAAAGCATATATAGTGCTCATATGTTTAGTTAGTCGTGTCATATTATAATGTGTTAGTTTTTCGGGTCACAATAGCGTGTTTACTTAGTTGGATCATAGTAGCCGGAAAGCCTGGACCTACGGCCCCGACGGTCGAGAAAATTTAGAAGAATATATAGTGCCCACGAATATTTAGTGTATTAGTTTTTCGTCTCACAGTAGAGTGTTTAATTAGTTGTATCATAGTAGCCGGAAATCCGGGACCTACGGCCCCGGCGGTGGAGAAAATTTATAAGCAGATATAGTGCCCAAATATTTAGTTGGTCGTGTCATATTATATTATGTTCATTAGTCGGCTCATAATAGAGTGTTTGATTAGTTGGATCATAGTAGACGGAAAGCCGGGACCTACGGCCGCGACGGTGGAGAAAATTTAAAAGCATATATAGTGCCCAAATATTTAGTTGGTCGTGTTATATTATATTGTGTTAGTTATTCGGCTCACAATAGAGTCTTTAATTAGTTGGATCATAGTAGCCGGAAATATTTATTTGGTAGTGTCATATTATGGTGTGCTAGTTAGTCGGATCACAGTAGCGTTTTTAATTAGTTGGACCATAGTAGCCGGATAGCCGGGGCCTACGGCCCCGGCGGTGGGGAAAATTTAAAGGAAGATGTATTTCCCACATTAAAATTAGTGTGTCAGTTGGTCTTGTCTATAATAGTCTGGAGCATATTTAGTTAGTCGGGTCATAGCAGAACGGTCTCAAGATTTAGTAGGTCGTGTCATATTATAGTGTTCTAGTTAGTCGGGGCATAGTAGTGTGTTTAATTAGTTGGACCATAATAGCCGGATAGCCAGGGGCCTACGGCCCCGGCGGTGGAGAAATTTTAAAGGAAGATATAGTTCCCACATTAAAATTAGTGTGTTAGTTCTATTTATAATTGTCAGGAGCATATTTAGTTGGTCGGGTCATAGTAGAACAGTTCCAAATATTTAGTTGGTCGTATCATATTATAGTGCGTTTTTTTTTTTTTGATCATATTATAGTGCGTTAGTTAGTCGGGTCACAATAGAGTTTTTAATTACTTGGACCCTAAGTAGCCTGAAAGGGGGACGGGACCTACGGTCCCGGCGGTGGAGAAAGTTTAAAGGTACGTGTGATGCCCACGTTAAAATTAGTGTGTTAGTTAGTCCTATCTATAATATTCGGGAGCATGTTTAGTTGGTCGGGTCATACCAGAACGGTCCCAATATTTAGGGGTGGTGTCATTACAGTGTGTTAGTTTGTCGAGTCACAATGCACGTTCAAAAATATCCAATGCAGTTAGTGGAACAACGAACAAACCATTTTGGAAGTTGATTTGGCACTTTATCATCATCATGATGCAGTTAGTGGAACAACGACACTGCATGTAGCTAACGATTATGCAAAACTACCATCAATGGGTTATATGGAGGTGAATATTCTCTAATGGAATCTCGATAATTGTATTGGCGACTATTGCATCATAATAACCCATAAGAAAATTTCATTTAATTTGATTGCGTTTTCACTTGCTAACTTGGAAGAATCAACAGTAAATCGAGTTCTGGGAAACCTACAACTAAGTTTGAGCAGGCAAAATATTAAAGCTCCTGCCATTTTCATAGTTGTTTATATCGCAACTATCTTTATGAAGCAATGACGTGTCATTTTCTTTCACTGCCATTTTTAAACATTAGTTATTGTCCACCACCTGGATTTATCCCAGGTGGGAAAAGCTTTGCAAGTCCTTATCCCATCTTATTTTGGGATGTCCACAAACTGCAATTCTTTTAAGAACTCTTTGGCGTTGGTTGTTTTATTTTGTATAGGTCATTATTGTCTATAATCCATTTGGATGGAAGAGGGATGATTTCTGCAAGGACAACAACTCATAGAGAAAACCGCCTTCACAACATTTCTATTAATATCGGAAGTTGATTGACCAGTTGAAATCTGCAAGCAATCAGTAATTTGATAAGCTGTCAACTAATATCGTCTCAGGTTATCAGTGAATTAGTTAAGGTTTGGAATTTAATTTAATTTAATCACAGCTCTTACCTTTATACAGTGCTTCGTTGAATTTAATTTAATCACAACTAATAATGGTGATAGAGGTATATAGTTTGGAGAATAAAGATTTAAGGCAACTGGAGGAGGCAATGACATTGGTACACTTGAAAGTGTTCTTCCGGCAGCAGCATTCTTTTCCAACTGCAAGATGACAATTAGGACAACAATATTATTTGAAGCCAGAAAACAAAAAAAACCACAAAAAAATTATGCATACCTCAGCTAACCCTTTTTTTTTAATGTATGTTCGAAATGAATTGCTCGCATTCTGAGGTTGGGAAATTATATCAAAAACCTGGCATGGTCTCAAAAAGTGAGAATTAAGCTACAGAAATTCCAATGATCAAAAAGATAAAAAATCATAAGTAAGCAGCCTATAGGTGATGACCCAGTTCATAGAATTAACAAAACCTTAAGATGTGCATCAGAAGAATTTGTAGCAGGAATTGGACTATTGTTCATAGAATTGCCTCACATAGTTTGGCCAATAGGACCTGGATGATCAATTTCAGAGGTATACACTTAAGGTTAATGAGAGACTATTGAAAGGATTAGGAAATCTGTTGGGAATTTTCAGTTTATAAGTGAATGAAGTTGTTCTTAGTTACCGAACTGGGAAAGGCAGGGAGGGTTAGGTGACAACGCGGAATAATGAGCGTTAACGCAAGGAATCGACGGGAAAAAAGAATTATTACTTCGGGACACAGGACCGACGAACCCGAATTACTCTCGCCCCGAATTATTACTTTGAACCACCTGTAAAAAATTAACTAACATGATTATCTATGAATCGAATCTTATTAACTTTAAACACATCCATACCTGCTTTCAGAACATTGTTCTTTAGAAAAACAAATATATCAGGTGAGGAAGAATTGGACGTCTGTATTAAGAAACATGGTTATCCCAGGAAATCCAAGATACGGACGGACGGATATAATATCCCTTAAGCAGCAAAACAACCCATTAAGCAGAGCATTCTCCTCGGATTAATGAATCAAGTGATAAGGTGGATAACACTTCCAAATTCATAATAGATATTCAAAATTCATTATAACACTTCCAGTTTTAAATCCCTGACAATTTGGAAAGAATCTAAAAGCGAAGAATAAAGAAGAAACTGATTGAGTTTAGAAATAATTAGTAAAAATAGAGAATCATATATTACCAATTCAAATCCATTGCTTTTCAGTTTAAATAACTGAAGACTTGAGCTTTGAATTCCCTCTATAAGCAATTGAAGTGTGAATCAAAGCTGCCAATGATCTGCAGATCTGCGGATTAAAGAGTACATCACCATTGTACGGCTAGTTCCAAGCAATTGCACACGAAGGACCAATAATTTGCTGGCGTATGGTATTTACTCGACTGCATTGCTTTTGTTTCTGATTTAGTTCCCAGCTAGAAAAAACCTATTAATTTATTAGGGAAAACCCGTAACCAAATCAAACTAACAACCCCAGTAATGTGGTATAAGCATGAACCGAACAACGAACAACCAGAAGAAGCAAAAACATTATCTTAAATCGTAAACACAAAAACAAGGTATCTTTCCTTAAATCATTAACATTAGCTTCAAGAACCAAACTAACCTGATCAGTACTGTCAAGATAACTCGTATGTACACGTCCAAACCCTCTTTCACCAAAAGCACACTCCTCCTTGAATTTATTCGCGGGAACAACTAGCTCCTCAACAACTTCAAAAACTACTTATATGAGTACCTCAATGTTAGCTTGGATTTTCCATCTACAACATGCTCAAGAAGCTAGTATTGGAAGTACTGCACAAACATATACAACCTTCTTGTTTATAGCAAAACGTAAAAGAAAAAAACCAATTTACAGCACAAACACAAAAGAAATTTTACATATAGTAAGGCTTACCTCAAAGGACAGTCTAGAAAGGCATAATCATCATGTCGAAGGGTTCCAGAAGAGTGCATTCGAAAAAGGGATTTTTTGAACACGGTCTACTTTCTTCACATCAAGCCCCCATCTGATTAGCTCAAATTCTTAGTCTAACAGCAACCAGAACTCCACTGGTTTGTACCACCAGTTGTGCGTGCTTCTTAACTACCAAACACGACCATTGAACCATGGAAAAGCACCAGTTCCTTTGCCTGATTGATTACATAAAAACTTGACCAAAATGTAGTCTTCTGGCTTGTCTTTCAAACTGCATTTGGTCTCTTGTAAACAACACTTTTCTTTTATCGACACGAACAGTTGCAGCAACATTTTTTACAGCTGCAAATCAGCTCAAGAACTTGACCGCAACATACCACTTTTCTCGTCTCCTTGTCTTCTCAACTGAACCTGATCACACCCTCCGGAAAACAGACTCGATTGGAGATTGAAGTGGCGAACTCATTCAAGCCTTTACTCGAATATGTTGTGTGCCATTCTCTTCTTGCTGCAGCCTTTAGACTTCTACAGCTTCCAAAGTCACCCAATCTGCTGCAAATTAAATTCACAGTAAAGCATCATTTAAACGACACAAAACCCTTTTCATTTATGTCTAGAAACTCAACCTAATTCAGCCATCACCCTGAGTTCCAACTGCCACACCAATTCGAACCAAATACTATCAGCACATTATCATTCAGCCCCCGAATATATGGAAGCGACCCAGTGGAACCAAACTAGTAATGGTTCAGGCTTTCAATTGATGGTCCTGGTTATCTCTTTATGTCTCGATTAGTTTATCCAAATCGATTTCCCTGGAAAGAACTCCAATACGAAGCAAACCCATATCTCTTTACCAACCCTAACTAAACAGAGAAGGAAATAATAAATAGCTGCTATGAATAGGAGTTGAGATTAAATTCGTTATTATTGCTGGGAATCAGAAATTACAACAAATCAATTGGAAATCAATACGAAAAGCATGAAGAGACAAAATTAAATATTGGGCGTCAGTGACTCAGAATTTTTATAAAAAAAAAATTACCCAAATATCCAATTTTCATATAATTCAAAATAAAGTAAAATAACGAATCGTCGATGAAGATAAACAATTACTTGGATTTTCGGAGTGTTCATGACATTTTACCGGAGTTTTCCTTCACCTTCTTAACAACTGAAAGTGCAGATACAAACCAATTAACATGCAATTACAGTGAAGCTCACTACATTTGAAAAGAATCAGTAGAAGAACAATACAATCGAATATCTTTACTCGTGGCAACCCAAGTCGGTGAAATCACATGAGATAGCCGGTAGAAGTCAAACACAATCGAATATCTTATATCCTCAATTTAAACTCAATCGAAATCCACAGGAGAGACAAATATGCTAGTTCCGAAGAATCATACAAATTAACGCAGCTAATGTCATGAACTTTGTTAGATTTGTTTCAGATAATAACAAATTTTAGTATCGACTGATGTAACATAACTTTGATAGTAGAGGATTACCTTAAATCATTCATCCACCTTCATTCTTCCCAAACCTCGGATGCAAAAGATATAACCAATACTACAGGATATCACGACATATAACCAATACTACAGAGTTAGCTCCCTACACAGGTCCTTATCTCTTCTTGTGCTTTTTTTATTGATTCAGGACTTTGCATCAGTTCTTCCATTTCCCAATCCATGGCAACGGCAGACGTGTCGATTCTAGCAAGAAAAAAATTCTGAAAACAGTTTATAGTAAAAAACATATTAGTGTTTGGTATTCTACTTACTTTGTACTTCTTTTTTAATACCATACTCGGTTTCGAAAAAATAAAATAAAATAATAGCGCTTCGCATGCCTTTGACAGCATAGAGTTAGATAAGATTACCATAAGAACTGCCTTGATATGATCTTTCGTGAGACGAATGGAACTGAATCCAACCTTCTCTAGTTTGAGAAGAACATCAATGATATCGTCTTGGTCTGGTACTGATCTCTGCAGATCTAGATGTTCATCGATGATTTCCTGCTAGAAAGTATCCAAACCATGGAAACTCTTCTCAAGTCTTCGATGCAGGCCGGTGATGATCTGATTCCCATGAATTTTTCTAGCAATTCTAAGAAGGGGATATATTACCTGTGACAAAAAATCAGCTTTGTCTCTCTTGAAACCCAAGATTTTGATTATAGCTTATGAGCGATCCATGAGAATATGAGAGGCTCTGAAGTGCAGCCACAGCAATTCCCTTCACTCGATTCCTGACTAATAAAAAGAAAAGAATACGCCCACTAATTTACGCAATATCAAGAAAAGAAACATCACCAGTACAAATTGGCTGCAATCCGACCAAGCTATGCAAGGTTATAAATTGGATGCATTGATTGGTTACCTGAAACCAACATAAATAAGGGTTTATCAAAGTTGATTTGGGTTATTAATACATTGAACAAAATAAACAATCATCAAAATATCCATTATTTGGGTTCACTAAACTTAAAAATCTCTACTTTCACATCAAAAAATTAACTCTTCACTTAAACTACTAATATGTACCTGCACAAAAAATATAACAAAAAGGATAAGCAGCTGCAGGTGATGGATGGTGTTGCGACTTCAAGGTACTGGTGGTATTAGCCTAAGAAGGTGTTGTGTTGCTGATGGTGGTATCTTTGAACCGCGGGAAGGGGCTTTTGATGTGGCTTGATAACCAAACAAATTGAATACCCTGATTATTTATTATTGAAAATCAAAAACTAAACCAAACCTGCGCGTTTGTGTCACGGTTCAAGTATTACAAAGAAGAAAAAGAATCAATAGCAAATCCATATCAACGCATTATCACCTGGAGTAAATCTTACCATATCTTATTCAGTCCATCCCCTTAAAACATGTCTTCCCATACTCATAAAGATCATATCCATGTTAATGGTGCCATGACACCCAGCTGCGTCACTCATCACCACCTACATCCTGGTAATCTGCAATAAGCCTTGATATGTAAGAATTTATGGATAAAAATGTATTAGACCTTCACATTCCGGAAACTGCTTGAGTTTATTAGATACAACATTAACCAAAACAGAAGATAAATTCCTAGGTCTAAATATACGATGAGAAAGAAAAGAGATCGGAAGTTCAACTCTAAACCAACAAATTCAATGAAATTACTGTAATCTCAAATTTGACATGTAAGAACCCTAATTTGGGGTTTTCTTAAAAATAATAAATCAAAAAACAAAATTTAGATTTTTTTGCTGTATTGAAAATTGAATTCTACCTTAATAATTTGCGTAATCATCGAAAAAAGGTTTATTTGCACTTCCAATCCAAAACACAATCCATTAATTTGTGTAAAATCTATTCATTCGAATCCTTTGATCATCCGCAAACGATGGCCGCAACTCACTTCTCTGGTTTCTCCGATCAAGTCTAAAGAAACTCAGTGTTTTAATTTTGATAATGAAAATCGCGAAGAGATTTGAGAGTTATATCTGCAAAAAAAAAAACCCAGAGACCGTGTGATTCAGTCCGATGCTTTTCATTAGAAAACCGATGATCTGAATACAATCGGGAAGGAGTAGGGTTCACATAGTAAGAAGAATCTGATCTTTTCATTAGATAACCAGTGTTGTTATCTTTGAGACCCAGTTTATGTCCCCATTAGCCACCGACAGAAGAATACACTCACCCAATGCTTCAAGGACAACTGTAATGGATTTTATTTTAATAGAAAAATAATAGAAAGTCAATGAAAGCCATACGAAGCATTAAAGTTTATTCAAACCTTGTAAGGATGATTTTGGAGCTTCATACTGTAAACTTTTTCCCTTGATTGTAGCTATACAATAAGGAAGTCTCTCTTTTTTTCCCCATCTAGGTCTACAGATTGATCTTGATGTGGTGCAATACATGTTACAACTTACTGCCCCTCATCAACTTTTTTATTGGATGGACCTCGAATGAAATTGAGAAAGATGCTAGTGAATAAAATACTGCACACATGTTTTTTTTTCAAAAAATAAGAGTATTACCTTGGCATATCATAAACAATAACTACGTCGCCATCTTATTAAATTCACTCCGTAGGATTGCATCCAACAATGTTTTACTAATTGGCCAACTCTGCCTGAAAAGTAAAAAGAGGAAACTCAATATTTATTGGGCATTGGCATCCATCATAAAGTTGCATTCCTAAACAGTAAACAAAAGAAGCCATTAAACAAACTAAGCAACATAGCGTCAATGTCAAGCTTATTAAGCACAGCCAAATAAACGGATCGTGAAAATGGCAGCGACTGTGTTAAGTGAGCTATGGAAATTAGAGACATTGGCTAAACATGCAACATGGAACTAAAAGTTTATGTCAAGAAAATCTGTTTTTACCATATCAATGTCTCAATTGTCGCATGGCATCTATACTGCAGAATCTAAAGATACAACAGTTTAAAGTTGAAAAATTACTTGTATTAAGGAACAGACGGACGAATACGATCCAGGCCAGGGGATAGCCAAAATTACCCGTACCCATCTGTTTTTTTTTCCTTCTTATTAATCCTGACATTAGTGATGCAGTTCCTTCTGGACTTTTATTTCTTGAACTTGCAGGTGGTAATGATCTTACTATTCTGTTAATGCTTAAGCAGATTGTATGTGAACCCAAAATGAATTACCAAGAAGGTAAAAAAACATGAACCCAAAAAGAATAAAATTGTATAGTGAATTTCTCGGTATCCAAGTTGAAGAAGCACAAAATATGATTTTCAACAATCAACTCAAATTCGTTGACATATGCGAGAACTTAAGTTTTTACCCCAATCACCATACCAAGAGCAGAGCTTTTCAATTGGATTTTACTGCTTCAAAATAAACTGAAACCATTGAGATGATTGTTAACTAACCATACAAAAGATGCCATAATGTTTAAGAGAGTATATGAGCTTGTAATACCTGGAGCTGAGTTTGAGGGGTAAGTGTAATTGTTAGAGAAGGTACCCAAAAAAAAAACAAAAAAACAAAAAAACAAAGTCAAAACAATACAGACCCTTAGTCTACTGGAATTTGAGCCACCATTAGTACACATACGTTGTCAAATATGCACCCATCAAAAATACGTTAGTATTCATTATTTAGTCTTCATCTAAACTGCAAAATTAGTCTTCATGATCAACTAAACAGCAAAACAACCCATCAAGTAGAGCTTTCTCCTTAGATTACCTTTGCCATTGTCATCACACCGATTGTTGTCGTGAGACTGGTTGTAGTGTGTTAGTTAATATTCCACATCTAAGATTACATCAGTAACCCTATTTTGAAGATCAAATCCCCTGAATCTGAAGAAAACCTAAACCACAGCCACAAATCCATTCCATTCCATGACTTCTTTCCTCCATCGCTGCATCAATAACACTAACATCTTCTTCACGTTATTTCCCCTAATTTCTGAAATTTTCCCAAATATTGAAATCTCTTCAAATCCCTAATCTAAATTTCCTTGATTGCAAATCCTTAATTCAATTAACCTGAATTCAAACACCACCATTCAAAACGTCTTCTTTATTTAAAATTACTCAACTCATGAACCCTAATTACACAACCCCTTCACCTAATTCCTAAAGAAACTTAAATTAAGCCTAATACATCTAATTATACTTCAATTAAGAGTAAACCCATCATAATGTGATCAAATTATAAATCAATTCCAAACAACCAGAGTTAATTAAAGAAACCCTAAATTACATGGTTTTGCGATTCTTCATCATAATAACCTCCCATCGAGAAATCAACAACAACCCCTTTTAATTCTCTGTAATCTTCGACCCAATAACATTATCCGACTCCAATCAAAGTCTCAACCAGATTAAACCCTAACTTCAATTTAGGGTTTTTCTTCTTCATTCTTATCTTTCGTTTCTTTCTTCACTGTTCTTCTCACGATCGTGATAATCAAATACTCTATCGGGTTTCTTTCTTTCTCTTTCATCTCTCAATCCTTGTTAACAAATTAACAAAAACGAAAATCGTTTATCATAATGAGAAAAACGAAAATCCCTGTAACCCGCGATTTTGTTACAGCTTATGAGAAAGAAGAAGAATAAGAAGAAAAGTCTTTACCTCTTAATGCCAGATCGATCTTCACCACTACATATCCTTTGAATCCATTCCTTCTAGTATTAAGTATCAACAAATTAAGAAAAGTCATGAATCATGTGATTCGTATGGGAAAACAGAAATTGAGAAACATGCATAAGAGATGAATACCTTGTTGGAATCTCTTCGTTAGTCTTTATGATCCGACTTAACACCTAAATCACAAAATCAAGATGCAGCTAAACCCTATAGAAGAGAAGCGGAGACAATCTCCTAGAAGAAAAAAAGAAAAGAATAGAAGAAGATACCATCGCGAAAAGAAAAAAAATATATCTGAAAACATATAACTGATACGCAGTCACGTTAGGTTAGGGAAACTTTGGCCGGTCCAGGACATCATCCACACCATCCCAAAAATTATAAGTCAAGATCGTGTGAACGTAAGTATCTCTCGCCAACGATATATCATGGCCGCACGATCGCCGAATCCGACTAACACCTTTGTCCCGGACATAAGGACCACTTTTTCATAATAAAGAGATATGAAAACAAAACTAGTTAAAACCCGACCAAACTTGTGGTACAAAAACCCCACTCAAATGTTGGGATCCATTAAAACTCTATCTTAAATAAAATTGATACAAAAACCCCAAATTTTAAAAATTTGATACGAAAACTCCAAATTTCAAAATTGGTTTCATCAAATTTTATGATGAAACCAAATTTTGGTTTCATCAAATTCTTTGGGGTTTCATCAATTTTATGATGAAACCAAATTTTGTTTTCATCAACCGCGAGTTACTTTTGTTTTGTTTTGTTGGTGTTTTTGTGTTACTTTTATTTTGATGGTTTTTTTGTAGATGGATAGTGACACCTTTAGGGTTATAACTCGCAGACCGATATGAAAATAAAGGAACAATCGTAAGGCTAACCCCTATGGGATAGATATCAAGCAGTTAGATTGGCAATCCACGTCAGCATGGGAAACCTCCTAAGTCCTGTGGGATGGCGAATCTAGCAGATAATTGCTGAATCTAGCATATTTAATCTCCACAAAATAACAAGAAAATGGGGATAATGTTGAGTTTAGTAGGACCCACATAATTAAAAAAAAAAGTTTGGCTTAAATTCTACTTTGAAATAACGAAAAAAAACAAAAAAAACTTCTCTCCAACGCTGAATTATTCAGCGTTGAGATCACTTTTTAAACGCTGAATGATTCAGCATTTCAATCTCGTTGCAAGTTGAACTGCGAGCACTTGCTAGGAGAGAGAACTAGAAAGCACTAGTGTTAACTTTTATACCATACCTCTTTTTTTTTGCAACACATTTTGGCCAATCTAGCCCATAGGACTTAGCCTAAACAAAAGACTAGATGAAGTTTAGATTTTTGTCTGAATCATCTCTAATATTGAGTTGGTTCATCAGACGTCCAAGCTCATCGTTTTTCCATCTATCCAACGTGATAGATTTGTTACAATAAACAACTAAGTTTGCATTCAATCCATTGTTTTGTCTGCTAATTAAAATAAAAGAAGTAGATTTAAAGTTAAGAGGTTTGTTGTACTGGCTTCCAAAAAAAGAACTATCTTTGAATCTGTTTGCTCTGGCTTTAGCATATATTCCAATCAGCAGCAACAATATTGGTTCCGAGTTACATTGGAATTCAATGTTATGTCCACTTAATTTTTTAGCCCACTGGAAAGCAGCTTCAACTCCGTTTAGTTCAAGAAGTTCCTTGGAGTTCCATCCTGATGATTCTCTTGTGCTTCTTTGCAATTACATGTATCATCAACTAGAGTGAGTGCCATTGCAGAATCACATATATCAGTCATCATTGATATTGCTATGTTTATTCTATATCTCATGAAACTAGGGTAGTGCCAAGTTGTCAATTTGGTTATGTGTTGGTTCTGGTCTTTGAGTGGATCGTAATACAGACTTTGGATGATATTGTAATCCTTACTGTTGATCGAAAAATAAGAATTTATGTACTTGAAATTAGTTATGGAAGTCTGCCAACTATTTTGGCCCTTCTTATTTAGAACTTTGTTACATCTGGCCTTCCAAATGTGCCAAGATATAGTGATGCAAAAAGATCTACCCACCCCATATCAGTGCCATCTTTTTCGGTATTGATAAACCAACTGTTCATCCAATCATGACAGAGAATGGCATTACCTCTAACATATGGAATACTGAAATTTAGATGGTTCCAAACTTGAGTGACAAAATTACATTCAAGAAACATATGTATCATTGTTTCGTTGTGTTCATTGCATGCAAGTTTTATTTATGTTTGGTAAGATAGCAGCAACCCTCATACTATTTGGAAGTATGGAATTTGTTAATTTCCACACAAACATCTTAATTGATGGTGAAACTTTCAAGTTCCAGATTCTTGTCCAGTCTCTTCTGTCTGTTTCGTAATTATTTAGATTTTTATAGAGAGATTTTACGGTGAATTTTCCATTACTAGTTAAGTTCCAGAAAGCTTTGTCTTCCCTGTTGTCGACAGGCATTAGAATTTGTTGGATTTTTGTGATTGTATCTAAGTCGAAACATCTACTGAGTTTGTTGTTATCCCATGTCTGGTTTGGATTGATGAGATCTTTTACGTAGTTTATATTCTCAGTGTTATTATTAGGATTTATTATTAGTGGTTTTACCCCTACAATCCAATAGTCAGACCAAATGTTAATTTTGTCTCCTTTTCCAGAAGCAGTTCTTTTGAATTTGTTATATGCCACTTTTTATTCCTTTCCAAACCCAGCTATCTGGGTTATTATCATTTGTGTCTAAATGCATTACGTCAATGTTTGAGAAGTATGTAGCTGATAGGTGTAGAATACACCGTATTTACTATCTGGTATTTATGCTTTCTTTGCCATTTTTCGTGTGAATTATGTATCGTATGTTCACTTTTGAGTTTCATAGGTACTTTGGAGTCATTACGAGCAAAAAAAGGAGAAATCATCCATTTGGAGCGAAAAGAACAAGAATCGTCCAATTTTCCAAAAGAGAGACGGAATTATCATTGCATGGAAATTATTACGGGCAATCGTGTGGGCATATTTTTCAAATAATGCTAATGAACTTAATGGGTTGGAGGTACAGTCCTTGTCTAAACCATGGGCTTAACACCGGCCCAGTTTAAGGTGTTGGGCTTAATGTTGGATTTATGCCTGAATGGAGTTTGAATGGGCTTGCTTGGGATCGACACAATTCCGTAATTGCGATGAGACAATGAATGATCTTTGGAACAGATAGTGTTGCTCGAATTTGAGCATGGTAGACGATGGAGCTGTGGTTGGCCGAGTCTGAGATGGAACTACAATGAAGCTCTTTGACAATGTTGTGCATGGACGTGATTGGTAGTTGACCGAGAATACATAGTCAGTGCATTGAGTTTTGGCAGGGTTGTCGATGAGGTTTTGCCATCAGTTCTGGAATGGAGATGCTGCCATTATTGGCAGTCATTTGGAGTTGGTGCTGTCAGAGATGGCTTGTGCTGAAACTCAGCTCGAGTTAAACACTATTATGTTGACAACCATAGGAGGTAATGGCTCTGCATCAGTTAACATGGACGGTATGGAGAACATGGGCTTGCTGCTGTCGAGAATAAGCAATGGAGAACATAAGCTGAAGCAAATGGATATGGAGTTGAGACTCGAACTAGTGTTGTTGAATGCATGGTGGAAGAGCACAATGACTAGACTGTTGGATGGTCACGCCAGTGAACTGGTGGCTGTTCGTTGATCATAGATGGTGACAGAGCTCGAGAAAGGCTGATGTTAGAGCTCGAGTTCGAGGTTGTAATGGACAGAGAAGATTAATGGGACAATGGATTTGAAGTTGGTGATGTTGCTATGCTCGAGTTGGAGTATGCAGCTGAGAGTAAAGGGAAGGCTGCTGGCATTGTGAACAACACGGAAAGATCTTGGCAGCAATGGGCAAGGACAACAGAAAGTAGAGAAGTAACACTGGTTTGACTTGGGTCGTTTGCATGAAGCTACTGTTGTGGAAGTTGATGGAGTGACGAGATGGCATGGAAGGGACATTTGCGATGTTGTGGCTTGAATAGATGGTCGAGAACAGGGTTAGCAGTTGAAGAAGGCATGGAACTGATGCTGGTGATTCTCATGCATCGAGCTAAATGGTAGAAAATGGAGTTAATGGGTGATTGCTGCAAAAGATGGAGCTCGAACTAATCAAGTGGTGATGGGTTCTACTGGAAGTTCGAGAAGGAATATGAAGATGAACTTGAGATGTGTTGAAGCTCGTGTCTAAGCTGAGAAGAAGAAGTCTGAGAAGAAGATGAGATGGTAATGGGTTGATGGGCTGTTTCCGTGAAGGTGCAGACGAGACGAGTGAAGATAATGGGATGGACTTCAACATCCCATTGGACTGATTTAAAATTATCACGAGCAGGACTTGGCTGTGAGTTGTGCTAAGGGTTTTGGCAACCTGCTTTGGTCCGGGATTTGATGCACGGGACATAATTTTTAAGGATGTGCACTTTCCTATTTTTATTAGGTTTCCTAGTTTTCTTAAAGAAGATGTTACAAAACTCTATATATAGGGAAGCCTAGGCAATATCTTATCTCATCTTCTACTTTTGTTTCTAGGGTTTGCAACATGCTAGGGTTTCTCTTTCTTCTTGTTATGAACTCCATTAACATGAGTACTTAAGTTTATTATTGGTTATGGAATAATTGGATTTCACATAATATGGTTTTTAATATGATAAATTAGTTTTGTCTCCATACTTTATCGTTTATGATTCACTATTCATATTGTTATATGATTTGGATGCTTGTTTGATCGAGTCGCGAATCGGTTGAGTTTGTTTTCATCTCTATTGCTAGATTAAGGTTTGTTATACGTAAAAGTGATAGATTCCTGATTACAAGCAGCATGAATATGGTTATATCTTGTAGTGATGCATCCTTGAAATCATATTTGAACCATAACCTTTGTTAAATCGGATTAGTGCGTTTTCCACGTTCGATTGCTTTGATTGGCCTGATTTCATAGAACTTAATGCATCTAGGGAATTAAACTTGATTAGTTCTTTTACACGTTAGGTTGTTCTTTAAGATAAAACTCATATTCGCATCTTTTAATGTGTTTGTTGATGACAAAAGGAGATTAGCGGGATATTCTTGCGATCAAGATATTCTAGGGCTTTTGATAAAGTTGAGATTAAATATCAATTCTACTTATTGTTTTGAAAGCATGTTTGTGAATGAAGATGAATCCTTAACCAATATCTTTTTTATTTGATTTGTTTACTTTTCTTTATTTGCTTTTACTTTTATTACTTGCATAAAAATCAGAAAACCCCCGGTGTTACTTATAGGAAACCGAAACAACGAGACAACCTAGTCCTCTCTGTGGGATCGATCCTTTCTTGCCCTTGCTATATTTATATTTTGAGTAGTGAGAAAGTGTAATTTATTTTTGACGCATACGACAGCGATCACTAGCTTTGAAGATTGATCCCCAGAGAGAATCAGGGTTTTCTTTAAGACGCCAACCCATTTTTGCTATCATAGCCGAGTTGAAATGTTGAATATTCTGGAGTCCTAGACCTCCATCTTCCTTGGTTTTGCTAAAGGTGTCCCAACCTTTAAGATATACCCATTTTGGTATTTCAATATCTTTTCCCCACCAGAAATCTATTTGGATTTTATTTAGGTCTTTACAAGTTTGTTTGGGAATACGAAAACAGCTCATTTGGAAAATGTTCATGGTAGAAGTGACATGAATCTGTTTTTCATGTTTTTTACAAGGGGTTCGAAACATTTTATTTTGGATTTATTGGTAAAAAGTGGGGATTCTAAGTATTTATCATCTAGGGGAATTGGTTGGACATTTAGGATACTTTGAATTTGGTTTTTTGTGTTAGGATCTAGACAAGGGCTATAAAAGACACCATATTTATTTAGATTAATGAGTTGGGCAGAAGTTTCTCCAAAGTCGTGGAGGATTTTTAATAAACTATTGCTAGCTTCAGGTGAATCTTCACAGAACATAAGACAGTCATCCGCAAATAGCAGGTAACTGATCGATGGAGCATGGTTGGAAATTTTATGACCCTGTATAAGATTTAGGTTTGCAACGTGAAGAATGGTTCTTGATAGAGATTCCATACATATTAGGAAGAGGTAAGGGGATAAGGGGTCACCCTGCCTCAATCCTCTCGTTGGTTTAAAGAATTCATAAGGAGATACGTTGAGCAGAATTGCAAGGTTAGTGGTGGATATACATTGAAAAATAATATCACACTAGTATTTAGAAAAACCAATTTTTCTCATGATTTTTATTAGAAAATGCCATTTGACTCTGTCAAAAGCTTTTGATATGTCGATTTTTAGTCCCATTAAGTTGGTTTCCTTTCTCATGTTGTGAAATATTTCGTGAGCCACAACAATGTTGTCGGAGATATGCCTTCCAGGAATGAAGGCAGATTGGAAGAGGGTATCATTTTATTTAGAAGAGGTTTTATTCTGTTGGAGATGAGTTTCGAAATGATTTTATATGATGTGTTACAAAGGGCCATTGGTATGAATTCGGTAGCAGTTAGGGGTTTCTCAGTTTTGGGTATGAGCGAGATTAAATAAGAATTGATTTCTTTCCGAATGTGACCAATTTTGAAGAAAGTTTGAACCATGTCTGCAAGTTCTTCATTTATGATGTTCCAATTTTTTTGGTAGAAATTAGGTGGGAAGCCATCTGGTCCCTGACTTTTATTAGGTTCCATTGCAAATAAGGTATTTTTGATTTCTTCATAAGTTGGAATTTGTTCTAGCATAGTGTTGTCGTTGTCAATTATGCAGGTTGGTATAAGATATAGCATGTTTTCATCAATTTTTGGGTTTACAGTAGTTGTTATTTGTTTAAAATGTTCATTTAGGCAGTCTGTTATTTCAGTTTTTGTGTTAATCCACTCACCTTTCTTGTTTTGCAGAGTGTCTATTATTTTTCTCATATATCTTTGTTTGGCTGAGTCGTGGAAGTAATGGGTATTTCTGTCTCCTAGGGCTATATTTTGTTCTCTACTTTTTATTTTCCAAAACTCTTCTTTTATTTTATACCAGCAAGTTAGTTCAGTCGTGAGTCTTGTCATTTCTCTGGCTTTTATGGTGGAAGGTAAGTTTGTGTTTGCAATATCTAGATTTTTCTTAGTATTAGTTATATTTGTATTTATGTTTCCATAAGTTTCTCTATTCCAGTTATTAAGGATATGTTTTACATTAACTAGTTTTTTTGTAAAACAGAAGGCAGCATAACCTATAACATTATTACTCCAACCATCTTCAATGAGAGGTTTGCAATTGGGGTGATCAATCCAAGGACCAAAATATTTAAAAGGTTTGGACCATCATTCCAGATATTCTGGTTATTTAGACAGATGAGAATGTGATCAGAGATAAGAGAGGATAAATGTGTATAGTACTAGATGGGAAGGTTTTAAACCATTCTTTGTTCCCCAATTCTCTATAAAGTCTCCGTTCAGTAAAGTCTATTCCTAGTCTTCTGTTGTTTCAGGTATAAGGATATCCCTTGAAACCTAATTCTTAGAGGCCTATGTTATCTAGCATATCTATAAACATATCAGCTTCACTTTGATTTAGGGGACATTTACTCTGTTTTTTGTAATCATATAAAACAATGTTACAATCACCTATTATAACCCATGGTTCAGTTATGGTAGAAGCCATTTCTCTAATCATTTTCCAAGATTCAATCTTGGATTCTCTATATGGATTTCCATAAAAACCCGTTAGTATCCAACTATTGTTAATAGAATGATCAAAGATTATAGCATTGATTTGGTTATGGTTATAATATTAAATGGTGAGTTTTATGTTTGTTTTCCAGGTAAGGATGAGACCCCCTGCGATTCCACGAGGAGGGACTATCCAGTAGTTGTGTATATTAATCTTTTTAAGGATTATTTCAACACTTTGGGTTTGTTGTTTAGTTTTCGAGATAAATATAATATCTAGATTTTCTTTGTTTAGCATGTCATTTAGGCTAGAGTAAGTTGCGGAATTATATTGGTTATCTAGGCCTTGGAAGTTCCAATTTATAGTCTTAATGAACTGCCAGAAGTAAGATATCAGAGGATAAGAGAATTTTCTTAAATTATTCTTTTTGTATGTTTCTATGTGTTTATTTTTTTTCGATGAATGAGTGTATGTTGTATTTGATAGTGGTCTTTTGGTTTACTGAGAAATTATATTGTTTGGTAAAGAGCATAACATACAAAGCAGAATATATAGATTTCAAAAAGTTCATGTCAGAGTATACACTAAAGTAGAGGTTTTCCAAAGTAGATATTGTTTCAACATGTGAGATGATATTTGTTTTTTTCCTATCTAGGTTTTTCAAAAAATACTTCATGGAGTTATTCATTAGACTCTCGTAAGCAGCATATGATGGTATAATAATTGTGTCACTAGTATCTAATTTATACATTCTATTTATCATGTTGTGGTCTAGAATAACATTCATGGATGGAATTTTAAATTTTGGGACCTCGTTCGAATTGATCATGTTAGAATCATCTTGGTTCAAAGTTAATCCTTCAGAATCAATAGAAATGTCGAAGAATTCCTTGGATTGACTGTTCGAGTCTCCATTAGAATTAAGATTTACCTGAGAGATGACTTTTTGGTTTTGATTGAAAGGATTCGAATGCAATGTAGCAGTAGAATAATTAATTACATGAGGGTCGCTTGTCTTGTTTCGTTTGAAGTTACCTTCTCCGATCAGATTAGTTATTTTCTTAGAAATTGGTTGATTTCCATTATTGGGTTCTTCTATAGCAGCAGCCTTTTCTGTAGAATTTGCAGTAGTTTGGAGAAGAATTTTCCTAGACCAATGCCCCGATTTTGTGCCCCTTTTTTCTTTGTTGTTTTTTATGATATTTGTTGCTGTATTATTGAGATTGAGGGAGAAGTTCTGATCATTGTTAATCTCAAACACGCTGAAATTGATATCATGATTTTTTAGGGATTTTGGATTAGAGGGCTTTTTCTTTTGGGCTTGGGCTTGGGTTTGGGTTTTTTTTTTTGTGGGCTCTGGTTTTTATGGGAGTTGAGAGTTGATTCTTAGGATGGTTTAACGAGTTTTGGAAATCAGAGCAAGCTTTCAGGAATAACGCTTGGGGGGTTAGAGTTTGTTGGTTTCCTCCTGCTGAAAATGTGATGATATGCCGAATGGGGGATTTTGTGAGCTTTTAAGTAGGGGTGGGAGTATTCTTTTCCTTGTTTTGATCTGGATGTTTTTTCTCTTCAATTTCCTTAGTTGGTTCATTGCATTTTTTTTGTTGAATGGTATACCCATCTACATATATTGCAAAGAGGTAGGTTAAAAAGTTTGTATGAGAATTCCACCCAAGAGGGATTGTATGGTGTTGGGTAAACCTCTGAGCCATATGGTAGAGCTTCGTTAACCCAAATGTTTACTAAACATTCTACATTTTTCTCTTCATGTGCTTTGCCATATGGTTTTTTGTGGGTGATGTAAGCTCTCGCTGCGCTAACTATGGCTTCTAGATTTTTGACTGTTATGAAATTTGTAGGACAGTTTTTTAGGTTCATTCAGATTTTGATTTTGTAAAACTCTTCCTCTTTGATTAGATGAGGACCTTGAATAGGACATTTCACAAGCACAACTAGAGTCTCCATAAGCCACCAGGCTCCTCCTTCTTTCACCAGATTAAAATCATCTTTGTATTTTAAGTGTAGTTGGTAGTAATTCCTTCTGTGATTGTATAGATTGACAATGACTTCGGATTTAAGGTTCCAGATTGCTCTTATGTCTTGGGTAATTATTCTAATGTCAAAGGATGACTTGTGTCAAAGTATGCCAATAACAGTTTGATTCCAGTTTTATTTTGGAATGGGTTCAATATTCTCTGGATTTAGGTACACTTTTGGGGTAAGGTTTTGTGGAATGATTAATCTGTGTTTCATTTTGTTGGTAAGGTTTTCAATGTTATCATTGTTTGAGGTGGAAGCTCGATTGTTTGCCATTACTTTTCTTATTGGCTGATGAACAAGTTTGAGGACTTTGAAGTTTAGGATGTAGAATTTGAATTTTTGGATATAGTTCAAATTTTCGGATCTGTAAGAGATGATTTTTGAAGGGTAGTATGATAGTTCCTGAAATTGGGTTTTTTTTTTTATTGGTAGTCAAACTCTATTCTGAAAAGTTTGAGCAGAAGTTTGACACTAATAACATAGTTTGGGATGAATTGTGCTTGTCTATGAATTTTCCTTGATAAGGATGTCAGATGGGTAGTTGGATATAAGATAACTTTCGTCTGCTTTATTTGTTTCACCTCTGGTGTGTTGGTAGAAGCAATTGAGAATGCTTTATTTAGTGGTTTTTTGGTGAAGCTAAGGTTATTTTCCTTTGGGTATATGTCAGAGTCCATTGATATAGATGCGGGTAATATAGGTACTTTTTTGAGAAAATGACTGATGAGTTTTGTATTAATGTTCTCTTTCCGAATGAAATTTAGTTTAAGGAAGATTTCTTTCCTCTTTTTGAGGCAAATCAAGTTTTGATGAAAGTTTGTTTTGTTGAGAAGGCTTGTGGTTTTCCGATATAGATTCAGTTTGAAAAGGAGGTTACTTGGATTCAAGACTTCTTTCCGCTTTCTTTTTCTCTGTATAGGATAGCAATTGGACTCTAGCCAGTTCATTTGGACCAGTCAAGATGACTAATCAAAGAAGTTAGACAAACCACTAAGCAAGTGAAGCGAGTTTACTAGGTTTATATGTATGATTAAATAGTGAGCAGGAAAATAGCAAATAGAGATACACCTTAATAAAAGACTACTCTATACAATTGTAACTCTAACGAGATAGGAAAATAAAATATCAGTGTTCTATTTCTATTGGTTCTATACAACGGTGGAATTAAAATATGATAGTAGAAGGGAAATCTAATATAAAACTGGTTCAAGAGTAAAATGAAATTCACACACCTTTATCTAAACTACATAGCAATATGACTAGTGGTAAAAGTATTAATAGTAAAAAACTTATGAATTGGTGCAAAGAAACCACAAAGAGTGTTCAGAGAAAACTGGTTTTTAAGGGAGGGTGCAGACGAGATCAAGATCCTATTTCTCCCCAGAGGAAGAAACACAAAGTTGAGGAAGAATCTACAGAAGCAAAATCAAGTGATAAGTTTGTAATTTTGATCAGTAGTTCGTCTTCTTCAGCTAAGGGGGATATGCCTGAGGAGGATCCAATCGATAACAATATAGGGGAGCAAGAAGCCAATAGAGAGGAGATCGAAGAGCCTCTCGAAAGTAGTGAATTTGGTCGGATAAACTTGTTTAAAGTACCAGTGCAAGCTAATGAAGTTTATGTATCAAATAAACAACAACTCTAGGCGAATCCACCAGGGTTAGATGAAATTAAGGATTTTATGATGAATAATATTCAAATGGGATATTGGAGTCAGCAGATGAAGAGAATGATCATGCACACTATGATGCAGACGGGAACTATTATTATAATGAAGGCTATTATGAATATGATTCAGCAGAAGATGGAGAGTACTTAGAACCAGAGGTCAATGATTTGGATGAAAGGGTTATTCGACAAGATCAAGAGATATATCTTGAAGAGGAAAATGAGATTGGTTGGGAGATTGATGAGTATGGTGATGATTATACAAATATGATTATAGGTGAAGTTGGTGGTATGGCTTTTACCCAGCATACATCCTTCATTTTTGAGAATCAATGTGAGATATATGCTGAGGGTCAGAAATAAGATGCAGAGGTTCAGAATGAAGGTGCAAAAAATCACGAAGATAAGGAGGTTGCTGGGTGGATTGTTGATCAGGATTTGGGAGAAGATAGGAGTTCAACTGCGTCGTCACCAGCAGAATGATAATCACCAACAAAGCAAAACTTAGATATGAAACTAAGGAGAGAGATATGAAGGTTTAACAGAAGTTGAAGAAGGGTTAAAGGAGTCTTATGGAGTCTTTACGAATGGTTTTTTAGTGTTTGTTTAGTGTCTTTGGGTATCTTTTAAGAGTATTGAGAAGAGTTTAGTATCTTTGAAGGTCTATGAGAAATCTGAATGGTGTTTTTTTAGAGTCTATAATCTGATTCAATGGGTTTAGAGACTCATCTACGAATGAACATAATTGTTATCAGGTTGTAAGACTAGCTGTATGATTGATGATTATTTGATCATGAGTTTGGGAAAATATCAGAAGATTCCGGTATAAATCCGGCTGAAAATATCCATTAAAAACGGAAAAGGGAGTCTAACGGTACAATTTTAATTTGTTCAGGTAGCAACTTCAATTTCAGATGACTGGAAAATTAAGAGAGAGGAGAGAGGGCAGAGCCAAAAAAAACGTGAAGGAAAAACTAATCATAGATTAGACCAAAGCTAGCATTATCAATAGCAGAAAGCCAAAAGGCATCATAGTTTATTTTGTTACAATTGGTATCAGGGAGTTTCCGTGGGATACAACTTTTTGCAACTGAATTAGTACAACTAAACTGTTGTTTCACATTTCGTAGAGTATTGCACCAGTAATTAAGGTGTCTCTGAATTGCAATTGAAAGATGCAAAAAAGAAGTGGGTTTTTATTCAAAAATCCTAGTGCATATTTCCTTCCATAAAAACCAATATTTAGTTGCACATATCTCAGTCAAATTATCTCCTCCTACCTTCCATTGATCATTGTGATCTTCTAAAGGTAGATTTCCTGCATTACTAAAGTTTCAATGTTATCATGGAAGAAAATGCATTTTTCATCAATATCAGACATGTAATGTGCTGATATCTGTGTAATTGGTAGATCATCATTCAAACATTTCCATAAAAAATGTTTTATTCTTTGTAGCATTCCTGCTTTCCAAGATTTTTTCCAAAATAATTCTCTATCTTTATCCATTGTTTTCATTCCACATAACCTTTCATAAAGTGATTTGACCGTGAATATTCCAATCTTTGTTAATCTCCATCTAGGTTTATCCTGCAATAAGGTATCATCCTTATCTAAAAAGAATGTGATATTCAGAATAGATTGTGCAATAATATGAGGAAAATATTCCATGATTAGTTTCTGGTTCCACTTATTCGTATCCGAATTAATTAGATCTGATACAAGTATTAACAAATTATTCCTTTCAGAACAGAGAAGATCAAGAGAAATTTCAAGATCATGGATCCATTGCTCAGTCCAAATGTTAATGGATTGACCATCTTCAACATCCCAACAAATGTATTTGTTAATTAGACCTGCAGAACACATTTCGAGGTCCATGAAGAGTTGGCCGATTTTTTACAAGAGAAGATCGATTTATTCCTAAAGTATTTTTCTTTAAATTGTTTCACCCACCAAGAGTCTGGTTGTGAAATCAATCTCCAGGAAAGTCTAGCCATCATTGCTTGGTTCATTTTTTCAACATCCTTAAACCCCAAACCTCTCATTGTTATTGACTTACATATAAATTTCCAAGATTTAATGTAATGACCTTTTGAGTTTATATATGGGAAAAAACGATTTGCTAGTTTTTTAGGGAATGGAAAGACGACCTGTGATGGAGGCTCCTCAACCGATCAAACTGCCTAACATAAAAAAGATGCACTGCACGGGAGTGCTTTTAAGTTCGAGAGATCAATCTGTAGGACTCCTGCCTAAACCAAGTCAATGGCCGTTCCAGAGTCAATTCTGTCACAAAGAGGGAGATGGGTTGATTTGTAGGAGGGAAGCTGAGAATTGTGTGAGATCAATGATGATCAAGGATTGTGAATGTATTATGGGTTTCTACAAGTTTTCTGTGAACTATTGAGTTCGAATAAGTTTTGGTTGATAGATGAATTCTTGCGAGTGATTACTCGAAAATTTTTGTTGTTTCAATCATGGATTCAGAGACTTATTTATATTTCCAAAATAGTAGACACATTTATCTCCAGTAAGTGTGACGGTTGCTCGAGTGAAAGAGTGGGAAAGTGGGAAATCATGGTAATAAAACCAGTTTCGTATCGTGTGGAGACTTGATTGATCTTCCACCCACTATTTTGCTAACTCCCTTAACCGTTTGCACGACTTACTCACATTTCTCATCGTGGATGAACACACGTGATGTAGGCCGCCATACCAAAACCCTAATTGATATCCCCCATGTGACGTGATTGATGTCTCACGAACGTGGAGTTTTCAAAGCAGACATGTATTTGATTAGTCAATTGTTGACTTGATTAGACAGCGAGTCTAAGTTTTGTTGGATTGAGCATGATTGAATAATATTCAGTGATTCATGGATTGAACATGTCATACGTATAGTTCTTGAATGATGTTGATATTGCTCGTCTGAGTAAATATTGTAAATTCGACGAATTGTTGAATATGAGTTGAATCAATATTCAACGAATATTGATAGTTAGATCAATATTTGAGAAACTGAGCGAGTATTGCTCAATTCGATAAATTACTGAATATTGATAGTTGGATCAATATTCGAGCAACCGAGCAAGTATTGCTCAATTCGATGAATTATTGGTAACGTAACCCAATAAAATATTACATAATTAAAATATTGGTAACCTACCAAATATTATATAATTAATTGGGATGTTGATTACTGGATCAACATAAAATTATTAGTGTTTGAACTTGCTCAGAATTATGATTTGTGAAGCATTTGTTCGAAACCCTAATTTTGATCAATTATTCTTCAATTGATGAATTGCTGAAAATAGGTCACTGAGTGAAGGAGGGACCGACCACATGGGATTATGGACGACCATGTGATTCCAAAGTTCTCGAGTGAGCGTGCACCAGAGTCCTTAGTTGACCGGTTGGTGAAAGAATGATCAAATGCTGGTGTTGATCATTTATTAGAATAGTGCTCGTCTGAGCATTAGGTGATAAAACCTAATTATGGAGAAGTAATGGACCATCCAAGGGAGCATAGAACTGGCCCTTGGTGGTGTGGGACCAGTTAATGGTCAGTTGATCAAATTCCAAGTTGGTTGAAAAGAGTTTGGACCCAATATGAGCAATTAAGCAAATTAGGTCAAAATCATGAAGATGTGTGAGACCGGCTCCTTGCAAGCCTTAGGGCCAGCCTTGGTATGTCAAGGAAGCATGACCGTGTCACCATAATGCCCGTATCTCAATCCTGAGAGTTTTGGTATGGTGTGTGTTTGAGCAATATTTTGGATTTTCAGAAGAGTTTGATCTTTGACTGAAATTCTTGATTTTGCTCGGATGAGCAAGTAGAACTTTGCTCGTTTGATCAATATTTTGAGAATATCAAAATAATAATATTATAATATATTTCATGAGTAGCCTAGTCGGTGGTCAAGTGACCATGTTGACTTTTTTGCCTTTTCATGGTTTGAGCAATATTTGAGAAAATATGGAAAAACCAGGGTTTTACTCAAACGGAGGAGTTTGATGAGATAAGGGAAATAATAATTGTGAAAACAAGGGAATGCAAGGTATGGGACCGGCCACCTCTAGGGCATGGCCGGACGGCTAGGTAGCCCTGTCCCGTGACACCTTTCCCTTATTTTTATTATTTTTCATCGTTTTAGGAAAATATGGAGAAACCGTGAGTTTTGCTCAAATAAGGAAAGTTGATGGAATGAAGGAGTTTCATGAAATCATGAAAATAATAAAATAAGAAAGAATAAAGGGAAAGGCGTGGGGGACTGGCCACGGCGGCATGACCGGATGGCCGGTGGGCCCGGTCCCTAGGCGCCTCTTTTATTATTTTATCATTATTTTCTCTCTCCTATTTTGTGTAGGTTTCCTCGTTTGTCCATATTTTTAATGCCCATTTGTGCATTTGGGTGCTCGTCTATGCATCATTGTTGAGTACACTTGCACCATTTTCTTGGGGCTTACTCGGTGATAGTCCAGATGCCCGATTGTTGAGTAATTATTACTAATTCATGAAATTTAGCGGAGAATGATTCATGAAACGGAGTAATAAAATGAATTGAGTATCTATTACTAATCCATAAAATCCAGTCGGGGAATTCAAGGAACAGAGTAATGAGATAAAATAGTTATCTATTACTAATCCATGGAATCAGCAGGGGATAGCCATGGAACGGAATAATGAGATAAAATAGATTATGTTCTAGGAATTCAGTCGGTGAATGTCACAGTAGAATTAATCTATTGTAGAATCGAGATATGAGATAGTTGAAGCATCATACTCATTATGAAGAGTGCATAGTCAGGAAACAACATGCAGCGTTGGTGTCCTGAAGGCGTTTAACCCTCCAGCAAACAATTATGTCCAGAGAGCCACCTGAATCTATAAATGGTCTCTCTATATAGTTAGGAAACAACGAGTATCGCCGACGTCCTGAAGGCGTTAAGCCCTTCGAAAAACAATTATGTCCATAGAACCGCCCAATCGTTCTTCTATGTAGAGGGGGTCACTCTATGTAGTCAGGGAACAATGAGTATCGCCGACGTCCTGAAGGCGTTAAGCTCTCCGACAAACAATTATGTCCAGAGGACTTCCCAATCATACTTCTACATAGAGGGCATGATGAAATGTGTAGCATCGAACGTTCATCTAGTGGGAGTCCTTTCGAGAAACATATTCATCATGGATCTGAGAGGAATGCTCATTCAGTCAGAAATCGTGAAACGGTTCACGGATGGTAAAACACGAATCGTCACATGCGTTCCTAAAGCCGGGTCAGAAACATGCAGTATCATGATTTTACGATTTTAGCCCTTGTTGAAAATCCACCATCAACAGAGTTAACTTTTTTCCCCACCCACAAATCTCTCTGAATGTAGTTAATTATGGCTGTAATCTTTTTAAGTAGCTTAAAACACCCCATTTGATAAATGGGCAAGCTAGAGAGTACTGATTTGTTTAGGATCATTTTACTAGGTTGGCTGAGAATCTTGCTCTTTCATACTTTAATCCTTTTTTCCACTACCGTGTGTTTTACAAAACAAAAACAAAAAAAAGCTTTATGAAAGAAACCTATTATAGGGGCTCCAAGCTTTTGATTTTGAGGCCTACTATAAATTCAAATGCCCTAAATGTAGATAAAGGGATACTTCATCCAAAATCCTTGGATTATATTTATTACTACCTTATTACCCTTAAATAATTAAGCTAAATCTAATTAAAAACCAAAAAACTAAACCTAAATCTAAACCAAAACCAAAACTAATCAATATCGCATCTTTTTCTTCTCCATCATCTCTTCTTCTTCTTCTTCCATTTTTTTTGAAAGTAAATTCTTCGGACTTCCCGGGTCAATAACAGTATCAACTAGTGATGTTTTGACTTGCATCTTCACTGTGAAGAGTCGCTCCCTAAGATCATCTTTTGAAGGTCTTTCTTTTGCCCATGTCATAAGATAGAGCTTTGAATTGGGTTCCTTAGTCCGTGGAATTCTTTTGGAGTTTGAGCGACTAGTGCTGCCTTCTTAGCTTCTTTTCTCTGCAACCCTTTGGGCTTTAGATGAGGGTTCTTTACCCAATACTTGTCTAAAATGTGACCTTCTTACTTGCAATGGGTGCAAGTCAAACCTTCCTTGTTACTATACTTCCCTTCTTCTTTGCTCCTTTCACCTCCTTTTATAGTGGTACCTCCAGATTTTCCCTTTGAATTAGATTTCTTAAGCCTGCCTTCAATGGCGTTTGCTTTTATACTTGCTTCGATAATAGTATCTACCGAAAACATCTTCAACTCCTTGCGTGTATACTCATGGAACCAGGAGATATGATTCATATAGATAACATAATCTCTAAAGTCTAAATACAAAATCATAACTTGATTCTGAAATTTCAAGGTATATTCTTGCACGGTTTGGTTGTAGGTCTACTTCAAGTTGTTCCACTTGAACCATATCTCTTCAAGGTAACCAACCAGATAAAACTGTTTCCTTACAACTTCCTTGAATCTCCTCCACGACAATACTCCCTTACCTAGGTTTTGTATTTGATAACCTTTCCACCAAGTTAGAGCATGCTTTTTTAGCTTCAATGTTGCGAAAGAAATATTTTCCTTTGAACCATATTCAAAGAAAAAGAAATGTGTCTCTAGACGTTCAATCCAATCATCCAATTTTGGGTAAAGGCGAAAAAAATTTCTTCGTCTTCGACTTGGGTGTATAAGAACGAATACATCCAGTCAATTCTTCAAGGGTGGTTTTAATCGAATTCATGTTTGTTTGTAACGTAGATACCTTTTCTTTCATAGTTTGTGGTTCGCTATGTTTAGGTTCATCATATGACTTTGTCATCCTTGATCCCCTTATTCTCATAACATCTTCTAGCTTCTCGAGTACCTCACCAAGCTTTATGTAGAGAGATCTAGTAAAAACCATGAACCACGGGGATTTGCCCTTGAAACTAACCTTGCTCTGATACCAACTTGATACGTATGCTCTCTGTACCTTGGTATCTATTACTATAAAGGCGGAATTTAGAATAATAATATATGAAAAAAAACTTATAAAACAGAACACAAAGTAATTATTTGAAGAAAAATATCTTCTATGGATTATGAACCAAAAAACAATAACAAATCTCTCTTTGTTACGCTCACAATCTCTCTAAACAGTGGATCTACCTTAAACTGTTTGCTAAGATTGCACAAGTATTGTTCCAAGCTTTCTCTAGGTTTTTTGTATCTAGTATCTGTCCTTATCTATTGCCAAAGCCTCTATTTATAGCCTTCATCGTACTCATCCGACCAAGGAATTCTATTAAGAATTCCTAAACTAAGAGTATTGCCTAAAACAAAACTCTTCCCTAACTAGGAATTCTGCCTAAACAATGATTCCTTCCTAGAATAGGATTCTTCCCTCAACTTAGCTTGAGGTTCACTAAGTTCCCTAAAGGAATACGGATACACTTGTATCAGTAACTCTCTCAACTTCTCCAAACTTTGCATACCTCTTCCTTGGACCCTCTGCTCCTTAAATATACTTCACAAGGCGATTAAATCTCCTCCCAATTATGTATATTCCCCGATATTTCTTTCCTCTTTCTCACGACAATAATCCTTCGGGATTTATTTTCTTCTTTTATTTTTACATGTCTGAATTTTCCAGAATCACCTATCTTTGGTAACTAACTCTAAGAGGGATTATATTCTCCAACTTTCCATGTAACTTCCATATTTGGAATCGGCAAAAATACCCAAAACTTTCCTTCCCTGTTTAACAGATTAGTTGATGATCTAGCCCAAGTTAACTCAATAAAACACCTATACATTGCCTGTTTGACTTAACCAAGTCCATCTTAATAAATTTATGCGACTGAATCTCCTCCAAACCTCCCTCAAAATATCAGTGCCTTTAACTCTTGGAAGCTGGGATCTTTGAATCATGACGCTACATTTTGGTGTGTCCTAGTTGTATTTGGAGTCGTCCTCTCTAGAAACCCTTTCATGGTTTAGCGACTATTAAATACTTCATTGGGATTCATGAAGCTATGTCCAGTTATCTTTTATCTTGATAACTTGAGTATCCTTATCTTGTCCGATTGTTGATTTATTACTTGAACAAGATAGATAGAAATCACGAAGTTCTCTTCATCTCAACTTTGTGATTCCCCAAGTTTTATACTTGTGAGGTGAATAATAATCTAGGTTGCACCTCGGGTTGTATAAGTCCGGATTTTGATGATAGCTAGACTTTTGTCAAATTGCTATTGATTTTCATCACCTTGATCATACATTTGATTTGATCATCAATTATATAGGCTTAATTTATGGGAGGAAAATTTGGATTAAAATCTTCAATTGAGTTGAAGCAACTCTTAGTTGGTGGGACGTCATCTAAGGGAATCAATTGTGCAGAGTCCTGCTGGGATTCAAGAGGAATAAGGAGCGCGATTATACATGAATCAGTGTGAGACTCAGTTCGGGCTCAACTACATTCCAGACTGAAGTTAATTGGTAGTGGGATAGTATCTTTAGTGGCTTAATACAGTTTGGTGTTCAATATGGTTGGGGTTTTTCTGTATTTGCGGTTTCCTAGTTAACACAATTTCTAATGTCTGTGTTATTTCTTTTTCCGCGTTATATTGTTTTTTTTTTTTTTTTTTTTTTTTTGCTTAATAATAAAAGTTTATTAGTAATCAAAGAATGTCAAAAGGATTACAACTTAAGAAAAATAAAACCAGAAGAACTCAAAAACAGAAGCCCATTATATGGCTTTTAACAAAATCTAAAATAAACTTGATCTGGGCTTTCCAGACATCCCAAGAATGAAGGTTTACTATCATATATTCTTTGTTCTCCCCTACCTAGAGCAGCTCCCCTTTTGGCCATGTTGTCAGCAGAGAAGTTTACTTCTTTGTAGATGTGAGTGAAGCTCCATGATAGCACACCAGCACATATCTTTTCCCATCTTGTTATTGCAAACCAAGGGAGATTCTTACTATGGAATGCATTCTTTACTGCTTGAGAATCTGTTCTAAAAACAAGGTCCATAAAACCATTGTGTAATACCCATTCACCTGCAATAAGTATAGCAAAGACCTTTGCATAATAGTTAGTAGATATGCCTAAGCCCCCTGAAATTGCAACAACAAATTCCCATGTATATGTTTTCCCAACTATACCATATCCAGCCATCCCTAGGTTTCCTTTAGAGGCACCATCACATCACAATAATAGTTTACCCTGACTTGGTAGCTGGAAGTAAATTTCTTTGGTCATCAAGCTCTTCACCCTTCTGGTCTTCAATCCAAACTTTTTAAGTACTTGTAAATCATATTGACAATTCCACATATGAGCTTTTATTATTATATCACAATCAGATATAGCTTTCATTATTCTCTGTTGAGTGACATTAATATCACACTTCTTCTCACCATAAGTGCAACCATTTCTCAAAAACCAGAGTTCCTTCATGGTGACAAATGCACTCAACAACCATAGTTTATTAATATCTGGACTTTTATTTTTTGCCAAATGAAATACTTCCTCAAAAGATCTTAGGTTTTTAAAGTTGAATATACCTCCAAGCCAGCTCCAAATAATCTCACCGTAATTGCAATACCAAAGCAGATGATATCTTGTTTCCTCATTTTTTTCTGCATAATATGCACCTTGATACCAATTGGAAATTTATGTTCTTCATATTATCATCAGTTGCACAAATATTTCTACCCAGTTTCCAAATGTTGCTAGAAATACTAGGATGAACAGATTTGTGCCATACCTTTTTTGTCCAGTGGAGAGGGGGAACTTTTGTTCTCATGACTTCCAAAAACCTAGTTCCTTCATGAGGCTAATGGACTTTTATTTTTTGCCAAATGAAAACTTCCTCAAAAGACATGTTATTGTGCCAGTCCATATTCTCTTATCTTCACCTGCACCCACTACTGGTATTTTATTTATATTAATCATATCCAAGAGTTCAGTTGGCACAATCCATTCACCATCAAGGATAAAATCTGACACTTTCATATCAGGGAACTGCAGTAGATAATTATTTTCAGGGTACAAGTACTATAGTGATTTCTCCCTCACCCATTTATCTCTCCAAGCAGAAATATTGCTTCCATCACCAACAATCCATCTAGTGTTATCCTCCACTTCACCTATTATCCATTTTATTCCAGACCAACTAGAAGACTTCTTGTAATAAGCGATTCATTCCCCATTTTTATTTTTGTACTTTGCTTGAAATTTTTTTGACCAATCATCATTACCATTTTGAATTCTCCAGAATAGATTCATTAAAAGAGCTTTATTGATGATCTCAAGTCTTCTCAAACTAATGCCACCTTCACTTATTGGAGAACAAGTCTTATTCCATTCCAGTGTTATTATGTTTCTAGTTGCAGGATCCCCTGACCATAAAAAAATCCTAATTATTCTTTCATACTCCCTTATTACCCTTTTAGGCCACTTGTATACTGACATTGAATATATTAGAAAGCTACTCATAACAAATTTGACAAGAATGAGTCTTTCTTGAAAAGATAACACTTTACCTTTCCAACCAGCCAGTCTTTCTTGCATCATATCTACCACACTCCGTACATGGTGAGTTTTAACACTGCCTTGCACCAACATCACCCCCAAATACTTGTCTGGGAAGTCAGCCAAAGTCACTCTACATTCTTGAGCAATCTTCACTTTTATATTTTGGCATGTACCACCCATGAAGCACTTACTTTTCTCAATATTAACTTGTTGTCCTGATGCATCTTGATACTTGTTAAGAATATCCATTAACTTTATAACATTTCTTTTTTCACCATTACAAAATATGAAAATGTCATCTGCAAAGAATATGTGTGAAGGTTGTACACCCTATCTGTTCACCATAGCTTTCAAGCTGCCAACTTGGATCATTTTTGTAATGTTTCTACTGAGAATATCTTCAGCTATAATAAAGAGAATGGGTGACAATGGGTCACCCTGTCTTAAGCCTCTACCAACAGTAAAGTACCCCTCAATCCCTCCATTAACTAAAACAGACACTCTTGTAGATTGTAACATAACTTGTAACCAGTGTAATCCTTCATCAGATAAGCCAAAGATGTATAAAGCCTTGAATACGAATTTCTAGCTAATGAAATCATAAGCTTGAGTGATATCAAGCTTTATACCAAAATTCCCCCCTCTCCTCTTTATTTCTATTTCATTGATCAACTCAGATGCTAGAACAACTTGTTCTTGAATTGTTCCCCCTTTTATAAAAGCTCCTTGCTGGGGTGACACTATGTTATTTATCACCTTCTCCAACCTTGTAGCCCAAATTTTAGTAAAAACTTTGAAACTGAAGTTCATAAGTCCAGTGGGTCTGAATTGTTTAGCTTTTTTTGTATTATTCACTTTTGGGAGTAACTTTAATAAGTTAGCATTCAACCCATTTGGAATAAAGCCTTTTCTCTAGCAAAATTGGACTGCCTTGGTGAATTCCATACCAATTATTTCCCATGAAAATACATAAAACCATCTTGCAAAGCTATCTGGGCCTGGAGCACTTTCAGGGTTAAATGCAAATACTGCAGCTTTAATTTCTTCATCAGAAAGTATGGCATTTATCATGATGTTGTCTTCTCTTGTATAGCAGTAGGAATACTTGTAAAAATACTCTCATTAATATTAACATCTTGATATTTGAACTTTGTTTCATAATAATTGACCAACTCTTTTGCAATCTTTTTTTGATCAGTGAGAATATTACCTTCATCATTTTCAAGTTTTGTTATCATGCTTTGAGCTTGCCTAAGTTTCATCTGGATATAAAAGTATCTTGAATTAGATGCACCATCTTTTAACCAACTTACTCTAGATTTTTGTTGTACAATCTCTCTTTGTTGCTGAAGTAAAACTTTTTGCTTACCCCTTAAGGTTACAAGATTATTCAATAAGCTGGTATCTGAAGGATCATTATCTGATGCTGTTGTATCTTTCAATACTTCATCTTCTATATGCTTCAATTGCTTATCAACATTACCAAATACTAAACAATTCCAGTCCTTCAAGTCATTTTTAACCTGATAAGTGCCTAAAACACCTAATTTAATATCTAGTATTTATGCTTTCTTTGCTATTTTTCTTGTGAATTATGTATCTTATAATTGCTTTTGAGTTTCATAGGTGTTTTGGAGTCATATGAGGCAAAAGAAGAAGAAATAGGCGAAAAGGGCAAAAATATCATTTCATGGGTAAACACTATCCGGAGTCGAGCTAATGTTAAGGGGAAACTTGTTTTGGAGGAAGTATTAAGGCCAGACTCGTTGAGGTTAAGGGGTTGCCAGATTGAGTGGCCCTTATCAGAAGTGACCAAGTACCAATAACTAGCCCTAAGTTATAACCCTAACTTAAATTAGTCTCAATCATTTGCACCTGAAATGAATGGAAGAGGTGAGAAAACGGCTGATGTTAGAGATCGAGAAGCAGAACGGAGAGAGAGTTGAATTAAATCAAGAGGAAGAAATCTGAGATAGGGGTTTGTGGTTTAATGACGATTGAAGAAATTGAAAGAGATTTTATGTCACAGAGAAGAAACAAAAGAGATTGATTCATGGAGAAGGTTTAAGAGACAGAGCTGTTGTTTTCGATTTGAGAGTTATGACCATGGATTAAGAATTAAAATTGAATGGGTTTTGTCCTGTGAATGATGAAGATAAGGAATTAGTAAAGATCTCAGAGAAGGATTGATTGGAGAATTCAAGCTAAAGGGTATGTGAATTAGGGTTTGGTAGTTGATTTAAACTGATGCTGCTAAGATTGAGAAGAATTGGGATTGTGATTTGAAGTTGGTGGTGCTGTGTGGTTTGATTCTGTTGCTGCCAGGGGTTTGTGGTGCTCTTAAAGCCAAGAGATGAAATCAAGGTGTGCCAAATTACAGTGAAGCAATGGATTGTGGCTAGCTGAGAAATTGCACTTGTGCAATGAGCTGAAGGAAATGATGCAGTTGCTGTCTGGCAAGAAACAAGATAGGTGGAGCTGCAAGTCAGTGGTGGTATGCATGAAATGGAGTGGAGTTGCTGATACAGGGAAGTTCTGGTGGAGTTGCAGCTGCTAACTGAAGCAAAGGATGGAGCAGGAGAACTGGCCATGGAAACAGATAGTGGTCCTGAGTTGTATATGTGCTACTGGTGGATGCATTGCAGGCACAGTTCAAGGAGTGAATGAATGGTTCATGGGTGGAAGTTTGAAGTGACTGTAATGGGTTTGAAGTGTTGGTGGTTGTATCTGAGAATGGGTTTTGCAGCTGTTGATATTGAGCTGGAGCAGGTGGTGCTTGCTAATGGGAAATAGAGAAGATGGCCATGAGAGTTGAGTGACAAGCAGCAGCTGGTGAGATAATGGAGCTGCAGTAAGGCTTGAACTAAGAATGAAAGAGGGTGCAAGAAATAGGAAGTGGTACAAACTGCAGGATACAGCCATCTGGGCTGTGCAAAATGGTAAGCAGGGCCATCTGGGCTGTGCAACAACTGCAACATCTCTGTCCTTGGCAACTCAGTTCATCCAGCTAAGTCAGTGAGCTGATTCGTCGTGACTCAGACTTTGACCCGCTTGACTAATGGCAACCGTTATCTCTAACGGTGGACTGACGAAATATTCCGTCGAATATGCCAGTGACGGTGAGGACTTTCAGGTGGTCGGCGGTGACTTTTCTCACCGGATTTCGGTCAACTTCCGGCCCAAAACCCAGTTTTCCGGTGACGCTTTTTGGGACAGAATTTCTGCACGGGTTTCTATCTCTTGTGGGCTTGGTGGACTTCTAACTAATGGACTTTGAAGACTAGACCTAATTTTTGGAACAAGGAGAGCTATAAAAGGAAAACTTCTACAACTTTTAGAGACTATCTTTAGAATTAATATATCTTTTATCTTCTACTACTTTTTTCTAGGGTTTACAACATGATAGAGTCTATTTTTCTTCTTGTGATGAACTCCTTGAATATGAGTACCTAATTATCTTTTGGTTATGGATTAGTTGGATTTCACATAATATGATTCTTTGATTCAATATATTAGTTTTGTCTCATATTTATCGTTTACAATTCTCTGAAAATATTGTTTTATGATTGATTGATTGTTTTGTCAAGATGCATATTGGTAGAACTTCTAATCACATCTATTGCTAGTTTAGGGTTTATTATACGTAAAAGTGATATTCCTTGAATACAAGTAGCATGAATATGATTATAGCTTGTAGTGATGCATCCTTATAATCAAATGTGAATCGTAACCTTTGTTAAATTGAATTAGTGCGCTTTCCACGTTCAATTGCTTTGATTGGCCTGATTTCATAGAACTTAATGCATCTAGGGAATTAAACTTGATTAGTGCTTTTACACGTTAGGTTGTTCTTTTAGATAGAACTCATACTCGCATCTTTTAATGTGTTTGTTGATGACAAAAGGAGATTAGCGGGATATTCTTGCGATCAAGATATCCTAGGGCTTTTGATAAAAGTTGAGATTAAAAATCAATTCTAGTTATTGTTTTGAAAGCATGTTAGTGAATGAAGATGAATCCTTAACCAATATCTTTTCTATTTGATTTGTTTGCTTATTTCTTTATTAGCTTTTATTTTACTATTACTTGCATAAAAATCAGAAAACCCCCGGTGTTTTATATAGGAAACTGAAACAACGAGACAACCTAGACCTCTCTGTGGGATCGATCCTTTCTTGCCCTTGCTATATTTATATTTTGAGTTGTGAGAAAGTGTAATTTATTTTTGACGCATACGACAGCGATCAAATTTTGGCGCCGTTGCCGGGGAATTTTGCTAGTCCTCAAACGACAGCGATCAATTATTATTCAACCAAAATAATAATTTTATCGATGAAATTAGTAGGACCATTCATATGGAACTCAAACGACGTCGTGATAAAGGATGGGAAACCGACGACGATTCTGATTATGGTGAGTCTGAAGATAAAGACGATGATGATTGTGTTGAAAAGGACCGACCTTTGGAGATATTTGATGACATTAGTGTAGTTGACTCAACTCTTGATCTTTATAATGATCAAGCACCTATTCAAAAGGTACATGAGGATGATGAAACTAATGTTTTTCAGAATTTTGCAACATGGTTTGAGTCTAATGAAGAGGAGTATGTTGAGAATGTGACCGTTATGACCAATATTGTGGAAGACCCAATTGAACTTGTGAATGATTGTAATGAAGATGTTTATGTCGAGACTTTGGTTAAGGCAGAAACGGATGAAGAATGGTTGCAAGGTTTGATAGAGGACCATGATTAACAAGAGGTGAATAATTCACTTAAGTTTTTCAAGGATGAAGAGGATTCCGTAATAAAAGAGATTGTGCAAGGTTTGTCTAACCCTTTTCATATTATTTCTTCTCCTTTACCTCTTATTGGTTTGAATGTATGTGCTTCGAAAACATTGTTAGATGACTTTGTTTCTCGATATCCGCCATTAGAAACATTAGATTCTCAAACTATGCAGATTTTGGAACAAGAAACCGTGGAAGTACCCGACCTTTATATTCTTTATACACTTCCATGTGTGGACAAGAATAAGTGTGGGGGAAACTTTTATCGGTTAATAGCTTCGTTTGTGTTTTATATTACTAATATTTGTGCGAAGCTAGTGTTTGCAAAACAGGTGCTATGGGTGGATCCCCAACTTTTCCGATTATTGGTGTATGGGGAATTCGTCTTGCAAGTCGGGCTGACGACTTTAAACCAAGCGCTAATGGGAGGCAACCCACTGGTTTTGTATATCTATATCTATCTTTTTATTTTTATTTTAAGTCTTTTATCTTTATTTTCTTATTTTGTATATTTGCATATCAAAACTCCAATTTTTAGAGATTTTTGAACAATCTAGAATAAACACTAGCCTTTCTAAGTAGGTGGCATTTTTTCTTAGTGGTGAGGTGTATATATTGGCTGAGTTGGGATTAGATACCAACTAAATAGCTTGTTTAGTGTTTATTCTCTATTGTTCCGAAATAGCTATGAGTTGGAGTAATGAGTTTTTATCATGCATTTTATTTTCGTATTGTATATATATATCATGTTAGGATTTCCCACCTTGACTTTCTTTCGACGATTCAATTTTACATTGAGGACAATGTACAGTTTAAGTGTGGGGGAGCATTTACATGTTTGCATAGTTTGTTTTATGCCTTAAAAAAAAAAAAAAAAACCAAGAAAAAAAATTGTGCTTTTTGAACTCCGAAATCTAGAAACTTATGCCTTTAGGATGACACCATTAGTGGATGGAACCATTTTGATTGCAGGAGTTGAGGAACCAATTAACTAAAAGGGACGAACATAGCTCAGAAATCACAATTAACATGATAGTTGTTACTATATCTCGGAATATCACCATATCACGTTTTATTTTTATTTTTCTATATTTATCTATTGTTCTCTAAGTGTTTTGGTGGGTCACTAAACATCGACGTGTTATTACTGCTAGGATGAAATAGAGTGATTGAGTTACTAGAAGAAAAGAAAAAATGAAAAATGAAAAAAGAAAAAAAAGAAAAAAAGAGACTGACCAATTAGACCAAACGGAATAAAAAGACACTTGGGAATAGCAGTATGTGTGAAACGTAGTCCCTGTCTCCGTCGCCTAAACAAGCGGGGAATGCAGGATCTAAGGCAACTATCATGTACTTGCTGACAAGAAGCATGCGCTTTGATCCAAAAGATTGAATCATGTTGTCTAAAAGAAAAGAAAAAAAAAATTGAAAGAAAAAAGTGAAAAAGAAAATGAAAAGAAAGTATTATTTTGGTTGAATAAAGTCACTTCTGGTTCCCTTGTATATGCTAGTGAGTTGATGTAGAAATCAAACCAGTAGCTCAATCCAATAGCCATAGGTTCATCTTAGTAGTGACCTTCGGACAGATATGGGAGACATCGATCATTTGTGAACATTCGCCAACATCTACATCTATATCCATCTTCTTAATCTTTTCATTGTGATTGTGGTTTGTTAGTTTCCGAGTATTGTGGCTTGTTCGACTATCTAATTAGAGTCTATTACTAATATATGAATTTAATTTGCAAGGTACCTCCTCCTGTAGTCATTTTGGATTCGTTCATTGATTTGTCACAAATAGACGGAGTTAGAAATATAGGTTTTGTAGGTAGACCTCTTGTAAACCTTCACGAGACTATAACTCGTCCACTACGGACACCTAGGGGTTTAAAGGCTTGTTATTTATGTTAAAATTAACCGTAGCCTCGACGACACGGAGTTGTATGTATGTTTTAAAATTGTTTTATTTGATTTGATCGAGGACTAGCAAAGTCTAAGTGTGGGGGAACTTGATAGGTGTCTAAAACACCTTATTTTATATTTAGTTTTTATGCTTTCTTTGCTATTTTTCGTGTGAATTATGTATCTTATGTGTGAATTTGAGTTATTAGGTGCTTTGGAGTCGTTTGGAGCAAAAGAAGAAGAAACTACTCATTTAGAGCAAAAAGGACAAAGTCGTCATTTCATGGGAGAACACTATCCGGAGTCGAGTCGAGCTTAAGGGGCATATTCTATTTGGAGGAGTACTAAACAAAGACCAGCAATGGTTGAGGGGTTTCCAATGTGGCTATCCCTTATCAGAAGCGACCGACTACCAATAACAACCCCAAACCACTAACCCTAGACTCGAGAGACGTTTTCTCTCAATCATTTCACACTAAAATTGAGAGAGCTAGCCATAGTGGCTGTTGTAAGAAAGGAATCGAGAGAGGGAGGAATTAAGAGCAGACCTGGGTTATGTTGGTCGAGAACATGAAGGAGAATTGTTGCTGTTGATTAATCAAGAATCCGATACCTCCGAGATGGACAGAGAGTTTGGGTCGAATCTACAGTATTTGGTTTTGGTGAATTCAGGTTTGCAGCCGAGAAACTACAGGGAAGAAAGGGAGCTCTGTTATCCATCTGAGGGTATTGAATGAATGTGTGTTACATATGATTTTAGACAGTGAATTCGAAGCTGAGAATCACACGGAACTCGATTTGGGTTCACTTCAGCTGAAGAAACAGGGAGAAAGAATTGAGTTGCTGCCATTGATTGAAGACGATTGGTAGCTGATTCAGTGGTGTTTCAAATTCTTATGAGTGATTAGGAGAATGGGTTGTGCTATAATTGTGTTTGCAGGGAATGAAAAATGATACAAAGAGAAGAAAGTTAACAGCTAAGCTTTGCTCTGCATTGCCTGTAACCTGTTCGATATAAAGCCTGGGCCACACAGTTCTTGCCAACCCCAACTGAGTCAGCTACTGCTATAAGCCTGATGGGTGTAGTCGAAGAGGAGTTAGGTAAGTACAGATAATGGAGAGAATGATTATTTCTTTTGGAATTACAGGGTTTACAAGGGTGGTGACTATTGCTGCCAAGCATAGATTAGTGATGCTGTGTTGTGAGTTCCAGGCAAGAGTTGTTGTTTCCATTGGATTGAAATGGGTTGAGTATGAATCAGGGAAGAGTTGGTGCTGTGAAATGGCTATATGTATTGTGCACTGAGAATGATAGTTTCTGGTGAATGAAGCTGGAGCTGGGTATCGGAGGAGCTACATGGTTGTTGGTGGTGGTAGCCTTGGTTGATTGCCACAGGTGGTAGTTGCAGTGGTAGTTAGCAGAGATGCTAAATTGAATCTAGACAGAGTATGAACTGAGTAAACAGGTGGTACCTGGTGCTAGAAGTAAGTGTGATGGTTGTTGCAGGAAGAATTTGCAAGGAGATGAGGGAATTGACAGTTGCATTACAGGCCTGGGATAGTTTCGAAACTGCAGGAGATTAAGCTCATGGTTTGAGGCAAATGAGCTATTGATGTTGACTGCAGAATAAGGAATGGCAGCTGGTGAATTGAAGTGGTGCTTACGATTCTGAAATTGAGGAGAAGCAACAGTGTTGTGTGGTTGGATGGTTTGTTGTAGTTGCGCAGTTGAGATTGCAGGTGACTGAGAAGGAGATTTGGAGTGCAGCATTAGCCATGACTGAGTTAGTCGTGTGACAGTGCCATGGCAAGTTATGGGTTTGAATGTGTGTTGATGGGTTTGTATGTGACAATAGATGGCTCGAGTGATATTGATGCTATTGCATTTGACAGTGGATGGCACAAGAAGGGTTTGGTGGATAATTGATGGTGCTCGGATGAGACGATAGAGCTAGAGGCAGCGATGGAGAGAGTGGCAGCAAGACTGGTTGCTGGTGAGCAATGGTGGAGCTGTTGGTGACAGCAGCTTGAGCGAATTCAAATTGCAGGTTATGAGCTATGCAGCGTAAGGCTACAACTACTGTCATTGCAGGTGGTGGATTTAGTGCTAGCTGGATCTACAGAATTGCAGTTGGCTATGCAAAGCTAACAAGGAGTTGTCCAGGTGATGCGGTTACAGAAATTGAGTTATCAGTTATGGGTTTGTCTTGAAATACAGGTGGTATATATAATAGCAAATGTTGCTGCTAATTGCAAATGAGGAAGCATTGATGCTTTGCTAGCCATTGGTTTTGGTATGGCTGTCGCAGGTTGTGATTGAATGTGTATGATTGTGTTGGAATTCGATATGACAGTGCATGAACAAGCTGCAGAAATTGTGCAAAACGCAGCAAGAATGGCGAGCCGGTGGTACTAGTTCCGATTGCCGGATTTCGGGAGTTAAAGTGTGAATTGCAATATTTCAGTGAATCGCGAGGGGGGTTCGAGTCGGATGCAAGAGTCGACGGTGGGATATATGAGTTTGGCGACACGCTTTTGGGTACGTTTTCGCAAGATTGGGAGTTGGCTTAAATGGATTTTTGGTGAATGTATGAATCGCAGGGAAGGACAGTTGAGATACTGGAAGTGTGTTAATCCCTGGTGACGTCTTCCAATGGTTCAAGTGATCGGAGAAAGGTTTCCGGTGGCCGGATTCTGGCGCCGATGACCGGCGATGATGTCAGCAGTCCGTCGACCAGTTTTGGACCCAAAATTTCCAGAGACATATTTCTCACACCTGGGCTTGGTGGACTAGTAGATGGACGTGGACTTGAAGATTTTGAAGGCTATACCTAATTTTGGAACAAGAAGAGCTATAAAAGAGAAGTATTTTCTCAAAATCATATATCTCATCTACTACTTTATTCTAGGGTTTAGAGACATGTTAGGGTTTCTTCTTCTTCTTGTTATGAACTCCTTGAATATGAGTACTTAATTTTATTATTGGTTATGGAATAATTGGATTTCACATAATATGGTTTTTGATATGATAAATTAGTTTTGTCTCCATATTTTATCGATTATGATTCACAATTAATATTGTTATATGATTTGAATGCTTGTTTGATCGAGTCGCAAATCGGTTGAGTTTGTTTTCATCTCTATTGCTAGATTAGGGTTTGTTATACGTAAAAGTGATAGATTCCAGATTGCAAGTAGCATAAATATGATTATAGTTTGTAGTGATATATTCTTATGATCATATGTGAATTATAACCTTTGTTAAATTGAATTAGTGCGTTTTACACGGCCTGATTTCATATAACTTAATGCATCTAGGGAATTAAACTTGATTAGTGCTTTTACACGTTAGGTTGTTCTTTTAGATAGAGCTCATACTCGCATCTTTTAATGTGATTGTTGATAACAAAAGGAGATTAGCGGGATATTCTTGCGATCAAGGTATTCTAGGGCTTTTGATAAAAGTTGAGATTAAATATCAATTCTAATTATTGTTTTGAAAGCATGTTAGTGAATGAAGATGAATCCTTAACCAATATTTCTTATCCTTGAATCTATTTGTTTACTTTTGTTTATTTGCTTTTAGTTTATTACTTGCACAAAAATCAGAAAACCCCCGGTGTTATTTATATAGGAAACCGAAACAACGAGACAACCTAGAACTCTCTGTGGGATCGATCCTTTCTTTCCCTTGATATATTTATATTTTGAGTAGTAAGAAAGTGTAAATTATTTTTGACGCATACGACAGCGATCATAACCTTTTTATTTTACTCATAAAAACAAAGACAGGATTACCTTCAAGATATTTTTCCCAAGACTTAGTAATAATATTAAAAAACTCAGGGTGAGTTTTCCAAGCTTTCAGTGCTCTGAAAGGAGCATTCTTAGGCTTTGGGATGTCAGCAGGCCCTCCATATAGAGTATTATGATCAGAAACACCTATGCTACCAGCTTTGTAACCCCAACTTGAAAACTTTTCTAACCATTTATCATTAAACACAACTCTGTCTAGATTTCAAACTATTCTCTTTTTACAAGATCTATTATTACACCATGAAAATTCTAATCCATTTTTTGGTGCTTGAATCAGACCACAGTTATGTAAACAATTGTTAAACTCCAACATTGATATAAGCAGAGGCTTTAGACCACCTTTCTTTTCATCTTCTCTCATAATAGTATTGAAGTCCCCCATTACTAACCAAGGCTTGTCCAAAGTACTAATTGTAACCAAATCATTCCATAGACTTCTTCTATTTATTGTTAAAAATGCAGCATAAAAACCAGTTATTAAAAAATCTCCTGCCTCCACTGTTATTGATTGATCAGATGAGAGAATTAATTTTGGTCTCTGAATTGAAGAGTTCCACATAACCCAAATATTTCCCTTATTACCATTTCTTGAATTGTGTATTGCTTCATAAGATAGTTTCAACTTTTTGAAGAAATCTGAAGTATAGTGCACTTTTGGTTCTGCAATAATAACTAAAGAAGGATTAAATGATTTTACTAAACTCCTAAGTTTATCTCTGGCCCTTATTCTCCTCAGGCCTCTGAGATTCCAGAAAACTACATTCATTTAGAAGATTGAGCTTGAAAAGGGTTTCTTCTCAACAACTCTCTTTTTCCACCATTAATCACCAAATTTGTAGCTTGTTTTCTTGTAGTCACTGTTCTCTCCTGTATTGTTTTCTGTTTAGCTTTAGACATAGCTTTACTTGACACTTGACTACCAATTGGAGGTATAATTGTGCTAGGGTTGTGAATAGCAGAAGCACCAGCTGCTGCTCTTAATAATTTATCAACTGAAAGAGCTAGGAACTCTATATGTGAATTAAATATTTCATCATTCAAATCCTTTAGTACTTGAAATTTACCTGAAGTATTAGGTATGCTCATTGGATTTTATGCTGCTTGAATATTTGGAGTTGTTTGTATATAGCTTGAATCCACCGGTATTTGGAAATTACCTGAAGTATTTATGTTCTGTGAAGATTCTACCTCTTGTAAAACTTGAGTACATTGTACTCCAGATACAGAACAAGTATCAACTGGCACCACTGGGTTGCAGATATAAAATCCCACCTGAGGAATAGTCTTCTTTTTAGTCACTACTCTCCAAACTTGCTTAAGTTAAATCACAAATTCACCAGGTGGAGATCCATGCTTACCTTTTTTATTTCTGCATTCAGCTGTGTAATGACCTACTAACTTGCAAGGATAATAAAATTTTGGCATATTTGGAATATTTACTGCTTGATCAAAAGTGCCATACTTAGACTTAACACAAATCTTATTAGGAATTTCCTTTGCTAGATACATTTCCACCAGGATATTTGCATAGTAACCGGATTCCTTCTTAAGAGTTGTATCATCAACCTTCACTGGTCTACCCAAAGCCTTTCCTATATTCATCAAAATCTTCTCATTCCAATATTCTATGCTTAGCCCAGGAAGTTGTACCCAAACATAAGCCATATATTTTTTTTTGAGATTCTTGATTAAAATTTGGTTCCCATTTTCTTAGTTTAAGGTTTTGTGATTCAACTATCCAATCTCCATTCCATATCAAGTTCATATCAATTTTATTCTCAATCTTTATAATGAAGTAACCTTTTCCAATTGGAATTAATTGAACTTTACCTGAAGTGTTCCATTATCTTCTCAACGATGATTCGGCAACACCAAATTTTATCGTAACAAGATCTAATCGCCCAATCAAACTGTATTGCCATTCCTCTAAACTTTCATCAATATCCTCATCCGAAATGAAAGAAACAAATCTAGAAGAACTGTGGTTAAGATCATCAGGTTGTAAAATTTCATCTGATTTTGAAATCAATTCAGAAAACTCACCTGACTTATTACCTCTTGATTAAGACATATTTATTTGAGTTAATGATAAGTAAAAATGATTTATTAACCCCGATCATTGGTAATGGATCGAAAAAACACCTGAAATACCTGAATTAATGAAGCAAATTTTGTAGTCGAAGAATTTTAATGGAGCTGAGCCTGACCGGTTTTTCGCTTGAGTTGTAACCGATTCGCATAGCTCTCCAAAAGGATTTCCTATTGGTGATTTATTATATTTTTTATCTTTATAATTGAAATATCACAGGTTGTGTGTTGATCAATCAGAGAAGATACATCCGACCTAGTTTGTTGGATATGACTTGATTGATCATTGGACATTGGTCTTCGGTACTATCCAAGAAATCTCTTTCTAATTAGATTCACGGATTCAATTCTGTAAACGTTCTAGTCGCAAGAGAGATAGATATATAATTCTAGACACTTTCCTTGATTGAGTTTTAACTCTCGGAGTTATGTTGTGTTTGTTTATATAGATTTCCTACGAAAAAGTTGGTGGTGTATTTTGGTACCCCAAGTGTTTTCACTAGGTGGCCCTAGTGGCCGAGTTATATTCTCGGGAGGGTTTCCAAGAGGTCTACCCACAAAACCTTTACTCCAAACCCTAGTTATCTATGCAAAACCTTGGAACGGCACTAAAAAATCCCATTGGTTGGCATACTCCCATTAACTACATGAGGAGATACCCTTATATGAATCCAATTCTAATATAAGTCACAGAGCTATACTCAGATAGTCACATCCAAATTTGGAATCAAACTGAAAATACGAGGGTACCCAAATACTTATCTATCTATAAGTCCTCTTCTGAAAATGATTGTTTATAGACTGAGTCGAGACAATAAAATAAATCGGTTTACACTTTGTGTGATTGTCTATGGATACAAAATCGAGACAATGAAATAACAATGCTAGAGCATAGCTCGGTTGAACCCACCAAGCGTTGGTATGTCAAGTTTGGTTGTCATATTTTAGTGAACCAAAACTCATTTAAGAGTCGGTTGATTTAAATGTACTAGAGTCAACTTCTTATAGGTTAGCTTAAAAGTATTAGGATGAGACATTACAAGTATTGCGAAGACTTGAAGAAGTGAAGAAGTACGGAGCTGCAACCACAACGTCATCCTTCCACTTGAGGTTAGTGATATTTGACTTGAACTGTTTCATTACATAACGTATCTTTCAAGTCGTGCATATTGAAAACATAAAACTGTGAAGCATGAACACTCTAGATAGACATAGTATTAAGGAATACAATATGAAGTTTCTTGCTTAACCTTTAAACTTTGTATATGAGAAATCGACATAATCGTATGAATGCTATTGTGATTATGTATGGGTATGAGGTGAGGATTTCATCCTAGGAAATAATGTTTTTACATGTGTTTTAAGGAAGTAAGATCATGATATGTGTTGTGAATCGAAAAGGAAATTTTCAGGCATTATTGGGGCTGTTCTTCATTATAAATCTAATGAACGACCAATATGTGTGATTAGTATAACTGCTCATGACTTGTTTGTGTTCTTGGTAAAACTATTCACATGAGGCCTGACTTATGTATTGGTATGACTTTTATTAGTGAAACCGATCTAAAGTAATCACCAGGTCTATGATCGGGTTTGTGAGTGTCTGACAAAATTTTGGGAAAGGGGAACCGATCCTAGTAAGAGGTACAGTACATCACAAGAGGGGACAGATCCTTGTATGAGGTGCATCAAGGTTTATAGAAGAAAGGGGAACCGATCCTATGAACATGTGCAACACGTTTTTAGGCAAGGGGGAACCGATCATATGGACATTTGCAGTGCATACAAGTTAGATGAACCAATACTCACATGGAGGTAGAACCGAAACTTGTTTTGGTAGAACCGTTACACCCTTGGTTTGTGATTGAGTGTTACTTGATCAATCACATAGTTCTTGAAAGTCAGATGAACCAATTCTAAACTTGTTTGGAAGTGTGGTAAATCGGTTTCAAGTGAGTAAGTATGAAAAAGGACTTGCAAGAGTAAGATGTCGACACACTTTGAACACGCGCATTAATGTGTATTCTTTTATTGTTCGAAGATATTCCTTAACAACTAAGAAGGAAGTAAATCCCAAGATCGAATTTAAATAAGTTAAGAATCTTTTAATTAAGGTTTTTAATTATATATGGAAAATAAGAATTAGTAATGTGCATTTGCTAGTTAAAGATTTTCCAAGGAGATTTCGATCATTATTTTGGACAGTGCATTCACAGCAATTATGAAAACCGAATTTGGGTTAATATGGAAAAATATCTTGAGAATATTTTCGGTTTTGTAAATTCCTTGGTGTCCAAACTTCCTTGTCTATAAATACTTTGAGTTTGCATTTCTAGCAAACTAATCCTTCGTGACAGTAAACTTCCTCTGTTGTACTGTTACTGGTGAAGCCACCTATCAGAGAGGAGAGTAATATAATTAGGTGAAATCTCTTACGGCCGCACAGTTTAAAGTCTTCTTTGGTATTGAGAATCTCTAGTGCGTACCGTTGGTGGGAAACTAGATATTGCGGTTTAACTTTAGTTTTCGTATTGATTTGGTTTGACTAACTGTGGTTGAATATTGATTGCACCTAGTTTGTTTATGCTTGAGAATCTTCTCTTCTGATATAAGATTCACTCAAACTAGTTCAAGGTTTCGACAGGGATCTTTAGACTGTTGTTAGATCTAAAGATGATCTTGTGATAATCCATTGTTAACAGACTTTGTTCTGTGCGTGATTGATCACAAGAGGTTCAAGTAGTTGTGTGCAGGTGTTTATTGAAGATCTAAGAAGATTTGAAGACAAATAAGAGATAAAAGATTTCAGACTTGGTTTTATAATCTTTGGTGTGCACAATACTTGTTTTGGTAAAAGAGGATCCAATTAATAATCGGTTTATCCTTGTGGTAGATTAGATTGATTAATTGAGAAGATCGGCGTCAACACAGTTCTTTGGATTAAGAGTGTTGATTGGCTTAATCTTAACGATTACCTTTTAGTGATTGAACATAAGATAGATCTTAAAACCTGGCAAAGGAGTTTATGTTAAGATAAACAGAAGAGCCTTTGTGCAACTCATATCACTTGGTTGAAGAGAGTTGATACCAAACAGATTTGTTGTTCCTTTACTCTTTGGAATATGAACCAAATGAATTGGTCCTGAAAATGCGGGGGTCTAACAACCTCACCCAATATTTCAAATATCAATCTGTATGGACAACTCCGAGTTGTTTTATAGAGAATCAACAAGACTCAATCAATAGAAAATATCTCAAGGAGTTATTATCTCAATCTCTCGATTTGATTTACTCAAGCAAAAAAGATTCGCGAGTCTAATCAAAGAGAGATAACTTGGATGGTACCAAAGACCAATATCCAAGTGTCAATCAAATGAACTAGTTAGAGAGTTGTTCAATTGCTATGAGATCTCAAGTACTACAAGAAACACAATTGAATCAAAAATGATGTGATTCACTCGAATCATTTCATGAAATATAAATCCACGGTTTGCAAAAGCATTCCTTAGTAATTTAAGATAAGTTCATGAACAACGTTTTCAGACATAACCTCTTGAGTTCGCGGACTCAAGCTAACCGGTTAAAGTTAATAAACTCCAGCATAATTTATCGGGATGAGAACTTTCGTCAGTTCGCGGACTGCACCTGAGCTTCAACTTCAGCATATATTCTCGGGTTCGAGAACTTACGCTAGTTCGTGGACTGGGTTCGCGGACTAAGTTGTTGCTCACGTTCTGGTTCCACTTGATCAACAAAGTTTGCAAACTTCGGTTCAAGTGTTAAGGGCTTATACATATATGTGTTGCCACAACAATGTTTATATCCCACAATGGTTATATAGTCTAAACTCTCATTTCAATCATTGAAACATTCTCAGAGGACGTCATATAGTTGTTATTCACGAACTAGTTTTCGTCAGAGCAATTTCCAAAGTGATTGAAACATAACATAACTTTCGTCACTAGGCAAAGATGAACTTGGCTAAAGCGAAAGCTTTACCAACACCCATTTCGAGAAATATATAAGCGAGATATACTCAGCTCGAAATGTCACATGTGCATATTCTTAGTCTATATAGTAAAAAGACTTTTGTCTCAAGATAGGAGATAGAGTAGACAGACTTTTGAGTGATAGATAAGTTCAAGTCTCCACATACCTTTTAGTCGATGAAGATCCACTGGTTCCTTGAGTAGTCCTTCGTCTTGTATGATGATCGCCATGGAGTTCTTGAGCTCAACTACACTTTATATCCTAGTCTGAGACCTTAGCTATAGTAGACTAGAAATCAAGACTATATAGTTTTGATCACTAAGATTGAAAAACATGCTTGAGATAGAAACGCATGCGAGTTTGACCGAGCAGTGCTCTAACAATCTCCCCCTTTGTCAATTTTAGTGGCAAAACTATTAATACATATGGAATACAAAAATTATATAAATAAACTTTGTATCTCCTATTCCACATGTCTAATCTTCAACAATACTCGAAATCTTCGTCACTTCCAAGTAGTCCAATGATCCCAAAGGTTGTAAGTTTAGTATCATCGTTGATGAAAATCCGTAGCTATAACAATGAGAAAAGCATTGGTTCTCAATCGTTGTTATACAGTGTCATAGTATTATTACACAACGTCAAAGTCCAATTGCATCACAACTTCAACAACAATACTATGGTGATACTTCACTCCCCATTAGTCAATAATCCATCACACATGGAAACAACTCCCCCTTACATAATGATCCAAAAACCATATGTATTTGTAGTGTGAACTACAATTAATTCTCCCCATTTTTGTCAATAAAATCGGCAAAGGTACAAGAACGATATCCTAATGAAATTTCCGTAAGAGACATTTCATGACCCAAAGGTAAATGTTCTATCATCCTCTTTAGATGCAATCATAAAGCCGAGGCTAAATGCATTCATCAAGGAGTTTATAAAGATACAAGATAACCCCTAAAAATTCCACAGCCGCACTCCCCACAGATATTTGGAAATTAAGCGCAAGTTCAAAAGAACTCTCCCCCATAAGATGTCATTCCCTAAGGAACAACAAGAACGACCTTAATTTCAAGAGAAAATAAGGATTTATTTTGAATCAACAAATTTCATACAAGTATGAATTTGGAATCCAAAATATTCAATTTTATTAACCAAAGTGAACCAATATTAATTTGACTAAATATGCTCAACACAAGTAAACTTATGGAGACTTAATTCATCGATTAGATTATTCACAAGAGAACCCATAAATATTCTAACTGGATTACACAATTAAACTAATCACAATGTAATCAATTCAATTGTCCACACTTGACATGAGAAAAATCTATGGAGTGCTAACTAAATAATCACACAAGATGATTGGTTTAGTTCATTTGGGCTCAACATAAGAGATTATGGAACCCCGACTAAGATTATCATAGGAAATGACAACCTTAACCGTACATGTACTCAACATGAGAGAACTCATGGAATAAAAACTAAATAACCACACAAGTTGATTAATTTAGTTCTTAATGCTCAACATATAGCATCTCATGGAACAACCAACCATGCCAATAAGAAATCGACTTAGTCGTATCGTGCTCAACATAAGATACACAATGGAGACTTCATGGTAATACATAATAATATGGAACAATTAAGCTCTATACCGTGGATTACAAAAACAAGGATTTATTCTATCTTTCCATCACAATGTGACATAATAGACTTAATCCTTGAATCACAAAAGATTTTAACCTATCTTACATCAATAATTGACAATATAGGCTTAACTTTTGTGTTTTGCCAAAATTCCATTCATTCCTTTATCAATGTTTGCATACCAATTCGTGAACGACTTTACTTTTGACAAAATATGGGATAATCAAGTTCACGGATGTAAACATACAAATCCCATCAAAAAATTGCAATATATAAAACCATAAAGATTAATACTGCAACCATCATCTTCCAAACAAGTTTAGAATTTAAACCAATAAATCTAAAAACAAGAAGATGAAATCATTGGATATAGCTATGTGTAATCACAATCATTGCTATTCCAAAACACTAGTTATTCTTCTAAATAAAACAGAAAACATAGAAGATTTACTAGGCATTAACACATTACTCATCATCTTCATCGGAGATATACCAAGAAGCTTGAATTGTGTTCAACTCATTTTTGAGCTCAGGAAACTTAGTTGCAACCACTGACAATTGTTCTTGAACGCATTTGACCCTTGAATTGACTTTACACACTCCCTTGTGAATTTTTTGAAGTAAACTAAAGGTGGTAGTGTCACACTCATTCAACGAAGCATCTTTTTGTTTTTTGTATACACTCTCCCTTATGCGTCTGAAGGTACAGGGACGAACCGGTTTGGGTACCCCAAGAGAGTTTCCAATAGAGTAAACACCACAATCATGGCAGATTTGACTAATCAAACAAGGATAGCCTAGCATCTTGACAGGAGAAGTCATTGAAACCATTTGATGTACAATGAATCCACAAATATCAAGATTCTGAACTCTGGATTCAAGAAAGTAGACTAATTCAGCAAACTCGTGACTCCACCAAGAGTTTTCAATTGTGGAGGGACAAAGATTGGGAATACCAAGTTTTCTGAATGCCATTAATGCAATACTAAGATCATTAGTAGGAAACTTTCCTTGATTCCAAGATACTTTCTTACCACAAAGCCCCATAGAGATATCATCACATGAGGGACGTTCATCACTTGGTCTAGGGAGATGCACGTTTCCCAACGGTATATTGGTAATCTTTGAAATTAACTCTCTATTAAGAAGAAACCTTTTTATATTTACCATGGATTTGAATTCCATCTTATCAAGATCAACATCATGGATGTTGGCATATAAAATTCTTGTTAGATAATCAAAACCTTGACCAAGACCATCAAAGATATTTCCAAGATTGAATTTTTTGAAACCAGTTAAATCCTCATCATGTCCACTAGACAAATCCAATTTCTTTTCTAGAATAAAACCTGTAGATGAAATCTTATCAAAAATTCTAGCACATGAATCATCCACAAATCTAATCCTAAGAGAATTTTGATCACAAGGAGGATCCATACTAGAGCTATTTGACACCTTGGGAATCCTTTTTATGCCCTTAGAGTTCATCATGAGATCCAAGAAATTGAAAGGAACAAGAGGATTTTACTTACTTGGAGTGAATCTTCAACACTCTTTCTCTTAGTTTCTCCAAAGAGTCTTTAATGGGGATGACACACAAAACCTAGCAGTTCACGTACGCGGAGAGTGAGAGGAAGAAGAGAGTAAGTGAACTTCCCTTTAATAAGACCAAAAATGGGCCTGGACCCGTTCGCGAACTTCAACCCATAAGGAACAAGGCGAGGTTTTGTTAAACGTTTGCACATCAAGGATTGTGTATTCGCAACATAAAGGATGCACATAGAAACTTAATTTAAAGCTTTTACATGACTCAACCATTTCTTGCCCCACTTCAAGATATATACATATGGGGTAGTGCCAGTCTTGTTATACAAAGGCATAATGTGCAGAGAAATTTTCATGAAACATTTTCGGTTGATCAGTGTAAAAATTCCCTGTAAGGTAATCATCATAATGATGATATTCAGGGGAATCTGTGCTTCCATTCGTTCGCTTGATATGCCTAGAAGGAGGACTCATCCATTTTCCGGGTTGTATACTATTATTCAAGGATTTAATATGTACAGAGTCCTTTTTGGAGTGATTCTTAGACTTAACAAAATTAAGTTTTTCTAAGGATCTAAAAACGTCTTCGAACGCTTTGAAAATATCTTTATCAGCTGATCCATCATGATAGTACTTCTCATAGAGATCGTTAGTTGTTCTCGTGAGAATCCATATCATTGAGCGCCATGAACGTTTCTTTAATCTCCCTTCCTTTTTATTTTTTTCTTTAGATTGACACATATCATCTAAACCTTCCTTCTCAGATGAAATGAAATTATCATGAGAGATCAGAGGTTTTGACCATAAAAGATCTTGATCAATCTTTAAGAATTTCTGGTGTGCCTTACAAATGCCAAGAGAAAATTTTCCAAAGAAATTTCCCATGAGACAAATTTCAAGGACCGAACAAACACAAAATTATCAGGTTTAATGTGTTTACCTGCTCTGATACCAATTGAAAATGCGGGGGTCTAACAACCTCACCCAATATTTCGATTAGCAATCTGTATGGACAACTCCGAGTTATTTTCTAGAGAATCAACAAGACTCAATCAATAGAAAATATCTCAAGGAGTTATTATCTCAATCTCTCGATTTGATTTACTCAAGAAAATAAGATTTGCGAGTCTAATCAAAGAGAGATAACTTGGATGGTACCAAAGACCAATATCCAATTGTCAATCGATTTAAATCAACAACCAATAAGGTCGGATATTCTAATTGATTGAACAACGCACAACCGTTGTTATTTCAATTATATAACAAAATATAATGCGGAATAGAAATAACACAGACACCAGAATTTTGTTAACAAGGAAACCACAAATGCAGAAAAACCCCGGGACCTAGTCCAAATTAAACATACACTGTATTAAGCCGCTACAGATACTAGCTTACTCCAAATTAACTTTATTCTGGACTGTAGTTGAACCCCAACCAATCTCACACTGATCCAAGGTACAGTTATGCTCCTACGCCTATGATCCCAGTAGGATAATGCGCACTTGATTCCCTTAGCTGATCTCACCCACAACCAAGAGTTGCTACGACCCAAAGTCGAAGACTTTAGCAAACAAATCTGTCTCACACAGAAAAGTCTATAGGTAATGAAAAATTCGTCTCCCATGAATAAACCGATGAGTTTTGTTCCGCCTTTTGATAAATCATGGTGAACAGGAACCAATCGATAAAACCAGACTTATATTCCCTAAGAACAACTCAGTTTCATCAATCACCTCACAATAAACTTAATCGACGCAGCGAAGAAGATTATTGAGGAATCACAAAAAATGAGACGAAGATGTTTGTGACTACTTTTATCTTGCCTATCGGAGATAGAAATATTAAGCAAATTATTACAATTGTACTCGTATGATAGAAATATCAAGATCAGATCACACAACTACAAGAAAAGTAGTATCGGTCTGGCTTCACAATCCCAATGAAGTCTTTAAGTCGTTAACCCGAATTTAGAGAGAAAACTCAAGGGTTAATGGAGATCGACTCTAGCTTAGAGAAAACTAGTATCACACAAGAAAGATGTGTGGGGATTAGTTTTTCCAATGCCTAGAGTTCTCCTTATATAGTCTTTCAAATCAGGGTTTGCAATCAAAGTTAGCTTGCTAACAAAGCATTCAATATTCACCGTTAAATGAAAACCTGATTAGATACAAGTTAATATCTCTCAACCGTTAGATCGAAAACTTAGCTTGATATACACACATGTACTTGATGTTTTGGGTTTATGTAATCGTACCCAAACGTGTACAATGGTTGGTTCAATATTAGTCAACCAAATGGTTAGCCAAATGATAACTTTCATATCAACCATATTTTTTTTACCATAACTAGTCCAAATGACTCAAATGAACTATTTAGAGAGTTTTTCAATTGCTATGAGATCTCAAGTACTACAAGAGACACAATTGAATAAAAAATGATGTGATTCACTCGAATCATTTCATGAACTATAAAGCCACGGTTTGCAAAAGCATTCCTTAGAAATTTAACTTAAGTTCACGAACAACGTTTTCAGACATAACCTCTTGAGTTCGCGGAATGAGTTCGCGGACTCAAGCTAACCGGTTGAAATTAATAAACTCCAGCAGAATTTCTCGGGATGAGAACTTCCGTCAGTTCATGGACTGGGTTCGCGGACTGCACCCGAGCTTCAACTTCAGCAGATATTCTCGGGTTCGAGAACTTACGCCAGTTCACGGACAGGGTTCACGGACTGAATTGCTGCTCACGTTCCGGTTCCACTTGATCAACAAAGTTCGCAAACTTCGGTTCAAGTGTTAATGACTTATACATATATGTGTTGCCACAACAATTTTTATATCCCACAATGGTTATATAGTCTAAACTCTCATTTCAATCATTAAAACATTCTTAGAGGACGTCATATAGTTGTTATTCACGAACTAGTTTTTGTCAAAGAAATTTCCAAAGTGATCGAAACATAACATAACTTTCGTCACTAGGCAAAGATGAACTTGGCTAAAGCGAAAGCTTTACCAACACCCATTTCGAGAAATAGATAAGCGGGATATACTCAGCTCAAAATGTCACATGTGCATATTCTTAGTCTATATAGTAAAATGACTTTTGTCTCAAGATAGGAGATAGAGTAGATAGACTTTTGAGTGATATATAAGTTCAAGTCACCACATACCTTTTAGTCGATGAAGATCCACTGGTTCCTTGAGTAGTCATTCGTCTTGTATGATGATCGCCATGGAGTTATTGAGCTCAACTACACTTTCTATCCTATTCCGAGACCTTAGCTATAGTAGACTAGAAATCAAGACTATATAGTTTTGATCACTAAGATTGAAAAACATGCTTGAGATATAAACGCATGCGAGTTTTACCGAGCAGTGCTCTAACAGGTCCATGTACATGACTTGTTTACAGGTTGAAGGTGTAGGAATATAGACGGAACTAGGTGAACCGTAGGTTTAGTTTCTTGGTCTCAACTATATTAAGTTGGTTTATTTTGTATAGCGGCTTAATCATGAGAGTATTCAATCCTGGACTAGGTCCCGAGGTTTTTCTGCATTTGCGGTTTCCTCGTTAACAAAATCTTGTTGTGTCATTTACTTTATATTTCCACATTATAATTATTTTATTATAATTAAAGTAAATTGCACAAACATTAATTCCTATTTACTTGATACATCAATCCTATTGAGTTTGGTTAATGATGAGTGCCAAATATTGCATATTCATACACCTTTTCATTGGCACTTAACTCATCTTTCGCGCTTCAAAGTCATATATTATCCCAAATTCTGCATTTTTACCATTTTCAAGAATAAATATTTGTATTAATTAATTTTGTGTTTTTAAGTACTAAATAAAGCGTGGAAGAATTGAGAAGACAAAAGAGAATAAAGTTGGAAGCGTTGCAACCCGCTCGCGCATCAGTGGCAACTTGTTTACAAATTCATGGGATTAAACAACCCAAGACCCAAATCCATTTCCACCTCACCCCCATTGGATTCTTTCCAAAACATCCACCTCACACCCATTGGATTCTTTCCAAAACATACACCTCACCCCCATTGTATTCCATTATATCCATCAATTAAGAAAACATGTTTTGTTTAATTGTTGAGTGGTTGCTACAGTGAAATTCGGATCCCAAGTGTGAGAGAATTTTTGTGTATAAATAGAGAGGGTTGTTGTGTTGAAAACTCATCCAAGAATAGCTTGTTCATGTTATTTTATTAAATTTAATTTTTGTTGTAATGTTCTTCATGTTCTAGTTTCATTTGCTAGGGTTTAAATGAAGCCATAACTCATTGGTATGTATTCATATCTTGTATCTTGTTCTTGAAAGTTTAGAATTGTTTAAAGTATAATTTAATCCAAGTTTGTTAACATCTTGCTCTCACAATGTATGTCATGTATCCATTGTAGTTAGAATATCTCCATGTTGATTATGATACAACTCATGCTTAACCAAATATTGATCCTTAGATTATTTGTGCTTTAATAAGACAATTAATGCTTTGGGGAAATACTTTAGTTGTGATTAAACTATCCATTGGAGAAACACCTTAGTTATAAGGTAGACTTGAATCTACTATAAGGACAAGAATAATATTACAAGTTGAATGCATATCATAGGTTATTGGTGGATTTGAATACCATAGTATCCATATTCTCATTGTTTATATATCTTGTTATTTGCATCTTTTATTAGTTCAGTCACTTGAAAATCATATCGTCGTATCGACAAAATCAAACCCCTTTTGGTTACTCTTTGAATCAGGATTTAGAATCAACTTCTACACTCTCCAAATCTCTGTGGTTCGACCTGTGCTTGCCATGTGTTACTTGTCGACACTGTGCACTTGCAGTTTATACATAGTAGTAGGTATCTTTTCTAAGCCTACCAAGTTTTTGGCGCCGTTGCCGGGGACTCGGTAGCGGTGTAGTTCATTTTTCATCTCCTGTCACTATTCATTTTTCATCTCCTGGAACTGTTCACATATTACTGTTCACAGTCAATTTTACACTTATTTTTGTTATTTTTTTTTTCATTTTTTGCTTTTGCTTTAAAACTTCGAAACCCTAACTACCTCTTTTGAGCTCAACAGGTGCCGGAGTAGCTGTTTTAAAGGCGAAAGAAAGGAAGCGAAAGAAGTTTTTATTTTAAATTAAAAAGAGTTTATTTTATTTATTTTTAGATTGTATTAGGATTCCTCTACTCTTGTAATTTTCTTTTTCTTTTGCACTTTATTTTGGACTTTGGACTTGGACATTCTATTTTTATTTTTAAACCCTACGGAAGGGTAATATTAAATATCAACTGTTTGCAGAGAAGGACGGTGATTACAATATCACCTCGGCCCCTCGGGTTCGTTCATGACATAGGAGTCGTGGCCCGAGTCGACAAAAACGGTTCATCCCCCGTCTGGAACGGGAGGTAAGTTTGTCGAAACACTCGCGAATCCCTTGTTAGCGAGTTACTGTATTCCTTCGTTTGCATATATGTTGAGGAATTGAATACGGCTGCTTTATTTTCCTAGTAAAGGGAAAGGAGTGGCCATACAAGATAAGGGTTCGGATTTCATCACCGTTCTCTTCTTGCCCACCTTAGGAAAACGATACATACGCGAACCCAAGCTTTAAAATTTGAAATAGAACGAGACCTATAAGGTAACGAGCTTAGTAGGAAAGTCGTTCGGAAAATATTGGTTACTTTTTAAGCATACTTCGAAGTTCATGATAGTTTCTGAAAATTGAATGCGTGACTGCACTGCATTGGAATGCGGTGAGGCCTTGGGTATCAAAGCTCCTGCAGCTTCCCTCGCCTCTATTCAATTTACTTAAACTCAGATTGATTCCATAGGGGTTTGCTCAGATTGTAACGAATTCCCTTTCGAAGGATTAGAAGCTGGTCTAGAAAACAATCTAAGTGGAACCATCATGCTTTTTGTTTGCTAGAAATCAGTAGGTTTTCTGTGGTAGAGTCATCCTTGTTTGCGATTGCATAGAACTTCCCTTCCATTTATGATTTTTCTTCTTTTATTTTGTTTTTCTAATGTATGCCCGAGGTAATTAGAGAACGGGCTTAAAAAAAAAAAAAACCAATAATGAAAAAAAATAATATTGGTCTGTTTTCAGTGTGTACATCCCAATCTCTGCAACAAACCTAGTGCTAGTTAGAGATCATGTCAGGATTCTAGTCTGCAGGTGGGGATGGAAACAAATCCATCATAGATCTTGCTTACGGGCATGCTTCACATTATGAAACTCCAACAGACCATGATGTCAATAGTTATAGGGATTTTTATGGACATTTTCACAGTCCTGAGCATCAATACATGTACCCTATTAACTACTCACACATGTATCATCCACCACAGGGTGAAAATGAACACCTTTACAGTGCCCAACTCTCACAATCATCACTTTTGGACCAGTTAGAAGCTGGAACTGCAGCTTTAGAAATGCAAATGCATGAATCTGTCGTATATAATTCTTCTAGGAAATCTGAAATCTATGCTTGTACCTTATGTGGAGGCTTAGGCCATCCGGCTGAGAATTGCTATATTTTACATGATTTTAGGCAATCTAGAGAATATCATGAAAATCCAAAATATGAAATGCCAACAGATTACAAAGCTGATAGTCATTTGGACCATAATCAACCTTTCGAAGGTTGCGATCAGTATTTTATAGACCCTAATGACCCTGCACTCATGTATCATCCACCACAGTGGGAAGTTGAAAAATTTTGTACTTCTCAATCTGTGGAGGAAAATCTCATCGAACAAAATAATGCTAGGAGTGTATTGCATGATAAAACGTATAACATTGATTATGAATTTCCTACTATTGATGACTCTCCTTTCATTGAACAACATAATGAAATTTTAGAATTTAATCAAAACCTTGTGCAATATCAAACGTTAACTGACCAAAGGTTTGCGAGTTTAGAACTCAAAATGAGTCAAATCCTTGATGCACTGAATGAGGAGAGGGAGGAATTTCAGGGTGAAATGAATGTTAGTCCTAATGAATTGCATTCTGAAAATAGTGTGTTTAGTCCTACTCAGGCTGCTAATGTTAAAAATGAGCCTAATCTAGAGGTAAATGACTGGACTAGAGACACTAGAATTTTGAATAGGACATTGCATTCATGTATTTTTGATGATGAGGATGATGATGATGTTATGTTAGAAGAACATGTTTTTGCTGAAAATATTGTTGAACCTTTGGGTTCAGAGACATTAGGCTTCTCTGCCTCGACCTTAATGAATGATGTTTCTTCTAGTATTCCATATACATGTGATACTGATCTTGAGCCTGTGGAATTGTCCTGTGAAAAAGAGCATGACACATATCTTGTGTCTGACTTAGAAAATACTGAATCTTCTGTAGACACCAATGATATTATGCATGAAAATAACTTTGATGTGTCTGATTCTATGCCTAAGTCACACTGTGATGTTTCTTGTGATATTCCTATGCATGAAACTAAAGTTGTAGTGGATGATTGTGAACTGGGTCTTATTGATTTGTTTTATGAGCATGAGCATGATGTTGTACTTGTTTCTGACTTAGGGAAAGCTGAATCATATAGTAACACAAATAAAAATAACTTGGAGAGTTATGATTCGATGCTTAAGTCACAACATGACTGTCTTAGGGTAAACCGAGAGGTTGTCAAACCCATTTTGTGGACAAGTCCAAGCTTTGGATTGGAACTGTGTGCATCTCAAGTCCTCTTAGACTATTTTGCAGCTAAATATAATACCTTTGATGAGCCACAGTTGGAGTTTACTCATGTCTCTCCATCCATACCTGACAAAATCCACTTTGAACTAGATCTTGTGCATGTTGCACCCCTGAAATTATTAGATTTTGTACCCAAAAGTATATATATTGAAAAATCTAGGTTTGGGGGTAACTCATTCACATATGCAGTCTCACTTGCATTGCTGTCCTGTTATAATTGTGTAAGGCTGTTGATGTTTCCGCACTACGTCTTTTGGGTTGATCCTCAACTTTTTAGATTGTTGGTACATGGTGAGTCATCATTGTATAATCTAGTAGGTAAAATTTTGAATCTTGTTGATATATTTGTGTGCTAACCAAACTTTTTGTCTTGCGCTCATATTGTTTGCTTTCAAAGCATTCATTCAATTATGGTTAGCACCACCCTTTTTGGCATCTGGTAATCTCTTTCCTTTGAATCTGTTCTGTTCTCATGTTTTGTTGTTTCTGTTATCTTTTGAAACATTGAGGACAATGTTAGATTTAGGTTTGGGGGAGTATTTGCATATCGTCTTCTATGACCAGCTGTGGAGCGGGTATTTTGTAGAGTGTTTTATATGACCAGCTGTGTAGCGGGTCTTTTGTAGGATCCTTTGTAGTCTTTTGCATTTTTTATGACCAGCTGTGTAGCGGGTCTTTTGTAGGATCTTTTGTAGTCTTTTGCATTTTTTTTTGTTATCTGATGACCAGCTGTGGAGCGGGTATTTTGTAGTGTGTTATCTGATGACTAGTTGTGTAGCGGGTCACTAAATTAAAAAAAATAAAAAAAAATTGATGATCAGCTGTGTAGCGGGTCTTAAAAATATATATATATATATATATATATATTGGTTACAAATTTTCATGGTTCTACGAAATTCCGAAGTTCATCATCTACAGTTGAAGACCGAACACGAAGACATTTCTATGGATGCTCTGAAATTGGAGAAGGTTTTGTGGGTACATCTTTGGTAGGCCCTCACGAGACTACAACTCGTCCACTAGGGACACCTAGGGGTTTAAAGGCTTGATGCATACGCTAAATGCATTCGAGAGACCAGCGACAGTGGTATAGTTAGGATTTCTGTTTCACTTGAGGACAAGTAAAATTCAGGTTTGGGGGTATTTGATGAGTGCCAAATATTGCATATTCATACACCTTTTCATTGGCACTTAACTCATCTTTCACGCTTCAAAGTCATATATTATCCCAAATTCTGCATTTTTACCATTTTCAAGAATAAATATTTGTATTAATTAATTTTGTGTTTTTAAGTACTAAATAAAGCGTGGAAGAATTGAGAAGACAAAAGAGAAGAAAGTTGGAAGCGTTGCAACCCGCTCGCGCATCAGTGGCAACCTATTTACAAATTCATGGGATTAAACAACCCATGATCCAAAACCCAAGACCCAAATCCATTTCCACCTCACCCCCATTGGATTCTTTCCAAAACATCCACCTCACACCCATTGGATTCTTTCCAAAACATCCACCTCACCCCCATTGTATTCCATTATATCCATCAATTAAGAAAACATGTTTTGTTTAATTGTTGAGTGGTTGCTACAGTGAAATTCGGATCCCAAGTGTGAGAGAATTTTTGTGTATAAATAGAGAGGGTTGTTGTGTTGAAAACTCATCCAAGAATAGCTTGTTCATGTTAGTTTATTAAATTTAATTTTTGTTGTAATGTTCTTCATGTTCTAGTTTCATTTGCTAGGGTTTAAATGAAGCCATAACTCATTGGTATGTATTCATATCTTGTATCTTGTTCTTGAAAGTTTAGAATTGTTTAAAGTATAATTTAATCCAAGTTTGTTAACATCTTGCTCTCACAATGTATGTCATGTATCCATTGTAGTTAGAATATCTCCATGTTGATTATGATACAACTCATGCTTAACCAAATATTGATCCTTAGATTATTTGTGCTTTAATAAGACAATTAATGCTTTGGGGAAATACTTTAGTTGTGATTAAACTATCCATTGGAGAAACACCTTAGTTATAAGGTAGACTTGAATCTACTATAAGGACAAGAATAATATTACAAGTTGAATGCATATCATAGGTTATTGGTGGATTTGAATACCATAGTATCAATATTCTCATTGTTTATATATCTTGTTATTTGCATCTTTTATTAGTTCAGTCACTTGAAAATCATATCGTCGTATCGACAAAATCAAACCCCTTTTGGTTACTCTTTGAATCAGGATTTAGAATCAACTTCTACACTCTCCAAATCTCTGTGGTTCGACCTGTGCTTGCCCTGTGTTGCTTGTCGACACTGTGCACTTGCAGTTTATACATAGTAGTAGGTATCTTTTCTAAGCCTACCAGTTAAGTCTGAACCTTTGTATCAAGTAAACATACTTCGTTGTTGTATTGTCTCGATATTGTATCCATAGACTATCACACGAAGTGCGAACCGATTAGTTGTATTGTCTCGACTCAGTCCATAGACAATCACTTTAGGAGAAATGAATTATAGGAAGGAAAAGTTTTAGCTTGTGGTATATTTGGGTACCCTCTCCATTTAAATTGGTATCAGAGCAGGCAAACACGAAAAGGTCTAATAATCTGTGTTTGGTGCGATCCATCCTATCATAATTGAATCCATGTCTAATTCAGTTAACGTTAAGCAAGATTATGACTACTCAAAGGTTGATGATGTTACTACTTCGTTGACTTGTGATCCAGGAGTTGCGAAAACATCTGTGTATTTTTCTGATAAAAAAGAACATGCTGATAAAGGGTTGGTAAAACTCCTAAAGCCTATAAAATCCCTGTCTTCTAAAATGGTGATTTTAAAGACAGAGTCAAATCTTCTTAAACAGGAGATCAGAAATAAAGATAGTCAACTAGATAGTCTAGCTGAAGAGAATATGAATCTCACTGTCAAATTAGAAGCTCTTGTTAATTCTCTTCATAAAGAAACATGTCCAATGAATCTGACGAATGATGTTGTTGTTTTAGTCACATCTGAAACAGATCAAAATGATGGTGGTTTGCCGAACTACATCAAGTCAAAAGAGGATGAGAAACAAGCTTGTACATCTACTAATGATCAAATGAAATCTTGTCCAGAGGAAACTTTGAACCGATTCCATGAAAATGATCTTAAGGAATACACTCTGCAGTCACTTGACAGGAAACTTATACTTCTTCAACATACTGTGGTCAAAATATTAAAGGAAGTTTCTTGTCTTAAAAAACTGAAAGATCATTCCTTAGTAGAAAGACAGATTATGCCACAACCCTATAAGATCAACTCAAAATTAGAGGAAAGAGTTGACAATAGCTTCTGGAAGAATATTCCTCCTCATCCATGTCGAAACAATTCTTGTTTTGATGAAGAACGATTCCATAAGGAAGGGAAAGAGAGAATCTCTGCCAAAAGGAACAATGAGGAATGTCCAATAATTGTTTCAGACAATCATACTGATGTGAACCATAAGGAAGTCCTTAAAATGAGAAAATCTTATGAAAATCTCATTGAAAGAATTAAGAGAGATCTATCAATCTCTGAGAATTCTCACATCGGTACAATTTCTCCACATGATCATATCTCTAGTGTTAGAAAATATCATCGTCTTAGGTGAAAATACATTGGGAAGAAATTCCTAAAAGGAAACATAAATTAATTATGGTCATGATATTCAATTTAAGATTGAAAACGCCTATTCCGATGCAACTTAGTTGTATCAAAATTGTGCATTCTTATCCTCATCTGTGCTCGTATTTATGGATGGGAATGACACAATAAACATGGAGCACATGTGCATGTGTTTGTGTAATTGATTATCAAAAAATTTGTAAGTTTTATGGATAGTTTTAAATCCAAAAATTTGTTCATGTTTATCATGATTTTCTAGATAAGTTTTATTTGGAATTTTTGAATAAAATTAAGAAGTTCGGACAAAAGGAAACGAAATATATTCTTTAATATTTTTGGGTTCTTCTGATATCTTTCGGTCCGAAAGCTGTCCCCTTTTATAGGGAAACTACCTCTTCCAGTATATTGATACCCTGATCAATCATCTTATATATAACCAAGCATGCCTCCAATAACTCGTAGTATCTCAAAGACTAATAAAGAGGAGGCTCAAAGGGTTAAAGATTGTCAAGGAATCAATGCTGATAAGAAGAAAAGAAGCATATCAAAAATCATGTCTGATTATGATTCTGAGAGTTCGGTTGGATCACAAGATGAGTCATGTCTGCTGGCCTACAATAAACAAGATCCAACCAAAGTCAAGTGGATTCGTTCAAACATTATGAATCAATACATCCAAATTTTTGAAAAACTGGAAAATGATCTAGTTATGACAGTCCGACATCAGGACTGGTTAAAAGAACGGATCGAAGGAACAAAATAAGTTCTTGCCAAACTCAAGGTTCTTGTTGAAGAGCTCGAGAAACAGGAAGTGGTTGCAGACAAGTCTCTTAAGACATGCTTTAATAATTTGAACATTGATGAAACATCGGTGAACAACAAGAGCACCACTAGAGATTAAGTTATATGCTGTAATACTTAATCTAGAAAAATAAACATCAATTTTTGATTTCTTTCATTCATTGTATAAGTCTATTGTGAATAAAAATTATTTTGATGAATAAAATTATTTGATTTATAATTTTCCTTGTGATAGTTTTTGATTTACATAGCCGGTGTTTGAATGCTTTATTTATTTGCTATGTATGATTATGGGATGTTTGATTTCGGTTTTATTACCTTGATATTCGATCTCATAATATGTTGTGAACCCTTCTGGTTTGGGTGACTTTTTGATTTAGCAGGATTAAGTTCTAGCCCATGTTGGTACGCTTTATCAAAGGATCATGAGGGGTTCCTGTAGAAACAATATGTGAAAAAGTCACAATATGTTGAATCGTTTTAGTTTAGCATAAAAGCATATGTGTTTCGACGGTTTTCAACTTTTTCTTGCCATTGTTAAAAATTATTTTCAACCTTTCTCTGGTAAAGGTTGGTTGTTGTTATTCTTTTGTTTTTTCATAAGTATGACAACATAATGGTATTTCGATATCAATTCTCCCTGGAAAAAGAAGATGCGATCATATTGGAAAAGTTAGATGCGAAATTGAGGTAACAATCTTGTTAGTTAATTGTTTTCCTGTTTTAAGAAAAGCCTATTTTTTATTTGATATATATATATATATTTCTTTTTCTTAAACGAAATTGTCGGTACAATTGATGTGTTTATTCCATTATGTATGTGTGGATGTATGTGTGATTCAATTGGTTCCGGTTAAGTAAAACTATTGTTATCTTGCTTTGTTGTGTGATATCAATCGTTTAGGCTTACGAAAGTTTGGTGCAATTGTGGTGCTTTAATGTTTATGTTATTTCAATTGCTTCCAGTTAAGTAAAACAATTGTTATTTTTCTTTATTGCATGGTATCAATTGTTTAGGCTTACAAAATTTCGGTACAATAGTGGAACTTTAATGATATATGTTGTTTCAATTGCTTCCGGTTGAGGTGAATAATTATGCAAGTTGATTTATAGGTTTGTATGAATTATTTATGGCTTAACGAATAAATGTATTGATGGGATGAGTTGTTTAGTCTAATATGATTCTGCATAAGATAAACTAAGTTAATTCTGATCTTAGTTAGACTTATCAAAGTGGGGGTTTCGGTTATTCAAGTCTAGCCGAATGCCTAAACAAGGAAATGCTAGTTAACTAACCTAGTATTTGGCTTGTTTAAAATTTAAAGGTCTAACTTATATGGATAATTAGAACCTGATGAGAAAAATGGAGTTTATCTTTGTTTTGGTCTTATCAAATGAAGCGGTTGTATTTATACAATCGGTTTAACAAAGGAACTAAGTTGCGTAGTTTATTTTTGGTTTGCTAAACTAGTTGGGAAAATTTCTTCGGGCAATTATTTCCATGATAACATATCAAAACATAATTTCTTTGTAGTTTCGGTTTTAATATTGTTTATCAAAAATGGTATGTGTAACCCTCGTGCTTGACTCAACAGGTTGCTAGTCTATTTTGAGATTTGTAAGATCCTTTCCATGTTGTCCTTTATTTTTTCGTTTCTTTTTCATTTTTGTGACAAAAAGGGGGAGAAATATATGAAGTAAACAGGTGATGCTGGTATCAATTTTATATTCATTGGTGTCACTAAGGAAGAGGACAATGGTGCTTGAAACGTTTATCTAACGAATGAGGAAAATCATAGACTAAGGGGGAGTAACATATCATATGATTGGGATAACAAAGACGCGCGGATTGAAAATCTACCTATCTCACATTTAGGGGGAGTATGAGCTTTGTTATTATAATGTCAACAACGATATTTTTAAGTATTGAATGAATGCAGGTTATGTGCTGTTGAATTCGGGAATCAAGCGTATGTGTAATGAATTATTGTAATTTGTTTATCCATATGATTGTAAGAGTTTTGTCACTAAAATTGACAAAGGGGGAGATTGTTATAGCATAGCTCGGTTGAACCCACCAAGCGTTGGTATGTCAAGTTTGGTTGTCATATTTTAGTGAACCAAAACTCATTTAAGAGTCGCTTGATTTAAATGTACTAGAGTCAACTTCGTATAGGTTAGCTTGAAAGTATTAGGATGAGACATTACAAGTATTGCGAAGACTTGAAGAAGTGAAGAAGTACGGATCTACAACCACAATATCATCCTTCCACTTGAGGTTAGTGATATTTGACTTGAACTGTTTCATTCCCTAACGTATCTTTTAAGTTGTGCATATTGAAAACATAAAACTGCGAAGCATGAACACTCTAGATAGACATAGTATTAAGGAATACAATATGAAGTTTCTTGCTTAACCATTAAACTTTGTATATGAGACATCGACATAATCATATGAATGCTATTGTGATTATGTATGGGTATGAGGTGAGGATTTTATCCTAGGAAACAATGTTTTTACATGTGTTTTGAGGAAGTAAGTTTATGATATGTGTTGTGAACCGAAAAGGAAATTGCCAGGCATTATTGGGGCTGTTCTTCATTACAAATCTCATGAACGACCAATATGTGTGATTAGTATAACCGCTCATGACTTGTTTGTGTTCATGGTAAAACTATTCACATGAGGCCTGACTCATGTATTGGTATGACTTTTATTAGTGAAACCGATCTTAAGTAATCACCTGGGGTATGATCGAGTTTGTGAGTGCCTGACCAAATTTTGGGAAAGGGGAACCGATCCTAGTAAGATGTGCAGTACATCACAAGGGGGAACCGATTCTTGTAAGAGGTGCAACAAGGTTTATAGAAGAAAGGGGAACCGATCCTATGAACATGTGCAACACGTTTTTAGGCAAGGGGGCACCGATCCTATAGACATGTGCAATGCATACAAGTTAGATACCAAATATATGGGGGGAACCGATCCTAGTACCTAGTCAGACGAAGTTTGGTAAGTTAGTGTGACTATGCACAATACTCACATGGAGGTATAACCGAAACTTGTTTTGGTGGAACCGTTACACCCATGGTTTGTGATTGAGTGTTACTTGATCAATCACATAGTTCTTGAAAGTCATATGAACCAATTCTAAACTTGTTTGGAAGTGTGGTAAATCGGTTTCAAGTGAGTAAGTATGAAAAAGGACTTGCAAGAGTAAGATGTCGACACACTTTGAACACACGCATTAATGTATATTATTTTATTTTTCAAATATATTCCTTAACAGCTAAGAAGGAAGTAAATCCCAAGATCGAATTTAAATAAGTTAAGAATCTTTTAATTAAGGTTTTTAATTATATATGGAAAATAAGAATTAGTAATGTGCATTTGTTAGTTAAAGATTTTCCAAGGAGATTTCGATCATTATTTTGGACAGTGCATTCACGGGAATTATGAAAACCTAATTTGGGTTAATATGGAAAAATATCTTAAGAATATTTTAGGTTTTGGAAATTCCTTGGTGTCCAAACTTCCTCGTCTATAAATACTTTGAGTTTGCATTTCTAGCAAACTAATCCTTCGTGACAGTAAAATTCCTTTGTTGTACTGTTACAGGTGAAGCCGCCTATCGGAGAGGAGAGTAATCTAATTAGGTGAAATCTCTTACGACCTCTCATTTTAAAGTCTTCTTTGGGATTGAGAAGCTCTAGTGCGTACCGTTGGTGGGAAACTAGATATTGCGGTTTATCTTTAGTTTTCGTATTGATTTGATTGACTAACGGTGGTTGAACTTTGATTGCACCTAGTTTGTTTATGCTTGAGAATCTTCTCTTCTGATATAAGATTCACTCAAACTAGTTCAAGGTTTCGACATGAATCTTTAGACTGTTGTCAGATCTAAAGACGATCTTGTGATAATCCATTGTTAACATACTCCGTTCTATGTGTGATTGATTACAAGAGATTCAAGTGGTTGTGTGCAGGTGTTTATTGAAGATCTAAGAAGATTTGAAGACAAATATGAGATATAAGATTTTAGACTTGGTTTTATAATCTTTGGTGTGCACAATACTTGTTTTGGTAAAAGAGGATCCAATTAATAATCAGTTTATCCTTGTGGCAGATTGGATTGATTAATTGAGAAGATCGGCATCAACACAATTCTTTGGATTAAGAGTGTTGATTGGCTTAATCTTAACGATTACCTTTAGGTGATTGAACATAAGATAGATCTTGGAACTTGGCAAAGGAGTTTATGTTAAGATAAACATAAGAGCCTTTGTGCAACTCATATCACTTGGTTGAAGAGAGTAATACCAAACAGATTTGTTGTTCCTTTATTTTTTGGAATACGAACCAAAGGAATTGGTCCAAGTACGTGACTTGTTTATAGGTTGGAGGCATAGGAATACATACGGAACTAGGTGAACTATAGGTTTAGTTGCTTGGCCTCAACTATACAAAGTTGGTTTATTCTGTATAGCGGCTTAATCCTGAGAGTATTCAATTCTAGACTAGGTCCCGGGGTTTTTTTGCATTTGCAGTTTCCTCGTTAACAAAATCTTGCTGTGTCATTTACTTTATATTTCCGTATTATAATTATTTTATTATAATTAAAGTAAATTGCACAAACGTTAATTCATATTTACTTGATACGTGAATCCTATTAAGTTTGGTTAAGTCCGAACCTTTATATCAAGTAAACATACTTCGATGTTTTATTGTCTCGATCTCGTATCCATAGACGATCACACGAAGTGTGAACCGATTAGTTGCATTGTATCGACTCAGTCCATATATAATCACTTTAGGAGAAAGGACTAATAGGAAGGAAAATTTTTAGCTTGTGTGATTGATTATGGAATAAGATCGATACAATACAAATAAAGGACATATATGTAATTTATATTTGGGTACCCTCGCCTTTTCAAACAAGATAACTTGTGTGATTGATTATGGAATAAGATCGAGACAATACAACAATGAAGTATGATACTTGATAATAGGTTCAGACTTAACCAAACTCTATAGGAGTATATATGGAGTTAACGTTTGTGTAGTTTACTTTAAATTATATTGCGGAAAGGTAAAGTAAATGACACAACAATATTTTGTTAACAAGGAAACCACAAATGCAGAATAACCTCGGGACCTAATCCAGAATTGAATACTCTCAGAACTAAGCTTAGTTTCCTAAGTATCCATGCGCTTCCTACTTCTATGAGTGCACGCACTGGAACAATTCCTTTGGATCGTAATCCAAACAGTAAAGGAACAACAAATTTGTTTGGTAACAACTCTATTGATTCTTTAAGATAAGATATCTCAAGTCATATGCAAAGGCTCTTCTGTTTAAGATAATAAACTCCTTTGCATGGTTAGATGAATCTATCCAATAACTACCGAAGCAGTCAAGTTTAGATTCATAATCAATCGATATAGATTCCAACAAGAAACTATAAAGTGATGTTGATCTCACGTTACTAATCAATCGAATGAATCTGATTCTAGTTGGATCCCTTCCGATCAAGGTTTGTGCAACACAAAGATATGAGAAACCAATAAGAAATCTTTTTCGTCTTCAAATCTTCTTTATTCTTCAATTAAAACTTGTACAACACAACTTGAATCTCTTATGATCATTCACGTACATAACGGAGTTTGTTAACAATGGAGTATCACGGGATATCTTTAGATCTACAAATAGTTCTAAAGATCACGTCGATACTTCGATCAAGTTTGAGTGAATCTTATATTATAAGAGAAGATTCTCAAGAGTAAAACATTGTTTCCTAAGATGAAATCTTCACCTTTACCCATTCACATAATCATAACAACATTCATAAGATTATGTCGATGTCATATCTACGAAGTTCAAAAGATATTTATACTTTGTAGTCTAATTTCCTAATACTATGATCATATGATCATGTCTCACTACTAGAGTAATATATCCATACACATCTTCACATTTATGTTTTCAATATAGCATGACTTGAAAGATACGTTAGGAATGAAACAGTTCAAGTCAATATTACTAACCTCAAGAGGAAGGATGATGTCATCGTTGTAGCGCATTATTTCTTCACGTTCTTCAGGTCTTCGAGTAATACTTGTATGTCTCATCTAAAAAAGCGGGGGTACAATAACCACACCCAATATTTCACTTAGCAATCTGTATGGACAAACTCCAATATAATTCCAAGAGAATCAACTAGACAGTCAGACTCAATCAATGGAAATATATCTAAGAGTTGTATCTTTGTTTCACAATGTAATAAGCAAATCAAACAGATAGAAATCCATGAGCCTAATTATTATGTGAAACAACTTGAACGGTACCAAAGACCAATGTTCAAGTTTCAATCAATATAATCAACAACCAAAGGTTGGATTCACTAATTGATTGAACTACACATAACCTGTGATATTTTAATTATATAAATAAATATAATACGAAAAATAAATAACACAGACACCAGAAATTTTGTTAACGAGGAAATAGCAAATGCAGTAAAATCCCGGGACCTAGTCCATATTTGAACACCATACTATATTAAGCCGCTACAGACACTAGCTTACTCCAAGTTAACTTCAGACTGGAATGTAATTGAGCCCTAACCAATCTCACACTGATCAAGGTATAGTTGCGCTCCTTACGTCTCTGAATCCCAGCATGACTCTACGCACTTGATTCCCTTAGCTGATCTCACCCACAACTAAGAGTTGCTACGACCCAAAGTCGAAGACTTAATAAACCAATCTGTCTCACATATAAAAGTCTATTGTATAGATAAATATGTCTCCCACAGATAAAACCATGAGTTTTGTTCCGTCTTTTGATAAATCAAGGTGAACATGAACCAATTGATATACCAGACTTATATTCCCGAAGAACAGCCTAGAAATGTCAGTCAACTCATAATAATCTTAATCGTATGGTAGCGAAACACGATATTGTGGAATCACAAACGATGAGACGAAGATGTTTGTGACTACTTTTTATCTTGCCTATCGGAGATTAAATCTCGAGAAAATCTTAGAGAAGATAGTACTCAATCACGATATAAAACAGCACGATTAGAACATGTAATTATAGAGAAAATAGTTGGGTGTGGCTTCACAATCCCAATGAAGTCTTCAAGTCATTAACCTACTATGAAAATATCAATTTATAGCCACGGCGCTACTGCCACGGATCTGTGTATCCGTGGCTGTTGATCACGTATTGCCACGCCAGATTTGTAGTCGTGGCAATAGGTCAGTCCATTAGCTACGGAAACATGAGAATTTGCCACGACATCCAACATACCATAGCTTTATAAGTTAAGGTACTGCTAAGCGACTTCCAGTCACGACATAGTGGGCCGTGGGTATTGTGGGCTTTTGTTACGGCATATAAGGAGTTTCTCGTAGCTAACGTCCGACTAATTTATTCCACTACTATTTTCCGCAACTTCAGCAGAACAACCCACGTTTCCCCCGATAAGAGAAACCAACTCCCCAGTTCATCCTCAACTCTTCTTCCAGACTTCTTCGTCTTTCCTCGGATATGTATATATCAAAATTAACAGATCTAATCGATTCTTCGACTACGTATATCCAAATTAAACAAACCCAGTCGTTCAATTTCTCTATGTAATGAAGGAAGTCCTGCAAGTAAGTTAGGGTTTGTGTAAAATCAGTTAATCTTTTTTTATTTTCTAAAACGTAGGGTTGCAAAATTTTAGTTAGATTTATTTTATTTCATTCATTTTCTGTATTGCTCGGTTTAAACAATTTCTTGGATGTTGGAACAGATGAAATCAAGAAATCAACAAATTTCTTCTTTTTCTACTTCATTGATTTGGCTTACAGGTCGGTTGGTACTTTTGCCAAGTTGGATAAGGAACTCGGCAAAATGGCCCCGTAACTTCGGGAGAAGGGTTGCTCTCCTTTTCTCATCAAATTTACTTACTTGTTCCTTTGATTTCCTGGTATGATTATCCTTCATATTGAGTTTATTATAAACCCAAACTTTGAATTTCGGTTTAAAATTGTAATTAAGGTTCTGCCTTAAATAACTATTATGGATATACGTTTATTTGTCACCATGTACTGCAAATTATCTTCGATATTTTAAGATAACTGTTAGCTTCAATTTAAAGAGATTGGTAGAGATTGGTTCTAGGTTGTTGGTTGTATAGTATGAGAATTATGAACTTGTATCTGTACTTCTAGTTTAGTCTTTCATGGTAACTGAAGTTAATTTGAAATAAGGAATCAATTGACATTTTCCTTCTCAGTAGATGTTCACTGATCTTCGGTTAGATTGTATTTACCCCAAACTTGTTAGAATAGTTTTTGCTTGTTTGTTTGATTTCCAGGCATGGAAAATTATACAATTAGAATAATTTCAGACTAAAATTTTTGAATTTGGTTTTAAGATGTAAGTGGTAATCTTTCTTTGGAATTCAATAAAGTCAATGGTTATGGTGTTGCTCATTTTTTCTTCTTTGTTTATAGATTTGAGTTGATAGATTTTTAGCTTGGGTTGTATTTCCACCAAACTGTTAAGATTTATCTATACTCATTCCTTCGATTTCCTGGCACGATTGTCATAAAATTTTAATTTATTTCAAACTTAGACTTTGAATTTGGTTCTAAAATTGTAATTACTGATGTTATTTATCATCATATAAATTCAATGGTGATGATAAATTTCTTATTCTATTATTATACAGTATCTTTGTAATATTAGAGTGTCATTAAGGTTTGTCCAACAAATTAGACTATGTTTTAATTTGTGAATTACATGAATTTTCTTTTTCTTTTAAAGTTGATTTGAGCCTATAAATATATGGTGCATGTTCTTTGTTTGAGGAAGTTCCAAAGTGGAATTGGAATGACAAATAATAAACCAGTATGTCTAAGTACTTTATTTCGAGAGTAATGTTGGTCATCCTCAACTAATAACTAGTATCTGCATACAAATGAATCATAAACAACAAAGATATGAATGTAACATAAGGCCATGGAAAAGTGTGCTTATGTTTGGTCTGCCGGGTACTTAGAATTCACTCTTGGCTAAGGCTCTTGCTATAGAGTGTGGTAAGACATATTTTAATATTTTCTTGCTACATTAGCTTCAAAATGGCATGGGAAGAGTGAGTATATCGTCTGATGGTTGTTTTATCTTGCCAGAACTTATGCACCAAGCACAATATTCATTGACAAAATGGATTCCAGGAGGTGAGCCTTTTTGTATCCTTATTTACTAACATCATATTGTTTGTCGTGGGAACCCTCGTCCTACAAGCAATGCTTGCCTTCTTCACATATCCTGATACGACAACTGACAGCGCAGGCACCTAGCAATGGCTCCCTTCTTACCAGAAATGACGGATTCTGGTTCTTTTGTTTATGTAAAAAAACATGTCTTTATACATTGTTCATGTACGAATGTGTTAAGAAGGATGAAGTCCGTACTTCTTGTACAGGTAGATGGAGTTAATGTAAGCACTCCTGGCGAAAATAGGGTACGAAAAATAGTGATAGTTCTAAAACATTCAGTTATCTGAATGTATCCTACATTTTAAGTTCCATTTACCAAACTTTGAATTGTGTAATTAAAGAACTTGCTTTAACATTAGATAATTTCGATGATGGTAATGGTAAATGTTGTGATTTTGTTGTTGTACACATATAACGGAGTATCATTGAAGTTTTTTGATTGGTGTAACTGTAGATCTTTAAGTCTTTTAGATCTTACTCTTGAAATCATGTATGGCTTATAGGTTTATAAGCGCTTATAGTGGAATATGTTTCTTTTATGTTTCTCTTATGGTCTAAGCTTAGTTTCCAGATTGACTTATTTGTTTTTCCATTTGGATGATTAAAATGAGTTGGTTTCTTATTGTAGGATGAGATAAGAGGTTGACGTCTGCGCACAATATGTCTCTTTCCGAAATTAACTACACATGGCAAATGTCTATGGTATTGTGTCTATTATTTCTTGTTTCTGGATGCTACATTTTTATCGTATTATGCAAGTTTTGGTTGAGTTGACAGTTTTGTTGCCTTGTGATTGAACTTTCATTCTGATTGTTCCATGAAACTGAAAGCTCATTAAAGTAACCACCACCGGCATTGTGGTAGCTATAAAAAGAGTAGTGCTGACATTCAGAGTTCTCGAAAAAAATATATTTAAACACAAGTAAGTCTTCCTTGAGAGTTGCAGGATGGAATTTAATGAAAATGAATATGTTTTACAGAAAAAATGCTTTTGTTTTAATCTGTTACAAGGTGGTGGACTAGTTGCTTTCGATTTACTTCGCATGTTGATCACTGGGCATGTTAATGCTTCTAGCTAAAAGATGGAGTTATTTTTATGCTCCAGGTTCACTAAATGATATGTTTGAAGGCTGTGGTGGAGATACTTGTTGATTCATATTGGAAGTGAAGGAATGTCACATCATCCCCTGTTTATTCTTTTTAATTTTAATTTTTAATGTTCTATTGAATTGTTAGTTGGAAACTCAAGATTATACTAGAAATTATATTTCATTTAGATCTTCTTTGTGATGTTTGAATGTAATCAATTACGAACCTTGTAAAGTTTTGTTTGAATGAATGGATAATATTGTTGGAATTACTTGTGTAAATAATTTCGTTTTTCATGACTATTCGAAACTGTGAAATAAGAACCAGAAATCAAATAACTTGGATGGCCTTTTGTCAAACAGAAGCATAAAAAATAGCTGAACTGACAGCCACGGGTTTTGTTTATTTCCGTGGCTAATTAACACAAATTTGTGAATCTACTAGTATATTTATTAGCCACGAAATAATCCGTGGCAATAGGAATAGCACCAATAGACACGACAGGAAAATCGTGGCTACCATCGTGGCAAAAACTATTAGCCACTGGACTATTAGTTACGGAAGGATAGCTGTGGCAATATATCTCTTGCCACGGATTTTTTACTTATACCCACACATTCTTATCGTGGCTAAAGATGATTATTTTTGTAGGTGTGTAAAACATAAGATTAAAGGAGAATCGACTCTAGTCGCAACTAGTATCACATGGGAGGTCTGGGGATTAGGTTTTCCAGTTGCTAGAGTTCTCGTTTATATAATCTTCAAATCAGGGTTTGATAAATTTGAAACAAAGCAATCAATATTCACCGTTATATGAAACCTAATCTAAGATCCAAGCTAAGTTTGCTTGAAACCAAAACAATATCCCTCCATCGTTAGATGGTCTTAGCTTGTTACTCACAAATTAAATGTACCTTCATTTAGATATGAGTAACTGTACCTAAACGTGTATACCTTGTCGGCTCAATAACAGTTAACCAAAGTTATCCATATGAACACCTTCATATTAACCATAACTAGTTCAAATGACTCAAACAAAACTAGTTCTAGAGTTGTTCAATTGTTAATATTCTCATAGAAATAGAAGTATCCAAGACGCAATTGAAGTAAAATCGATTTTGATTCACTCGAATCAAGTCATGAACATGATAGCCACAGTTTGCAAAAGATTTCATTCCTTATTATATAAATGTATTAGTTCATGAAAAAAACGATTTTAGAACATCATCCACTTAGGTATGCGTACCTAAGTAGCCGGACCAAGTTTGGCTTCCGCTAGTATGCGAACTGGTACGCATACCATCCAAACTCAGCAGAAATTCCCGGACCTGAACCTTATGCCAGTATGCGTATCAGTTTGCATACCAGATTCCCGGACTTTCTCAAACCAACAAGTACGCATACGGGTATGCATACTATGGTTCCCAGACATGGATTACATATATGTAAGTACGCATACTATGCTTAAATCCAGTTGTTCTAAACTCTCATTTCAACCGTTGAAACATCCTTGGAAGAGGGAATAACTATCTCACACAAACTATTAGCTTCAAAGCAATTTTCAAGTGATTGAATGATCAATACGAAATATTCTAAGTCTACATCAAATGACTGTCTCACACAAATCATGTAAGATGTTATCAGGTGATTTTCACATGATCATCTTTTGACTTTCGTTAAGAATATAAGATGAACTTGGTTAAAGCGAAAGCTTACCAACACATATTTCGAGAAATATATAAGCGAGTTAAACTCAGCTCGAAATATCAAATGTGTATAATTGAAGTCTATATAGCTATACGACTTTTGTCTCAAATAAGAGATAGAGTAGATAGAATTTTGAGTGATAGATGAGTTCAAGTCTCCACATACCTTTTGTTGATGAAGTTCCACAATCTCCCCTTAGTAGTTCTTCATATTCAATCGATGAACGCCGTGAAGTCTAATGCTCAACTACACATTCTATCATAATCCGAGACTTAGCTATAAGTAGACTAGAAATCAAGACTTATAGTTTTGGCAACTAAACTTGATAACAGGCTTGAGATAGCAACAATTACGAGTTCGACCGAGCAGTGCTCCAACAATCCCCCCCTTTGTCAATTTTAGTGACAAAACTATCAATACATATGGAATACAAAATAAATAAACTTTGTAGCTCTTAATACAAATGCTTGATTTCCTTGGTTCTTCAACATTACTCGAAATCTTCGTCACTTCCAAGTACTGCAGTGATTCTGAACGTGTTAAACTCAGCATCAATGTTGTTGAAGATCCTTAGCTATGACAATGAGAAAACAATTGCTCTCAATCATTGTTATACAGTGTCATAATATTATTACACGTCATAAAAGTTCAATTGTATCACAACTTTGACAACAATACTATGGTGATATGTGTCACCCCCCCTTAGTCAATACTTCATCTCACATGAAAACCACTCCCCCTTACATAATAATTCGTAAACCATATGTAATTTTAGTGTGAACTACTATGAAAACTAGTGGGATCCTAATGAAATTTCCATAAAGATGCTTCACGACCAAAAGAGAACAACATATCAACTTTGTTTAGATGCAATCATATATCCAAAACTAAATGCATTCATCAAGGAGTTTATAAAGATACAAGATAACCCCTATTATATTCCACAGCCGCACTCCCCATAAAGATTTAGCAATTAAGAACTCTACCCCATAAATTGTCATTCCCGAAAGAACAACAAGAGCGACCTTACTTTCACAAGAAAAGAAGGATTTCTTTGGCCATTAGCAAATAATCATGAAACATGAATTTGTATCCCAAAAAAACTTTATTAAATTAACCACAAGAGAACTCATGATTAATTTAATCAGAAATGCTCAACATAAGAGAACTTACGGAGCCACACAGTACTTACACAAAGATGTGGATCAGGGAAAGACCAATACCGCGGAATATCCAAAGATTCATTCTATTTTTCATCAATATTTACATAGAGACTTAATCTTTGTAAACAAAAGTTCATCCTATCTTCCATCAATATTTGCATAATGACATAACAGGCTTAATTTTCGTTTGTCAAAAGTTCATTCAATCGTTTATCAATATTTGCATAATGACATATGAAAGACTTAACTTTTGACAATTATGGGACAATCATAGTTCACGGACGCAAAAACACATATCCCGTAATAATTTTCAATATATAAAACCATAAAGATTAATACTGCAAAATCATCTTCCAAATAAACTTTAGAATTTAAATAAATAGATCTAAAAACATTGCAAGATGAAAATCATTGGAAATAAATATGTACTCAAAATAATGGTTATTCCAAACCCTAGTTATCCTTCTTAAAACACAAGAATAAATTCTCATAAGAAGTTTCTTAGACAAAAATAAGGACAACAAGAAAAAAATCAAAAGACTCATAAACCAACAAAACCGATCACGAATGGAAATCAAGGATCACTTGCGGAACCCCCACGAGTCTTGATGCCTTTGAGCTTGTTATTGACAGCATCCACTGCTTCTTCAGAGAAGATATCCTCATTGAGAAGTTATTTAACACATGTATTCATGAGAACAAGGTCAGAATTAACCTTTTTCAACTCAGTTCTTAACACATCAAGACCTTTCATAGTATCAACGAGTTGTAGTTTTTCTTCCTCAAAGTATTTAAGAAAATAATAAACCACTTTAGCAGAAACCATATCCTCATTCTCAACATTCTGATGAGTACAGGCATAGTAGCATGAGGCATTAGGATTTTGATCATCTTTTATTAGGGTTCTTTTCTTCCTCCCTTTGGACTCGAAACCAATACCCTTTTCAATAAAACCTCTAGCAAAACCTCCAGTGCGGGAAGGTGAAGACATTTATGACAAAACAAAAATAACCTAGAGTACGCGTACGTGACACAATAGCTTTGGTATTTAAATGCTTTCATAGGGAAGGTAACTTTTAGGGTTCCTAAAGACAGTTCGTGACAAGTAACTGGGTACCCGTACAAAAAAAATCCTAACCCAATCAAAAACAAAACCAAAAACTAGAAGTACCTTAAGACTCAACAGAATAATTTTGCTACGTGAAAATTTTATTTCACAAATTTTGGTTCAATAAATTTTATATCTCAACAGAGAAGCAATTTTAAGCACAAGAGTAGCAGGCAACTTAGTTGCAACAAATTTTATTTTTTTTCAAAAAATAATCGACAAGGTTCTTGAGACACAACCAATACTTAAGTAAAGCTGTCTGTGGACAATAGTTTAGCTATGGACGATAAAAAAAATAGATCAACTAAATAGAAAGAATTTTTTGCTGAAAGTATACCTGATTATTACTAAATATTACTCAACTAGATTTTTATGAGTAAGCATTCAACCCTTGTGATTAATTACCACAAGTATGAGCCATAAGCTCATTAAATGAATGGTGTTCACGGTTGAGTCTCTTTTTCCTTCTAATTCTAGGAAAGAATCCTTTTTGATGTGAAAATTATCATGATACTTGTTGTCATCAAAATATGAGACAGAGTTCGAGTCCTTACCAGAAGAGGTTCGTTCGGAGGATCTCGACAACATGTTGATAAGATCCTTGCATCCTTCAATTATCAGATTAAGGTTGTCCTTCTTATCTCCACCGTTGCTTCCCTCTACATGAACCTTTTTCACATCTTAAACATCATTCATCACATTACGTTGAGAGGGACCTTTTTGAATTCTTCTTAAACGATTTGTATTATTGTTACAATTTAGTGTTCTTTATTTTAATTAATTTAGTGTTCTTTATTTTAGTGTTACAATTGGTTCGAACGTTCGATGAGCAATTTGAACTAACATTCCTAGGAGAATTCACATGGATAGTACTAAAACCAATAGGTTTAGACATCCGAATATCAGTAACACCTTTGAGAATTAAATCCAAGGTATGCTGAAGTCGACCAAAGTAATTGTCATTCGGCTTCAGTTTGCTCTTCCATTGAACATGTCCTTTTGAATTACAAAAAAGACATACTTTCTGATCACAGGAGTGATTAGAATGTGTTAGAACCATCGTTAGAAGATTTTATCCTTCCATGAGACGAGATAAATCCATGATTAGTGGAAGAACCAGGCACTTCTTTATCAATAGGAAGAGATTTCAATTTTTCTTTTGGAACTAAATTTCTTATAGTAGAGTCAGAAGCAGTTGGTATAGTGGACTCTTTAAAACATCCTTGAATAGAGATTTTACTCAAAAGGTATTCAATTTCCAAGGCATCCTTTGTGAGTTTCGCCTCGAGTAAGGTTCGTGAAGAGAAAACTTCGGTGTTATCCTCGCTAAGAGCCTTTAATTTAGAGTCTCGAACTTTTACTGTACCGATATAAGATTATTGACATTGTTTTCCAACCGATTGAATCTATCAGCCTGGATTCTAACAAGATTTAGAATTAGTTCACTCTCTTTGGCTGCATCACTTTCTTCAAAAGATTCAGACTCGTTCGAAAGGTAATCAGGATAACACATGTCAATACAAGTCTGTTTCATTGGAACACTAGGTTTATCTATATTTGAGATTGATTTTTTTTCTCTTTAATAGATTTCATACAAACAAAACTTTTGTCTTTGGTAATGTGTTTGCAAGAGATAACACTATTGTCCATAAAGTCAGATCGTTACAAACACAGACTTATGAGGTCTTAAATGTGTTTGCCTGCTTTGATACCAATTGAAAAAGCGGTGGTATAACAACCACACCCAATATTTCGCTTAACAATCTGTATGGACAAACTCCAATATAATTCCAAGAGAATAAACTAGACAGTCAGACTCAATCAATGGAAATATATCCAAGAGTTGTATATTTGTTTCATAATGTAATCAACAAATCAAACAGGTAGAAATCTGTGAGCCTAATTATTATGTGAAACAACTTGAACGGTACCAAAGACCAATGTTCAAGTATCAATCAATATAATCAACAACCAAAGGTTGGATTCACTAATTAATTGAACTACGCATAATCTGTGATATTTAAAGTATATAAACAAATATAATTCGGAAAAAAAATAACACAGACACCAGAAATTTTGTTAATAAAGAAACCGCAAATGCAGAAAACCCACGGGACCTAGTCCATATTTGAACACCACACTGTATTAAGCCGCTACAGACATTAGCCTATTCCAAGTTAACTTCGGACTGGAATATAATTGAGCCCTAACCAATCTCACACTGATCAAGGTATATTTGCTCTCCTTACATCTCTGAATCCAAGTAGGACTCTACGCACTTGATTCCCTTAGCTGATCTCACCCACAACTAAGAGTTTCTATGACCCAAAGTCGAAGACTTGATAAACCAATCTGTCTTACACAGAAACGTCTATTGTATAGATAAATCCGTCTCTCACAGATAAACCTATGAGTTTTGTTCCGTATTTTGATAAATCAAGGTGAACATGAACTAATTGATATACCAGACTTATATTCTCGAAGAACATCCTAGAAATATAAGTCACATCACAATATTCTTAATTGTATGGTAGTGAAACAAGTTATTGTGGAATCACAAACGATGAGACAAAGATGTTTGTGACTACTTTTTATCTTGCATGTCGAAGATTAAATCTCGAGCAAATATTAGATAAGATAGTACTCAATCACGATAGAAAACAGCAAGATCAGAACACGCAACTACATAGAAAATAGTTGGGTCTGGCTTCACAATCCCAATGAAGTCTTCAAGTCATTAACCTATAGGGTTTCGTGAAAACCTAAGGTTAAAGGAGAATTGACTCTAGTCGCAACTAGTATCACACATGAGGTGTAGGGATTAGGTTTCCCAGTTGCTAGAGTTCTCCTTTATATAGTCTTCAAATCAGGGTTTGATAGCTTTGAAACAAAGCAATCAATATTCACCATTAGATGAAACCTAATCTAAGATCCAAGCTAAGTTTGCTTGAAACCAAAGCAATATCTCTCCATCGTTAGATGGTCTTAGCTTGTTACACAAAAATGAAATGTACCTTCATTTATATATGAGTAACCGTACCTAAACGTGTACACCTTGTTGGCTAAACAATAGTTAACCTAAGTTAGCCATATGAACACTTTTGTCTTAACCATATTCATCTAACACTTCTAGGTTGTGCTTAAAATAGAGTTGTTCAATTATTTATATTCTCATAGATTTATACAATACACAATTGAAGCAAAATTGATTTTGATTCACTCGAATCAATTCATGAACATTATAGCCACGGTTTGTAAAAGATTGCATTCCTTATTATATATAAATAAATGTATTAGTTCATGAAAAAATCCATTTTAGAACATCATACACTTAGGTATGCGTACCTAAGTAGCCGGACCAAGTTTGGGTTTCGCCAGTACGCGAACTGGTACGCATACCATCCAAACTCAGCAGAAATTCCTGGACCTGAACCTTACGCTAGTACGCGTACCGATTTGCATACTAGGTTCCCGGACTTTCTCAAACCAACAAGTACGCATACGGGTATGCATATTATGGTTCCCGGACATGGATTACATATATGCAAGTACGCATACTATGCTTAAATCCAATTGTCATAAACTCTCATTTCAACCATTGAAACATTCTTGGAAGACGGGAATAGTTGTCTCACACAAACTATTAACTTTAAAGCAATTTTCAATTGATTGAATGATCAATTAGAAGCATTTTGAGTCTACATCAAATGATTGTCTCACACAAATCATGTAAGATGTTACCAGGCGATTTTCACATGATCATCTTTTGATTTTCGTCAAGAATATAAGATGAACTTGGTTAAAGAGAAATCTTACCAACACATATTTCGATAAATATGTAAGCGAGTTAAACTCAGCTCGAAATATAAAATGTGTATAATTGAAGTCTATATAGCTATACGACTTTTATCTTAAATAGGAGATAAAGTAGATAGACTTTTGAGTGATAGATTAGTTCAAGTCTCCACATCCCTTTTTTGGATGAAGTTCCAGAAGCTCCCCTTAGTAGTTCTTCGTCTTCAATCGATGAACGCCATGAAGTCTAATAATCAACTACACTTTCTATCCTAATCCGAGACTTAGCTATAAGTAGACTAGAAATCAAGACTTATAGTTTTGGAAACTAAACTTGACAACAAGCTTGAGATAGCAACTCCTGCGAGTTCGACCGAGCAGTGCTCTAACATCAACATTCCTAGACTTTCTAGTCTAACCTAAACGAAGTTTTCTCTAGTACATAATCAAGCGAAACCAAACTTAACATAGCAACGCCTTGTGGGTTCAACCGAGCTATGCACTAACAATCTCCCCATTTATCAAATTTAGTGACAAAACTCTTGATACATATGGATAAACAAATTAAAAGAATTCATTATACATACACTTGATTCCGAGTTTCAGCAGCAAAATAACATGCATATATTCAATCAATAAATGTCGTTATTGACATCTGAATAACAAAGCTTATACTCCACCTAAAGGTAAGATAGGTAGATATTCAACCCGGACATCTTTTTTATTCCCCTTTTGTAGGCCAAATAACTACACAACAATATGATATATTTCTCCCCCTTAGTCAATGTTTTACTCTTTTATTAAATATAACATTTAAGCACAATTGTACTTTCCTTAATGAATGCAAATCACTTGTTTACTCCATATATTTCTCCCCATTTTTTTCACAAATGACAAAGGTTCAAGCAAATATAGGCCAAACCAAAAGGATCTTACAAATCTAAAAGACTTGTAAACAACCTATAAGAATTAAGCATGAAGGTTTGACATACCACTTTAGATAACCAATATTAATACCGAAACTACGGGTAATTTACTTTTAATATGTTATCAAGGAAAACCATTGCCCGGAGAAATTTTCCCTAATATTTTAACAAATTGACTAAGAAACTTAGTTCCCTTGTTAAACCGATTGTAAACATACAATCGTTTATTTCGATAAGACCAAAATAAAGATCAGAATTAACTTTATTTCTCTCATTAGGTTCTAATTATTCAGACAATAACTTAGTCATTTATCTTTAGACAAAACAAACACTAGGTTAGTTAAGTAGTATTTCTTATCAAGGCATTCGATTAGACTTGAATAACCGAATCCTTCAATTTGATAAGTCTAACTAAGATCATAATAAACTTAGTTTCTCTTATCCGGAATCGAATTGGACTAACAAATGATCCAGAATTTTGTTGAGCCACAAACAATACATACAAACCAAAATAAATTGACTTGCACAATTATTATCTTAACCGAAAGCAATTGAAACAAACATAGATATTATAGCACCGCAATTACACTGAAATTTCGTTAAGCAAAAACAATTGATACCAAACAATAAAGAAGATACCAAACAATAAGCCAAATAAATTTACACCGTTTTTCTTAATCGGAAACAATTGAATCACACACACACACACACACACATCCATACACATCATAATGGAATATATCAATTGTACCGGAATTTTTTTAAACAAGAGAAAAATATATGAAATATAAACATGCTTTTCTTAAACAGGAAAACGATTGTTACCTCAGATTCCGCATCCTCTTCTCCCTAGAAAGATATATAATTATGTGCAAGTTCAAGTTATAACTCTATCCCAGTATGTTGTCATCCTCTCGCAAGAACAAAAGAACAACAACAAAGGCAACCCTTACCAGAGAAAGGTTGAATCGGTCTTTAACTAATGCGTGCCAATAAAAAAAATTGAAAACCCGAAACACATATGTTTATGATAAATACAACTCATGTAAACACAAATTGATTCAACATATTGTGACTTTTCACATATGAGTTTCAATCGGAACAACTTATGATCCTTTGATAAAGCCTACCAACATGGTCTAGAACTTAATCCCGCTAAATCAAAAAGCCACACAAACCATAAGGATTCTCATCATATGAGATCGAATATTAAGATTATGAAAACCGAAATCAGACATCCCATAAACCGAAAACACATAGCAAAAATATAGACATTCATGCACATGCTATGTAATCGGAAACTATCATTGGAAGAATTATAAAATAATAATTTTATTCATAAATACTTGATAGTTTTATTCAAAAATAGACCTTATACAATAATCGAAATAAAATAAAAACTGGTGTCTATTTTCTTGGAAATCAAATCCCTTCATGATGTTGAGATCTCTTTCACTTGATAGGAGTAGTTCTCCGAATTCCTTGAAGAGATCCTTGATTGAAGAATAAATCCTCAACCTTGAGAAAATTAGGTTCTTCTTCGTTTACTTTTTTTGAAAGTAAATATTGTTGCTTGAGAAGTTGAGATTGAACAATTAAAGATTTTTTCAAGAGAACACTTCAATATCAATACCTCTAATTTAGTTTCTGCACAAGTCCATGCCATCTTGTGAAACTCCTTTTCGTAATCGATCATTGAGTATGAGTGAGTTTCATTATTGCAAGAGGTGGTTTCATTTCCATTGAAATTATAGATCCCGAGAGGATCACATGCCATCTTTTCAGCATACCTTTCCAAAACCCTTGCAGAAAGTTTTGCATGGTAATCTGTATTGTACATAATTCTTAATTCCAGAGGAATGAACAAGAATTTTTCTCTTTTGAGTGAAAAAGATTAGCGAAAATTTATATATCAATAGTTTCCAAAGACTTGGTCATTGATTATGGAGATCAAATTTTCTCCTTAACATGGAAAAACCAAAAAAATTCAATATTAACATTTTAAGAAAGTGCCTTTCTGTGAATATTTCCATAAATCTTGCAATTTATAAACTATTCTGCAATATACATTGAACTCATCAAACAATTTTTTGAGCACTTCATGAGTTAGTGTATTCAGACACGATACTAAGTTTCTGGTTGAGATAAATTATTTGCTTCAAGAGTATTAGAAAATTTTCCTTTATCTGTTCTCTTAAGGATCTTAGTCATTTTAATGGACAAACCAAACCTATCATAGAAATGACTATCATCAAGATATTTTGGTATTACCTTATTTGTTGATGAACTGGAGAGTTTGTCATACTCCTTTCTGTTTAGTTCCATAGTCTCCTTTGGTATCCACTTCCATGAGTTCATAGTCTTCAGATCTTCTTTCTTTCTTTCTGTGATGAACATCTCTTTAAGAATTCTTTGATCTAAGAAGATCAGTATTATGTGTGATTTTTTTTGAAAAAAATCTCATATTACATCCTTGACCAGAAGTGGTTTTTTTAGAGTTTGAACAAGGTAATCGTTGACAATCTCTTACAACATGACCTTTGATTCCACAATGAAAACATCATCTATGATGATGCTTATGATGATGTGGAAGACTCTGATATGGGTAGTTCATCTTGGGATTTTTAGATAATACCACTGCTTCTTTAGAAGATGAATCTTTCGTTTGAGAGCCGTTAATGTTATTTTTTTTTATTTTTGAAGGAAAGACCAAACCAGAATTTTTGGGTTTATACGGGGCGGATGTAGCCAACCGATTTTCTGACATTAATGAATGCATTTAATATTTTATCCTATTGACATGTTCGGAAACTGTCTTTATCTCAGAATCACATGAGATTTTTAAGGCATTATAATCATCTGCAACTCCTCTTTTCTTAATCAATACTTTTCCTTAGCTTTGCTTCTAGAGATTGAATCTTTAAAGTGGATACGATCTTAAGAGAGTCTAGATCATCTTTAAGAGTAGTTAGATAAAGATTGAGTTGATCCTTTTCATCTTTCATATGACATAAGTCTTCAAGAAGCTTTCCTTCTTTTTTTAGTGCAAGAGTAAGTTCGGTTGCACACAAGAGGAACTCTTTACTTAGTTCATTTAGCTGAGATGTTTTTATGTTCACATAATCAATATATTCTTTATCTTCTTTATCATTATGAAGAGATTTCTCAGAATATGAATCATTGATTGTGAACGCAGGGCTTAATTTAACTTCTTCTTGAGAACATAAAGACATATTTTCAAAAGAGCAAAGTAGGTAGAACTTGTTAAAGCATTTCTCGGTCGAACTCGCATGCGTTTCTATCTCAAGCATGCTTATTAATGTTAGTGATCAAAACTATAAGTCTTGGTTTCTAGCCTATTTGTAGATGTCTCAGACTAGGACATAGATAGTGTAGTTGAGCTTAAATATTTCGACGTTCATCTCTTGAAGACGAAGAACTACTAAGGGGAGCTTATGGAACTTCTTCGACAAAAGCTATGTGGAGACTTGAACTTATCTATCACTTGGAAAGTTTATTTTTACTATCTCCTATATTGAGACATAAGTCGTGTTACGATATAGTTTTCTTTATACACATTTGAGATTTCGAGCAGAGTATATCTTGCTTACATATTTCTCGAAATATGTGTTGGTAAGCTTTCCCTTCGACCAAGTTCATCTTATATCATGAGAAAATTGCCAAGTAACATCTTACATGGTTTGTGTGATACAGTAATTTGGTGTAAGACTTGGAAGGTTTCAATAATGATTATTTCAATATCTTGAAAATTGTTTTGATGCTAACAGACTGTGAAAATGGCTATTGTCATTATAGAAGAATGTTTCAATGATTAAAAAAATAGTTGATGATGTAACCATATTTGGATTTAAGCATATTTAGTGTGTTTGCACATTAGTGTATAAGTCCATAAACCGGGAGCCAAGAGTATGCATATGTGTGTATACGAAATTGGTGAAGGAGATAGGTTAAGTATGCGTACCCGTACGCATACTGGCGGAAGATCTCGAGACGAGAATTTCTGTTGAGTTTGGTTTTGGCAAAACTCTTAACTAGTCACCATAAGTATGCGTACCCATACGCATACTGGCGGAAGTTTTTGAACCGAAAATTTCTAATGAGTTAGGAAACTTTACAAACTCAAAACCGGTTGCTTAAGTACGCATACTTAAGCTGGTTACTTTGTCAAGTCGGTCAGTTCATGGACTTAAACATTTAACTCATAAGGAATGCAATCTTTGCTAACAATGGCTATAATGTTCATGATTGATTCAAGTGAATCAAATTGATTTGATTTCAATTGTGTTTTCTAAACAATTGAACAACTCTTAACTAGTTTCATTTGGGTCATTTGAACTAGTTATGGTTAATACGAATAAGGTTGATATGAGAGTAATCATATGGCTAACCTCGGTTAACTATTTGTGAACCAACATGGTGTACACGTTTAGGTACGGTTACATAAACCTAAATGAGGGTACATTTCTTTTATGTGTAACAAGCTAAGTTTGATCTAACGGTTGAAAGATATTAGCTTGGTTAAATCAGGTTTTTTATCTAATGGTGATTATTGAATTCTTTGTTACCAAGGTAACTTAGATTGCAAACCCTGATTTGAAAACTATATAAATAAAAACTCTAACAACTGGGAAAGGTAATCCCCACACCTCCTGTGTGTTACTAGTTGCATAACTAGAGTCGATTCTCCTTTAACCTTAGGTTTCTTCTCGAGACCTTGTAGGTTAACGACTTGAAGACTTCATTGGGATTGTGAAGCCAGACCCAACTATTATCTTTGTAGTTGCGTGATCTGGATATTTATATCGTGTTGAGTGCAATTGAAATAATTGGCTCGAGATTCTATATCTCCGATAGGCAAGATAAAAATGTAGTCACAAACAAACTTCGTCTCATCGTTTGTGATTCCAAAATAACTCGTTTCGCTAGTCGATGAAGTTTATTCTGAGGTGATTGATAATACTAGGTTGTTCTTCGGGAATATAAGTCCGGTTTATCAATTGGTTCATGTTCACCTTGATTTTTAAAAAGACGGAACAAAAACTCTTGGGTATTTCTGTGGGAGACAAATTTATTCAATTCTATAGACTTTTCTATATGAGACAGATTTTTCTATCAAGTCTTTGACTTTGGGTCGTAGAAACTCTTAGTTGTGGGTGAGATCAACTAAGGGAATCAAGTGCGTAATATCCTATTGTGATCAGAGACGTAAAGTGCGCAACTGTACCTTGAATTAGTGTGAGATTGATTAGGGTTCAACTACAGTCCAGTCCGAAGTTAATTGGTAGTAGGTTAGTGTTTGTAGCGGCTTAATAAAGTGTGGTGTTCAATCTGGACTAGGTCCCGGGATTTTTCTGCATTTGTTGTTTTCTCATTAACAAATTTATGGTGTCTGTGTTATTTCTTTTCTGCGTTATATTTTGTTATATAATTGAAATATCACATGTTGTGCGTTAAGAATTAGAATATCCAACCTTTGGTTGTTGTTTACATTGATTGACACTTGAACATTGGTCTTTGGTACCGTTCAAGTAACTCCTCTTATATTCAATCAGGCTCGTAGATTTTTATTTGCTGATTGCGGATTGAATTAAGAGTTAGAAATATTAAACTCTTTGATATACTTTAATCTAGATTGAGTCTGACTGTCTAGTTGATTCTCTAGAAAGTGTATTGGAGTAAGTAGAGTATTAAGATACAATTGGTGGTGGTGACAAGAAGATGGTGGTGAAATCGAACACTAACTCGGTGATAGATCTGCTGCTAATCATGGAGGACATGATGGTGGCGGCGACGGAGCAGGTGGTGGAGTTACAGAGGTGACGGAGGTGGTTGAAAGAGAAGGAAAGGGAAATAAAAAAATTCAGATGTGAAAATAAAAATGAAATGATTTAATCCGAAGGTGAAAAGAGGAAGGGTAATTAAGGAAACAAATAAAAAGGTTAATGGACCCCTGATGGGCTTTGGATGGAGAGGGGTATTTTTATTGTAGGATAAGGGTAATTGTGTAGCCCGTCAAAATTGAGGGCAATTATATAATTCCCACAATAACGCACACCCTTATCTAGTTTCCTTTTTAAGACAACTACATCTAGTTGTGGTTTGGGCTCATGTTCTATGAAGGGGTCTAAATAAAATGTTTTCATTGGCTGAGTTTCCTCATAAGCAGGATCCTGGGGATCAGGTTGTATAGTCTGGAAAAACTCAAGTAAAAACTTAGAAGCACATAATAATAGCCTGAACAATTGTGGATCCTTAAAGTCAATTTGATTTGACTTGCATAGTTGACCATAATGAAAGTGATGGTCATTCTTAAGAAAATGTGTCGACGATTCTAGTTTCCTAAAATAATTAGGTTTAGTTATAAAAACTGTATAATGACACATTTCAAATTGAGATACTCCCACATTTGGTAAATAAAATTTTGGTGGGATAACAAAATCAATAATGGTATCATGGACCGGATTAACCACATCAACCAGAGGATGGTTTTTTATCAACTGAGTTTCTTTTTGGACATAACTAGGTTCAGAAAAACGTGCATGAAGATAGTCTTTTAATATGGTAGAGGTACATACGTCTAGTCCCAAGTTAGGGGAATTTACAAGAGTCAAAGGTAAACCACAGGGAGATTGATATTTACCCCCAAACCTAGAGTTGTCAATATCCTTGGATAAACTAGTCACAATTTCCTTAATTTCTAAATTATCAGATTAGGAAAATGGTCTTTCATTTCTTCTAGGTTGAAATTAGGTGGTTCCACAATTCTATAATCCTCAGAAGAGACTATTATTTCTGAATCATTAGACTTTAAAACATTAATCTCAGGATAAACTCTTTCCTCTAAGACATCATCATCTTCATAATCACAATGATATACTACACCATCTAAAACAATGGTATCCCTAGTCAAATCCTCATCCTTTTGAATAGGTGAATAATTATCAATATTATTAGGATTTGAACTAGAAACAACATTATCATCATAAGGCTCAATTGGTGTAACAATTTCCTCATCACTATGACTATATATTTCAAATTCTTCATCGAAACTATCATCATCATCATAATAATATGAAGATGGTTGAAATGGTTGAACCTTGTCAAAACATTCAGTGTTTTCATATCTAACCTCATCCTTTAAATTAGGTGAATAATTATATGTATTATCAAGGGTAAGATTGGAAACACTATTTTGGAATTTAAGTTCATTATGAGCAATATCCTTAGGTGCATATTTATCCTCATACTTATTAAGAGTCTCACACAGTTTATCTAGGATTATTCGAGATTGACGCGCATTTTCACGTGTAGTTTCATTGAACTTCTTAAGTGATTCTTCTAAAGTAAGACTTGAACATTCATCACTATGTGATATACCCGTCACTTTTTGAAACTGTTTGAGTGCATCTTCTAAGGAATGAGTTTTATATTTATCAGGAACTGGTCCCAATTGTTTGATTAAATCCTCTAAAGATGGAGAACTCTCATTTTTTTCATTATAATATTGCTCATTCGCCCGTTCGTATGATTGGTGGACATGCGGATAGTAATTGGGATCACCATGGTAAGAACCATAACCTTCATAAGGTCGGTAGTGGTCCCAAGTACTATCCACACTTCGGTCATAGTATGGATATTGTCCATTTTGATACTCAGTCGAATAATCATAATATTGGTCTTTATAATACCAAGTCGACATTTTTGTGCACATGCAAATGCAGGGTCGACTAAAACTGGTAGGCTCAGGTTACCTCAAGCAGAATATACCTACATTCAAAGACTGGTCAACGGTACTGGACTGAGGCTTGTGGTGTTTCAAATGATAACGCCCAGAGGGTTCACCGTACTAAACCACGAGTTTTCCTAAAATTCGATGTCTGACGATGCAATTGGTGTGTGCACGTGTGTTTTTTTTCTTTAAATAAAAAAAAAATACAAAAAAAAATAAAATAAAAAGAATCCTAAATTAACTATGTACAAATAAAATAAAATCCACCAAATATCAATATTTACAGAAAAGGAAAAAGAAAAAGAAAATAAAAGTGGAATATCTTTACTTACCTTTTTGGTGTCCGGTTTTATTCTCCAATAAATGTCAAATTAAACCTGCACACAAAAGCTAAAAAGATACCCGACGTAAAATCAAAGAAAAAAAAATAATATATATATTCTAAACTACCAAAATATTTACAAAAAAAAAATAAAAAAATAAAAAATCTAAAACCTAACCTAAAGGCAAGTCCGCGTCGACGGCGCCAAAAACTGATGTAGTTTTGAAGTGGTAAGTAAAGGGTTTGATTCTCGGACTTTTTTTGAAGGTTTGGTTTTAAGATTAATTAAGAAAAATACTAAAGAAATTTTTTGCTAAGATGATCAAAGGGAGAAAAGACTAGGGTTTGGGATTCCACCAAATCAATTGTGTAATATAATCATTCCTCTCTAAAAAATATTCGTGATATAACTCAAGACAGTTTCGAACCCAATCTCATGTCTCGGAAAATATTACAGTTAAAATAAATATTAACTTATGTTGTAAACCAAAACGGTATAACCTCCTTCGCTTATAAAAGATCGATAGATAAACTACCCAAAACAATTATTATAAAGCTAAATATGAAGAGAGATTAATTAAAACATTTAAGCTCCAAAAGAATATTTATTCAAAAAGTACTAGAATTTCTTACATGATTTATTGGCTTCTTCCTTAGCCCCAGCGGAGAGAACTAGTTTTCCATTACAAAAGAGAAAATAAAGAAACAATCTAGAACTGTGTCGGCTCTTGGCCGTCCGGAACTCCCCTTTTAACTCGGTTGTATCTCATCGTATATATATGTCGTAAGAATTCTACATTCCTTTCTTAAACTCCAGGCCACATCATTAGCCCAATTGAGTTATGCCATGTGTCCAGTATTAAAAAAAATCACCCAATGGAGAGTTGCCATTTCACACTTGAAATATCACGCCTTAACATTTTTCCGTGACCTCCAATTCAGTTAATGATTCTCATGAAAAGGAAACTAAACCAATCGCCACTTCGTGCTAAGTTAGGAAAGAAGGAATAAGTTTTCTTATTCCATTCACGTGCCCTACAACCAACTTTCATCTGTCCAACACATGTTTAAATTAAGAAATGCCCACCATTTCACATGACATCCATCTACCACTCGCCCAAGCCGATCATGGTAAATTTTGTTCCAAAGTCCACCTACTTAATTCCATTTTTAGCCACCAAATTTACGTAATAATAAGCCACATATGACACGTCCGTGTATGGTCAGATTAAAATATCTATAACTAGCCAGTGACTCTACCAAATCCAGATGTCCAAATTGACTTCATTAGGCCCGACCCATTTGCTCCAAATTTCATATTCTTGTGCATAAGGTCCGTTTTAGCCCTTCTCTTAGCCGAAGCCCATTTTACCATTCTTGTTAAATTTGAGTTTAGCGACTTGATTGGCTTTGAGTCGACTTCTCCATTCCAAGTGATAGGACCATGCGTGCCTTGAGACGGTCGAAAGAGAACAATTGGTGTCGATATTCGATTTTCATCCAATTTTCGATAGAATTCTGTATCTTGGCCATGGAGCTTTATTTCCCAAAAACTGCAAAAAAAATAAACAACAATTACAAAATAAAGAACTAAGAAAATGTAGTTAGAGTGGTAAATATGGAAGATTTAAGCACTCATCACACCCCCAAACCTACATTTTGCTAGTCCCGAGCAAAACTAAAATGAAATAATAAAAAAATCCTAACTCACTGTCGCAGGCATCGTCGGTTGCATTTTGCGTATGCAACAAGCCTTTAAACCACTAGGTGTCCCTAGTGTTTGAGATATAGTCTCAGGAAGGTTTACCAGAGGTGTACCTACAAAACCTTTTATTCCAAACTCTAGCTATCTGTGAAGAACTCAGGAACGACACTAAAGAGTCTCCTTGGTTGGCCTACTTTCATTGGTTACAAAAGGAAGTACCAGGATGCGAGTCATATTCATATATATAAGTGACAGAGTTCTATTCAGAAAGTCACACTATGGACATCAGTAATCGGAATCACATAAATGAATAGATTAGGAAGATGAATTATAGAGATAGATAGTTCAAAATAATGTTGTCTAAGGTCAACGGTGTTTCCCATATCTGTCTGAAGGCCTGCCGCCAAGATGAACCTATGAATCCTAATGGATTGAGATACTGGTCTGGACTAATATCAACACTGCATGGCATATACAAGGGAACCAGCGGTCGATAATCCTAAATCTAGATCAACTCACTAGCATATACAAGGGAACCAGTGGTTCATAATTTTATCGCACAATAATAAACTTTTCACTTTTTTTTTATTTTTCCGACTGTATGATTTGATCTTTTGGATCCAAGCGCATGCTTCTTGTCAGCAGATTACATGATAGTTCCCATGGATCCTGCGTTCCACGCTTGTTTAGGCGATGGAGACAGGGAAAACACACACATATTGCTATTCCCAAGTGTCATTTTTTTTAAAACTTTATTCCGTTTGGCCTGATTGGTATAGTCTATTTATTGTTTAGTAACTCAATCACTCTATTCCATCCGGCATTGGTAACAATTCGATGTGTTGGGCCTCACCAAATTACTTAAAGAAACATATAATTTTTCAAATAAAATAAAATAAAAATAGAATGTAGTGTGATGATTTTATTGTAACACCTGAACTCTGTCTTTTTGTGAATAGACTCTGTTATTGGGTTTCTTAACTCCTACAACCAAGATGTTTCCATCCACTTAGATTAGTTAGTGTCATCCTAAATTTCCACAAATTTCTAGGCTCTGGAGTTTTAATTTTTCTATGTTTTAATTTTTTTAATTTTTTATTAAAAACTAACTAAAAGTTTTTCCCTCGCCCCCAAACTTAAATCTAACATTGTCCTCAATGTTTCAAATTAAAGTGCAGTACCAAAAATATAAGTAACAAGAGGAATAAAGAGGTAAGTCAGAAAGATAGTACCTGGATGAAGCGTAACAATCCTTCCATGGGAGCAATAAAGAAAGAAAATAAAACAAAAATAAAAACAATATACAACAACAGCAGGGTCCTCCAGAGGGACCTTAATATCACCATGTGTGGGTTGCCTCCCATTAGCGCTAAGTTTAATGTCTTCAGCCAGACGTTGGTAGAATTAGTCACCACATAAAATCATATAGCAATAGTCGGATCCTATGTGGGTCATCAAAACTGAATAAAGCTACCGCAAATAAAAGGAATGCCAAGAAAATGATCAAATAACGTAGGGTAAATTTATTAAATACCCTTAATTTTGACCCCCAATAAATATACCCTTATACAACAATATAAATGCCCCTATCATTTAAATACCTTATCCATTAAAAGATAGATTACCTTAATACCCTCACTTACAATATTATTTTCCATTTAAAAATCTTATCCATAAAAAATAGATTTTTCTATTATTTCATTTCACCAACACCAACAGCACCGCCGCCACCACCACTCCGCCACCACCACCACCACTGTTGTTGTTTCCGCTGCCACCACCGCCGCCGCCGCCACCACCACTGTTGTTGTTGCCGCCGCCACCACCACCACCACTGTTGTTTCCGTCACCACCACCGCCACCGCCGCCACCACCGCCGCCGCCACCACCGCCACCATTAATATTAGGCGTCAACAACTGAAAATATTTGTTGATCCAAAAAATCAAAAGTTCAAAAATATTTGTCAAATTTGGTTGTTGATTCCATTCTTCCATTATTGATACACAAATATTTGTTGTTGACTCCCTAAACTAAGGTCAATTTCTATTGTTGATACTCAAATATTTGTTGTTAACTCCTTACACTAAGATCCATTCTATTTTTGATACACAAACATTGATTGTTGATTCCATTTTTCTATTGTTGATACACAAACACTGGTTGTTGATTCCATTTTTCTATTGTTGATACAGATACACTGGTTGTTGACTCCCTAAACTAAGGTCAATTTATATTGTTGATACACCAAAATTGGTTGTTGATTCCATTTTTCTATTGTTGATACACAAACACAGGTTGTTGATTCCATTTTGCTATTGTTGATACACAAACACTGGTTGTTGATTCCATTTTTTTCAATTGTTGATACACATACACTGGTTGTTGACTCCCTAAACTAAGGTCAATTTCTATTGTTGATACACAAATATTTTTTGCGACTCCTTATACTAAGATCAATTTCTATTGTTGATACACAAATATTGGTTATTGATTCCATTTTTCCATTGTTGATACACAAACATTGGTTGTTGATTCCCTAAACTAAGGTCAATTTGTATTGTTGATACACAAATATTTGTTGTGACTCCTTACACTAAGATCAATTTCTATTGTTGATACACAAATATTGGTTGTTGATTCCATTTTTCTATTGTTGATACACAAACATTGGTTGTTGACTCCCTAAACTAAGGTCAACTTCTATTGTTGATGCACACACATTTGTTGTTGACTCCTTACACTAAGATCAATTAGCCACAAATAAATTAGCCACCTTACAAGAATGATGTATAACAGAAGAAACAAGAAAATTAGCCACCTTCACACATAAAATACGCATTTATCCCACATTTATAGTCTTCCTGCTGTCAACATACAACCACAACCATCCAAATTCACATTTTAAAACATTCATAATGATCTTCTATACATTTAGTATTATTTTCATCTATAGGTTATTTAGGCCAAAAGGTCAAATTACAGCTATAGAGGTGAGCTATGATCTTTAAGTAATACCCCATAGTTTGAGTAGACAGCTCACAGTAGTGGTTATTTTAATTTCATTTTTTGATTAAGAGGAGGATTCATATTTTCTGGGCCACAGATGCATGTGCAAGTGCAATTGGTAGTAGTTTTACCGTTGTGATCAGTCCCATTATACACAGAATACCGAACCAGCAAGAGTTAAATAGAAGTGCAGTTTTGGCACTCACCAATAATATATATGTGCATACACAAATAAATTTAGTTGGTAACATGCTAACAGCTCATTCAGGTTTTTTTTTCCGCATGTTTCTTATAAAAAAACCAAACAAGGGTGCAGCTCAAAACTAATTTAAATAGGAGCAGCAGTGGTTATTTGACTTTGGATATCTGTTGCTCAGAAACAGTAAGTATGTCAGAGTATTACCTTGGGCAGGTTCCTTGTATGGATGCTCGCCATCTAATGATATTTCCAAAGGCTCTCCACGCATTTAAACAATTTCTCAAATGCCGGTTGTCTACCCTGCTGAAAGGTTAGATTCTGTATCTTTATGAATGGGATAGAGCAGAATGTTTCCCAAGATACAATCAGTAATATAAAACTACAAAGGAAAAAAATTCATGCTATTGAGCTGCAAACCATAACGATTTTTCAGGGAACAATTGAAAACAAAAGAACACAGTTCAGCAAATTGAACTTCAGACTATAAATATTTCATTGATACTGAAATCAACGTTCAAAATAAATAAATTCACCACAATTTCCATTATCAATTTTATTATTATAGCTTCTTTCCATCTCCATTATGACCACCAGCAGCAGAAACTTACATAAGAGAAATAAGATAATCAATTTAAATTCGTTGAAAATTCTATTATTGATCATGATTTTCATCGTCTCGATGCAGACACTTAAGATCCAACATAGTTATCATCGATTTAGGTTCTTCAAGCCAAATACAATTGATATTGAGATGAATTCAATAATTTTGATGCTCAAGATTAGATTTTAGGATTTAGTTTCTAGTTGATTCATCACTGGATTTAAGTTTTGAAGTTGAAAATCGATCTAAATCGATTATTTAGGAGGTGGTGGCGCCGCTGGTGGTGGATTTGGTGGAGGTTGTACTGGAACTGGTGGTGGGATTAGTGATGGTGGTGCTAGAGCGGAGGTTGCGATGGTGAATATGGTGGTGATGGAATTTGATTAGTTTTCGTTTTTACGACAAGAAGAAACAAAGTAGAGTATTAAGATACAATTGGTGGTGGTGACAAGAAGATGGTGGTGAAATCGAACACTAGCTCGGTGATAGATCTGCTGCTAATCATGGAGGACATGATGGTGGCGGCGACGGAGCAGGTGGTGGAGTTGCAGAGGTGACGGAGGTGGTTGAAAGAGAAGGAAAGGGAAATAAAAAAATTCAGATGTGAAAATAAAAATGAAATGATTTAATCCGAAGGTGAAAAGAGGAAGGGTAATTAAGGAAACAAATAAAAAGGTTAATGGACCCCTGATGGGCTTTGGATGGAGAGGGGTATTTTTATTGTAGGATAAGGGTAATTGTGTAGTCCGTCAAAATTGAGGGCAATTATATAATTCCCACAATAACGCACACCCTTATCTAGTTTCCTTTTTAAGACAACTACATCTAGTTGTGGTTTGGGCTCATGTTCTATGAAGGGGTCTAAATAAAATGTTTTCATTGGCTGAGTTTCCTCATAAGCAGGATCCTGGGGATCAGGTTGTATAGTCTGGAAAAACTCAAGTAAAAACTTAGAAGCACATAATAATAGCCTGAACAATTGTGGATCCTTAAAGTCAATTTGATTTGACTTACATAGTTGACCATAATGAAAGTGATGGTCATTCTTAAGAAAATGTGTCGACGATTCTAGTTTCCTAAAATAATTAGGTTTAGTTATAAAAACTGTATAATGACACATTTCAAATTGAGATACTCCCACATTTGGTAAATAAAATTTTGGTGGGATAACAAAATCAATAATGGTATCATGGACCGGATTAACCACATCAACCAGAGGATGGGTTTTTATCAACTGAGTTTCTTTTTGGACATAACTAGGTTCAGAAAAACGTGCATGAAGATAGTCTTTTAATATGGTAGAGGCACATACGTCTAGTCCCAAGTTAGGGGACTTTACAAGATTCAAAGGTAAACCACAGGGAGATTGATATTTACCCCCAAACCTAGAGTTGTCAATATCCTTGGATAAACTAGTCACAATTTCCTTAATTTCTAAATTATCAGATTAGGAAAATGGTCTTTCATTTCTTCTAGGTTGAAATTAGGTGGTTCCACAATTCTATAATCCTCAGAAGAGACTATTATTTCTGAATCATTAGACTTTAAAACATTAATCTCTGGATAAACTCTTTCCTCTAAGACATCATCATCTTCATAATCACAATGATATACTACACCATCTAAAACAATGGTATCCCTAGTCAAATCCTCATCCTTTTGAATAGGTGAATAATTATCAATATTATTAGGATTTGAACTAGAAACAACATTATCATCATAAGGCTCAATTGGTGTAACAATTTCCTCATCACTATGACTATATATTTCAAATTCTTCATCGAAACTATCATCATCATCATAATAATATGAAGATGGTTGAAATGGTTGAACCTTGTCAAAACATTCAGTGTTTTCATATCTAACCTCATCCTTTAAATTAGGTGAATAATTATATGTATTATCAAGGGTAAGATTGGAAACACTATTTTGGAATTTAAGTTCATTATGAGCAATATCCTTAGGTGCATATTTATCCTCATACTTATTAAGAGTCTCACACAGTTTATCTAGGATTATTCGAGATTGACGCGCATTTTCACGTGTAGTTTCATTGAACTTCTTAAGTGATTCTTCTAAAGTAAGACTTGAACATTCATCACTATGTGATATACCCGTCACTTTTTGAAACTGTTTGAGTGCATCTTCTAAGGAATGAGTTTTATATTTATCAGGAACTGGTCCCAATTGTTTGATTAAATCCTCTAAAGATGGAGAACTCTCATTTTTTTCATTATAATATTGCTCATTCGCCCGTTCGTATGATTGGTGGACATGCGGATAGTAATTGGGATCACCATGGTAAGAACCATAACCTTCATAAGGTCGGTAGTGGTCCCAAGTACTATCCACACTTCGGTCATAGTACGGATATTGTCCATTTTGATACTCAGTCGAATAATCATAATATTGGTCTTTATAATACCAAGTCGACATTTTTGTGCACATGCAAATGCAGGGTCGACTAAAACTGGTAGGCTCAGGTTACCTCAAGCAGAATATACCTACAGTCAAAGACTGGTCAACGGTACTGGACTGAGGCTTGTGGTGTTTCAGATGATAACGCCCAGAGGGTTCACCGTACTAAACCACGAGTTTTCCTAAAATTCGATGTCTGACGATGCAATTGGTGTGTGCACGTGTGTTTTTTTTCTTTAAATAAAAAAAAAAATTACAAAAAAAATAAAATAAAAAGAATCCTAAATTAATTATGTACAAATAAAATAAAATCCACCAAATATCAATATTTACAGAAAAGGAAAAAGAAAAAGAAAATAAAAGTGGAATATCTTTACTTACCTTTTTGGTGTCCGGTTTTATTCTCCAATAAATGTCAAATTAAACCTGCACACAAAAGCTAAAAAGATACCCGACGTAAAATCAAAGAAAAAAATAATATATATATTCTAAACTACCAAAATATTTACAAAAAAAAAAATAAAAAAATAAAAAATCTAAAACCTAACCTAAAGGCAAGTCCGCGTCGACGGCGCCAAAAACTGATGTAGTTTTGAAGTGGTAAGTAAAGGGTTTGATTCTCGGACTTTTTTTGAAGGTTTGGTTTTAAGATTAATTAAGAAAAATACTAAAGAAATTTTTTGCTAAGATGATCAAAGGGAGAAAAGACTAGGGTTTGGGATTCCACCAAATCAATTGTGTAATAATCATTCCTCTCTAAAAAATATTCGTGATATAACTCAAGACAGTTTCGAACCCAATCTCATGTCTCGGAAAATATTACAGTTAAAATAAATATTAACTTATGTTGTAAACCAAAAAGGTATAACCTCCTTCGCTTATAAAAGATCGATAGATAAACTACCCAAAACAATTATTATAAAGCTAAATATGAAGAGTGATTAATTAAAACATTTAAGCTCCAAAAGAATATTTATTCAAAAAGTACTAGAATTTCTTACATGATTTATTGGCTTCTTACTTAGTCCCAGCGGAGAGAACTAGTTTTCCATTACAAAAGAGAAAATAAAGAAACAATCTAGAACTGTGTCGGCTCTTGGCCGTCCGGAACTCCCCTTTTAACTCGGTTGTATCTCATCGTATATATAGGTCGTAAGAATCCTACATTCCTTTCTTAAACTCCAGGCCACATCATTAGCCCAATTGATTTATGCCATGTGTCCAGTATTAAACAAAATCACCCAATGGAGAGTTGCCATTTCACACTTGAAATATCACGCCTTAACATTTTTCCGTGACCTCCAATTCAGTTAATGATTCTCATGAAAAGGAAACTAAACCAATCGCCACTTCGTGCTAAGTTAGGAAAGAAGGAATAAGTTTTCTTATTCCATTCACGTGCCCTACAACCAACTTTCATCTGTCCAACACATGTTTAAATTAATAAATGCCCACCATTTCACATGACATCCATCTACCACTCGCCCAAGCCGATCATGGTAAATTTTGTTCCAAAGTCCACCTACTTAATTCCATTTTTAGCCACCAAATTTACGTAATAATAAGCCACATATGACACGTCCGTGTATGGTCGGATTAAAATATCTATAACTAGCCAGTGACTCTACCAAATCCAGATGTCCAAATTGACTTCATTAGGCCCGACCCATTTGCTCCAAATTTCATATTCTTGTGCATAAGGTCCGTTTTAGCCGTTCTCTTCGCCGAAGCCCATTTTACCATTCTTGTTAAATTTGATTTTAGCGACTTGATTGGCTTTGAGTCGACTTCTCCATTACAAGTGATAGGACCATGCGTGCCTTGAGATGGTCGAAAGAGAACAATTGGTGTCGAGATTCGATTTCCATCCAATTTTCGATAGAATTCCGTATCTTGGCCATGGAGCTTTATTTCCCAAAAACTGCAAAAAAATAAACAACAATTACAAAATAAAGAACTAAGAAAATGTAGCTCGAGTGGTAAATATGGAAGATTTAAGCACTCATCAGCATGATATGCCATTGGCACAAAGGGGAATTAGGGTTTTGCTTGTTGTAACCCTAATTTGAAAAAAAAAGGTACCCCGGTAATTATTTAGAGACATATTAAAGGCTTTTCAATAAATGCGCCTAGTAAATGCTTTATCACTTAAATATTGTGACGACACTGTCTGCTAGGGTTTAGTGTTTTACGATTTTAACCATAAGCTAAAAACCACCATCAACAACGGGTTGAAACAAGCACCTCATGCCTGGTTTGAAAAACTGACCACTTCTCTTCTTAGGAAAGGTTTTTCAAGAGGTGGAGCTGACAAAACTTTGTTTACCAAATGGAGTGGAAAAAATGTTATTATTGCTCAAGTGTATGTAGATGATATCATCTATGGATCAACATCGGAGAAACTTGCAAAAGATTTTCAAGTTTCTCTTGGTAAGGAGTTTGAGATGAGCAATGTTGGTGAATTGAAATTCTTTTTGGGTTTACAAATTCAACAACACAAGGATGGAATTTACTTATCTCCAGAAAAATATGCAAAAAATCTTGTCTCAAGATTTGGTCTTGATAGGTTAACTCCAAAACTCACTCCTAATCCCACCAAGGGTAAACTACATAGAGATGAGAAAGGTGTAAATATGGATCAAAAACTTTATCGATATATTATTGGAAGTCTTTTGTATCTCATTGCTATGAGACCTGGTATTTCCTTTAGTATTGGTTTATGTGCTAGGTTTCAGGCAAATCCAAAGGAATCCCATCTTGCTGCCACAAAAAGGATCATACGTTACATCAGTCACACTGCCGGGTATGGTCTTTCTTATACTTTTGATACTAACACTATTTTCACTGCCTATTCAGATGCCGATTGAGCAGGATGTGTGGAAGATAGAAAGAGTACATCAGGAGGATTTTACTTGGTAGGAATGAATCTTGTATCTTGGCATAGCAAGAAACTAAATTCACAATCCATCTCAACATGTGAAGTAGAATACATTGCTGCTGGGTCATGTTGTACTCAACTACTATGGATAAAACAAATGCTTATAGATTATGGAATTGATTCTGGAATGATGAAGATATTTTGTGATAACTCAAGTGTGATTCGCATTACTGAGAATCCTATTGAGCACTCAAGAACTAAGCACATAGACATCAGGTACCATTTTATTCGAGATCTTTATGAAGATGGTATTATCACTGTGGAATTTTTGCCTTCTGAACAACAATTGGCTGATATTCTCACCAAACCATTAGACACTTCCACGTTTCAGCACTTGCGGTAATCTATTGGTGTTGTTCTAATTCATTAGATCCTCATATCTCTTGCTCCTGCTTTTATCTCGATCTTTTGGGCAATCGAGTTTGGAACTCCAGAATAGTGTTAAGTCCTGTTTGCATTTTTTTCTAGTAGATATATTTCTGTCCCGTATCCTAATGTTTGTAAGAAATCCTTTTTTTTCTTGTGAAATTAAGGTTGCCTTTGTTGATCCTTCGGGGATGACATTTATGGTGGAGAGTTCTTTTGTACTTGTGCTTAGTTGCCAAATCTTTGTGGGGAGTGCGGCTGTAGAATTTTTAGGGGTTATCTTGTATCTTTATTAACTCCTTGATGAATGCATTTAGCTTCGGCTTTATGATTGCATCTAAATTTGTTGGTTTGTTAATACACCTTTTGGTAATGACATATCTCCATGGAAATTTCATTAGGATCCCACTAATTTTCGTACCTTTACCAATTTTTTGACAAAAATGGGGGAGAATTAATGTGTGGTTCACACTATAAATAAATATGGTTTACGGATCATTATGTAAGGGGGAGTGGTTTTCATGTTGAGGCATGTATTGACTAAGGGGGAGTGATGCATATCACCATAGTGTTATTGTCAAAGTTGTGATACAATTGAACTTTGATGCTGTGTAATAATACTATGACACTGTATAACAATGATTGAGAGCATTTTGTTTTCTAATTGTTATAGTTACGGATCTTCAACAACTGTGATGCTGAACTTACAACCTTTAGGATCATGGAGTACTTGCAAGTGATAAAGATTTCGAGTCGCGTTGAAGATGCAAGGAGATCAAGCATGTGGATAAGAAGCTACATTTTTTTTAATCTTTTTTTATAATCCATATGTATGTATTGATAGTTTTTTCACTAAAATTAACAAAGGGGGAGATTGTTAGAGCATTTCTCGGTCGAACTCGCATGCGTTGCTATCTCAAGCATGTTAATGTTAGTGATCAAAACTATGAGTTTTGATTTCTAGCCTATTTGTAGATGTCTCGGACTAGGACATAGATAGTGTAGTTGAGCTTAAATCTCTCGACATTCATCTCTTGAAGACGAAGAACTACTAAGGGGAGCTTGTGGAACTTCTTCAACAAAAGGTATGTGGAGACTAGAACTTATCTATCACTTGGAAAATCTATTTCTACTATCTCCTATATTTAGACATAAGTCGTGTTACGATATAGTTTTCTTTATACACATTTGAGATTTCGAGCTGAGTATATCTCGCTTACATATTTTTCGAAATATGTGTTGGTAAGCTTTCTCTTCGACCAAGTTCATCTTACATCGTGAGAAAATTTTCGAGTAACATCTTACATGGTTTGTGTGATACAATCATTTGGTGTAAGACTTGGAAGGTTTCAATAATGATTATTTCAAGGGATATTTTGACTTAGGTGCCCATAAAATAGTATGCATTTGCGTTTGGTGCCTAGCTTTGTCCAACTTTGAGTTAGGTGCCCAGTGGGTCACAGTCTAACATAGTCACTATATTAGACTGTGACCCACTGGGAACCTAACTCAAAGTTGGACAAAGTTAGGAACCAAACGCAAAGGCGTACCATTTTATGGGCACCTAAGTCAAAATATCCCGTGTGTGGGATGCTGAAAGCAGTCATTTTGAAGTGTGTATATCTTTTTGATGAACCGTTAGAATCAAGTGAATTTTGGACTTGTTATTTATATATATGTACTAAACTTACTTTAAAAATTTCATTAATTTATGATAAGTTGAGGTACCCCAAAGTGTGGTATAATCGTAACTGAATTATGTGTGTTAGATGCTGAAAGCAACCATGTTGAAGTGTGTATATCTTTTTTATGAACAGTTATAATCAAGTAAATTTTGTACTTGTTGTTTCTCTATATGTAAGAAACTTACTGTAAAAATTTCATGAATTTATGATAAGTTGAGGTACCCCAAAGTGTGGTATAATCGTAACTGAATTCTGTGTGTTAGATGCTGAAAGCAGCCATGTTGAAGTGTGTATATCTTTTTGATGAACAGTTAGAATCAAGTGAATTTTGGATTTGTTGTTTCTATATATATAAGAAACTTACTTTAAAAATTTCATGAATTTCTGATAAGTTGAGGTACCCCAAAGTGTAGTATAATCGTAACTGAATTTTGTGTGTTAGATGCTGAAAGCAGCCATGTTGAAGTGTATATATCTTTTTGATGGACAGTTAGAATCAAGTGAATTTTGGACTTGTTGTTCATCTATATGTAAGAAACTTACTGTAAAAATTTCATGAATTTCTGATAAGTTGAGGTACCCCAAAATGTGGTATAATCGTAACTGAATTTTGTGTGTTAGATGCTGAAAGCAGCCATGTTGAAGTGTGTATATCTTTTTTATGAACAGTTAGAATCAAGTGAATTTTATACTTGTTATTTCTCTATATGTAAGAAACTTACTGTAAAAATTTCATGAATTTCTGATAAGTTGAGGTACCCCAAAGTGTGGTATAATCATAACTGAATTCTGTGTGTTAGATGCTGAAAGCAACCATGTTGAAGTGTGTATATCTTTTTGATGAACAGTTATAATCAAGTGAATTTTGGATTTGTTGTTTCTATATATGTAAGCAACTTACTGTAAAAATTTTATGAATTTATGATAAGTTGAGGTACCCCAAAGTGTGGTATAATCGTAACTGAATTCTATGTGTTAGATGCTGAAAGCATCCATGTTGAAGTGTGTATATATTTTTGATGAACAGTTAGAATCAAGTGAATTTTGGACTTGTTGTTTATCTATATGTAAGAAACTTATTTTAAAAATTTCATGAATTTATGATAAGTTAAGGTACCCCAAAGTGTGGTATAATCGTAACTGAATTCTGTGTGTTAGATGATGAAAGCAGCCATGTTGAAGTGTGTATATCTTTTTGATGAACAGTTAGAATCAAGTGAATTTTGGATTTGTTGTTTCTCTATATGTGAGAAACTTACCGTAAAAATTTCATGAATTTCTGATAAGTTGAGGTACCCCAAAGTGTGGTATAATCGTAACTGAATCCCGTGTAGGGATATTTTGATTTAGGTGCCCATAAAATGGTACGTCTTTGCGTTTGGTGCCTAACTTTGTCCAACTTTGAGTTAGGTGCCCAGTGGGTCACAGTCAACGTATTGAATGTGTTTGACTGGGACCCATTGGGCACCAAACTCAAAGTTGGACAAAGTTAGGCACCAAACGCAAAGGCGTACCATTTTATGGGCACCTAAGTCAAAATATCCCTTATTTCAATATCTTGAAAATTGCTTTGATGCTAATGGTGTGTGAAAACGGCTATTATCATTATAGAAGAATGTTTCAATGATTGAAATAAAGAGTTGATGATGTAACCATATTTTGATATAAGCATATATAGTGTGTTCGCACATTAGTGTATAAGTCTATAAACCGAGAGCCAAGAGTATGCATATGTGTGTATATGAAATTGGTGAAAGAGACAGGTTAAGTATGCGTACCCGTACGCATACTGGTGGAAGTTCTCGAATCAAGAATTTCTGGTGAGTTTGGTTTTGGAAAAACTCTGAACTAGTCACCTTAAGTATGCGAGTACTGGCAGAAGTCTTTGAACCGAAAATTTATGCTGAGTTTGGAAACTTTACAAACTCAAAACTGGTTGCTTAAGTACGCATACCCATACACATACTTATGCTGGTTACTTTGTCAAGTGGGTTAGTTCATGGACTTAAACATTTAAATCATAAGGAATGCAATCTTTGCAAACATGGCTATAATGTTCATGATTGATTCAAGTGAATCAAACCGATTTAATTTCAATTGTGTTTTCTAAACAATTGAACAACTCGTAACTAGTTTCATTTGAGTCATTTGAACTAGTTATGGTTAAGATGAATAAGGTTGATATGAGAGTAATCATATGGCTAACCTCGGTTAACTATTTGTGAACCAACATGGTGTACATGTTTAGGTACGGTTACACAAACCTAAATGAGGGTACATTTCTTTTGTGTGTAACAAGCTAAGTTCGATCTAACGGTTGAAAGATATTAGCTTGGTTAAATAAGGTTTTTCATCTAACGGTGATTATTGAATGTTTTGTTACCTAGGTAACTTAGATTGAAAATCCTAATTTGAAAACTATATAAAGGAGAACTCTAGCAACTGGGAAAGGTAATCCCCACACCCTCTGTTTGTTACTAGTTGCATAACTAGAGTCGATTCTCCTTTAACCTTAGGTTTCTTCTCGAAACCCTGTAGGTTAACGACTTGAAGACTTCATTGGGATTGTGAAGCCATACCCAACTATTATCTTTGTAGTTACATGATATGATCTTGTTGTTTTTATCGTTTTAAGTGCAATTGAAATAATTGGCTCGAGATTCTATATCTCTGATAGGCAAGATAGAAAAGTAATCACAAACAAACTTCGTCTCATCGTTTGTGATTCCACAATAACTTGTTTCGCTATTCGATTAAGTATATTGTGAGGTGATTGATAATACTAGGCTGTTCTTCAGGAATATAATTCTGATTTATCAATTGGTTCCTATTCACCTTGATTTATCTAAAGATGAAACAAAAACTCTTGGGTATTTCTGTGGGAGACATATTTATTTAATTCTATAGACTTTTCTGTGTGAGACAAATTTGTCTATAAAGTCTTCGACTTTGGGTCGTAGCAACTCTTAATTGTGGGTAAGATCATCTAAGGCAATCAAGTGCGTAGTATCCTGCTGGGATCAGAGATGTAAGGAGTGCAACTGTACCTTGAATCAATATGAGATTTATTGGGGTTCAACTACAGTCCAGTCCGAAGTTAATTGGTAGTAGGCTAGTGTCAGTAACAGATTAATACAGTGTGGTGTTCAATATGGACTAGGTCCCGAGGTTTTTCTGCATTTGCTGTTTCCTCGTTAAAAAAATTATGGTGTCTGTGTTATTTCTTTTCCGCATTATATTTTGTTATATAATTAAAATATCACAGGTTGTGCTTTAAGATCAATCAATTAGAATATCCCACCTTTGGTTGTTGATTTACATTGATTGACACTTAAACATTGGTCTTTGGTACCGTTCAAGTAACTCCTCTTATATTCAATTAGGCTCGCAAATTTCTATTTGCTGATTGTGGATTGAATTAAGAGTTAGAGATATTAAACTCTTTGATATACTTTAATCTAGATTGAGTCTGACTGTCTATTTGATTCTCTAGAAAGTGTATTGGAGTAAGTCTTCTCAGATTGTTGGGTGTGGTTGTTAGACCCCCGCATTTTCAGAACTTGTGGAAGAATCCCCTTCTAAACATTTGCTAAAATTAAACACATATTGTTAGATCTTTTCGTGTTTGCCTGCTCTGATACCAATTGAAAAGACGAGGGTACTCAAATACACCAAAATCTTTTATTTATCCATCTATAAGTCCTCTACCTAAAATGATTGTCTATAGACCGAGTCGACACATTACAACAAATCGGTTCACACTTCGTGTGATTGTCTATGGATATAAGATCGAGACAATACGACAACAACATATCTTGTGTGATTGACTATGGATACAAGATCGAGACTATACAACAAATAAGTATGATACTTGATAATAGGTTCGGACTTAACCAAAGTCTATACGATCACTCTCAAGTATGTATGGAGTTAACGTTTGTGTAATTTGCTTTAAATTATAATAACAACAATCGTAATTACAGAAAGGTAAAGTAAATGACACAACATGATTTTGTTAACGAGGAAACCGCAAATGCAGAAAAACCTCAGGACCTGAATACTCTCGGAATTAAGCCGATATAAAAAATCTAAACCAACTTCGTATAGTTGACACCAAACAACTAACCCTATTTTACTTAGTTTCCCCAGTATCCATGCGCTTCCGACTTCGATGAGTGCACACACTGGAACAATTCATTTGGATCGTATTATAAACAGTAAAGGAACAAAAAAATTATTTGGTAACAACTTGTTGATGGTGGTTTTTAGCTTAGGATTAAAATTGTAAAACCTTATATCTGATGTGACGCCACTCTGTAAGGAAACGGAGCCACGGGTGTTAACCTCTCCACTGGCATATTTATTGATCAATTCAATATACTTACATGAAATTTATCCAGACTGGCGCATGTAGCAACCATCCCAGATGTTCTGTAAATTTCGGCACCTTGCCTATATTCGTTTAATATAAGTTTCTTTGAATGCTTTTTATGCTATGTTCCCCGGCTGAACCCTTAATGTTGATATGGCATGACAATTTGTGTTCACTCGTAGCAGAGTAGCACAAATTTCCAAATATCAAGGATAAGGTCTTTGCATAAGGTATTCAATCAGAAAGTATGCTACTCTCTGGAAATGAACTTAAAAGAACTATGTGTCAACACATAAAATTCAATCAATTACTTTTACGCCTTGCGCAATATACCAGACCTTGCTTGTCGAAAGTAAGCCTAGGAAAACTAGGAAATTAATCCGCCGTGGATTTGTAGGGGCAAAACCTTTCCAGAATCAGAAAATAGGGAGCCACAACAGCAAAGGGAAGCGTGGCCATGCCTTAGGCCAGCTGGAGCCACTTGCCATTGAACACGCCCCATCCTAAATTTTCCCTATTTCCCTCGACCAATCAGGTCGCTTTAAGCTCGCCACACACACATAAGTTATGGATGGGCCCATACTTGCCGTTCCCATTTTTGATCGACCAATCAGGTTGTTCTAAAGCCACCACACTCACACCAGAAGTATAGCCACGCCCATGCTTGGCCGTCCCTCTCATTCCTACAGACCAATCAGATCACTTTAAATGCACCACAAGCGCTAGAGGTATGGTCGCGCCTTAGGTTTGGCCGACCCCTTTTCTTGACCAATCAAGTCGCTCTAAACTTGCCACCATATATTAAAGGCCAAACGCACCCTGCCACGCCACCATACTAACTAGCAAGCCAAACGTACCCTGACACAAACACATATCAAACGGCATGCCAACATGCCACTTTACCGCAAAAACATGTCGATATGACACCAATGGCGCCACCACGTGCTAATCTTATTTCTATCCGTGGCCAATGCCATAACGGACTCCAATTAGGATTTCATGACCGAAACAAGACTTTTGCTTCAATAGCATTGACCGAAACCCTAATATTTGGTCATAACATGCCACGAGCCACTTTAGACTTGGCCATGCCGCCAAGCCCTAGCCTTGGCCACTACGCCAAACCCTAGCCTTGGCCATGCCGCCAAGCCCTAACTTTAGCCACGGTGCCAAACCCTATACTTTGCCACGGTGCTAAGCCCTAACCTTGGCCAAGACACCAAACCCTAGCCTTGGCCACGACGCCAAGCCCTAACTTTGGACACGACGCCAAACTCTAACCTTGGCCACGCCGCCAAGCCCTAACTTTGGCCATAGAGCCAAATCCTAGTTTTGGCCACGCCACAACGCCACGATTACGCCACTGGCATGCCGCTATGCCATGGCTACGCCAGGCGCCACTATGCCAATAACGCCACTTTGCTATACAATGATATATGGCCATAATCAACGACCATCCTTCCTCGTGAGATGCAATCTCAGCCATCCAAGTTCGCCACCGAACTGACAGGCTTGTGGAAAGTTTCAGGCGACTAGCCAACTAAATCTAGTGGCCATGGCTACGCCAGGCGCCACTTGCACCATCGTTCTACTGGCATGCACGAGCCATGCCAACCATGCTATATTACCACTGGCATACACCAAAACGCCCTTGCGCCATTTTCAGGCGCCAACACAAAGTATCCATAATCAACGGCTACCCTCCTTCATGAAACGATATCTCAGCCATCAAAATTCGCCACCGAACTGACAAACCTGTGGAAAGTTTTAGGCCACCAACCAAAACAAAACCTCATAACATCATGTGCTATTTTCTTGCGGTACGTCATTTGACTTTGACTTGCCACAAGTAGCCAAGTTATACATGTTTTCCACGAAAATACTCGAGACATCAAACATGTCACAAACTGGGGGGATGCTCATCAGGGTATTGGTATGCCAGTTTACAACGTGAAGTGTGCAATGCGCCAGTTACAAGAAAGTGTCATGAAGCGGGATAATTAGTGGTGGTGAAAAGTAACGGTGTAAACAAATTCATTTCCTTCATCATGGAAGCATAATATCTGATAGTTATATGAATTCACTTCCTTCACCATGGAGGCATAATGTCTTACGGTTACACGTTACTCTATTCTTCCACCACTCAATCGTTTCCACTTCCTATAAGGCCAGGGTACGTTTCAATATGACATGTATAAATAGGCTTCACCTATTTCCACCAAATAAAACGCTTTGGTCGGCAACAACATAGTATCCAGAAATCACCTGGTAGCTTAACATTATGCTAGCCAGTTCTACTTTATGATACAAGTCGTAAACAATAACACCTTCAGAATCAACAATTCTGGTCTCAACACTCTCTTCGCTTCCCTCCGGAAGACTAACCCTTCTCCTTTACTTTGTGACCGAAGCAATCATGGAATGACCATTTCTTGGTTTAGACCAGGATTGTACAGATTAATCTCTTGAATCAAAAGTACTCCCGTGCAGTTCATTATTTAGGGTCTAGACTCGTTTCTCACCCACGCACCTAAAATTACCAAAATCTGCAGAAACGGTTTTCACCTACAAATAATTGGAGACCACAGTGGGAGATTAATCTCTCAGTTACAAATTCAACTCTCAATTCTATCATCCTACCAGTGAATGAAATGCTTTGAAGTGCATCGTCCAAGAAAGGAAGGATTCATGAGAAGGAGGCTAGAGATTTTTCGCTTTACCGCGGATCGACATAAAGATGTTCCACAGACAATAAAGAATGACTGGGGACTTCTTGCGGCAATGAGGTCATCACATAAAGACTTGGATTTACTCCCTGAAGATTCAGTTTTGGTGAAAGACGCTAAAGCGAGTAAGTTTTGTCAGACGATGTTTACGTGATCTATTGTTTGGGTTTCTACATTTACAATGGAAACCGATAAACCAATCACCTCAAGATTTCATATCATCCTGTATTTTTCCCTTTCTCATGCAACATCCACAGTTTCACGATTTTCCCGAATGACTTTGCTACCTACATTCTCAATTCATATTTTGACATACCAATTGATCAAAGGGCCATTATTCCAAAATAATCCAAAAACTCTTATAAGAATCAATCATCTATCAATTCAAAAACCAGAAAACCAAACCATAAACTAGGCGTTTTTTTTGCCTTTTAAAAAAAAATCCTAAGAAAAGGAAGTTCAAAAAAAAAAATCAAGGAAAATTGCCTAACAACGGCTCGTTCTTCTTGGAGAGAATGTCATTCATGCTTTGAAGAGCCGACTGTTTCAGCTTTAACTCCTGGGATAACTTCTCGACTTCTGACTCATGTTGATTAATTAAATCTGCAGAAGGGACATCAACCGCTTCAGCCTGCGGCCTTTGGATCTCGGAATATCTCTCACAGAACCAGGAGGCGTTAAACTCAAAGTTTACACACATATCTCGATGGAATTCCCAGCTTTTGACTACATCTCCAGAAGCAGTGTGTCCAGCCATGCCGTACATGTCATAAGTTGAAGATAGAGTTTCCTCCACACGCTTGACCAATGCAAAACGTCTATCAATATTCCTGGTTGTGGCAATGTTCCCATACTTCAGCCATATCTTGGTATACATCTCTGCATACTTCACTGGTACACTGAATCCTCTAATCAACACATGACCCTCAAAAGGAGCTTCAAATGGAGGATTGAAAACGACACCAACAGCTGGATGTGCAACTAGCTAAGATTCTTTGGGAACAATCGCGCTTGTCACCATAAACGCGTTTTCCGCCATTGGAGACACCACAACATCCTCACGAAGATCAACCTCCATCTCCAGATTGCCAATATGTACAATTTCCATGATTGGAAACACGGTAACATCTTCATCGTCATGAATTTCCATTTCAGGGTTATCTTCAGAAGCGGCTTCTTATTGTAAATATCACCAATTGAATATTTATTCCACAAAAATAAACAGCCCAAGGGGAAAACGCGTGAGAAACTCACCAACTCATCGACGGGCTCATTGGAACTGAGGGAAGACCCGTTGATACGCTCTGAAGTACTTTTCACATCACCGTCGGATCCTGATCTTTCTTTTTCTAATACCCTGAGTAAAAAAGGGAAAATATTTTTAGTGGAAACAATTCAGAATATTTATGCAATACGGCCGAATCAGGAAGAAATCTTACATACTTGTTTGTTGGAAGAACTAAAAGTCACAAGAGCCGTTGAAGCCGAACCCGATTGGAATCCACTTGCACGACTTTTCGACCTTTGCTCCCTTTCCCGGGGACTGTCTACATCCGAGCTAGAGGACTTTCTCTTACCCGAAGGAAGCTATTTCAATAATTTATGCTTTGTTAGAACCGCAGAGGAAGGTTTTCCACGTGGATTTGTTACAACATCCTGCATGAACTATTGAATGGCGAGAAACTCACCTTGCCAGAAGATATTATATTTGGGAATCGTCACAGTTTTTTTTTTCGAGATCAAGAAGGGAAGGATTTTATCCGATGCAAAGACGATGTAATCAAGAATAACGGATAATGTTTCATCTGGAGCTGTCAGTGGGAGACAGAATGGGACTCCCTGATAAAAGCCCATAGGTCGAGCAGCCCTGTCAATGTTGTAAGAGACAACTCCACAAGATCCTCTGAAAAAATATGGCACATACCCAGATACGCAGCTTCGCAAGAACACAATTTCTCTAATGCTCATATTCTCGTCAACAAAATGCAATATCATGTTTGGCACAGAAGCGAAAGTGTTTGGTTGAACTATGGAGGTGTGGACTGGACCCCAAGGACGAAAGTTAACTGCATGCGCGTTGTCAAGAAAATCAATGAGATTTGAGTCAGGCCTTGGACGCCTATCCAACCAACGGAATATCCTAGAGCCGCCATATATATCAAGAAATAAGGTTTTGGAGTTAGGAGCATAATGGCGACGGAATGCTCCCACAATCATGCTTGGAGAAAGGCGACATGGATATACGAGTCTACTTTTATATACCCATTAGAGATGTACATATCCGCTACCAAGTGACCAGGTGAGTGTACAAAGAGCCAAGAAAAAAACTACCAATGTGAAGAACAACGCCTTTCGCTAGTCTGATGGCAAATTTTATGAGCTTTTGCCTTATCTCCTTCTTTCCAGAGCCATCATCAAAAATATCTCTGGATAGCCACAAAACTAAAAAATAAAGCAACATGGAGTGTATTATCTAATACTCTATCCGACTTCGGCTCATTAGGGAACCACTCAGACACCCACCAATTATAGAAACACTTTTCCTCATAACTCTTTCGAACATATCATGTTGCTTTCGTGACCAAAGCGGCATGTATTTCTTGTTCTTCCTCAGATAAGACAACGTCAAGCTCCCCAATTATTGGAAGACTCAACAGAACGACTACGTTTTCCTAAGAAATAGTCATCTCACCCCATATACATATAGCCGTGTGAGTTTCCGGACACCATCTGAAGATGAAAGTAATCATGCCTGCATCGTATTTTCTGATTTGAAGTGTTGCAGAAGCCATGACAACATTAACGATTTGGGCTCCAGTCAAATTATATCTTATATGGTTTCAGCTCATCATGAACTTCATCCATTTATCATAAGAGCGCAATAGACTCTGACATATTTTGACGTCTATGGGAGAAGCCAGATACTCTTTCTTCTAAAGGCAAAACCTCAGTATACACCCTGGACAGATTGATTGGACTTCTCCATCATTTTCTGAATCAGTCAGAAGAGTTGGCACGAATTTGGGATGAGTCCTCGTAACTATAGCAGACTTCATAAAAAACTCGTCATCTATGTTCGGCTTGAAGTTGTTAGCACTTCTCGATGCGGCGGCAGAACTGCTTTCAGGTGACATCTTAACAAAATTCCTTATTCTGTTTCCACTTTCGAGGTAACTACGACAAAGAAAAACAAAAGTTACTACTTTAAAGAAAAAACATGCGTGGAGACTGATACTCGCTTCACCAAGCCATATCTTTCCACAGAAAACATGCCCCTAGCCAAAACCATGTCTCGCAGCAGGAAGTACGCTCTCCGCCAAAGGAAGAATGTGTCCCACCACGGAAATTGTGTGCACGACCACAAAATGAAAAGGAAACCCTAGAACTAGGTTTTTATTGGAAAATAATTAATGGCAGCCACCCGTCCGTGCACGCCTACTTTGCATAATAATTGGCTTCCTTACTATCAATGTAACAGCTAATATTAATACAATACTGCTACTAGAGAAGAATCATTCATATGGAAGTGTTTCTACGAGTTTATGGAAGATATACCTATGGCTAGGGTTTACACCAACAACAGAAGAGAAAACAAAAGAAGAAACACGGAGATACATACCAGGAATGTGCTCGCCTGCTTATTGCTACCAATTTTTTGCTAGCACCAAGACGTGGAAACAAAGCCAATAATACGAGGTAAAGAGGATATTCTATGCCTTTTATAGGTATAACACTTTTTTGGAGTTCGAATGGAGGAAAGTTTCTTGTTTGGGATATACACGGAAAGAGGCAACCAGACCCGCGCTGGCAAAGCTCCATGGCGCCAATAGGCCGCGGCCAAGCAAGCGCTAATAGCCCGCATCCCAACCAGAGCCATACCCAAGCCAGCGCCAACAGTCCACACCCCAACCAGCGGCGCCATCGAATATGCCCTAGCCAGCTAAGTGGCGCTATCTTGGCCGTTCAATGCAGCGCCATCTACGCCCATTCAAAGCAGCACTACCTTCACCATTCCAAGCCAAATGTTATCTCTGCCCTTTCCACGACCTAGCCTGAAAAAGCGGGGGTCTAACAACTACACCCAATATTTTTATTAGCAATCTGTATGGACAACTCCGAGTTACTTTCTAGAGAATCAACTAGACAGTTAGACTCAATCAATATAAAATATCTCAAGGAGTTTATTGTCTCTATCTCTCGATTTGATTTACTCAAGCAAATACAATCTGCGAGTCTTAATCAAAGAGAGATACCTTGGATGGTACCAAAGACCAATATCCAAGTGTCAATCAATTTAAATCAACAACCAATAAGGTCGGATATTCTAATTGATTGAAAAACACACAACCTGTATTATTTCAATTATATAAAAATATAATGCGTAAAAGAAATAACACATACACTAGAATTTTGTTAACGAGGAAACCGCAAATGCAGAAAAACCCCGGGACCTAGTCTAGATTAAACATACATTGTATTAAGCCGCTACAGACACTAACCTTCTCACAATAGTTTTAATCGACGCAGCGAAAAAATATATTGTGGAATCAGAAATGATGAGACGAAGATGTTTGTGATTACTTTTATATCTTGCCTATCGGAGATAGAAATCTCAAGCCAATTATTACAATTGTACTCGTACGATAGAAACAACAATATCAGATCACACAACTACGATAAAAGTAGTATCGGTCTGGCTGCACAATCCCAATGAAGTCTTTAAGTCATTAACCTGGTTTTAGAAGAAGAAAACCAAAGGTTAAAGTAGAATCGACTCTAGATATGCAACTAGTATCACACATAAGGTGTGGGGATTAGGTTTCTCAATTGCTAGAGTTCTCCCTTATATAGTCTTTCAAATCAGGGTTTGCAATCAATGTTAGCTTGGTAACAAAGCATTCAATATTTACCGTTAGATGAAAACCTGATTAGATACAAGCTAATATTTATCAACCGTTAGATCGAAAACATAGCTTGTTATACACACATGTACTAGACGATTTTGGGTTTGTGTAACCGTACCCAAACTTGTACATTAGTTGGTTCAACACTAGTTAACCAAATGGTTAACCAAATGATAACTTTCATATCAACCATATTCTTCTTCACCATAACTAGTCCAAATGACTCAAATAAACTATTTAGAGACTTGTTCAATTTCTATGAGATCCCATGTACTACACAAGACACAATTGAATAAAAAATGATGTGATTCACTTGAATCGATTCATGAACTATAAAGCCACGGTTTGCAATAGAATTCCATAGTTTATTAAGATAAGTTCACAAACATCGTTTTTAGACATAACCTACTCAAGTTCGCGGACTCAAGTCAACCGGTTGGAGTGTACAAAATTTAGCAGAAATTCTTGGGTCGAGAACTTTCTTCAGTTCGCGGACTGAAACTGAGCTACAACTCCAGCATAAATTCTCAGGTTCGAGAACTACGCCAGTTCGCAGACTGAGTTGATGGCTCACGTTTTGGTTTTACTTGATCAACAAAGTTCGCAAACTTCGGTTCAAGCAATAAGGACTTATACATATATGTGTTACCACAACAATGTTTATATCCTCCAATGGCTATATGGTCTAAACTCTCATTTAAATTATTGAAACATTCTCAGAGGACGTTATATAGTTGTTATTCACAAATTATTTTTCGTCAGAGCGATTTCCAAAATGATTGAAACGTAACATGACTTTCGTCACTAAGCAAAGATAAACTTGGATAAAGCGAAAGCTTAAGCAACACACATTTCGAGAAATAGATAAGCCAGATATACTCAGCTCAAAATGACATATGTATATATTCTTAGTCTATATAGTAATACGAATTTTGTCTCAAGGTAGGAGATAGAATAGATAGACTTTTGAGTGATAGATAAGTTCAAGTCTTCACATACCTTTTAGTCGATGAAGATCCACTGGTTCCTTGAGTAGTCCTTCGTCTTATATGATGATCGCCATGGAGTTATTGAGCTCAACTACACTTTCTATCCTAGTGTGAGACCTTAGCTATAGTAGACTAGAAATCAAGACTTTATAGTTTTGGTCACTAATATTGACAAACATGCTTGAGATAGCAATGCATGCGAGTTTGACCGAGCAATGCTCTAACATAGCCGGCTCCATCTTCACTATTTGGTATCCAAAGTTCCAAGTGATGTTTTCACTATTCCGCGGACTGAGGCCAGTTTCCATCATTCCATTGACTGAAGCCAAGCGCCATCTCCATACGTTCCGTGACCTAGCCAGCTGTGCCATCTATGCCAATCAGTAGCCAAAGTTTTAGCGATGAAGCCAATAGCTTATGGCCAAGTAAGAATTACGCAGAGCCGCCAACACAGGGATCACGGATTTCTTATGCCTTCCACCAAAGGTTAGTCGAATTTCATTGGCAATCTCTTCACATCTTTCCCTTTCAATTTTACTCTTGCCTGTCGCCATCTCATGCTTACCCCGCAACAACGCCACTGTTATGTGCTAACCAGGGGACTTAATGTTGATGGTGGTTTTTAGCTTAGGGTTAAAATTTTAAAACCTTACATCTGATGTGACGCCACTCTGTAAGGAAACGGAGCCACGGGTTTTAACCTCTCCACTGGCATATTTATTGAGCAATTCTATATATTTACATGAAATTTATCCAGACTGGCGCATGTAGCAACCATCCCAGATATTCTGTAAACTTCGGCGCCTTGCCTATATACGCTTAATATAAGTTTCTTTGAATGCTTTCTATGCTATGTTCCTCGGCTGAACCCTTAATGTTGATATGGCATGACAATTTGTGTTCACTCGTAGCAGAGTAGCACGAATTTCCAAATATCAAGGATAAGGTCTTTGGATAAGGTATTCAATCTAAAAGCATGCTGCTCTCTGGCAATGAACTTAAAAGAACTATGTGTAAACACATAGGATCAATCAATTACTTTTGCGCCTTACGCAATATACCAGACCTCGCTTATTGAAAGTAAGCCTAGTCAAACTAGGAAATTAATCCCCCATGGATTAGTATGGGCAAAACCTTGTCCATAATCAGAAAACAGGGAGCCACAGCAGCAAAGGGAGGCGTGGCCATGCCTTAGGCCAGCTGACGCCACTTTCCATTGACCACGCCCCATCCTAAACTGGCCCTATTTTCCTTGACCAATCAGGTCTCTTTAATCTCTTCACACACACATAAGTTGTGGCTGGGCCCATACTTGCCGGCCCCATTTCCCATCGACCAATTAGGTTGTTCTAAAGCCTCCACACTCGCACCAGAAGTGTAGCCATGCCCATTCTTGGCCGACCTTCTCCTTCCTACCGACCAATCAGGTCACTTTAAATGCGTCATAAGCGCTATAGGTGTGGCCGCGCCATATGTTTGGACGGCCCCTATTCTTGACCAATCAAGTCGCTCTAAACTTGCCACCATACATTAAAGGCCAAAAGCACCCTATTGCGCCACCATACTAACTGGAAAGACAAATGCACCCTGCCACAAACACATATCAAACGGTATGCCAACATGCCACTCTACCACAGTAACATGCCGATGTACCAAAAATGGCGCCACCACGTTCTAATCTGCTTTCTATCCGTGGCCAATGCTATGACGGACTCCAATTAGGATTTCATGATCGAAACAAGACTTTTGCTTCAGTAGCATTGAGCGAAACCCTAATTTTTTGACATAGTCCACAACATGCCATGAGCCGCTTTAGCCTTGGCCATGCCACCAAGCCCTAACCTTGTCCACGGTACCAAACCCTAGCCTTGGCCACGAAGCCAAGCCCTAACTTTGGCCACGCCACCAAACCCTAGCCTTGGCCACACCGCCAAGCCGTAACTTTGGCCACAGCGCCAAACCCTAGCCTTAGCCACGGCGCCAAGCCCTAACTTTTGCCACGACGCCAAACCCTAGCCTTGGCCACGACGCCAAACTCTAGCCTTGGCCACGATGCCAAGCCCTAATTTTAGACACAAAGCCAAATTCTAGTTTTGGCCACGCCACAACACCACAGTTACGCCACTGGCATGCCGCTATGCCATGGCTACGCCAGGTGCCACTTTGCTATACAATGAGATATGTCCATAATCAATTGACATCCTTCCTCGTGAGATGCAATCTCAGCCATCCAAGTTTGCCACCGAATTGATAGGCTTGTGGCAAGATTCAGGCTACCAGCCGCCTAAATCTAGAAGCCATGGCTACGCCAGGCGCCACTTGCACCACCGTGCCACTGGCATGCACGAGCCATGCTACATTACCATTGGCGTACACCAAAATGCCCCTTCGCCATTATCAGGCGCCAACATAAGGTATCCATAATCAATGGATACCCTCCTTCATAAGACGCGATCTCAGCCATTGAAGTTCGCCATCGAACTTACAAACCTGTGGCATGTTTTAGGCGACCAACCAAAATGAAGCCTCATAGCATCATGTGCTATTTTCCTGCGGTAAGTCCCTTGACTTTGACTTGCCACAAGTAGCCAAGTGATACATGTTTTCCACAAAAATACTAGAGACATCAAACATGTGACAAACTGGGGGATGCTCATCAAGGTATTGGTATAGCGTGCGGTGTGCAATGCGCCCGTTACAAGAAAGTGTCATGAAGAGGGACAATTAGTGGTGGTGAAAAGTAACGATGTAAACAAATTCATTTCCTTCATTATGAAAGCATAATGTCTGACGGTTACACGTTACTTTATTCTTCCACCACTCAATCGTTTCCACTTCCTACGAGACCATGGTACATTTCAATATGACTTGTATAAATAGGCTTCACCTATTTCCACCAAACAACAAGCTTTGGTCGGAAACAACATAGTATCCAGAAATCACCGGGTAGCTTTCCATTATGCTAGCCAGTTCTACTTTCTGATACAAGTCGCAAACAATAACTCCTTCAGAATCAACAATTCTGGTCTCAACACTCTATTCGCTTCCCTCCCTAAGACCAACCCTTCTCCTTTACTTTGTGACTAAAGCAAGCCTGGAACGGCCATTTCTTGGTTTAGGCCAAGATTGTACATATTGATCTCTCAAATCAAAAGTACTCCCGTGTAGTGTATTGTTTAGGGTCTAGACTCATTTCTCACCCACATACCTAAAATTACCAAAATCTGCAGAAACGGTTTTCACCGACAAACAATTAGCGACTACAGTGGGAGATTAATCTCTCGGTTGCAAATTAAACTCTCAATTCTATCATCCTACCAGTGAATGCAATGCTTTGAAGTGCATCGTCTAATAAAAGAAGGATTCATGAGAAGGAGACTAGAGATTTTTCTCCTTACTGCGTATCGACATAAAGATGTTCCACATACAATAAAAAATGACTGGGGACTTCTTGCGGCAATGAGGGAATCACATAAAGACTCGGATTTACTCCCTGAAGATTCAATTTTGGCGAAAGACGCTATAGCGAGTAAGTTTTGTCATATGATGTTTACGTGGTCTATTGTTTGGGTTTCTACATTTACAATGGAAGCCGATAACCTAATCACCTCAAGATTTCATATCTTCCTATATTTTTCCCTTTCTCATGCAACATCCACAGTTTCACGATTTTCCCGAATGACTTTGCTACCTACATTCTCAATTCATATTTTGACATATCGATTAATCAAAGGGCCATTATTCCAAAATAATCCAAAAACTCTTATAAGAATCAATCATTTATCAATTCAAAAACCAGAAAACCAAACCATAAACTAGGCGTTTCTTTTGCCTTTCAAAAAAAAAACCTAAGAAAAGGAAGTTCAAAAAAAAAAAAAAAAACATTCAAGGAAAATTGGCTAACAACGGCTCGTTCTTCTTGGAAAGAATGTCATTCATGCTTTGAAGAGCCGACTATTTCAGCTTCAACTCCTGGGATAAATTCTAGACTTCGCCTCCTGTTGATTAATTAAATCCACGGAAGGGCCATCAACCACTTCATCCTGCAGCCTTTAGATCTCGAAAATCCCTCACAGAAACAGGAGGCGTTAAACTAAAAGTTTACATACATATCTCGATATAATTCCCAGCTTTTGACTACATCTCTAGAAACAGTGTGTCCAGTCATGCCGCACATGTCATGAATTGAAGATAGAGTTTCCCCCACACGCTTGACCAATGCAAAACGGCTATCAATCTTCCTGGTTGTGGCAATGTGTCTATACTTCTGCCATATCTTGGTATACAGCTCTGCATACTTCACTGGCACACTGAATCCTCCAGCCAACACATGACCCTCAAAAGGAGCTTCAAATGGAGGATCGAAAATGACACTAGCAGCTGGATGTGCGACTAGCAAAGATTCTTTGAGAACAATCGCGCCCGTCGCCATGAACGCGTTTTCCGCCATTGGAGACACAACAACATCCTCACGACAATCAACGTCCATCTCCATATTATCAGTCTGTACGGTTTCCATGATTGGAGACACGGTTACATCTTCATCGTCATGAATTTCCATATCAGGGTTATCTTCAGAAGCGGCTTCTTCCTATAAATATCACCAATTGAATATTTATTCCACACTAGTTTGAAACCCGTGCTACGCACCGGGACTGCTGGAATTTCTTACACCGTTAGTTCATATCCACTGAGGCGGGGCTTCGCCCCGCACCCGTCCCAATAAAAGTTATAATAAGCTTATACCCAACAAAATGAAGATTAACGGTTAAAACTTTATAATAATCAAATATATAATATTATTATAATGTAAAGATCTAACATGGTTTTGAAAACTAATTTCATGCGATATAATAAAATAATAATCAATTCTACAAATAAACTAAAATAAATAGACCTAAGTAATTTTAAAAGTAAAATATTTTAAGCTACAAAGACATAATTAGAAGAAAAAAAATTAGTATTTAACCCGTCCTTCGAACCTGATATGACGGAAAGTGATCCTTATTTGGGCGAAACACCGCACCCGTCGAAGAAGGGATCTCAATTAACAACTGAAGTGTACAATGAAAACATCAATTATCATTTTTTTTAAAGCAATCACTTAGTAGATTAACAATCAGAACCAAATAATTCACCAATTAATTACGTACTGTTTAAAGTGTTGGAGATTAAGAAAACCTCTTAAAGAAAATATTTTTGATAAATTATATAGACCTTTGAAACCAATAAGTAGTTCATTACATTACCTATATCAGTACTATTGGTAGTTAAATGAAACATCACACTTTATATATAGTTGTATCAATATCTGATATTGGAGACACTAAAAAAACACGATATTAATATAGAATAGATTGAAAACTCTAAATGGTGCACAACATATGAATTGCTTCTCGTCAAAGAAAATTTAATTAAGGAAATGCACATATGTATTTCTCATCATTAAATCATATATTTGTGTTAAAAATTAAGGGACCAACTCAACTGCTCTTCCAGGCTTCAACTTATTATAGTTAAATGAAAATCACACTCATTAGTCATTATACAGGCATCAATATATGATATTAGAGACACTAAAAATAATAATCATGATATTAATATAAAATATATTGCCAACTCTGAATAGTGCAAAACATATGAAGTGCTTCCCGTCGAAGAAAATGTAATTAAGGAAGCGCACATATATATTTTTCTTCAGAAATCATATACTTGCGTTAAAAATAAAACGGCTAACTCAACTGTTTTTCCAGGCTCCAACTTCTTGTAGTTGAAATAAGAATCACACAGATTATGTAGTTGTGTTGATATCTGACATTAAAGACACTAAAAATAACACGATATTATTATAAAATAAATTGTCAACCCCAAATATTGCAAAGCATACAATGTGCTTCCCGTCAAAGAAGTAATCAAGGAATGTCATAAGCCATTATTTAGGCATCGATATCTGATATTAGAGACATTAAAAAAACCATGTTATTAATATAAAATAGATTGCCAACTCTAAATAGTGTAAAGCATATGAAGTGATTCCCATCAAAGAAAGTGTAATTAAGGAAGCACACGCATATATTTTTCTTCATAAATCATATACATGGGTTAAAATAAAGCGGCTAACTCAACTATTTTTCCAGGCTCTAACTTCTTGTAGTTGAATGAAAACTCACACATATTATATAGTTGTGTTGATATCTGATATTAGAGACGGTAAAAATAACACAATCTTAATATAAAATAGATTGCCAACCCTAAATACTGCAAAGCATGTAAAGTGCTTCCCATCAAAGAAGTAATCAAGAAAATGAATTGATATATCTTTCTTAAGAATCATAAACTTGCGTCAGGAATAAAGCGGCCAACTAAAGTTCTCTTCCAAGCTCCAAGTTTGTATAGTTGAATGAAAAATCACACTCATCATATAATTGTATCGATATTTAAAATTAGAGATACTAAAAATCGATATTAATAAAAAGTAGATTTTTAACCCTAAATAGTGAAAAGAATATAAAGTGTTTCCCTCAAAGATGATGTAATCAAGTAAATACATTGATATATATTTGTTCAGAAATCATATACTTATGTTAAGAATCAAGTGGCCAACCCAACCCAGACACCAACTCCTTATAGTTAAATGAAAAATCACACTCAATATATAGTTGTATCAAGTGTATGATATTGAAGACATTAAAGGAACACACGATATAACATAAAATAGTTTTCCAATTCTAAATAGTACAAAACAGATGAAATGCTTACCGTTAAAGAAGTTGTAATCAAGGAAATAAACTAATTGTCACTAAGACTCTGTTTGATTGGTACTTTAACCGCAATGATTGCCTACTAATTAATGATTGGAGTACTTTATTGGCAAAGGGAATCTAAATTGTATTGGTTACTTAAATAATGTGGTTGTTGGATTTTTAGTGATGCATATGGCTAATTTCATTATGTATGCATCGACATTATTTTGGCTTGAAATAAAACAGAGAACCCTATTGGAATTGAACGATTAAAGAGCCCCTTTTATTTTTACATCAATCGTAGGTAAGTTAACGAAGTGCCATTACGTACGGCATGGTCTACAAAGCAATTTCATGCGTATATCCAGTTCGAGAAAGAAAATGAATAATAAGTATAGGTTTCAAAAAAAATATATAATTCAATAATCTAGCAGAACCCCATTCAAAATATCGGAAAAATTTATAAAGGAAATCCAGGGGAGAGTAGAATGTTCTTGGGACAATAACTTAACAATATTGCTTGGGATTTACATCCACCATTATTCTTATTTGGTTCAATATAGAAATGAAAATGATGGACGAGGCCAGTATTTAGCTGGTTTATAATTATATATTCACTACTACATCATCGAAAATACTTGTACATGTTTAGAGAATATATCTAAGATGACACAGAGAAGTGTTTATTTTACAAATATCCAAACATAAAACAAACCCTTATTTGTCGAAACCACTTTGGCCCAATACCATATTACTGCAACATGAATATTCTATAATTATGATTTTTTTTGTTCCATGGTTCATTATCAAGGTTGGTGTTCGACGAAGTTACCATGATGAGGTATTCCTGAAAAACACTTCATGAGGGATTCAACGATAGCCCTCACTGTTAGCAAATTAGCACTGTAAATAAAAACATTGTGATCAATCGGTGGACCCTAATTGAAGATCATATATCTTGCCAGTGGTTACCACACCCGATGATGGTGTTTCGACAAATCTTCGATGTTAATGAACAAAAATATTGAAGTACCGGAAGATGCTTCAACCTCCAACCACAAAAGGTATTTGCATAAAACAAAGTGTGAAGAGGTGTTATTGTCTGTCAGATTCTGATTGGCGTATATGGCGATGACTGGAGGACATGTAACTATTATATAATGAAATGACCGCCCATGGTGGAGTCATATTTGAAAGTACATACAAACTAAGCTAAAAAAATTAAATGTACATTAGGATTGATTTCGGATTCCCTATTTGATTAATATTACATAACAAAAAGAAGAAAAAAAATATATCGAAGAACTCCCCGAACATTCTAATTTATAATAATAGTGAGCAATATAGGGGATGGTTGATAAAATACATTAATATGTTTAGTATGGGTTTATGGAAATGGTTGATAAAGGTCATTGATATGTATATCTTAGTTTTTGGTTTTCATGACAGAAATCTATTTCGTGTAGAGCTTCAAAATTGCAAACAACATGGATCATGTAATTAATGATCAAGTAAGTGTTAGTCTATAGTATTAATCCATATATATTAAATGATAAAATCAAGTTGTAAGCATATTTACTTTAGAAAATTAAGCTAGTGACAAATCACAATGCGATTTTTCTAATTACATATACACCTTTCACTTGCTTAGCACGCGGAAACAAAATCTTGTGATAAGACCTAAACTGTTGCATAGCAAAACAAAATTAAGAGTAAATATGAAGGCCATCAGATTACATAAATTAAAATTAGTAAATTTTGTTTGATGAATTAATTAGCATGCAGTAATCGAATAGCTAGCAAGATCATATATGGACCTCATTTTGAATTTTTAGTACACCAATTATGTGGATGGTTAAACTTATTTTGGAAGGTGGAAATGTTTTTGTCCAGAAGACCAACAAATGAATGAAAGTTCAAGGAGTGAACTCTCTTGTTGTCTACAGATGTTCATAAGTTTTAATATGACCTACTGGCCTTCTCAGGGAAATGGGTTTGTTTACACAATAAAAGCCATTAAAGTCGATAACAAAAGCCAAAATGAAGCAAAAACTGTAAACGAATAATATAAATAAAAAGACAATACCTATAACAATGAAACAAATAAAACCTTAACAATCTACATGAAGTATAACACTTCCCTTTCAACTCAAACATGTATTTAGACTCGAGGTTCTTTCCTTCTTCGGAGCCTAACAAAATGAATTGATGAGAAAGAATACATCTTGTTCGACAACATATATACAAAGTCGCACTCACAAATGCATATATCTTTATGGTTAAGTAAGCTACCGAAAGAAAAAGAAAATCAATCCAAAATGTAGACAAAAGTATATGATTTTAGTTTACTGATAGGTGTTGTAAAACACCTAATTTTATATCTAGTATTTATGCTTTATTTGCTTTTATTCTTGTGAATTACATCTATTATTTTTAGTTTTGAGTTATTAGGTGCAATGGAGTCCGTGGGAGAAAAACAAGAAGAAAGCATTCATTTGGAGCGAAAAGGAGCACAAAGTTCAATTCACATGCGAGCTATACTTGGAGCGAGCTATGGTGTGCGAAAAGGAGGTGAAGAATGAATTGTCAGTTTCTCATAAATAACAGTTGAGTCGAAGAATTGAGTTACCGGTTAGCTGAAACCGACAAGCATTATATGGGTTGGTTGACCCTTATCCAATCCACCTAGGTGGATATATCCAATTACACCTCCTACACAAACCTAAAATTCAGAGAAGTTGTAATTTCTCTCATCATTATATGGGTTGTAAGAGAAAGGCGGCGGCTCCATTGGTTTTCATGGAGAGGAATTAACAGGAGGAATGATGCGATTCTGGGTACGATTCTGCTGCTGGTGAGGAATTTTTCAAGCAGCTAAGGTTAATTCAGTGATAAAGAAGATTGAGAACGATGGGAGACTGTAACTGTTGATTGAAGTAGATTAGATCTTAGAATGAGGAGGAGATTAAATCGAGAACTCAGTTGAATAAGGTGGAGTTGGTTGTTGCTTCTGGCGAGAAGGATTGAAATTGATTTGATATGGGTTAGTGCTTGAATGAATTTGAGTTGATAAATTGAACTGTGGAGATAGAGTTGCAATTGGATATGAGTACTAAATTGGTTCTCTGCCATGGGTACTTTGTCAAGGAGGTGTTAGATAGGGTTTGATGCTGAGATGGATGGAGAAGCTCGAGAAATGGATTTGATGTGGTTGTGTTACTGAAACTCAGAAAGAATTGAAGATTGTGGATGAGGGTTTCTGAAATTGTGCTAGATGGGAGTTTACTGATGGTGCTAATCAAAGACAAGGATGAATTGTTAGGATTTCAGAGAATAATAGAAGCTTATTTGGGTGAATCAAGGATGAATTATAAACATGGGTATGTCTCAGATTCAAGGTTATAGTGAGATAGTTGGTTCTTGAAGAATTATATGGAGGATTTATGCTGAGTTGAACAAAGAGATGGTGGAAAATTTGGGGATTCTGTTAAGAACAAGGACTTTAGAATTGTAGTGATGGGATTGTTGGTAACAGTTAAGGCACTGGTTGTGATTTTGTTAGTCTCTGTAATGGACTGAAGTTCCAGTTGGTGATGTAAAGCTGAAGCTGGAGTTGGAAGCTGCAGAATGGTTAGGTTTGAGTAAATGGGTATTGATTTGAGTCACTGGTGGTATTGAAATGTAGCAGAAATTATGAGATATATGGGTGATTTGCAGTTACAGGTGCTCATGGTGGTTCTGGTAGAGTTATGAAGATGCAGAAGGGAATTGATTGAGGTGTCGATGTTCATGAAGCTGAGGTGGTGGTCTGTGGTGTTTATAAATGGATTGAGGCAAAGTTGTAGCTGGTGCTGGCTAGGGACAATGAGATTAATGGGTTCTGATGTCTGCAACATAAGTGTTGGTGTTGAAAGAGAGCTGTAATGATCCTGGTGGAGCTGATACTTTTCAGTGAAACCAATGCAGTGGCTATGAAGCTGAATGGAAAGATGCAATGGAGCAATACATGGGAAGCTGCAATGGAAGGTTGGTTGTTGCTGGTATTCGAGCAGGGGTACTGTCTGCTATCAAAGCAAGAATAAGAAGGAATTTATGCCATTAAGTTGGTATGGATGAGCAGCTGAAAACATTACAGAGAATGATGCTTGGAGTTGTTGTTGAAACTGAGAGGAGATGTTTTGATGCTCAGTAGATGTGTACCTAGGTTTATATGGAAGCTGATTTGAAGTTGAGATGCAGGGGAAATGGTGCTGGTGTTGCAGCTGAGTTTTACTTCAAGTGGCCTTAGAAACTGGTGCTCAAGATGTTACAAGGAAGATGGAGTTATTATTGGTGGTCTTGAAGTTGTTACAGACAACAAACAAAGTTGCAGATGCCTGGTGCTATTGAGAATGGAAGAAGTGTTGAAGTTACATCATGGCTGCAGTTTAGTGGTGGATGGATCAGATTGAGATGATGCTGTTAAGAGAATGAACTGATGATGTTGAGTACAGCTGTTTGAATGTGCTATAGAATGGAGTTGAGGATGCAGTTAGGAGAATTAAGTGGTCTGGGATGTTATTGCAGGTGAATGTAACATGTGAATTGATGTATTTTGCCTGAGATGTGGGATGGTTATACTATCAAGAGAAAGAATGAAGCTGGAGGGAAATGTCTGTGACAGAATTTCTTTGAGTTGGTGTTAGAATTACAGAGAAGGCATTGCCAGTGTTGGCTTGATAGTGCAGTCATGACCACAGTTTTGTGTGGGTTTGGACAGAGAATGATATTGCAGCAATGAAGAAGTGCTAGTGCTGATTTAGTTGCAGCTATGCAGTGTGTTGGCTGCAATGAAGGACAAAGGCAGTGTGATGGGGATTGGTGCTGGTAATAGCAGTGCAGTGCAGTGAGCTACTTCCCGGTGATATTCCGGCGAGTTCCGGCGATAACACCAGTTTTTCGGCGACAATTTTTGGAAATAATTTTAGATGGGTTCTTCTACATATGGGCTTGATGGAAATTTTAGTATTGGGCTTTGGAAGTTATGACCTAATTTTGGAAAGATGAAAATCTATAAAAGGAGAAAGTTTTTATTTTTCTCCGTGATATATTTTTCTACTGGAGTTTTGGAGGAGAGCAACGACTAGGGTTTGCTTTCATTTATTTTTCATCTTTTTCATTTTATATTTGATTATTATGAATATGATGAACGCAAAATCTATGAGTAGCTAAACACTTATTATTGGTTATGGGATAAAGTGGATTTCACAAATAAGATCTGATTCAATGCATTAGTTTTGTCTCAATAATTTGTTGTTTATAATTCATGGTTTATATTGTATATGATTTGATAGTTTGTTTGGTTGAGTCCGGAATCAATCCGATTTGCATTCATTTCTAAAGTTATATTAGGTTTTCAATACGAAAAAGTTGTTTATTCATGATTCTAAGTAGCATAATTGTTGGTAGTGCTTGTAGTGATATATCCTACTAGTCACAAATGAATCATAAACTTGGTTAAATTAAATTAGTGCTTTTACACATTTCGATTGCCTTGATTAGTCTTATTCCATAGAACTTATTGCTTTTAGGGAGTTAAATCTAATTGTGCTTTTAAACTTTAGGTTGCTTTCTAGGAAGAATTCACATATACATCTTTTAATGTGGTTGTGATGAAATCAGGGAATTAGCGGGATATACTTGCGATCAAGGTATCCTAGGACTTTTAGTAAATGAGAGATTAAAATTTCAATCCTAGTCATTGATGAAAATACAAGTTTGCGAATGAAACTATCCCGTGACCAATATCTTCTCCTTATTGATTACTTTTATTATTTCTTTTCTTTCAATTTTGTTTTATTGATTTTAAAAATCAAAATCTCCCTATTGGTTACTAAGAAACTGAAATTTGTATAACAACAATTGCCTCTCTGTGGATACGAACTCTTTCTTATCACATACTTCATTTATTTTAGTTAAGTAAGAAAGTGAATTTATTTTTGCTCAGCTGACAACCGACCAAATTTTGGCGCCGTTTTCGGGGAGGCTTACGGCTTGTTATTAAGTTTTTAGTTTCTTATTTTGTTTTTAATTTCGTCTTGAGAATTGTGTTTCAGGTACCTTACTATAATACAAACCGAAAGAGGCAATGGGCGATGCAAATCGTACACTCAAGGAGCTAGCTTCTCTGAAATTGGACCAACAACAATGGTGTATTGAAGCAACTTCTATGTTCGATATCAAGCCATGGTTAATCAGTCAAACACCAAAATTCCATGGATGTGCGTGGGAAGATCCGAACAAACATCTTATGGAGTTTCAATGGTTGATGACAAACATGATACCTAATGGGGATAATGCAGGGGAAGGAATCTTGCATGCTTTCCATTTCTTTTTACTCGATGCAGCTAAAGATTGGTTATATTATTTACCACCTGGTAGTGTTATAACATGGAATGGATTGAAGAAACTCTTCCTAGAGAGAAATTTTCCTGCATCAAAGGCAACTCAAATTCGCAAGGATATTTGTGGAATGAAACAAAGTATGTGGGAATCGTTGTATGAATGTTGGGAACGGTACAAGATATTGGTAGCAAGCTTCCCTCATCACCAATTTAGTGACGCAATGATTATCCAATACTTTTATGAAGGTCTCCAAGCAAGTGATATGAATCATATTGATGCTGCAAGTGGTGGTGCACTTATGAACAAGACTGTGACACAAGCTAGAGAGTTAATTGAGAGTATGGCAGCAAATTCTCAACAATTTTCAAGTCGTGGATCAGAACCACCTACCAAGGGAGTTAATCAAGTTGATGAGAATATTGAATTACGTCAACAAATGAGCAATATGATGGCAATGATGCAACAAATTGCAGCAGTGGTTGTAAAACCATCACGCCCAGCTTATGAGAACGTAGTGCAAGTCAATGTTATTTTCTCAAATCAGCGGTTTGATACTTACTCCACCTCTTGTGATCAAGGATGGAGAGACAACCCCAACTTTGGTTATGGTAACGAGCAAGTTGCAAGTGCAAGTTTGGTTGACAACTGTCCAAGTGAGATCCCACAATAAGCGCAACAAGCCCAAAATTCAGAATTGGCAAATATGGCTACTTTGGTGGAGGCTCTAATGTCCGTGGTACGACAAAATAAACAACTAACAAACTTAAATCAGCAGAAAATGGATAACGCAATTAAGGAGTTGCAATCACAAGTTGTTCAACCACAACAACAACAACCTCAAAATCAAGGGTCCAATATGGAAGAGTTGCTGAAATCTTTTATGCAAAGAACAGAGGGTGCAGTCAAGGACTTGCCAACACAAGTTGGTTCAATAGACGAGGAGATTAATCAGTTGCATGCACAAAATGGTGAGAAACTCCCTTCCAAAACTCTTAAACATGGTGTCAATGCTATTACGTTTGGAAGTGGTACACAACTTATGCAACCTAAAATTACTGATTCGGGTAAAGAAGAAGATCCAAGGAACCAGTTTTGGGGGAAAAGAACTCAGATTTTCCTCAAACTCCCGAGGTAACTAAATCCAACTCTAAACCTATTGTGTCAAATTATGTCCCTCAGGTTCGCTAAAGCTAATGAGAAGGTGGAACAAGATAGGGATATTTGTGATGTTTTTAAGAAGGTACAAGTGAATATTCCACTCATTGAAGTAATTAGGCAATCTCCTCTCTATGCAAAGTGTGTAAAGTAATTGTGCACTAACAAGGACAAGCTAACCGGTAATGATTTAATGAGTGTGGGGTAGAATGCTTCGGCATATCTTAAAAAGAAACTCCCACCTAAATTGAAAGATCCCGAAAGTTTTACTATTCCATGCACTATTGGTAAAACAAGGTTTACAAAAGATATGCTAGATTTAGGAGCTTCTATTAATGTTATGCCTACTTCGATTTATGAGGCTTTAAATCTTGTACCTCTTAAGAAAACCTACATAGTTATTCAACTTGCCGATAGATCTAATGTTTTCCTGAAAGGGATTGTTGAGGATGTTTTGGTGCAGGTAAAAGGATTAATATTTCCAGTGGATTTCTACGTTTTAGACATGAGTGATGTGAATTCATCCTCGTCTACACCTTTACTATTGGGTAGACCATTTATGAGTACCGCTAGAACGAAGATTGATGTCCATAATGGCACTTTGACTATGGAGTTCGACGAAGAAGTCATAGACTTCAACATCTTTGAGGCGGGGAAACACCCAAGTAACATTCAATCAGATTTCCATAATGTGTTGGAAGCCGTCTAAGGCATAGCAAACAAGGAGATAGTCGGGCTGACGAGTTTAAACCAAGCGCTAAATGGGAGGCAACCCATAGGATGAGTATTTCTTGTCTTATTTTTATTTTCTTGTCTTGTTTTTTAGTTTTTCTTGTCTTGAATTTATTTTTTCTGATTTCTTGTCACATTTTATCATGTAGGATTTCCCACCTTGACTTACTTTGGATGACTCAATTTACATTGAGGACAATGTAAAGTTTAAGTGTGGGGGAGTGGTTAAGTATTTGCATTGTAAATGTTTCATGAATTTTTTAACTTTCGTGTAAAAAAAATAAATAATCCAACTTGTAGTTAGTTTAGAGTCACGTAGTATACATGTGCTAAGATTACATCGAGATTCTCATAAGAGTGACTGAACTTAGAGATGACAGAGAACATGATCGGGTTTCTTACTTGTATGAGAGTTAAAGTTGGATTTAACCATGCCAGTGGAAAATGAGGTGTTGACTGAATTCGGTATTAGATTTGTGGTCCCTTATAGTGGAGACTACCCATGTTACATCATGAGAGGCACCAACCTTCATTTCTTTGTACATGTCTAAATTTGTGCTTTTAGAGTGTGTGTCACAGTACGTTAATTCCGGATAGAATGGTGAGCTACCCAACCTCCCACCAATAGAAGCACTATTTTGATCTCTTGAGTGCTATTTTATCAATCATGATGGTGACATCAAATTGCTAACTTACATACCACTTGTAATCTTGTTCGCAGTAAGCACCATCCACTTTATCTCTCTCTACACCAACAGGTCCATAGAAACACCACCATCATCAACAAGAGGAGCATCACAAATTTGAAGGAAAGTTGAAGACGTTCAAGGTTTGCAAGCAACGGTACATAAATGAGCAGATTTCAGATTCAAGTAAAGCAACAAGACAAGGAGCATAATTTTTACAAGTTGAAGACTATTGTACAAGAGTGAAGGTTATCAAGATGAGAGCTCAAGAAGTTTATGATATCAAGACATACAAGCTGTGAAGAATCAAATGGTAAAGTACTTACACCATGGCCTTTGTACTTTTTATTTTATCTTTATTTTTATTTGTATTATATTCTCTTGTCTAAAAAAAAAAAAAAAAACTTGGGACATGGTTATCATTATGCTATTTCCCATTCAAAAATAAAAAGAAAAAGGAAAAAGAGACAGTAGAAAAGTTCATTAGGTTCATCATTAGTTTTTTATTTTATTTTGTTTGTTTTCATTTTGTATGTTTTACTTTATTTATTTTGCATTAAAAAGGAGAAAAAAAAAAGAAGAAAGAAGAAAAAAAAAATATTCATTGCATCATATTTTTGTTTGTTTAGTTCATTTTTGGTTTTGTATTCATTCAATAAAGCCAGTGGAAGAAGAAATATCTATAATGAAGTTTCAAGCAACAAGGAATTAGAGGAAAGAGTTACATTGTCAAGATTCTACGAAGTTCAAGAGTTATCATCGACAGTTGAAGACCGAAGACGAAGATGAATACAAAGATTGAAGACCGAAGATATTTCTATGGATGCTATGAGAGTGGTGCTAGATGCACGTCGAACGGATAACGAGGTAAGTAAGCATATTCCCACCTTCGTTACGTGGTTGATTTCCTTTCTTAGAGATCGTAAGAAAAAATGGGTTTTCAAAACAACAAAAGATGTGGGTTTTTAAAATACTTCGGAGGGTTTTTACCTTCCTACCATTCAACGTGTCACATGATTCTTTCTTCATTCCTACCTGGACACATGTGTGACCCATAAAAAGCTATTTATTATTGAGAGCAACTTCGTAAAACCCTTTCTTGTGAGGCAGAGTCGAGACTTTCGATCACTCCGAACCCGAATTTCTTTCGATAAGGGATGGTTATTTCTCTCTCAATTTTTAAAGATGAGATTGTGTTCATTCATGTGTCTAACTTCTAATGACTAGTGTGCAGACTTTCTATGTCTTCTTAGAGCGTTGGATGCTATCATTTAGTAGAACTAGTAAGTTGGAAAAATAGGTTTTGTGGGTATATCTCTAGTAAGCCCTCACGAGACTATAAATCATCCACTAGGTACACCTAGGGGTTCAAAGGCTTGTTATTTATGCTAAAAGTAACCGTAGCCTCGACGACACGGAGTTGTATGTATCCTTAGAATAAGTTTTGTTTGATTTGCTCGAGGACTAGCAAAGTCTAAGTGTGGGGGAATTTGATAGGTGTTGTAAAACACCTAATTTTATATCTAGTATTTATGCTTTCTTTGCTTTTATTCTTGTGAATTACATCTCTTATTTTTAGTTTTTAGTTATTAGGTGCAATGGAGTCCGTGGGAGCAAAAGAAGAAGAAAGCGTTCATTTGGAGCGAAAAAGAGCACAAAGGTCAATTTACATGCGAGCTATACTTGGAGCGAGCTAAGGTGTGCGAAAAGGAGGTGAAGAATGAACTTTCAGTTTCGCATAAATGACAGTTGAGTCGAAGAATTGAGTTATCGGTTAGCTGAAACCGACAAGCATCGTATGGGTTGGTTGACCCTTATTCAATCTACCTGGGTGGATATATCCAATTCCACCTCCTACACAAACCTAAAATTCAGAGAAGTTATAATTTCTCTCATCATTGTCTTTTTTTCCTGAAATTAAGAGAAAGGCGGCGGCTCCATTGGTCTTCATGGAGAGGAATCAACAGGAGGAAGGATGCGATTCTGGGTTCGATTCTGCTGCTGGTGAGGAACTGTTCAAGCAGCTGAGGCAAATTCAATGATGAATAATATTGAGATCGATGGGAGTATGTAACTATTGATTGAAGTAGATTGGATCTGAGAATGAGGAGGAGATTAAATAGAGAACTCAGTTGAAGAAGGTAGAGTTGGTTGTTGCTTCTGGCGAGAAGGATTGAAAGTGATTTGATATGGGTTAGTTCTTGAATGAATTTGAGTTGATAAATTAAACTATGGAGATAAAGTTGCAATTGGATCTGAGTACTGAATTGGTTCTCTGCCATGGGTGCTTTGTCAAGGAGGTGTTAGATAGGGTATGATGCTGAGATGGATGTACAAGCTCGAGAAATGGATTTGATGTGGTTGTGTTACTGAAACTCAGAAAGAATTGAAGATTGTGGATGAGGGTTTCTAAAATTGTGTTAGATGGGAGTTTACTGATGGTGCTAATCAAATACAAGGATGAATTGTTAGGATTGCAGAGAATAATAGGTGCTTATTTGGGTAAATTAGAGATGAATTAGAAACATGGGTATGTCTCAGATTCAAGGTTACAATAAGATAGTTGGTTCTTGAAGAATTATATGGAGGATTTCTGCTGAGTTGAACAAAGAGATGGTGGAAAATTTGGGGATTCTATCAAGAACAAGGACCTGAGAATTGAAGTGATGGGAGTGTTGGTGACAGTTAAGGCACTGGTTGTGATTTTGTTGGTATCTGTAATGGACTGAAGTTCCAGTTGGTGATGTAAAGCTTAAGCTAGAATTGGAAACTGCAGAATGGTTAGGTTTGAGTAAATGGGTATTGATTTGAGTCACTGGTGGTATTGAAATGTAGCAGAAATCATGAGTTGTATGGGTGATTTGCAGTTACAGGTGCTCATGGTGGTTCTAGTAGAGTTATGAAGATGCAGAAGGGAATTGATTGAGGTGTCGATGTTCATGAAGCTGAGGTGGCGGTCTGTGGTGTTTATAAATGGCTTGAGGCAAAGTTTTAGTTGGTGCTGTCTAGGGACAATGAGCTTAATGGGTTCTGATGGCTGCAACAAAAGTGTTGGTGTTGAAAGAGAGCTGTAATGATGCTGATGGAGATGATACTTTTCAGTGAAACCAATGCAGTGGCTATGAAGCTGAATGGAAAGATGCAATGGAACAATACATGGGAAGCTGCAACGGAAGGTTAGTGGTTGCTGGTATTTGAGCAGGGTACTGTCTGTTGTCAAAGTGAGAATAAGAAGAAACTGATGCCATTAAGTTGTTATGGATGAGCAACTGAAAACATTACAGAGAATGATGCTTGGAGTTGTTATTGAAACTGAGAGGAGATGGTTTGATGCTCAGTAGATGTGTACCTAGGTTTACATGGAAGCTGATTTGAAGTTGAGATGCAGGGGCAATGGTGTTGGTGTTGCAGCCAAGTTTTACTTCAAGTGGCCTTAGAAACTGGTGCTCAAGATGTTACAAGGGAGATGGAGTTATTATTGGTGATCTTGAAGCTGTTACAGACAACAAACAAAGTTGCATATGGCTGGTGCTGTTGAGAATGGAAGAAGTGTTGAAGTTACATCATGGATGCAGTTTAGTGGTGGATGGCTCAGATTGAGATGATGTTGTTAGGAGAATGGGCTGATGATGTTGAGTGCAGCTATATGAGTTTGATATAGAATTGATTGGTCTAGGCTGCTATTGCAGGTGAATGTAACATGGGAACTGATGGATTTTGCCTGAGATATGGGTTGGTTATACTATCGAGAGAAAGAATGTAGCTGGAGGGAAATATCCGTGACAGAACTTCCTTGAGTTGGTGTTAGAATTACAGAGAAGGCATTGGAAGTGTTGGCTTGCAAGTGCAGTCATGACCACAATTTTGTGTGGGTTTGGACAAGGAATGATATTCCAGTAATGGAGAAGTGATGGTGCTGATTTAGTTGCAGCTATGCAGTGTGTTGGCTGCAATGAAGGACAAAGGCAGTGTGATGGGGATTGGTGCTGGTAATAGAAGTGCAGGTGCAGAGCGAAGCACAATGATGGTGCAGCACAGCCTTGGCCTAGACTACTCAGACTAGTTAGATGAGTCAGCTAGCTGACTGTCTGACTTGACATACCTGACCCGGTCTGACTTCCTTAGTTGACTCGTTTACTTTATTTGACCGGTGACCGGGTGAACTTTGCTGCTCACCTGAGCTACTTCCCGGTGATATTCTGGCGACAATTTTTGGACATAATTTTACATGGGTTCTTCTACATATGGGCTTGGTGGACATTTTAGTATTGGGATTTGGAAGTTATGATTTAATTTTGGAAAGATGAAAAGCTATAAAAGGAGAAAGTTTCTATTTTTCTTGGTGATATATTTTTCTACTGGAGTTTTGGAGGAGAGCAGCGACTAGGGTTTTCTTTCATTTATTTTTCATATTTTTCATTTTATATTTGATTATGATGAATATGATGAACACAAAAGCTATGAGTGGCTAAACACTTATTATTGGTTATGGGATAAAGTGGATTTCACAAATAAGATTTGATTCAATGCAGTAGTTTTGTCTCAGTAATTTATTGTTTATGATTTATGGTTTGTATTGTATATGATTTGATTGTTTGTTTGGTTGAGTCCGGAATCAATCCGATTTGCATTCATTTTTAAAGCAATATTAGGGTTTTCAATACGAAAAAGTTGTTTATTCTTGATTCTAAGTAGCATAATTGTGGGTAGCGCTTGTAGTGATATATCATACTAGTCACAAATGAATCACAACCTTGGTTAAATTGAATTAGTGCTTTTACACATTTTGATTGCCTTGATTAGTCTTATTCCATAGAACTTATTGCTTTTAGGGAGTTAAACCTAATTGTGCTTTTACACTTTAGGTTTCTTTCTAGGAAGAATTCACATATACATATTTTAATGTGGTTGTGATAAAATCATGGAATTAGCGGGATATACTTGCGATCAAGGTATCCTAGGACTTTTAGTTCAATTTTAGTCATTGATGAAAATACAAGTTTGTGAATGAAACTATCCCTTGACCAATATCTTCTCCTTATTGATTACTTTTATTATTTCTTTGCTTTCAATTTAGTTTTATTGCTTTGAAAAATCAAAATCCCCCCTATTGGTTACTAAGAAACTGAAATTTGTATAACAACAATTGCCTCTCTGTGGATACAAACTCTTTCTTATCACATACTTCATTTATTTTAGTAAAGTAAGAAAGTGAATTTATTTTTGCTCGGTTGACAACCGACCATTTACAAACAGTATGGCCGTAATAATTTAGATACAACGCAACTATAATTCTCGATTTCAAAATTCCTTAATTATAGAGTATAGGAACACAGATACCATTTTTATAATCCACAATTTTCAACTTCACTTTTGCATTACACATAACTCTAAATTCTAACTATCAGTGATGTTATATTACAATGCTTAAGCATCATTAGTACGGAGCTTGTATTTCACGAATCAATCACTCAAACATGAAACTTAAAGGACATGGTAGTACCTACATTACTTGAATATGATGATGTTGAGAAACCCTCACCTATAAAATCCCAAAATAAGTTCAGTCAGTATGGAGCAGTAAATAGAAGAAACATAAATAAGTTGTCGCTAAGAACCTGGGGTTGGGGAGATATGAAACCAAAAAGAAATAACATAATTGAGAAACAGTTTCCTACAAAATATAACAACGAAGTGTTTCATATCATCTTTTTTTGGGAGTATATATTCTTAGGATTTTCTTCATATCAGCACTCATGCAATCGAATTTCCGTAGCCATCATCAATGCAAATTGAATACAACAAAAATAGATAAAAAAACAGAACCATATGCACGTAGGAAAGCCGATTTACGTAATCACTAATAAAAATTCATAAAATTAATTAGTAATTAACCAACAACAAAATATATTAAAATAGAAAATAAAAAACCATCATATGAGCAAGGTAAGTAATAAAATTGAACAAACCTTTAGCAAATATGTGAAGCAGCAATCGTTTTATGCATCAATAAACCCTGCAAAAAAAATTTATGGCGTTTAGTTTTGCAACAATATTTATGCATCATCATTAAGATCCGCAAAACACAAAAAATTATGGTGTTTGATATCGCAACCAAATTTGGAATAATGATGGTATACCGTAAAACAACTAAAATATCAAATAAAAAACAATAAATTCCAATAAAAAGAAAAAAGAAACAAAATTTTAGTTATAAAAGAGAGAAGCAACTTGCACAGAAACAAAAAGGTTTGGTGTTGCACGAATGGTTTATATGGCTACCTGCAAAACAAACAACGGGTGTGTATAAGAAAACATAAATTAAAAAAAAACATCCTAGAAATCAAAGTTGAGGAGAGAACCACGGTCCAAAAAATGGGTTTACCTTTTGTTTGAAAGCTTTATATAGGGATTCCGAATCTATTAGTAGAATGATTTTATTTTGGATATAATATTTAAAAATATCCCGACTTTCTAAAAAAAACTAACTAATAAAACTGGCTTGATTATTAAGTCGTTACCAAAAGAATTCTTTTGTTTATTTATTTGGCGAAAAAAAAAAAAACTTGATTTTTTTTTTTGATGCAAAAAGGAATTTATTAAAGAGAATCAGTTGGTTACACAATAATCTTGTTCCACCCAAGTTTGAATGTCATGAGGTAGAACAGTACCATAACTAAAACTTGATCTCATAACTCTAGCTTTTTTGGCTATCTTATCAGCTACACCATTATCTTTCCTTCTAGCTGAGACACACTTCCAAGAATCTAAAAAACTTAACAAATGCTTGATATCTAGAATTAATGTTTGGTTCATCCAATGAACTGAGGCATCAGACTCATTGATGGACTTTATTAGAGTTTCATTATCTGACTCAAAAATAACATTCTTCAAATTCCTTCTCACTGCAAGGTTTACAGCTTCCTTAAGAGCTTTGCATTCCAGTTCTTCTACCTCAATGCCTGCCTTCATTCCTCCATCAATGTAGCAGCCTTGGACCCCAATGCAGGTACCTGCAAAATCCCTTATAATTAGACCAAGACCACCCTGTAAAGTCTCTTTATGAAAAGATGCATCTATGTTAAACTTGAGATACTCATTATTTGGAGGAGCCCATTTAGTAACCTGTAACAAGTTGGAACTATTAACATCATATTGAGTATTAGAGCTAGACATCTTGTTTATAGTATCCAAGGACATGGATCTGTTTGGATTGATATTCTGAAAAATTTTAGAACATCTATCCTTCCAAATTGTCCAAGCTGCAACCATGAGCAAATTATTAATATCCTTCCTAGTGATGTCAGATCCAAACATGATATTAGTGCATGCAGAAAACCAAGAAATCACCCAATTTCTGAAGGAGCCATGATGAGTAATTATAGTTCCAACATTAATATTAACATCTAACCAAATAGATCTTGCATAAGCACATTCCACAAACAGGTGATCACTAGTTTCGACAGGACAATTGCATAAGCTGCAATGTACTTCAATCTCAGGTTTGTACCTAGAAATTTTATCCCTAGTAGGAATAATATCTTTCATACACTTCCAAATAAACAGTTTAACTTTGTGTGGTAATTTTACCTTCCAAAGAGATTTCCAGGTCTGATCAGGAATACCTTGATTATTCACAGATGAATTAACACCCTGAGTAAGAACAGTGTAAACACTTTTAACAGAGAATTTCCCTTTTCTATCTGGTAACCAAACAATCTTATCTTGTCCTATGGCCGGCACATTCATACTTAAAATTTGACTAGCATCAGTAGGATTAAAGAGATAATGAACCAAAGAGAAATTTTATTCTCTTGTACCAGTGATGAAAAGATCAGAAACCTGACTATAAGCAACAGTATTGACTAATCCTTCAAAAGGCCTAGGAGGATGATCCAAACCAATGACCCAACAATCAAGCCAAATATGAGCTTTGGTACCACATCTTACAGACCAAAAACTATTCTTTTTAATTATATCAATACATCTAAAGATACCTCTCCAAATCCAAGAACAATTTTCATTGAGTTTCTGCAAATATAGAATACTACAGTTTTTAAAATATTTAGCACTTAGAATTTGCACCCATAATTCATCCTGATCAGTAAGAATTTTCCAAACAAGTTTACAAATAAGAGCAATGTTAAACTTTTCCAGGTCTCTAAGACCAAGCCCTCCTTGAACTTTAGATTTGCTAACATTGTCCCAACCCAAAAATTTGATACCTTTGCCAGTTTTATGACCCCACCAAAAATTTCTCTGTAAAGAGTCTAGATGCCCAAGAAGAGTAGAAGGAATTTTAAAACAACCCATTTGATAAGTGGGTAAAGAGTTTAAAACAGTTTTGATAATGGTAGATCTCCCAGCTTGGTTCAGGGTAATACTAACATAATTTTTTAGCCTAGCTTCAAAGGACTGAGCAATAGGTTCAAAATATCTTACCTTGGAATGTCCAAGCAATAAAGGGGCCCCTAGATACTTCTCACTTTCAGTCACTAAAGACATACTCAGATCATTAGCATAAATATCACAATCAGTTGGACTGGGATTGTTACTGAAATAGACACAAGACTTGTCAAAATTAAGCATTTGTCCAGAAAGATTACCAAAATTATGAAGAATCTGCAAAATGTTATCAATATGCTGCATATTAGCCTGACCAAAGATGAGGATATCATCAGCAAAAAGCAAGTGGGAAATAGTAGGAGCTTTCCTATAAGCTTTAATACCAATGATAGATTTATTATGCTCAGCAAGAAGTAAGGATCTAGAAAGATATTCCATAGAAAGAATAAAAAGATAAGGGGATAAAGGATCCCCTTGTCTAATTCCCCTACTTGGCTCAAACTGATCACAAGGTGAACCATTGAGTAAGACACTGATACTAGTGGTACAAACACATTGCATGATAAGATTATAGAAATTGTTACTGAAACCAAATTTTAGCAAGACTTTGTTGACAAAATTCCATTCTAACCTATCAAAAGATTTGGATAGGTCAAGTTTAATATCCATGGTGCCACCTATACCTCCTTTATGCTTCATAGTATGAATCAATTCATGAGCAATAATAATATTGTCATGAATTGCTCTCCCAGGGACAAAGGCTGCCTGATAAGGAGAGATTAACTTCTTAAGTAAAGGCTTAATTCTATTAGCAAGAATTTTGGACACAATTTTATAAGAAACATTACAGAGACCAATTGGTATAAAATCAGAAGGTTTTTTTGGACTCTTACACTTTGGAATGAGAGAAATGTAAGTCTTATTAAGGCATCTAGGCATATTACCACTCTCAAAAAATCTTTGAACAACAACAATAATATCCTTACCAACAAGAGGCCATTGAGTTTGATAAAAACCTTCCTGAAAACCATCAGGTCCAGGGGAACTCCAAGCAGGCATATTCCTTACAACATTCTCAATTTCAGTTTCATCAGGAACAACAAGAAGCAAATCATTATCAGCATCAGTTAGAACACAAGAGATAATATCAAAATTTTCCTCAGACAGAATGGGATTAGAAGTACTAGCAACAGTTCTAAAATGATTTGTAAGAAGATTACTAATATCATCCCTGTCTCTAAGCAAATTACCATTATTATCACAAATGACAGATATGTTATTGATATGCTTTCTTTTATTAACCATGGTATGAAAATATCTGGTATTGTTATCCATATCCAGACCAGTTTTATCTCTAGATTTTTCTTTGTAGAACTCAGATTGAACTTTATACCAATTTTCAAGTTCACTAGTGATAGATTTGACTCTAGCATTTTGGCTCTCAGAAAATGTCTCACTTTGAGATGATTCTAAAGCAACTTGCAAATTTTTAATGTTCTTATGAATGTCTCCAAATTCCATCCTATTCCATTGGGATAAAGATAACCTAGCACTATGCTGCTTTTTCTTCAACTTATAGGCAGGGCTACCCTGAACATTAAGGTTCTAAGATTGTTCAAGTCTATTTTTAAAATTGTTATGACCTATCCAAGTCCTAAAAAACTTAAAGGGCCTTCATAAGTGTTTAGGAATGGGATCAGTAATAAGCAAAACAGGACAATGATCAGAAGCTATAAAATTCAGATCCAAAAGCTTAGCAGAAGAAAAATTTAAAGACCAATCATTATTACTCAGAGCCATATCCAATCTAGCCTTTCTGGTTCCAGTACCATAGGAATTGCTGGTCCAAGTATAACCCTTACCTTCATAGCCAATATCAATTAAACCTGCATCAGAAACTTTACTCTGAACCCATTTGTCAGAAGTATTACTGTTGTTATCCAAATGAAAGTTGAGGTCACCTAGTAACAACCAAGGTTGTTGAACATCTTTACTAAAATCAGCTAGGAAATTCCATTGAAGTTTCTTAGGTTCAGAATAAGTAGAGCCATACATAAAAGATAAGAGAGCCTTAGGTTTGCTTGGATCTAGTTGAATAACTACATGAATTATGTTATTCTCAGAGACAATAACTTCAACATCTATACCATCCTTCCACATAAGAATAAGACCACCAGCCTTTCCTACTCTATCTAGGCAAACATGATTTAGATAATGCACTGATTGGGCTATGGAAACCATTCTCTCTTCATCAATTTTTGTTTCACAAAGAAAAAAAAAATCAGGATATTGAGCATTGACTAAGTTTTGAAATTGCTGTTTTGTAAAAGTATTTGCAATCCCTTGCACATTCCAGGAAATAATCTTCATGTTGAGATCAGTAAGAGTGAGACAAAAAATTAAATAGTAAGAAAAAATTTGAGTCACCTTGGTTTCCTTTGTGCTGCTATTTGGCTTATCCTTAGGAGTGATTATTTTTGAATCATCAAGTTCAAAAACAAGATTTTCTGGAGAGTTGTTCCTTTGCCTTTTGCCAAGTCTTTCACCCACAGTATCCTCTACATTTGCAGAACTTTGACCAATAACATAGCCATCCTTAGGAGGTACAAAACCAGAAACATTCATAGTATTCTTCTGATTGAATATAGGCACTTGATCACCTCCCTTTGCAACAATGATTTGCTTTCTTTCACCTTTCTTATGTTCTCCAAAATAATGTGGCTTAGCATGAGCTTTGGCAAGATAATCAGTAGCAGATTTACAGGCACCCTTGGTATGGTTGAGAATGAAACAGTTAGGGCAAATTTTGTGAGGTTGTTTCTCATAAAAGAACTTAATCCATCTTGTAGAACCTGCATTTGTGATTTCCATAACCCCTCTCCTCATTGGAAAATTGACATCAACTTGAACACAAACTTTGACATAATCCCCTGGAACTGGGATGGCATCTTCTGGTTCAACTGCAATAACTTCACCCACTGTTCTTCCTATCTTGGTGATAGCTTTGACATTCATATGTTCAGGGAGAATTCTTTTAAGCTGAATCCAAAAACATTGAATATTCCAATCAAGGTCTTGATAAATAACTTCAGAGTTGTAATAGTGAAGTATGACTAGATATCCATTGATACTCCAAGGACGGGTATCAAAAACATTCTTTTGAGTATCTTTATCCTTGAACCTGAATTCCATAATATTGTTATCCAATTCAAACACTTTGAAATCACCTTCTGGTAGAAAATCCCAAGTGAGCAGAATGTTTTTCTCAACAGTTTTAATTCCCATCTTTCCTTCCATAATAATCTTTCCAATCAAACTAATCTCTTCATCAACTTCAACTTTGTCACCTTCATTATCTGCTTGATGGTACACAACCTCTTCAACATCTCCAAGATCAAGAGCAGCTTGCATAAATTTTGCAGCTAAATCAGTGACTGATTTTTCATTTCCTTCCGCCATTGATTTAATGAGACTTTTACTAAATTGGTGTTCAGAGCTGTTTGTAGTATGCTCATATAACAACTGGTACTTATAAGAATTAAACCCTAGGAATAATTGGGATCGACTTGAATTGAGTAAGATTTCCATCCGAGAATAGTGTGTTGAAAATATTGACTGAGTATAATTTCCCCAAAAATAGTCTTCACTAGATATGGTAAGTTTGCAGCTGTACCCAATTCCTAAAAATCCGAGAGTAATCAACGCAGATTGTTTGAAACTGACTTTTTGAAATTTGAATTTCTTTCTGGCGCTCTTCCAAGTCCGGCGAGTTTTCACAGTGAATCGGTGAAGAACATTCTTCAGATAATCAATCTTGGCAAACAGTGAACACACAACAGCTTCAAAAAGCTTTAAGACAACATTAGCAAACACATGAATCACAACTGCAAACGTGGTAAACACCATTATGGATAAGACCAAAGGAAAACGCATTAGGAAAATAAGAGTTAGGAACTCATATTCTTAGTAAAAGTCTTAAGAAAAAATAAGAAAAGATGATAAGAAACGAATTAAATCATTACCAAAACAAAATAAATAAAGAAAACCAGATCAGAAGATGTGAATCAAACCAATTTTGTGACAAAATTTGATGAAGAGAGAAACTGAGTTGACTCAGTACATCACCCGATCCGCAGAGAAGAGAGAGAAACTAATTCCAGATAAGTTATTTCAAAAAAAAAACTTGATTTTGTTGGAGGGATATATATATATACATCATATTTTTTGGATTTTCATTCAAAATACTCCAAATATAAATATAAATATAAATTTTATTTTTTTAGATACTCGAAAATATAAATATTAATTTCGGAAATTAATTGATATAGTAATTTTAAGATGTTTTACCCTACAAAAGATTCAAAAATATAATATATAATTATTTTACCTCTTAAATATGTTTACTCAATTTTTTTGGGTTTTTATCATAATAATCTGAAATTAATATAATAATTTTTAGATTTTTTTACCTTATAATGGTCCATAAAATATAAATATGAATCTTTTTACCCCATAAACATGCTTGGATTTTTTAGATTTTTATCATAAATGCCCGAAATTAATATTGAAATTTTATCATTAATAATATAGTCATTTTTATATTTTTTTACCTTACAAACGATCCAAAAAATATAGATATGATTTTTTTATCTTATGAATATGTTTACTCGATTTTTCGGACTTTTATCATAAATGTTCGAAATTAATATAGTAGTTTTTTGAATTTTCTTGATTTTTATCATAAATACACGAAATTAAAATATTAATTTTTTTAGAAAAATTCGACGATCATGATTTTAAAAAAATCATGTAAACTTGGTGTAATTATATGCAATAATTTTAGTTGAATTGATTTTTTTTATTTTAAACATAAATTCCCTCATTTCTAGATTTTTTTTTTCCTTACAAAAGATTCTAAAAACATAAATTTTATTATTTTATTCCATAAATATGTTGAATTGATTTTTTTTTTTTTAGTCATAAATGTACGAAGTTAATATAGATTTTTTTTCCTGAGTTTTTTATAATAAATTAATGAAATTATAAAATATTCAAAAAATATACTCCCTCCGTCCCACTATTAGATGACCTAGTTCAAGTTTGCACCATTTTTAAGGCAAAGAGTGGAAGGGAGTATTTTTAAGTATCTTTTACAATTATACCCTTATAAATAATAACTTGTAAAATTTAAAAATAATTTATCTCTCAAATTATATCATGGATTTTCGTAAAATTTGTATCATTGAAAAGCATTTTAAAACACCTACGTAACGAATATAAACATGGATATCAAATTATACATATTTTTTATACTACCAATAATCAATCAAAAGGATAATTTTAGAAATATTCTCTTGTTTAATGAAATGGGTCAACTAATAGTGGGACAAAATTTTAAACTAAGTAGATTATCTAATAGTGGGACATATGGAGTAAATATTTTTATTTTATTTCATAAATATGTTGAATTGATTTTTTTTATTTTAGTCATAAATGTACGAAATTAATAAAGTACTTTTTTTTATTTTCTGGATTTTTTATAATAAATACATAAAATTATAAAAGATACTAAAAATATAAATCTTATTATTTTATTCCATAAATATGTTGAATTGATTTTTTTTTATTTTAATCATAAATGTCCGAAATTAATATAGTAGTTTTCTTTATTTTCTGGATTTTTACAATAAATACACGAAATTAATATAACAATTTTTCTAAATAATGAGGGTTGTCCGTCGCGTGTGTCCCAACCATCCACCCAATCTACACCGCACATTGTCGGATCAACGCACCATATATAACGAAATTTCATCCGACGAATATGAATGGCTTTTCAAAGAGCCAATGAGAGCGCGAGGTTACGCTCACCGGCCAATAGGAGAGAGGGTAGGCTCCACCGGTGCTACTTTTATTCTGGAGTGAGGGATGGTATTGAGTTTTTATGTTGTTGATAAATAAACAACCCAAGGGGAAAACGCATGAGAAACTCACCAACTCATCGACGGGCCCACTGGAACTGAGGAAAGACCTGCTGCTACGCTTTGAAGTACTTTGCCCATCACCGTCGGATCCTGAGATGTCTTCTTCCGCACCTTCTTTTTCACTGACAAGAGGCTCGGTATCACTAGATTTTTCTTCAGAAGGTGACATTTCCTGGCCACGTGCAGGTCTGGAAAAGGCATTTATTTTCATACATACTTGCATGTTGGAAGAACTAAAAGTCACAAGAGCCGTTGAAGCCGAACTCGATTGGAAGCCACCTGCACGATTTTTCGACCTTTGCTCCCTTTCCAAGGGACTGTCTGCATCCGAGCTAGAGGACTTTCGCTTACCCAAAGGAAGCCGCAGAGGAAGGTTTTCCACATGGATTTGTTACGACATCCTGCACGAACTGATGAATGGCGAGAAACTCACCTTGCCAGAAGATATTATATTTGGGAGTCGTCAAGGTTTTCGTTTTGAGAGCAAGAAGGGAAGGCTTTTATCCGATGCAAAGATGTTGTAATCAAGAATAGCGGATAACATTTCATCTGGAGCTGTCAGTGGGAGACAGAATGCTCCCACAACCATGCCTGGAGAAAGGTGACATGGATATACGAGTCTACTTTCATATACCCATTAGAGACGTACATATCCGCTACCAAGTGATCCAGGTGGGTGTACAAAGATCCAAGAAACAAACTGTCAATGGGAAGAACAACGCCTTTCGCTAGTCTGATAGCAAATTTGATGAGCTTTTGCGTTAAAAATATCTCCTTCTTGCCAGAGCCATCATCAAAAATATCTCTGGATAGACACTGAACTAAAAATACAACAACATGGAGTGTATTATCTAACACTCGATCCGACTCCGACTCATCAGGGAATCACTCAGACACCCACCAATTATAGAAACACTTTTCCTCATAACTCTTTCAAACATATCATGTTGCTTTCGTGACCAAAGCGGCGTGTATTTCATCTTCTTCCTCAGAAAAGACAACATCAAGCTCCCAAATTATTGGAAGACTTAATAGAACGGCTACGTTTTCCAAAAAAAATAGTCATCTCACCCCATCTACATATATCCGTTTGAGTTTCCGTACACCATCTGAAGATGAAAGTAATCATGCCTGCAGCGTATTTTATGATTTGAAGTGTTGTAGAAGCCATGACAGCATTCATGATTTGCGCTCCAGTCAAATTAGCTTTTACATGGTCTTGGCTCATCATGAACTTCATCCATTTATCATAAGAGCGCAATGGACTATGACATATTTTGAAGTGTATGGGAGAAGCCAGATATTCTTTTTTCTGAAGGAAAAACCTCATTATACGCTCTGGATAGACTGATTGGACTTCTCCATCACTTTCTGAATCAGTCAGAAGAGTTGGCATGAATTTGGGATGGGTCCTCATAACTGTAGCAGACTTCGTAAAAAACTTGTCATCTATGTTCGGCTTGGAGTTGTTAGCACTTCTCGATGCGGCGACAAAACTGCCTTCAGGTGACATCTTAACGAAATTCCTTATACTGTTTCCACTTTCGAGGTAACTACGACAAAGAAAAACAAAAGTTATTACTTTGAAGAAAAAACATGCATGGAGATTTTTCCAGGGACTGGGTACAATAATCAAGGGCCAACAACAATTTTTATACGGGAAATTTTCCTTTGGCCACATGTCTAAAAGGAATGGAGACTGATACTCGCTTCAACAAGCCATGTCTTGCCGCAGAAAACATGCCCCTAGCCAAAACCGTGTCTCGCAACAGGAAGTACGCTCTCGGCTAAAGGAAGAATGTGTCTCACCACGAAAATTATGTGCACGACCACAAAAGGAAAAGGAAACCCTAGAACTAGGTTTTCTTTGGAAAAGAATTGATGGCAGCCACCCGTTCGTGCATGCCTACTTTGCATAATAATTGGCTTCCTTATTATCAATGTAATGGCTAATATTACTACAATAATGATACCATAGAAGAGTCATTTACACCAACAACAGAAGAGCAAATAAAAGAAGAAACACGGATATACATACCTGTAATGTGATCGCCTTCTTATTGCTACCACTTTGCCGCTAGCACCAAGACATGGAAACAAAACCAATAATACGAGGTAAAGAGGATAGGCGACGCCTATTATAGGCATAATACTTTTTTGGAGTTCGAATGAAGGAAAGTTTCTTGTTTGGGCTATACACGGAAAGAGGCAACCGGACCCGAGCTGGAAAAGATCCATGGCGCCAACAGGCCGCGGCCAAGCTAGCGCCAACAACCCGCATCTCAACCAGTGCCACACCCAAGCCAGCGCCAACAGGTTACTCCCAATGCCAACAGTCCACGTCCCAACCAGCGGTGTCATCGATTATACCCTAGCCAGCCAAGTGACTCCATGTTGGCCATTCAAGGTAGCGCCATCTATGCCCACTCAAAGCAGCGCCACCTTCACCATTCCAAGCCAAGCGTTATATTTGACCTTTCCACGACCTAGCAAAATCTATCTTCACTGTTTGGTAGCCAAAGTTCCAAGTGCTATTTTCACTATTCCGCGGACTGAGGCCAGTTTTTGTCATTCCGTGGACTAAAGCCAAGCGCCATGTCCATACGTTCCATGACCTAGCCAGCTGTGCCATCTCTTCCAATCAGTATCCAATGTTTTAGCGCTGACGCCAACAACTTATGGCCAAGTCAGAATTACGCAGAGCCGCCAACACAAGGATCACGGATTTATTATGCCTTCCACCAAAGGTTAGTCGAATTTCCCTGGCAATCTCTTCACGTCTTGCCCTTTCGATTTTACTCTTGCCTGTCACCATCTCATGCTAACCCCGCAACAACGCCATTGTTACGTGCTAAGCATGGGTCTTAATGTTGATGGTGGTTTTTAGCTTAGGGTTAAAATTGTAAAACCTTATATCTGATGTGACACAGCTCTGTAAGGAAACAGAGCCACGGGTGTTAACCTCTCCACTGGAATTTTTATTGAGCCATTCAATATATTTACATGAAATTTATCCAGACTGACGCATGTAGCAACCATCCCAGATATTCTGTAAATTTTGGCGCCTTGCATATATTCGCTTAATATAAGTTTCTTTGAATGCTTTCTATGCTATGTTCCTCGGATGAAAGCCTTAATGTTGATATGGCATGACAATTTGTGTTCACTCACAACAGAGTAGCACGAATTTCCAAATATCAAGGATAAGGTATTTGCATAAGGTATTGAAAAAGTGAGGGTCTAACAACCACACCCAATATTTCGATTAGCAATCTGTATGGACAACTCTGAGTTACTTTCTAGAGAATCAACTAGACTCAATCAATAAAAAATACTCAAGTAGTTATTATCTCAATCTCTCGATTTGATTTACTCAAGCAAATATGATTCGCGAGTCTAATCAAAGAGAGATAACTTGGATGGTACCAAAGACTAATATCCAAGTGTCAATTGATTTAAATCAACAACCAATAAGGTCGGATATTCTAATCGATTGAACAACGCACAACCTGTATTATTTCAATTATATAACAAAATATAATGCGGAATAGAAATAACACAGACACCAGAATTTTGTTAATAAGGAAACCGCAAATGCAGAAAAACCCCGGGACCTAGTCCAGATTAAACATACACTATATTAAGCTGCTACAAATACTAGCCTACTCTAAATTAACTTTGGTCTGGACTGTAGTTGAACCCCAATCAATATCACACTGATCCAAGGTACAGTTATGCTCATACACCTCTGATCCCAGCAGGATACTGCGCACCTGATTTCCTTTGCTGATCTCACCCACAACCAAGAGTTGCTACGACCCAAAGTCGAAGACTTTGATAAACAAATCTGTCTCACACAGAAAAGTCTACAAGATAGATAAATTCGTCTCCCACGAATAAACCTATGAGTTTTGTTTCGTGTTTTGATAAATCAAGGTGAACAGGAACCAATCAATAAAACCATACTTATATTCCCGAAGAACAACTCAGTTTTATCAATCACCTCACAATAGTCTTAATCGACTGTAGTGATCTAGACTACAAATGAATAATCAGGCCTAATTCTGTAGGATCTACAACGCATAGATTAGAGATAAAAACCTCAAATAAGGGAGAACAAACACTCAGTAAATTCTATTCGATAAATTGAAAGAGGAATACAGATTCCCTAATAAACCAGGACAACAACTTTAAGACGTGCCACACACACGAGATAGCAAAGCCAACAATACCAAGGGCGCCCCTAACACAGTGGGTGCCCTTAACTACTACATGGGACATGACAAATACAAGCCGCTCTAAGACATCCTTGTGCTCAAGGATAAGATTAAAGCTGAAACTGGTTTTCTCCAATTGCCTTGCACTGGTCGATATCCATCTGTTGAATAATGTTCCTGCAATCCGGACAAACCTACTGAAGAGAGTATAAGACCTTGCAAAAAAAGTCTTCAGCTGCTTGAAGCCGCTTGGCGCAACTCTGGTAATAAGGTAGACAGTCGTAATACTTGCAGTCTTCACCTGTTTATATAGTATAATAATGACTAAAACTTCTTCCAATTTTCCTTGTAGAACCTCGATCCCCTTTTGCATAACTTTGCGCCTTGTATTGCTACCATTCTGAACCTGTACCCTACTTACTAGCAAACCCAACAATCGACTGTAACAAGGGAAGTACCGTCTAGCATTAATCAATGCAAAAATATCATTCATAGTATAATTCTGAACTCCCGTAGTATTCTCTTCTTTAACATGCAATGGTCTAATATAGAGAACTCTTTTATCATCCATTGACCAATTTTTACGCTGCAACCTGAAGAATATCAGTAATGCACTTAACAATATGGGGATGACAACCTCTTCTTTCCCTTGTGAAGTTATGTCATTGTGCACAAAGAGCTTTAGTTTCTTCAAGATCTGTTGGGTATTCGCAATAATATACTCAGCTATCAGTACAACGTACTTGTCCAGGCTCTTTATTTCTGCAGTTGTGAATAATTGCTGCCACCCATGACTTGAAACAAACCCTGAAGTAATCCCGCTTTTATCAACACTACATGACCCTGAATTGTACCAAATTAGCTTTAACTGAATCCCTGATATTAGGTCATGCTCCTTCATCAAAACACTGACATCAGACGGCCATGAACTCATACTTAAAATTCCCATCTTAATAAAAACATTATCAGTTTGTTTCCAAATTAGCTTATATACAGCTTCCTCATGCCTTTGGTTGAAGAACTCATTTAATTTTCCTTTACCAAGTACAATACCACCAATGACTCCATTAGATTTTATCACCATATGCTTTATTCCCACTCCTCTATAGTTCCTCATGTCTCCTAATAGACTATGATGTCGAGTAATAACCAAGGTGAGAGTACCACTCACAGTACAGTTTAAGGATGCTTTAGTCTCCTTATCCTCAACCTGTATTGGTTCAACATAGAGAGTTCCAATGAGAAGAGAACTTGGTGCAAACCCATTTGAAGACCCCTTCTGACCAGAATTACCAACAAGTAGATGAATTCCCACACTTCGTAGCCATGTAGATAACCATTTGGATTCCTATCTCATGGAGATCAGCAACTTAAATGCAATATTGGCTTTAACAGATGTTTCATGATTCCCACCATCCTTGCAAGGGGAACCCGACCATGTAAGCTCCATTCCTTACTAGACTTGCTATGCCTTGTCAACTGGAGTCTCAATTTACCTCTGTGAGCATTGCCTAGCTGCGTCACTTCACCACCCAGCATACTATCATTACTATCATCACCATTTATACCCAACAAAAAGGCATACAAATACTCGAATAACAATTCAGATCAATACATAATTTCCAGAATTAGATCATATACAGAATTCCCACTTTTAAGTACGTCAAATGTTTTACCATGGTCAAACAACCTTCGACCATAACTATAACTGGTTGAAAGAAATTTGAATTTCCACCTCAAGAAATCCACCAACATTAGAACATTTGGAAATTGAATCACCAGAAGTAACACCAGTGTTCCCACTAACCTTGCAAGAATTCTGTTCCATCTATAACTTTATGTTGCTTCATACATCCAACCCCATAAGGAACTGTATCAAGGGAGTAAGCAGCGAGTGGAAAAGGAGGTGTTCATTCCCACCATAAGGTTGTGACAAGATGTAAAATACTGAGCACAGTGAAACAAGTACAAACAACTCCAAATGTAGGAAACAGTTTGCATTATGTCTCTCTCACGAATCCAAAGACTCTCATAAATTTCAAATGTGAGCAAGAAAACGTGCAAGAACCTGATTTCTGAAAGATAAAAATCTGCAATTTTGTCGGAAAGTTTTTGTACCTTTTCACTCTGCTGTATTACAAAATGAGTGACCAAGTTGTTAATTAACCCGCGCATCAGGTACAAGATTACAGAACCTATACCACCACTGCCACTCCATCTACAAGCATGGTGCAATTGATCCAATAGTTCTCGGGGTTTTCCATAAGCAGCTTCCTTTGTTATTTGAAGTAGAAAAACAGTCCTGATAACTTTATCTTGTTGACGCCTTCTATCTAACAACTTGCAATCATCCAGATTGTCACCCTTCTCAAGAAACAAAAACATATTCGACTCCACTAAGAACAATTCTAAACCATAGCCAAGTTTAATAATCAGCTTATAAATAACAAATACACTGAGTTTATTCATTAAAATCATCCCATTAAGAACCATCCGACCAAAATTAAGTATACGAAAAGAGATTTTAGAACTGTTTCTAATGTAATAAGAATACCTCTCAATCAATTCTCGCAACCTTCCTCTATCATATACCTTCCCAGAAACATCAAGGATATAATGAAAACATTTTGTACTGCTCAAAAGTCTCATTAAATAATCAGGCATGTTGAGTAAACTATATCTCAGCTGTAGCCATAGAAAACCATTATTAGCCTTAGAACTTCAGCTACTTCCAGGATAAATCTGAACAATAAGTTCACCTGCATTGCAAAACTTACATTCTTTTGTCACATAAAGTTTCGCAATGGTGCAGAGAGCCTTATCCTGCGATTGTATTACCTCAATCAGCTTGCTGGCAACTTGCTTGTCTCCACTGTGAACAAACTCCAACACATTTGAAATCCAAAATAACAGAACTAAATGGTACCCCAGTTCCAAATGCAGTTCATAAGAAGATGTGCTATCGTAAGCATCCATGAATTTCAACCCATTAATAGCAAACAAACAAGAAGTAATACAAAATTCGAAAATATTTCCAGCATAAGAAAAATACCTCACAACAGATTCAACTGCTCTACCACAATCAAATACTCTACTTGTAAAGATGAAACAAGGGTGAGAAGATTTCTGACTAGCCATTTGGTAACTAATAATACATTTTTCCCTTGAAACACAAAATACCCAACTGAAGCATTTTAACAAGCAGATAATTCCCATCACCAGTATAACCATCCTCAACCAAAATTATTGCAATTGAATTCCTAAACATCAAATTAAATCTATACCCGTGTTTTAAAATCAACTCATAAATAATTCAGCCATGGTAATCATCAATGAAAACTGACCCATCGAACCACTTTCCACGATCAAATATGGAATGAGTAAAATCGAGATGGAGATAAAGAAAATTCTTACAATTCAGATCGAGGTGTGTAATGAAATCCTTCGAGCTCTCCATTTTACTGTCCATCATCTTGTCTACTTTAACTGGATTTAACTTGGAGAACTCAATTGTCACTGGTGTTTCAACTTCTTCAACTTCAACAAAGAAATATGGAGGTATCAACTCTAATTCATGAGAATCATCATCTTCCAATGGGGTTGACGAATTTTCACTGAATTCAGTGACCAACTCTGTGTTAGTTGAGTCTTCAACAATTTCTTCACCGTCAATTACATCCTCCATCTTCGTTATTTCTGCAACCTCGGCAACTTCGATTGAAGTTTCCTCCAATATCGGTACCTGGTTTAATTTTCTAGTGTGAAACTCTATCTTCCTCTCTGCATGATTGATGAGATCTAACAAATTTAGGATATCCTGGTTTCGATTTGGTGAACTATCTCCCAATTGAATTAGGTAATCCAATCGAAGATTCATTACTGCACACCTAGCACTCATTACAACCCTCAAATCATCCATGACCAATCCAAGGAAAGACCATCTCTGATACCACTTGTAGTGATCTACACTACAAATAAATAATCAGGCCTAATTCTGCAGGATCTACACCGCAGAGATTAGAGATAAAAACCTCAAATGAGGGAGAACAAACACTCAACAAATTCTATTCGATAAATTGAAAGAGGAACATAGATTCCCTAATGTAGATGGGGAAAAACGATTTGCTGGATTTTACGGAATTTAGGAGACGACTGTACGGAGGGGCTCCTTGAATCGAGCGAAAATGTTCAACCTCACACACATACACCGCTGCAAAGGGGGTGCTTTGAATTCGAGAGATGAATCTGTAGTACTCTGGCCTAAACCAAGACAATGGTCGTTCCAGAGTAAATTCGGTCACAAGAGAGGATGGGTCGATCTGTAGGAGGGAAGCTGAGAAATGTGTGGAATCAATGATAATCAAAGATTGTAGGCGTGTTGTGAATTCTGAATATGATAAGTTCTGAATGATTGAAATTTCTCAGTTGAGAGTAATTGCTCAATTGATGAGTTGTTGATCTCGTGTTGTCTGTGAGACGTGAGATCGTTGTTGTTGTTGTCGTTGTTTTTCTTGTTATTTCAATTATGATTCAGAGACTTATTTATAATGCTGGAATTATAGACACCATGATCCCATAAAGTGTGACAGTTGATGGAATCAAAGAGTGGAGAGATGGAAATAGTGTTTGAAACCAGTTGCTCATCATGCGGAGACTTGGTTGATTTTCCACCCACTATTTTGTCAACTCCTTCAACCGATTGCATGACTTTCTCACATTCCGTCGTGTGTTTGAACACACATGCCGTAGACCGCCAGACCAAAACCCTAGTTGATATCCCCCAAGTGACACGATTGATGTATCGTGTCTAGTTTAGTCAGTTGCTAACTTCGTGATATCATGGGATGATGAATCCATGTATTTACTGAGTTGAACATGATTTTGTAAAAAAAATTGAAACTCATGGATTGAACGTGGGGATGATTCTCGCGTTGATAGTTGAGGCGAGCAAGTATTTCTCATTGGATGATTTGTTGAATATTGATAGTTGAACCAATATTCTTTGATTTGAGCAAGTATTGCTTATCTGAACAAGTGTTACTCATTATGAATCATTGGCAGCGTGACCAAAAATAACAAAAAAAATAATAATTAAAATACTAGTAGTTGAACCGAGTATAATTAATAAGAATATTACACGGGGGAAAGTAATATATACATGCTTCAAAAAAAATTAAAAAAAAATATTGATCATGAGATCCTCATTAATTTATTAGTGTTTGAATCTAGAATTATGATCCTTGGACTCAGAAACCCTAATTTGATCTATTGATGACCACTTCATGGTTTGTTAGGAATTGAACCATGGAACGAAAGAAGGATTGGTTTCATGAGACCGTGGGTCAATCATGTAACACCCATATGCTCACGTGAGCAAATACCAAGACCTCTTGAAGAGTTGGTGACTTGTTGATGAAAGAATGATTAAATGCTGGTTTAATCATTTATTCGAAAAATGCTCGTCTGAGCCTTAGGTGATAAAACCTAATTGATTATGAAGAGGTGAGGGACCGACCAAGGGTTCATGAAACCGTACCTGGGTGGTCACGGGATCAAATATTGATCGTTTGAGCAATCCCCAGATTGGTTGAAACCCTAATTAGCGCCCTTTAGTAGAATCGATATAGAATTCTCATACGGACTCGGATTTTGATGGTCCGCCCCTCCATTCTATACGGAAAAGAATTTCCTATCTCCCAACGAGGAAATATTTAGGTTTTTAGCTCGTTCTGGAGGTGAAAACAGACCGAGAGTAAAACTCAGGAAGAATTCAAGGGGCCGGTCCCATGGTATTTTTCCTAATTTTATTATGTTTTCATGATTTTAGGGAAATATCATAAAAGTTTCCATGAGATGAAGGAAACAAAAATATTAATAATAATAAAATAAGGGCGTGTGGGACCGGCTAGAGCGCGGTCCTGTGAGTTTTCCCTTATTTTATGTATTATTTCATGATTTGGAGGGATTTTCATAATTTTGAAAGAAATATCATGAAATCAAGGAATTTCATGGGATTAAGGAAACATGAAAAATATAGTTATGATAAAATAAAACGTGTGGGGCCATCTAGGGCATGACCGGCCGGCTATGGCCCGGTCCCACGGGTTTTCTTAATTTTATATTATTTTTCATGGGATCAAGGAAATATCATGAGATTAATGAGTTTTCATGAAATTAGGGAAATAATAATAAAATAATGAGGAAGCATGAGGTATGGGGCCGATTGGGATCAAGACATGGCCGGTTGTCCAATGATCACGGCTCTACCATATTTCCTTAATTTTATATTATTTCTTTGGTGTGAGGGAAACACCATAAAACTGAGGAGTTTCCTCAAAACGAAAGATATTTGTTCAAGTGAAATAATTTTCATGAACTCAAGGAAAATAATAAAAAAATATGATAAAAATATGAAACTGGCGTGGGATTGACCACGGCATGTCCGGCCGATCATTGGGCCCATGCTCCCAGCGCCTTGGTCAATTTTTAATTATTTATTATTTTCCTTCCTATTTTGCATAGGTTCATCGTCTCGTCGTATTTTGAAATACTTGTTCGTACGGTGATTGTTAGTGCATCATCGTCGAGTACACTTGCACCACTTGAGTCGAGGCTTACTCAGAGGTAGCTCAGATGCCCGTGCGTTGAATATTTATTACTAACCCATGGATTTTTGTTGGGATGAACCATGGTTTGCAGTAATGAAATATCTGCGAAAATATTTGAATATATTCTGTGGATGAATCCAAGAATTTAGGAATAATTTACTTATGGCTCTATACAAGCAAAGCAAGCTATCTAGGAGCATTAATTATTCTGATATGAGCTTGTTGGAGATTCACATCCTTTATATAGTCAGGGTAAACTAGTTGTTTGTATCCTGAAGACGTTATCGCTCTATACTAGCAGAGCAAGCAGTCTAGGAGTCGTCCATCTTGTGATACTATATAGAAATAATTACTAAAGTGTTCAGTATTCATGAGATATGTTGTTGTCTGGCCGTGAGACTACATATCTACATGTACTCTGAGAGAAAGTATTCTCAGTCATAGGATTCAATGAGAAACTCGTGTCTCAATACTCACGCCTGACTGCTGGATCATAGGTTCGTATAATTATGGGTTTACAATTTTAGCCTTTGTCGAAAATCCACCATCTACAATAAGTCCCATGCTTAGTGAGGAAATCCGTGTTCCTCAATCAGCATTGAATGGTGATTTTCCGGTCATAAACAATATAAGTAATTGAACTTAGTCGTAAGTTAAGACGTTACCGGATTTCGATAGTACGAGCATACCATGACTTGAATGAAGATCTCAGTGGCATGATAGAGTGTTGTTTTGTGAATATGAATTGGTGTTGAACCGCTGATCTTGATGATGGGACCTTGGTCATTTAGGATTTGCGTGCCGGGACTAAAAAATAAATCCTTATTTTAGGAATAGATGCTCGTTTGTTCGTTAGTTTAAGGAACAACCAAAATAGACCTGAGTCTAATGATATAAATTTTTGTCTATGAGCTTTCACGAAAACCAAAATTTTATCTTTGTGAGATTTCACAAAATGGAATAAACTCTCGTTCCAAAGGTGAATGCTAGTACGAGAGAATTTTTTTTTTTGAAAAGACGTGTGTCTGTTAATAAAATTTTTGTCTATGAGCTTTCGTGAATTTTTTTATTTTCGATATGTGAGCGTTCACAAAATTTTGAAAATATACTCTCGCTTCAAAGACAAATGCTCGTGCGAGGGAGAAAAATATATAGATATATTTCTAAATTTACGTGAGTTTCACGTTAAATATATGTATATTGTAAAATCAATGTTTTGATTTTGAACAACTGTTGAAAGTAGACAATTATACATAGTGAAATGATGTATATATGTGAGTTTTCACTATTGTAAGATGGACGTCTGTCCAATTTTTGAAAAATCGTTCACACAGTAAAGAGTTACATGGGTTGTTCACGATTTTATGAAAGATTTTGCAAAATCAAGTTTTGATTTTAAACAATTGTTAAAAGCAAACAATGATGTTTTCATGAATTTCGTGATTTCATAGTGTATGCGCACACGGTAGAAAATCAGTTAATGTTCACATGAAGGGTTATGTGAATTATTCATAATTTCGTGAAAAGTCAGGTGTCAGACTTTTAAGTAATGGGGTTTCTCGTCTTTGCAGGTTTGAAGGAGTGAGCAAGATTTTCGAAATTTTACGTTATTATCACTAAGTTTGTGAAACCGTAAATAGGTAAGAGTTGAGAGTTACCATTTTGTAGACACTGATGTGAGCATCCTAATTGCATGATTCATTATTTTGTCGAATCCTGCGCTTTGTATGAATGATGTGCTAAAATAGCCACTTTGCAAGAATGACTGACTCCAAGGATGATACTTCCAAAGACGGTGTTTCTAGAGATGACATCTCTACGGATGAAACTTTAAGAAATGGTACTCCTGGGACCTCTGAGTGATGGTGAGAGATCCTTCATACTGAGTTTTACTTCTGCTTATTTCATTAGCTTTACCACAGGATGATCGTATAGTGAAATCCCGGATAAATGTAGATCCCACATAAATGGAAGAAAGTCTACGGGAGTAGAGAACCCAAGGACTACATGACGTTAGCAAATGACGTGCAGTCCCCAGCCGTTTGTTTGGTGAGTTGTTAGCGCTCCTTGTGTCATGACCAAGGTAGTTAATATCGCGTATCGGTCTCGTATCGGCCGGGTCCGATACGCCTATACAAAATATATTACCGGTTTTTATCGGTGATACATCATTAAAATCAGAATTTCAAATATTTATAAGACCTTAGAAAAAATAATAAGAATCATACACCTATCTCAAATTTCTAAATCATAAGGTGGCAAAATCTTACGCGTTGTGACTGTTGTCCATTTTTTCCGGTAAAATATTTCTTATTATCCTTGTTTTATAATCGAAAAAATCACAAATACAACTACGTAGTCAATAACAACTGCTCAAATTCTCCACTATCTTCTGTCATCCACAGCAAAACCCAAATCCATTTAAATTCCTTCTCGAGTATATATGGTGTCCATCTTTTATCCTACGTATAGTCGTTGATTTTATATATCTTAAGTATATTAGGATTTTTTACATTCTATAATTGATGTTGTACTTGTCTGTAAAGACTAGATGCATGTTGCTCGAAAAACTTATTCACTTTATTTGTTGGTGATTTTGATAATTTATTATACTTGATGGTGCCTAGTTTTCCCTTTATAGAATTCATCTTTACCACAAATGATACTGGAATGCCTAATTTTCCCTTCATAGGTTTCATCTTAACCAAAGATGATATTGGAACCGATATTATCGGTGTATAGGTAAAATCGATATATCAGCCTGTACCGGCCTGTAAAAACGTTTTTATCGTTCCATCTTTGTATCGCCGATATTTTTGATATCGTATAGGTATTTTCCGATAACCGATAAAAACCTGTAATATCGGCTTGTACAACCGATATTGACTACCTTGGTCATGACTTTTCCCTGCCCGTGAAATTATGATCACGATATCAAGGTTTGTTACTTCTTTTAGACTTTTTCTCCATCGATTGAAGGCCTTTAATTTGTTCTCGGGCAAACATTCCAGCACTGATGAAGAAGTCGATGTAAGCATCTCTTTCGTGCAGGCGATCATGGAATCTCCTTGAATAAAATAATAATAATTATTGTTGATGAGTCCAGAAAGAAATCATTGTAGATAAGCAGCATGTTGATGAAGCACACTCTTCTTTGGGGCATGGTAATATGGAGAATTCCAGACATCCCGAACCAAATGGAGATAACGGCGTTATCAATGGAGATTTTGGCATTGTCGAGCCTTCAAATGATTTAGAGACTCCCTTAGTAAGTATATATCATGTAATATCTTCATAGAAGTATGAAATTGCTGATTTGTGAATGAATGAATGAATGAATGAATGAGGATCCATGCGAGTAATTTCGTCGAAATACGTCACCAGAAAGTTTCAGACTTCAGCCTTTGGTAGAAACGATGTAGAATTTTCGTCCGAAGTAGGATTTTCTCGGTCTGCCCATGCATCCTTATGCCCAGAAAATTTCCAAGCTTTAGCAAAGAAGACTTTTAAGTTTCGAGAATGTTTAGGGGTGGAAATCGATGAAACAGTAAACTTCCAGGAGACCTTCAGAAAATTTTCAGCTGGCATGTGGTCCAATGTTTTGGCCACAACTCTTTGTTCATTTCTCCAATTGTTGTGAATTTTTGATATGTTGTAGAATACATCCATATGAAGAGAATGTTATATGACCCATCCCTAGATTCTTCACCAATTTCTCCCAGATCGCTGCTTTGTGCGGGACATTGTAAAATCATCTCAGACGAGCTTGTTGTAAAACACTCCTATTGTGTCTTAAGACCATTCACTTGTATCTTGAACGGTTGGTGAAGGATTTTAATTTCATTGATTCATTTGAGATCAGGAATCCTGGATTGATACATGAGCATGGTGGTGCTTGCAGTGCCATCTTCTGTCAGTAGTAGAAATATCACTTCTGAAACCCTAGTCACGGGACCATAGCTGAGGCTACTCTCGAGATGGGATGATGTAATGACCATGGTCTCATGTCCCGGTGGTAGCATTACTTTAATGATTAATAATTAGCACATGAGAGTCTGGTGTCACGAGTCTTGGACTGTGAAACTGATCATCATGATCAGTGGACCATCAGTCCCCAGTATTTTGTTAAATATCTCCTTTTCGTTTTCTCTTCTTCTGGCAAGACTTAGATAGAGGACCCGGGTGGAAAATTGATGTAAAGACCCAGGTGGTATAAGTTGGAGGTACCTTGATGAAGGACTTAGCGAAAAGACCATGTGGACATCGATCGACTGTAGAGGTTATGAATCCCGTCCACAAATTGCTGCTTGCATGTAGTATGATATGGAAGCTGTATGAACCTCATACGACGTCGTAATTCGATGCTTGACCCCAACTTTTGAATCTAAGAGACTGAGTTATGATATGATAGAATAATCACTCAATTTGTAGTTGTATAAGTCCACCAACGAAGCGTGCACATTTGCAATTTCTAATCCCGTATAATTTTTTCAGGTTTCGTAGGTCTGACGGTAAAGGCCATATCTTTCAGCTTGTATGTCTGATTAATGTGCCCTTTTGGTATGTTGTAGAAGAGACATAGATGAACATCTTTCATTGAGGAAGAATTGTCACATTCCTCACCCATTGGTACGTTTTTGCAAACCCATGACCTGAAGTGTGTTGTATCTCATTTGTAGAGGTGATGAGAACATCTTGTAGAAGACTTTGGATTATGTCCCCCGGTCATTCCAGCTTTGGGAAGACTTTCATGTGAGCATCTTATCAGGTCTACACATCTTGATATGAATCATTGGTTCTTAGAGAAATCCGCTTCATGTGTAACACTTCAGAGAATGATTAGTTGATGAAGCCTTGTGGATGTTGCTCCTGAGACCGTCGTTAGTGCTGAGACTATGAATGATCACGCTCCAGAGATACTTGTCGATGCTGAGATCATGGATGGTGTTCCCCTGGAGATTATTGTTGATACTAATACCACAGTTGAAGTTGCTCAAAAGACCGAAAAGAATAGAACCATGATTATAGATATAATCTTTGCTCCTTCTTCCAGTGAGCCTTTTATATTCACGAACTAGTTGATGAGTTGAGCATCCCTAAGATGAAGGTGTACTGAGAGTTCAACCTGAATACTCATGAAAGCATAACTTTAGCATAAACTGGCTTTGTCAGTGAGTCGATGTTGTTGCGGTAGATAGCATCAGCAGTTTTCATACTGAATGTGATTGGTGAAGAGAGAAAGTTCCTCAATCATGCAGGGGCTTTTGATGTAGAAAAATCCCGTTGATGAAGTTTCATGGAATCACCTCTGGTTGCCAGTGTATGTTGAAGGAGTTAGTGCCATCCATGTACCAATGATGTTGCATCTGCTTCAGAAGTCTTATCATGGGATAATGAAGACTTATCGATTGTAATTTAGTAACACTTTGATTGTGCTGGTGTTGAATCAATGTTGAGATATTTGTGCTGAAGTTGTACTCTTTGATTGGGAGTACAATTTGATGGCTTCTTAGATGCTTGAGCGTTGAAGCATATATTCCTTAAGCATCGAATGTCTTAGGGGTTTGATTATCTCGGCCCTGGAGTTTCTTATGTTGATTAATAATACCTTTCGTTGCGGTAGCGGGATTCGACACTTGTGCAGACCTCAGATCTTTCTGATTTTGTGGAGCACATGGACTTGCAAGAGAAACGCCCAAAGTGTTCTTTGTCATGTTTGGACATCATCTCAGTAATGAATGTTTTAGTGCTTGATTCGATGAATCTACCATTCATAATGTCTTGTAGAGTTGCTAGCATAATTGAGTCCCCATGCTAGGATAGCATGTGAGTAAATAAATGACATAGATATGGAATGAGACTTTCCTGAGTGCGGAACCTCTTGATGAAGGTCTATATATCTTTTATTCTTGTTTCAACCTCGTCAAAGTTTGAAGTTCCTCCAAGTACTCTGATGATGGAATGTCCGTCAAATCTTCTGGATCAGATTTTATTCGTTAGAGAGATGTGTAACCAAAGGCGCTTTGTAAGTACCCATCTTTTCAGTGTGGATCCACGCTCATCTGAAGGACATGTCATATCCTGGATCTTCCTGATTATGTGAAACTTGGTTTCTGTCCAGGTTGAACTTATGTTCTCTTTGAGAATGATGTATCCATAAGTATTTACGAGCGCTCCTTCAATGTCTCTGATTGAGATGGAGCATAATTATCTTCTTGTCGAGTGATGCATGTGGATTCGATGGTTTTCAGTAGAATGTTGTTGATGGCGGTGTCAGCATCGATCAACGCTCTTCCAAATTTGTTTCTTCTGAGATTGGCTGTGGTAAGCAGTCGTACATCTCTTGGTCTTGGCTGGAGGCTCAAGAAGTATTTTCGGAATGGACTTATTAACACGATGTAGTTTAGTACTGTTAACATGTCTCTCCTTTGTGCCTTCGACAGATAACACAATTCACGTTCGACCAAGGATTGAACTGCCTCTTTGATAGGTTGTTCAGAGAGTGTAAAGGTTCTGATTGGGAGATGACTCTTGTGTACTCCTTCAGTCCCCAGTTGAAGCTGGATCAACCTTCTTTTTGAAGACGTGATTCAGAATATTGCAATTACTTGTTGGATGATCGATGAACCTATGAAGGCGACGGTACCCGGGAGTCTCCATTTCTTCTTCAGTTGGCTCTCTCCTGATGAACGACAATTTGATTGCACCATCTTGAACCCAGAATTCTAGTAACTCGATCACTCCTTCATGAGAAGAGAGAAGTTTGAGTCTGTCTGATCATTTCCCCGCTTGTTGATGCTAGGTCGAGGCTTGTACATTTCAGGATTGGTTATCATTTCTTTGCGCTTTCGGAGGAGCCAGAGAGATTGGAGGGGCGTTCTTGTGTTGTGGTATGTATGGACACTCATGCAGAGGAGAGTATTTGATATACTGTTTTTCATGCTTGGCTACGTCTTCAGCAATAAACTTTTTGATGGTATGCTCGATTTGAAGAAACTCGGAGCTTATCCATTTGGTGAAATATTGCTGAGGTGAGGTCATCCATTCATAGCATTTTTCAACTGAATATGAAATCTTTTGATGAAAGCGTTTGCTTTTTCCTCAGGATTTTGTGTTAGATCCGTCAGGGCTTTGACCTCATTCAGATACTTGAATGGTGAAATGTCTTCCTTTTCTTCTTCCGAATTAGAGGTTTCTTCAACAGAGAAATGTGCAATTGAAGGTGTTGGTGTTACCTTTCTAGCATGAACCCATGTACGCCCAAGGATCATGTCATATCCTGGATCTTCTCTGATTATGTAAATTTTGTTTCTACCCAGACTGAGTTTATGTTCACCTTAAGAGTAATGTGGCCATAAGCATCTTTGGGTGTTCCTTCATGGTATGTGATTGTTACTGAGCATGAACGGCTTCTTGTCGTGTGATACCAGCAGCTCTGAGAGTTTTCAGAGGGATAACATTTACAACGGTGCCAATATCAATCAGTGCTCGTTTGAACTCGTTTTCCTTGAGATGGACTGTGGTGAGAAGTCCCCAGCCGTACATTTCTTTGTCTGTCATCGAGGGCGGCTCAGGAAATGCTTCTTGAATCAATAAATACTTTCTTGACACGATGTGATTTAGTGCGGTGAACATGTCTCCCCTTTGAGCCTTTGATATGTATAACAATTCGCAGACATGTTCGATTAAAGATTGAACTGCTTCTTCGACAGGTGGTTCAGAAAGAGTAAAGGTTCTGACTAGGTGAGGGTATATGTGAACTCCTTCAGTCCCCAGGTTAAGTTCTCCTGATTCGACCTTTTCTTTAAATATGCGCTTCAAAGTTCTGCAATCACTTGTGGGATGGTTGACGGACCTATGAAAGCAACAGTAGCGAGGGTTTTCCATGGCCTCTTCAGTTGGCTCCTTCTTGACATAAGGCAGTTTGATTGTGCCGTCTTGAACCCAGGTGTCTAGCAGCTCAATAACTTCCTTAATGGAGCAGGGTAAATCAGGTGCCTCTGGATCAGCTTCTGTGTGTTGAGCAGGAGTTTGCGCATTATCTTTCCTTTGTGTCCTTGCAGGAGTTGAGGAAGCATGCTTGCGCGGTGGCTCATACTTCAGCTTGTTCCCTTCCGTAACAGCATTTGTGGAAGGTTGGAGGTTGTATTATTTGTTGATTAAATGTCTGCTACCTCGAGTCTCTCATGGTTCTTCAGATTTTGAAGTCTTAGCCCTTTCCAATAAAGCAGGTGCAGTAGTTTCTGATCTCTTGGCCGCTTCATAAAGTTTTGAGAAGGTGTATAACCGGAGATTTTCTAGCGAGGCTCTGTAGACCGAGATCATTCTGTTGATTCACAAGTCTACAAGTTATTGCTATATGACATTTGGGTCGTGGTAGTCCAAGGCTTGAACAGTGAACCATTTCACATAATCATCATGATGTTCGCTTCTCCTTTGAAACATCCTTCCTAGATCAGAGAGAGTGATTTGGTCTTACACGAAGAAGTATTTTCTGTAGAAAGCATTAATCGTCTCTCCCTCAATCGGTGATACTTCCCGGTGCAACATTGTTGTACTAGGTGTATGCTTTGCTTGTCAGAGACTTTGAAAATTTCTTCAGACGGACGACATGTTGTGCTCGTGTTCGCCCAATAATTCCAGAAACTGAGAAATATGTTTTTGAGTATTGCATCTTCCATCATAAAAAATAAATGTTGGAACGGTATAACCTTTTGGAAGAGGAATCCTATGTATGGCAGCAGGATATGAAGGTTGGTGAAGATGGACAGATGATGCATTATCTTTTCCTCGATCCTCAAAAAGTGCTCCAGGTCTTCAAGAGTGATGAAACTTGCAGGTTCCATTGCTGGAGAGTCATGTGAAGCTTTGCGGAATTCTTCATCATGTACAACATGGATTGGAGGTATTTTAGGATCAGCAGTTGAAGATGTTTCTTTAGCTTTTCCTTTCTCGCGTTGAGGCTGAGTTCGTTCAGACGCAAGCTTGTCTGTGAGAGTTTTGAGATACGCACACAACTTTTTCTGTGCTGCAGCTACGTCAGTCATAACCTTCATGAGATCAACTATGGTATGATGATTTCCTATGGTCTTTTTAGGAGATCAACCAAAGAGTGGATTGTTGATGACGCCAGTGCCGTCACTTTCAGGGGTGATCACTGGAGCATCAGTGCTTGGAGGAGTGGCGTTAGTGGTGCCACTAGAGCTTGTGATATTAGGATCTGGTTTTGAACCCAGATTGGCAGACCTAAGACCGACCATCTTTGTGAAAATTGAGATGGTAACCGAGAGAATGATCTCCCACTGTGGTCGCCAATCTGTAAATGGGGAAAAATGATTTGCTGCTTTTTACAGAATCGAGGAGACGACCGTACGGAGGGGACTCCTTGAACCGAGCGAAAATGTTCAACCTCACACAGATGCACCGCTGCAAAGGGGGTGCGTTGAATTCGAGAGATCAATCTGTAGTACTCTGGCCTAAACCTAGATAATGGCCGTTCCAGAGTAAATTCGGTCACAAGAGAGGATGGGTCGATCTATAGGAGGGAAGCTGAGAAATGTGTGGAATCAATGGTAATCAAAGATTATAGTCGTGTTGTGAATTCTGAATATGATAAGTTCTGAATGATTGAAATATCTCAGTTGAGAGAAATTGCTCAATTGATGAGTTGTTGATCTCGTGTTGTCTGTGAGACGTGAGATCGTTGTTGTTGTTGTCATTGTCGTTGTTTTTCTTGTTATTTCAATCATGATTCAGAGACTTATTTATATTGCTGGAATTGTAGACATCATGATCCCATGAAGTGTGACAGTTGATGGAATCAAAGAGTGGAGAGATGGAAATAGTACTTGAAACCAGTTGCTCATCGTGCGGAGACTTGGTTGATTTTCCACCCACTACTTTTTTAACTCCTTCAATTGATTGAACGACTTGCTCACATTCCATCGTATGTTTGAACACACGTGCTATAGACTGCCAGACCAAAACCCTAGTTGGTATCCCCCAAGTGACACGATTAACGTCTCATGGTTAGTTTAGTCAGTTGCTAACTTCGTGATATCATGGGACGATGAGTCCATGTATTTACTAAGTTGAACATGATTTTGTAAAATGTTCTGAAACTCATGGATTGAGCGTGGGCATGATTCTCATGTTGATAGTTGAGGCGAGCAAGTATTGCTCATTCGATAATTTATTAAATATTGATAGTTAAACCAATATTCTTTAATTTGAGAAAGTATTGCTTATCTGAGCAAGTGTTGCTCATTTGATGAATCATTGGCAGCGTCACAAAAAAAAACAATGTTAATTAAAATACTGGTAGTTGAACCGAGTATAATTAATAAGAATATTGATCATGAGATCGTCATAAATTTATTAGTGTTTGAATCTGGAATTATGATCCTTGGACTCAGAAACCCTAATTTGATCAATTGATGACCACTTCATGGTTTGTTAGGAATTGAACCATGGAACGAAGGAAGGATTGGTTTCATGAGACCGTGGGTCAATCATGTAACACCCATATTCTCACGTGAGAAAATACCAATACCTCTTGAAGAGTTGGTGACTTGTTGATGAAAGACTGATTAAATGCTGGTTTAATCATTTATTCGAAAAATGCTCGTCTGAGCCTTAGGTGATAAAACCTAATTGATTATGAAGAGGTGAGGGACCGACCAAGGGGTCATGAAACCGGCCCTGGGTGGTCACGGGATCAAATATTGATCGTTTGAGCAATCCCCAGATTGGTTGAAACCCTAATTAGCACCCTTTAGTAGAATCGATGTAGAATTCTCATACGGACTCGGATTTTGATGGTCCGCCCCTCCATTCTATACGGAAAAGAATTTCCTATCTCCCAATGAAGAAATATTTAGGTTTTAAGCTCATTTAGGAGGTGAAAACAGACCGAGAGTAAAACTCAGGAAGAATTCAAGGGGCCGGTCCCATGGTATTTTTCCTAATTTTATTATGTTTTCATGATTTTAGGGAAATATCATAAAACCAAGGAGTTTTGTTGAAATCAAGGAGTTTCCATGAGATGAAGGAAACAAAAATATTAATAATAATAAAATAAGGGCATGTGGGACCGGCTAGGGCCCGGTCCCGTGAGTTTTCCCTTATTTTATGTATTATTTCATGATTTGAAGGGATTTTCATAATTTTGAAAAAAATATCATGAAATCAAGGAATTTCATGGGATTAAGGAAACATGAAAAATATAGTAATGATAAAATAAAACGTGTGGGGCCAGCTAGGGCATGACCGGACGGCTATGGCCCGGTCCCACGGGTTTTCTTAATTTTATATTATTTTTCATGGGTTCAAGTAAATATCATGAGATTAAGGAGTTTTCATGAAATTAGGAAAATAATAATAAAATAATGAGGAACCATGAGGTGTGGGGTAGGTTGGGATCAAGACATGGCCGGTTGGCCGATGATCACGGCTCTATCATATTTCCTTAATTTTATATTATTTCTTTGGTGTGAGGGAAACACCATGAAACTGAGGAGTTTCCTCAAAACGAAAGATATTTGTTCAAGTGAAAGAATTTTCATGAACTCAAGGAAAATAAAAAAAATATATGAAACTGGCGTGGGATTAACCTCGGCACGTCCGTCCGGTCAGTGGGCCCATGATCCCAGCGCCTTGGTCAATTTTTAATTATTTATTATTTTCCTTCCTATTATGCATAGGTTCATCGTCTCGTCGTATTTTGAAATACTTGTTCGTACGGTGATTGTTAGTGCATCATCGTTGAGTACACTTGCACCACTTGAGTCGGGGCTTACTCAGAGGTAGCTCAGATGCCCGTGCGTTGAATATTTATTACTAATCCATGGATTTTTGCTGGGAAGAACCATGGTTTGAAGTAATGAAATATGTGCGAAAATATTTGAATATTTTCGGAAATTCTGTGGATGAATCCAAGAATTTAGGAATAATTAACTTATGGCTCTATACTAGCAGAGCAAGCTGTCTAGGAGCATTAATTATTCTGATATGATCTTGCTGGAGCTTCACATACTTTATATAGTCAAGGTAAACTCGTTGTTTGTATCCTGAAGACGTTATCGATCTATACTAGCAGAGCAAGCTGTCTAGGAGCCGTCCATCTTGTGATACTATATAGAAATAATTACTGAAGTGTTCGGTATTCATGAGATATGTTGTTGTCTGGTCGTGAGACTACATCTCTACATGTACTCTGAGAGAAAGTATTCCCAGTCAGAGGATTCGATGAGAGAGTCGTGTCTCAATACTCACGCCTGACTGCTGGATCAGAGGTTCGTATAATTATTGGTTTACGATTTTAGCCTTTGTCGAAAATCCACCATCTACACCTAATAAACCAGGACAACAAATCTAAGACGTGCCACACACACGAGCTAGCAAAGCCAATAATACCAAGGGAGCCTCTAATACGGTGGGTGCCCTTAACTACTACATGGGACATGACATCGACGCAACGAAAACAGATATTTTGGAATCACAAACAATGAGACGAAGATGTTTGTGATTACTTTTATATCTTTCTTATCGGAGATAGAAATCTCAAGCCAATTATTACAATTGTACTAGTACGATAGAAACAACAAGATCAGATAACACAACTACAAGAAAAGTAGTATCGCTCTGGCTTCACAATCCCAATGAAGTCTTTAACCTGGTTTTAGAAGAAGAAAACCCAAGGTTAAAGGAGAATCGACTCTAGCTTAGCACAACTAGTATCACACAGAATGTGTGGGGATTAGGTTTCCCTGTTGCTAGAGTTCTCCCTTATATAGTCTTTCAAATCATGGTTTGCAATCAATGTTAGCTTAGTAACAAAGCATTCAATATTCACCGTTAGATGCAAACCTGATTAGATACAAGATAATATTTATCAACCGTTAGATCGAAAACATAGCTTGTTATACACACATGTACTTGGAGATTTTGGGTTTGTGTAACCGTACCCAAACTTGTACATTAGTTGGTTCAACACTAGTTAACCAAATGGTTAGCCAAATGATAACTTTCATATCAACCATATTCTTCTTCTTCATAACTAGTCCAAATGACTCAAATGAACTAGTTAGAGACTTGTTCAATTGCTATGAGATCTCATGTACTACACAATACACAATTGAATCAAAAACGATGTGATTCACTCGAATCGATTCATGAACTATAAAGCCACGGTTTGTAATAGCATTCCTTAGTTTATTAAGATAAGTTCACAAACATCATTTTTAGACATAACCTACTCAAGTTCGCGGACTGGGTTCGCGGACTTAAGTTTCAGACGGAGTTCACAAACTCCAGCAAAAATTCTCGGACAAGAACTTACGCCAGTTCGCGGACTGAGTTTACACACTAAATTCACAGACTGAGTTTGCATACTACTCCGGTTTCACTTGATCAACAAAGTTTGCAAACTTCAGTTCAAGCAATAAGGACTTATACATATATGTGTTTCCACAAAAATGTTTATATCCTCCAATGGTTATATTGTCTAATCTCTCATTTTAATCATTGAAACCTTCTCAGAGGGCGTTATATATTTGTTATTCATAAACTATTTTTCGTCAGAGCGATTTCCAAAATGATTGAAACATAACATGACTTTTTCACTAGGTAAAGATGAACTTGGCTAAAGAGAAAGCTTTACCAACACATATTTCGAGAAATAGATAAGCAAGATATACTCAAATCGAAATATCATATGTGTATAATCTTAGTCTGTATAATAATATGACTTTTGTCTCAAGATAGGTGATAGAGTAGATAGACTTTTGAGTGATAGATAAGTACAAGTCTCCACATACCTATTAGTCGATGAAGATCCACTGGTTCCTTGAGTAGTCCTTCGTCTTGTATGATGATCGCCATGGAGTTCTTCACCTCAACTACACTTTCTATCCTAGTCCGAGACCTTAGCTATAGTAGACTAGAAATCAAGAATTTATAGTTTTGATTACTAACATTGACAAACATACTTGAGATAGCAACGCATGCGAGTTCGACCGACCAATGCTCTAACAGGTATTCAATCAAAAAGCATGATGCTCTCTGATAAAGAACTTAAAATAACTTTGTGTCAACACATAGGATTCAATCAATTACTTTTGCGCCTTGCGTAATTACCAGACCTCGCTTGTCGAAAGTAAGCCTAGCCAAACTAGGAAATTAATCCACCATGGATTAGTAGGGGAAAAACCTTGTCCAGAATCATAAAACAGGGAGCCGCAACAGCAAAGAGAGGCGTGGCCATGCCTTAGGCCAGCTGGTGCCACTTTCCATTGACAACGTCCCATCCTAAACCAGCCCTATTTCCCTCGACCAATCAGGTCGCTTTAAGCTCGCCACACACATAAGTTGTGGCTGGGCTCATACTTGCAGGCCTCATTTCCCATCGACCAATCAGGTTGTTCTTAAGACGCCACACTCATACCAGAAGTGTAGCCACGCCCTAACTTTGGCCACGACGCCAAACCCTAGCCTTGGCCATGGCGCTAATCCATTACTTTGGCCACGATGCCAAACTTTAGCCTTGGTCATGCCGCCAATCCCTACCTTTGGACAGAGCCAAATCATAGTTTTGTCCACGCCACGGTTACGCCTCTGGAATACCGCTATGCTATGGCTACGCCATGCGCCACTATGCCAATGATGCCACTTTGCTATACAACGATATATGGCCATAATCAATGGCCATCCTTTCTCGTGAGATGCAATTCAGCCATCCAAGTTCGCCATCCGAACTGACAGGCTTGTGGCAAGTTTCAGGAGACCAACCCTAAATCTAATGGCCATGCCTACGCCAGGTGCCACTTGCACCACCGTGCCACTGGCATGCCCGAGCCATGCCAGCCATGATTTATTACCACTGGCGTACACCGAAACGCCCATGTGCCATTATCAGGTGCTAACACAAGGTAGCCATAACCAACGGATGCCATCCTTCATGAGACGCGATCTCAGCCATCGAAGTTCTTCGCCACCGAACTGACAAACCTGTGGCAAGTTTAAGGCGACCAACCAAAACAAAGCCTCATAGCATCATGTGCTATTTTCCTGCGGTAAGTTCCTTGACTTTGACTTGACACAAGAATCCAAGTGCTACATATTTTCCACGAAAACACTCGAGACATCAAACATGTCATAAACTTGGGGACGCTCATCAGGGTATTGGTATGGCGGTTTACAGCGTGCGGCGTGCAATGCGCCCGTTATAATAAAGTGTCATGAAGCGGGATAATTAGTGGTGGTGAAAAGTAACGGTGTAAACAAATTCATTTCCTTCATCATGGAAGCATAATGTCTGACGGTTACACAAATTCACTTCCTTTATCATGGAAGCATAATGTCTGATGGTTACACGTTACTCTATTCTTCCACCACTCAATCGTTTCTACTTCCTACGAGACCATGGTACATTTCAATATGACTTGTATAAATAGGCTTCACCTATTTCCACCAAACAATAAGCTTTGGTAGGTAACAACATAGTATCCAGAAATCACCTGGTAGCTTTCCATTCTACTAGCCAGTTCTACTTTCTGATACAAGTCGTAAACAACAACACATTCAGAATCAACAATTCTGGTCTCAACACTCTCTTTACTTCCCTCCCTGAGACCAACCATTCTCCTTCACTTTATGACCGAACCAAGCCTGGAACGGCCATTTCTTGGTTTACGCCAGGATTGTACAGATTGATCTCTCGAATCAAAAGTACTCCTGTGCAGTACATTGTTTAGGGTCTAGACTCATTTCTCACCCACACACCTAAAATTACCAAAATCAGCAGAAACAATTTTCACCCACAAACAATTGGCGACCACAGTGGGAGATTAGTCTCTCGGTTGCAAATTCAACTCTCAATTCTATCATCCTACCAGTGAATGCAATGCTTTGAAGCGCATCGTCCAAGAAAAGAAGTATTCATGAAAATTGCGTCTGGGGACTAGAGATTTTTCGCCTTACCGCGGATCGACATAAAGATATTCCACATACAATAAAGAATGATTGGGGACTTCTTTCAGCAACGAAGGCAACACATAAAGACTCGGATTTACTCCCTGAAGATTCAGTTTTGTGAAAGACGCTAAAGCGAGTAAGTTTTGTCAGACGATGTTTACGTGATCTATCGTTTGGGTTTCTACATTTACAATGGAAGCCGATAATCCAATCACCTCAAGATTTCATATCATCCCATATTTTTCCCTTTCTCATGCAACATCCATAGTTTCACGATTTTCCCGAATGACTTTGCTACCTACATTCGCAATTCAGATTTTGACATACCGATTGATCAAAGGGCCATTATTCCAAAATAATCCAAAAACTCTTATAAGAATCAATCATCTATCAATTCGAAAACCAGAAAACCAAACCATAAACTAGGCGTTTCTTTTGCCTTTCAAAAAAAAAACCTAAGAAAAGGAAGTTCAAAAAAAAATAAAAAAATATTCAAGGAAAATTGCCTAACAACGGCACGTTCTTCTTGGAGAGAATTCCCTTCATGCTTTGAAGAGACGCATGTTTCAGCTTCAACTCCCAGGATAACTTCTCGACTTTTGCCTCATGTTGATTAATCAAATCTTCGGAAGGGCCATCAACCACTTCAGCCTGCAGCCTATGGATCTCGGAAAATCCCTCACAGAACCAGGAGGCGTTAAACTCAAAGTTTACACACATATCTCGATGGAATTCCCAGCTTTTGACTATATCTCCAGAAACAGTGTGTCCAGCCATGCCTCACATGTCATGAATTGAAGATAGAGTTTCCTCCACATGCTTGACAAATGAAAAACGGCTATCAATCTTCCTGGTTGTAGCAATGTGCCCACACTTCTGCCATATCTTGGTATACAGCTCTGTATACTTCACTGGCATACTGAATCCTCCAATCAACATATGACCCTCAAAAGGAGCTTCAAATGGAGGATCGAAAATGACACCAGCAGCTGGATTTGCGACTAGCAAAGATTCTTTGGGAACAATCGCGCCCGGCACCATGAACACATTTTCCGCCATTGGAGACACATCAGCATACTCACGACAACCAACCTCCATATCCAGATTACCAGTCTGTATGGTTTCCATGATTGGAGACATTGTTACATCTTCATCATCAAGAATTTCCATCTCAGGGTTATCTTTAGAAGCGACTTGTTCTTGTAAATATCACCAATTGAATATTTATTCCACATAAATAAAAAACCCAAGGGGAAAACACGTGATAAACTCACCAACTCATCAATAAGCCTACTGGAACTTAGGGAAGACCCACTGCTATGCTCTAAAGTACTTTGCACATCACCATCGGATCCCGAGATTTCTTCTTCTTCGCCTTCCTTTTCACTGACAAGAGGATCAGTATTACCAGATTTTTCACTATCATTCCCTGGCCACGTGCAAGTATGGTAAAGGCGTTTGTTTTGCTAATACCCTAAGTAAAAAAATGGAAAAGATTTTCAGTGGCAACAATTCAGAATATTTATGCAATACGGCCGAATCAGGAAGAAAATCATACATACTTGCATGTTGGAAGAACTGAAAGTCACAAGAGCCATTAAATCCGAACCCAATTGGAAGCCACCTGCACGATTTTTCGACCTTTGCTCCCTTTCCTGGGGACTGTCTGCATCCGATCTAGAGAACTTTCGCTTACCCGAAGGAAGCTGTTTCAATAATTTATGCTTTGCTAGAACCGCAGAGGAAGGTTTTCCACGTGGATTTGTTATAACATCCTACACGAACTGATGAATGGCGATAAACTCACCTTTCCATAAGATATTATATTTGGGTGTCGTCACAGGTTTTCATTTTGAGAGCAAGAAGGGAAGGCTTTTATCCCATGCAAAGACGATGTAATCAAGAATAGGGGATGACATTTCATCTGAAGTTGTTAGTGGGCGATGGAATGTGACTCCCTGATCAAAGCCCGTATGTCGAGCAGCCCTATTAATGTTGTAAGAGACTACTCCATAAGATCCTCTTAAAAATATGGCACATACCCAGATACGCAGCTTTGCAAGAACATAATTTCTCCAATACTCATATTTTCGTCAGCAAAATGCAATATCATATTTGGCAAAGAAGCAAAAGTGTTTAGTTGAACTATAGAGGTGTGGACTGGAGCCCAGGGACGAAAGTTAACTGCATGCATGTTGTCAAGAAAATTAATGAGCTTTGAGCCAGGCATTGGACGCCTATCCAACCAACGGAGTATCCTAGAGCCGCCATATGTATCAGGAAATGAGGTTTTCGGGTTAGGAGCATAATGTTTGAAATGATCCCACAACCATGCCTGGAGAAAGGTGACATAGATATACGAGTCTACTTTCATATACCCATTAGAGACGTACATATCCGCTACCAAGTGATCCAGGTGGGTGTACAAAGAGCCAAGAAACAAACTGCCAATGCGAAGAACAACGCCTTTCGCTAGTCTGATAGCAAATTTGATGAGCTTCTGCCTTATCTCCTTCTTTCCAGAGCCATCATCAAAAATATCTCTGGATAGCCACAAAAATAAAAATGCAACAACATGGAGTGCATGTTTTACACTCGATCCGACTCCGGCTCATCAGGGAACCACTCAGACACCCACCAATTATAGAAACACTTTTCCTCATAACTATTTAGAACATATCCTTTTGCTTTCGTGACCAAAGCGGCGTGTATTTATTCTTATTCCTTAGACAAGACAATGTCAAGCTCCCTAATTATCGAAAGACTCAACAGAACGGCTACGCTTTCCAAAGAAATAGTCATCTCACCCCATCTACATATAGCCATGTGAGTTTTCGGACACCATCCGGAGATGAAAGTAATCAGGCCTGCAACGTTTTTTCTGATTTGATGTGTTGCAGAAGCCATGACATCATTCACAATTTGAGATCCAGTCAAATTAGCTCTTATATGGTCTCGGATCATCATGAACTTCATCCATAAGAGCTCAATGGACTCTGAAAGATTTTGAAGTCTATGGGAAAAGCCAAATACTCTTTCTTCTGAAGGCAGAACCTCATTATACGCCATGGACATACTTATTGGACTTCTCCATCATTTTATGAATCAGTCAGAATAGTTGGCACGAATTTGGGATGGGTCCTCATAACTGTAGCAGACTTCGTAAAAAATTCGTCATCTATGTTCGGCTTGGAGTTGTTATCACTTCTGTATACCGCGGCAGAACTGCTTTCAGGTGACATCTTAAGGAAATTCCTTATACTGTTTCCACTTTCGAGGTAACTACGAAAAAGCAAAACAAAAGTTACTACTTTGAAGAAAAAACACGCGTGGAGATTTTGCCAGGGCCTGGGTACAATAATCAAAGGCCAATAACAAATTTTCTACGATAAATTTTCCTTTGGCCACATGTCATAGCACTCATGGCTAAAAGAAATGGAGACTCATACTCGCTTCAACAAGCCATGTCTTGCCGCGGAAGACATGCCCCTAGCCAAAACCGTGTATCGCAACAGGAAGTGCGCTCTTGGCCAAAGGAAGAATGTGTCCCACCATGAGAATTATGTGCACGACCACAAAAGGAAAAGGAAACCCTAGAAATATGTTTTTTTTGGAAAAGAATTGATGGCAGCCACCCGTCCATGCACGCCTACTTTGCATAATAACTAGCATCCTTACTATCAATGTAACGGCTAATATTACTACAATACTGCTACCAGAGAAGAATCATTCATATGGAAGTGCTTCTACGAGTTTATGGAAGATATGCCTATGGCTAGGGTTTACACCAACAACAGAAGAGCAAACAAAAGAAGAAACACGGAGATACATACCTGGAATGTTCTCGCCTTCTTATTGCTACCAATTTTCCGCTAGCACCAAGACATGGAAACAAAGAAAATAATACGAGGTAAAGAGGATAGGCGACGCCTTTTATAGGCATAACACTTTTTTGGAGTTCGAATGGAGGAAAGTTTCTTGTTTGGGTTATATACGGAATGAGGAAACTGGACCCGCGCTGGCAAAGCTCGATGGCGCCAACAGGCCCCGGACAAGCTAGCACTAACACCCCGCATCCCAACCAGCACCACACCCAAGACAGCGCTAACATGCCCTCCCAACGCCAACAGTCTACGCCTCAACCAGCAGCGCCATCGATTATTCCCTAGCCAGCCTAGCGGCGCCATCTTGACCGTTCAAGGCTGCGCCATCTACGCCCGTTCAAAGCAGCGCCACTTTCACCATTCTAAGCGAAGCATTATCTCTGCCCTTTTAGCGACCTAGCCGACTCCATCTTCACTGTTTGGTATCCAAATTTCCAAATGTTGTTTTCACTATTCCGCGGACTGAGGCCAGTTTCAGTCATTCCATGGACTAAATCCAAGCACCATCTCCATACGTTCCGTGACCTAGCCAGCTGTGCCATCTCTGCCAATCAGTAGCCAAAGTTTTAGCGCTGACGCCAACACATTATGGCCAAGTCAGAATTACGCAGAGCCGCCAACACAAGGATCACGGATTTCTTATGCCTTCCACCAAAGGTTAGTCGAATTTCCCTGGCAATCTCTTCATGTCTTGACCTTTCGATTTTACTCTTGCCTGTCAACATCTCATGCTTACCCCGCAACAACGCCACTGTTACGTGCTAAGCATGGGACTTAATGTTGATTGTGGTTTCCAGCTTAGGGTTAAAATTGTAAAACCTTACATCTGATGTGACACCACTCTATAAAGAAACGGAGCCAGGGGTGTTAATCTCTGCACTGGCATATTTATTGATCCATTCAAAATATTTACATGAAATTTATCCAGACTGGCGCATGTAGCAACCATCCCAGATGTTCTGTAAATTTCGGCGCCTTGCTTATATTCGCTTAATATAAGTTTCTTTGAATCCTTTCTATGCTATGTTCCTCAGCTGAACCCTTAATGTTTAATTTGTGTTCACTCGCAGTAGAGTAGCACGAATTTCCAAATATCAAGGATAAGGTCTTTGCATAAGGTATTCAATTAGAAAGCATGCTGCTCTCTGGCAATGAACTTAAAATAACTCTGTGTCAATACATAGGATTCAATCAATTACTTTTACGCCTTGCGCAATATACCAGACCTCGCTTGTCCAAAGTAAGCCTAGGTAAATTAGGAAATTAATCCTCCATTCGTTAGTAGGGGAAAAACCTTGTCCAGAATCAGAAAACATGGAGCCACAGTAGCAAAGGAAGGTGTGGCCATGCCTTAGGCCAGCTGGCGCCACTTTCCATTAACCATGCCCCATCCTAGACCGGCCCTATTTCCCTCGACCAATCAGGTCGCTTTAATCTAACCTCACACACATAAGTTGTGGATGGGCCCATACTTGCCGGCCCCATTTCCCATCGACCAATTAGGTTGTTCTAAAGCCTCCACACTCGTACCAGAAGTGTAGCCATACCCATTCTTGGCCGACCCTCTCCTTCCTACCGACCAATCAGGTCACTTTAAATGCGCCATAAGCGCTAGAGGTGTTGCCGCACCTTATGTTTGTCCGGCCCCTTTTCTTGACCAATCTAGTCGCTCTAAACTTGCCACCATACATTAAAGGCCAAACGCACCCTGTCGCGTCACCATACTAACTGGCAAGCCAAACGAACCCGGCCACAAACACATATCAAATGACATGCAAACATGCCACTCTACCATAGTAACATGCCTGTGTGACACAAATGTTGTCACCACGTGTTAATCAGCTTTCTATCCGTGGCCAATCCATAACGGACTCCAATTAATATTTCATGATCGAAACAAGACTTTTGCTTCAGTAGCATTGGCCGAAACCCTAATTTTTGGTCATAGTCCACAACATGCCACGAGCCACTTTAGCCTTGGCCACGACGCCCAACCCAAGCCTTGGCCACGCCGTCAAGCCCTAACTTTGGCCACGACGCCAAACCCTAGCCTTGGCCATGCCACCAATCCCTAACTTTGGCCACGACGCCAAACCCTAGCCTTGTCCACGGCGCCAAGCCCTAACTTTGCCCATGGCGCCAAGCCTTAACTTTGGACACGACTCCAAACTCAAGCCTTGGCCACGCCGCCAAGCCCTAACTTTGGCCACAGGGCCAAATCCTAGTTTTGGCCACGCCACAGTTACGCCACTGGCATGCTGCTATGTTATGGATACGCCAGGTGCCACTATTCCAATGATGCCACTTTGCTATACAACGAGATATGGCCATAATTAATGGCCATCCTTCCTCGTGAGATGAAATCTCAGCCATCCAAGTTCGCCACCGAACTGACAGGCTTGTGGTAAATTTCAGGCGACCAGCCACCTAAATCTAGTGGCCATGGCTACGCCAGGAGCCAATTGCACCACCGTTCCACTGGCATGCACGAGCCATGCCAACCATGCTACATTACCACTGGCGTACACCAAAATGCCCCTGCGCCATTATCAGGCGCTAACACAAGGTATCCATAATCAATGGCTACCCTCCTTCATGAGACGCGATTTCAACCATCGAAGTTCGCCACCGAACTAACAAACCTGTGGCAAGTTTTAGATACCAACCAAAATGAAGCCTCATAGCATCATGTATTATTGTCATGCGGTAAGTCACTTGACTTTGACTTGCCACAAGTAGCCAAGTGCTAAATATTTTCCACGAAAACACTCAAGACATCAAACATATCACAAACTGTGAGATGCTCATCAGGGTATTGGTATGGCGGTTTACAGCGTGCGGCGTGAAATGTGCCCGTTACAAGATCATGAAGCGGGATAATTAGTGGTGGTGAAAAGTAACGGTGTAAACAAATTCATTTCCTTCATCATGGAAGCATAATGTATGACGGTTACATGAATTCACTTCCTTCATCATGGAAGCATAATGTCTGATGGTTACACGTTACTCTATTCTTCCACCACTCAATCGTTTCCACTTCCTAAGGTATGTTTCAATATGACTTGTAGAAATAGGCTTCACCTATTTCCACCTAACAACAAGCTTTGGTCGGCAACAATATAGTATCCAGAAATCACCTGGTAGCTTTCCATTCTGCTAGCCAGTTCTAATTTATGATACAAGTCATAAACAATAACACCTTCAGAATCAACAATTCTGGTCTCAACACTCTCTTCGCTTCCATCCCTAAGACCAGCCCTTCTCTTTCACTTTGTTGCCGAAGCACGCCTGGAATGACCATTTCATGGTTTAGGCTAGGATTTTACAGATTGATCTCTCGAATCAAAAGTACTCCCATGCAGTGCATTATTTAGGGTCTAGACTCATTTCTCACCCACACACCTAAAATTACCAAAATCAGCAGAAACGGTTTTCGCCCACAAACACAACTCTATTGATTCTTTAAAATAAGATATCTCAAGTCATATGCAAAGGCTCTTCTGTTTAAGCTAATAAACTCCTTTGCCTGGTTAGATCAATCTATCCAATAACTACCGAAGCAGACAAGTTTAGATTCAATCAATCGATATAAATTCCAACAAGAAACTATAAAGTAATGCCGATATCACGCAACTAATCAATCGATTAAATCCAATTCTAGTTGGATCCCAGTCAATCAAGGTTTGTGCAACACAAAGATATGATAAACCAATAAGAAATCTTTTTCATCTTCTTTAATCTTCAATTAAAACCTGCACAACACCACTTGAATCTCTTCTGATAAATCACACATAGAACGGAGTCGGTTAACAATGGATTATCACAAGATGTATTTAGATCTACAAACAGTTCTAAAGATCCCGTCGATACTTCGATCTAGTTTGAGTGAATCTTATATCAGAAGAGAAGATTCTATGGAATAAACGAACTAGGTGCAATCATAGTTTCTTCAACCATTATTCAATAGAAAACTAATAACACTGCAATTATCTAGTTTTCCACCAACGATACTCGTAGAGCTTCTTGATCCCATAGAAGTCTTTAAACGAGCGGTTGTAAGAGATTTCGCCTAATTAAGGTACTTTCGTCTCCGATTAAACGGCTCCACCAGAAACAACAAAAAGATGAAGTTTGCATGGATCTTAGGATAGTATGTAAGAAATGCAAACTTAGGTATTTATAGACCAATGAAGTTTGGACACCAAGGAATTTCCAAAACCGAAAGTATTTTCAAGATATGCAATAAATGCCCAATCGGTTTTCATAATTCCAGTAAATGCTTTGTCCAATATTTTCTGAAATCTCTCAATAGAAAATCTTTAATTAGTAAATGCACATTACTATTTTTTCTTCTCTAGAGATATGCATTTAATTGATGGTAATTAAAGCATACAAAACTAACAACCTTAATTAAAAGATTCTTTATTTATTTCGGTAGGGGATCTCCTTGAGTACTAAGGAATATATTTGAACAATAAAAGATAAGAGTTATTGTTCGTGTTCAAAGTATGTTGACATCTCTTGTTTGTAAATCCTCTTTCGTATTTACAATATTGGAATCGATTATACCACACTTCCAAACAAGTTTAGAATTGGTTCATCTGTATTCCAAGACAACTATGTGATTGATCAAATATCAAATCACATCCATGGGTTTAATCGGTTATACCAATCACTGGGATCGGTTATACCCTAATATGGAAGCACTTGTGATCGGTCACACAAGTTACCAGGACCGATTGCATTAGTTACAAGGACCGGTTACCATATGCACATGGTATTGCTTGTGATCGATCACACCAGTCACTAATATCGGTTACACCAATTACCAGGATAGGCTACACCAATTATTAGGACCGGTTACACCAATTATAAGGATCGGTTACACAATTCTCTGTGATTGGTCACACCAATTACTAGGATCGGTCACACCAATTAAAAATATCGATCATACCATCTCGGGTGATTACTTAGGATCGGTTACACTAATTAAACAAAACTAGTCATACCAAATCATAAGTCAGGCATTGTGATTAGTTGTACTAAGATACATAACAAAGTTACGATCGTTCTACCATCTCACACATATTGGTAATCCAAATATTTGCAATGAATAGCCGTAGCAATAAGCCTAGTGATTTCCTTTTGATTCATAAAACAAGTTCATGAATGTACTTCCTTTAAACAAATGTAAAATATTGTTTCCTAGGATGAAATCTTCATCTTTACCCATTAACATAATCATAACAACATTCATAAGATTATCGATGTCATATCTAAGAAGTTCAAAAGATAAGAGTTCAACTTCGTAGTCTAGTTCCCTAATACTATGATTATATTATCATGTCTCACTACTAGAGTAATATATCCATACAAAGCTTCACAGTTATATTTTCAATATAGCACGACTTGAAATATACGTTAGGAATGAAACAGTACAAGTCAATATTACTAACCTCAAGAGGAAGGATGATGTCGTTGTTGTAGCTCGTTACTTCTTCACGTTCTTCGGGTCTTCGAGTAATACTTGTATGTCTGAACATTCCTAGACTTTCTAGTCTAACCTAAACGAAGTTGTCTCTAGTATATAATCAAGTCACTCTTAGATGAGTTTTGACTCACTAAAATATGACAACCAAACTTGACATACCTACGCTTGGTGGGTTCAACCGAGCTATTCTCTAACACAAACAAATCATATGGATAGATTAAGGAGGTGGATATATACCAAAATATTTTTTTTTCGATACTGTCTAAAGTGAACGATATTTCATGTATATGTCTGAAGGCCGCTGCCAAGATGAACCTATGAATTCTAATGGACCGAGATACCGGTCTGAACTAATATCAACACAACTTTCATATACAAGGGAACCAATGGTCGATAATCCTAATTTTAGATCAACTCAGCTGGCATATACAAGGGAACCAATGGTCGATTATATTGAACAATAATCATTTTTTATTTTATTTTTTGGAAACTAACAACATGATTAGATCTTGCGGATCCAAGAGCATGCTTCTTGTTAGCAAATTACATGGTAATTCTCATGGATCCTGTATTGCACGCTTGTTTAGGCGACAGAGACAACACACACATATTGTTATCCAAGTGTTAATCTATTTTTATTATATTTTTATTCCGATTAGTATGATTGGCCTGGTCTTTTTATTTTCTAAATGGTAACTCAATCACTCTATTCCATCCCAGCGGTGGTAATAATTCGATGCATGTGTCCCACCAAATCACTTAGAGAAACGTATATTTTTTCAAAAAAATAAAATAAAAAAAGGATTCAACGAGATATGGCGAAACTATCATGTTATTTCTAAAACCTGAACTATGTGAATAGACTCTATTTTTGGTTTCTTCAACTCCTACAATAAAAATACTTCCATCCACTTAGATTGTTTAGTGCTATCCTTAATTGGCACAAATTTCTAGACTATGGAGTTTAATAATGCAACTAAAAAGTTTCTCCGATATCGCCAAAGGTAAATCTAACATTGTCCTCAATGTTCTAAAGATGGAACTACAAGCATAAACAAAGAAAAAATGTTACCACTTGAAGAAAAAGAAATAAAGAAATATATTATCGTATTGCATGAGCATGGTTACCTCCCAAGAACTGATAAGTTCAAAATATTCAACCAGACTAAGAAAGGATTAGTCACCTCATATAATATATTAATATCTGGAACAAACTTTGGATCGTCAAAACTAAATACAGCTGACACAAGTAAAATGGTAGAGGCATATAGTTGGTATCATCACCTAAGTAAACCACATCAACCAGAGGATGGGTATCTAACAACTGAACTTCTCTATGAAGATACTCTTGTGAAATGGTAGAGGCATATAGTTGAAGTCCGCCCTCAAAGTTAGAATTTTGGATGTCTCTAAACTAGTCACAAGATTCCTAATTTCTAGATCACCAGGTTCCGAAAAAGAGTCAATTGCTTTTTCTAAGTTATAATCAGGTGGTTCATCCTCTAAATGCATCTAATGCATACAAACTGTAGGACTTATATGCTTCATATTCGCTATGGTCTACCCTAAAGGTTCCTTATTATCTTGAAGCACGGTCACTGACCTACTCTTATGATCACTATCCAAATCGAAAGATATAGTCACAGGTAAAGTCTTAGGTGGGGCTAAAAATGCATAATTAGGGTCCAACTTAGGAGGCTCTTCTAAACAAAGGCTTAAGGTAAACTCAGAAGCTAGTAATGGTTCGAACCTAGCTTTTCATGTATCAGTATCTAACATAGGAATAAAATCAAATAGAGCATTTACTTGTTCAATATTGCTATCATCGTCGAAATCCCAGATAAAATGGGAGAGACAACTCTCTAGTGGATCCTCTGATTCAATATTTGGTAATGACTCCCGAAATAAGGTTCCCATCATGTTCACCTCTTCAATGCACATGTCATCTAACTCACAAGGTACCTTACTAACATTAAAAATAATCAGTTCAATAGTCATATTACCAAAGGATATATTCATGATACCATTTCGACAGTTAATGGTTGCATTAGATGTAGGTAAAAATGGGCGACCTAATATCACAAGTATCTGATTCTCTGGGTCAGGGACATGTTGTGTATCTAGGACTACGAAATACACATGATAAATAAACTTCTTGACCTCAATAAGAACACCCTCTATCACACCACGAGGAACTTTAACATACCTATCATATAACTGCAGTGTTTTCTTGGTTGGTTTCAATTCACCAAATCTTAGTTGTAAGTACACGTGGTACGGAAGTAAGTTCACACTGGCTTCTAAGTCAAGTAAAGATTTCTCTACCCTATGTTTTCCTATTGTGCAAGCAATGGTAGGGGAACATGGGTCTTTATAATTAGGAGTTGTGGTGTTCTAAATGATCAAACTTACATAACTATCTAAATAGGCTTTTTTAGGGACACTAAGCTTTCGCTTTCTCGTACACGTATCCTTGAGGAATTTGGCATAAACCGGAAGTTGCATAATTGCTTCTAGTAACAGAAGGTTTATGGTTACTTTCTTAGAAACATCAATTATGTCTCTATAGTTGGATTAATTCTTTGTTGGTACTAATAGCTGTGGAAATAGGGCTCTAGGCGTGAAATAAGGCTTCCTGGGAACCGAATTGGCATCATCAGAGATTTTATCAGTATTCTCAGTTATGGATGGTCCTGAGGGGTGAACTACAGTATGCTCACTATCGGGCATGGTTACCTTAGTGTTTACGATCTACCACTCCTAAGGATTCTAATAGCATCCAATTGATGTGATGGCTTCCCACCTACTTCATGAAATCCTCAAGGATTGGGTTGTGTTTGACTAAGAAACCTTCCCCTTTCTCTCAAAGACTAATTTATCAAACTAACCTGGGTTTTTAACTCGGAAATAGCCTGAAAATTAACATGGTCTATATGTTTACTTTTTCAATGCCTTGTGAAAGCGATTGGTGAATCTTTTCAGTGTTTCGAGTAAACGATGAGAGGGTTTCTTCTAAGCTCGTGACCTTCTTATCTGGAGGGTTCTGAAATTGTGTTGGTCTTGAAGGATTCTTAGTATAGACAAAACCTGGGGAAGCATTAGAATTACTAAATTGACCTTGATTCTGACCCTTAGACATGAAAGGTTCAGATGGTTTCTCCACCAGGATTGTAAGTATCTGAATATGGATCAAACTCTTAATGGTTATCGAATATAGTATTATTATAGAGAGCATTGGATTGCTCTTAAATAGTCTGGCCTTCCCAAAAAAGGCTCTTTTCTACCACTAGTGTGACCCAATTTTAGAGCTTCTGACCTTTTTGCTATAACAACAATTTTGGCATCTGATTCAAAGTTTCTTCTATTCTATTAACTTTTCCTCTGCCTAGAAGATTTTTTCTGGGGTTCCCTACTATTTTCCTATTGCTGGGTTTTCTTGGCCAATTTTATTCAAAAACTTCATCGCTACATCAACAATTTGATTTTCAAATCCACCAGTGCACTGATACTCAACCATGGTTGTTGTCGAATAATTTAAACCCTCATAAAGGATCTGAACTAGCCTAAAATTTTCTAAACCATGATGAGGACATTGGGCTAATAAATCATTGAATCTTTCCAAATACCTATACAACGATTCTTCCTCTTGCTGGGCAAATGTGCAGATTTGCGTCCTAATAGACGATATTTTGTGCCTAGGGAAAAACTTATTGAAAAAAAGCAGATGTAAGTTATTCATAAGTTTCAATTGACTTAGAAGTCAAACTATAGATCCAAGATTTGGCTTTATCTCTCTGAGGGAAAAAGGGAATAACCTAAGTTTCAACGCACCATCATCTAGGCCTATAATTCTTAGGTGATCGTTGTAGTATGCGTCAAAAATAAATTTACTTTCTTACTATTCAAAATATATAATATAACAAGGGCAAGAAAGATAGTTACCACAGAGCGGTCTTAGGTTGTCAAGTTGTTTCGGTTTCCTATAAATAAAAATGGGGGGTTTTCTATTTTTTAATAAAGCAAACTAAAATAAAAGCAAATACAGAAATAAACAAGCAAATCAAATATGTGAAAGTATTGGTTAAGGATTTCGTTTTCATTCACTAACATGCTCTTGTCATAGTAACTAGAATTGATATTTAATCTCTCATTATCAATAGCCCTAGGATACCTTGATCGCAAGAATATCTCGTTGATTTCCTCTTATCATCAACAAACACATTAAAAGATGCGAATATGAATTCTATCTAAGAGAACAACCTAACATGTAAAAGCACTAATCAAGTTTAATTCCCTAGATGCATTAAGTTCTATGAAATCAGGTCAATCAAAGCAATCGAACGTGTAAAAGCACTAATCCGGTTTAACAAAGGTTATGGTTCACATATAATTACAAGGATGCATCACTACAAGCTATAACCATATTTACGCTACTTGTAATCAGGAATTTATCACTTTTGCGTATAATAAATCTTTTTTTTTTAAAGCAAGAGTATAACTACTCTTTAGATTTTATTTAAGCTCAAAAAAGAGAAGGAGGGGCGTTATTACCTCCAAACAGAAAACGGAGAGAGAAACAAAATCGGGAAAAAGAACAAAGAAAAACCCAAAAAATAAACAAGATTACATATTGCGAAAGAGGTATAACGGTATAGTAGAGTTGTCTATTCCAATATTCCGTCTTGTAAAATCAGGCGCAAACGTCCACCAACGCGATTCAACCGTAGCTCCATGTTTTGCCAATAGGTCAGCTACCGCATTTCCTTCTCGAAAAATATGCGTACAGATTAGCTGTATCGAAGTAGCATACTTCAAGCAGTTTTCCCAGTGAGTCAATAGCATCCAAGGAACCAAATCCGGCTGAATGATAGCTTGTAATACAAAAGTAGAATCACACTCCAACCAAAGCCTGGTGATTCCTTTTGCACGAGCCAAGCGCAAAGCGTAGATAGATCCCCACAGCTCAGCTAGCACTGAGTTACTCCTCCCTAAATTTTGCGCCAAGCAGCCTCTGACCAGACCCTTTGAGTCTCTTAGTATCACACCACAACCAGAAGGGCCTAGATTTCCAAAAGAGCAGCCATCAATGTTCGCTTTAAACCAACTCGGCGCCGGAGGCATCCATTTGACCACAATAGCTTTAGGCATTTTTGGAGTAATTCGCTTGACTTCTAGGAAATCAAGAACCATTTTGTCCTCCGAAGTGTAATAAGAACACCTACCACTGTGTCTACTGGACTCCACAATTAGAGTTATCAACTTAGTGATAGCCTGATTAGCATTAGTGAATCAATGTTCGAACCTGATGTTGTTTCGACAGAACCAAATCAGCAGATGCAGCTCGCCACAGCTATCCATAGGAGGTTCTTTATTTGTGAGCAGCCTGCAAAACATCTGACAAAAGCGAAAATTGATTGAACATTTGTACAGTTTATAGGATGGCGGAAGACCTGCATAATCCAGTTCCATAGATATCTTGCAAAAAAGCATTCAAAGAATAGATGCGTCTGGGTTTCCCCATATCGCGGAGTAGGGCAAAGATTGCAATAGTTTACTGTATCCGCTTCGTAGAACATTATATTGTCATCCAAAGATATTCTATTATGCATTAGTTTCCAAACAGTGCAAGCACGCCTTGGAGGAACCTTTATTGACCATAAATCCTTGAAATCATCATTTTCCACTTGCCTTGGTCTGTGAAAATCATAAGCATCTTTCATATTAATATCACCCGAATCAGTACCCATCCAAACCTGTTTATCCTCTCTGTGATCAGCAAACGAAGTTTCTCTTATTATCTGCCTAATTTCCCCTGTCAGCTCCGGCATGTAGTTAGGAAAATTCCACTGACCCTGTACTATAATCTCCTCCACAGAGTTCTGCAGATTTAAATTATCTAAGATAAAAAAATCAGCAATGGACGAGTCCATATTAGATACCCAAATGTCATTCCAGAAATATATGTTCCTACCATTCCCAACTAGCCACAACGTGTTTCCTTAATAATATTCCACTATGCTTTGAAACCATGCCAGATAGAATATATCTAATAAGCAGCTCCTGCAAAACGGATGTTAATGAAGTTTCCAAAATCAGATTGCTCTGTCATGATCTTCCAAGTCATTTTCATTAGAGATGCATCGTTCAAGCTCTTCATTGACTTAATACCTAGACCCCCCTCATTCACATGCCGGAAAACCTTATTTAACGCCACTGTATTGTGATGAAGTATGTTGATGTCCCCAGACCAGATGAAGTTTCTTGACCACCTCTCTATAGTATTGATATAACTCACAGGCCATCTGTAAATATGGAAGCCATAGAAAGCAGAACTTACAATCAGCGAGTTAACCAGCTCCACCATGCCCATCATAGATAATGATTTACCTTTACAAGACGCGAATTTTACCTTAATTCTATCTATAATCTCTCGAAAATGAGCATCTCTTGGTTTGCCTCTAAATATTGGAACCCCCAAATATTTAAACAGGAAGGTACCCATCGGAATATGCAGAGAGTGAGCAACCATAGAGATTCTATCGTAAACATGCTTACTTGAGTAGATATTACATTTTGCCGGACTGATAAATTGGCCCGAGCTCTTGACATATTCCTCAAAAATCCTCATTAGAGCCATGATGTCCCGCTTCGTTCCCCTGCAGAACACCATTATGTCATCAGCATACAGCACATGAGAAGGATACACCATACCTCTTGGCGAGGAAATAGAATACACCTTGCCCATCTTAAAAGCATTTGAGATTGCATTGCTCAGTACATCTTCCGCCAAGCAGAACAAAATCGGAGACAGCGGGTCTCCCTGACGCACACCTCTGTTGCAGCTAAAGTAACCGGTAGCGTTACCATTAATTACAATGGACAACCTAGCAGATTGCAGAATGGAGTTAATCCACCCCACAAACGTATCACCAAACCCATACCCCTTCAGCGTTCGCAGAAAAAAATCCCAGTTGAGAGTATCGAACGCCTTCCGAATGTCGAATTTTAGTGCAACATTACCTCCAAAGAATTTGTAGTGTAGCATGTTGATTGCCTCTGAAGTAGTTCCAATGCAGTCAAATATATTCCTTCCTTTGATAAAATCTCTCTACTGAGGCGAGATAAACTTGGAGACTATCGGGCCCAGCCTGGTTGTTAAAATCTTGCCAATAATCTTGAAATAAAAGTTACTAAGCGCAATCGGTCTAAATTTCTCAATCTCATCAGCACCAGGCACTTTTGGGATGATAATAACATGTGTTGGGTTTGCATTAGGGATCAGCCAAACATTCCGAAAAAATAATTGGACGGAGTTAGTGACATCCATACCAACTATATCCCAGAAAGTCTTGAAAAAAATACCTCTGAAGCCATCCGGACCAGGAGCTCCTTTTGCGTTCATATTGTCTACCGCCTCTTTAATTTCCAGGTTGTCTGGAATAGCCGTTAGTTTGGTGTTATCCTCTATTGACACAGATCTTTTGATGTTTCTGGTGATGAAGTCTATGGAAACATTCACACTATCATTAGCATAAAGATTCTGAAAATAAGAGACCACATGATTTGAGACTTCCTCATAAGAGGTCAGTAACTCATTATTATCCTTCAGATGAGTAATTTTGTTAGTTGCATCTCTTATCTTCACATAGGTGTGGAAGAATTTAGTGCACGCATCACCATCTTTTACCCAATTGAGCCTTGATTTGTCACTACAGAAGTCTTTCTGAATTTTCAAAGCATCAACCAGATTGTTCGAAGCATCCACCTCTACCAAGTGCAAATTGTCCGAGTAACCCTCATCCCCAATTCACTTCTGAATGTTTTCTAGCGCCATCGTAGCCCCGTTAATGTTTAGCTGAATATGTCCAAAGACTTCCCTGTTCTAACACCGAAGCACTGATTTCAAAGTCTTTAACTTTTGAATTAGCACATACATTGGGCAGCCAAAGAACTGATGTTGCCAAGTATTTATCACCACATTCCGAAGACCCTGATGATTCAACCACGTGCTTTGGAATTTAAAAGAAGAAGGAAAGGTCTTGTCTCCCTTATACGCCTCAAACAATAAGGGGCGGTGATCAGATTTAACTCTAGCCAGTGAGCTGCAAACCGTCGAATTCCAAGCCAAAAGCCATTGTTTATTGCAAATATCTCTATCCAGACGAAGCTCCGTGTGATATCTTCCTTTTTGACCATTAGTCCAAGTGAAAGGAGCCTCTTTTGTATCCAGGTGATGAAGATTATTATTCTCCGAAAAGGCCAAGAAGTTCTCAAAGGAGGCGTGCCACTTGACTTTTCATGAGCCCCCAAAACCACATTGAAGTCCCCAATGATACACCAAGGACCACTCAGTCTATTCATCAAACTGGTCAGATCATGCCAGAGCTCTCTACGGGATAGGTATGTTGTTGAAGCGTAAACCCCAGCCACATAAAAAACCATGTCACCCACCGTATCCTTGCAAGATATCATCTTCCTTGAATTTTCCACTACATCGATTTTGATATGCTTGGCACATAGACACCAAAGATTAGGTCTCTGCGCGCCTCTATCATTCACCGCTACTAGCTTCAAATCAAGATTAGTCCAGAATTTAATAGGAATAGAAGAAAAATTAATCCATGGTTCAGCGATAAAAACTATATCCGGCGAAAATTTACGACAATAGTTGTAGAACACTAGCTGCGTGTCATCATTGCCAAAAACACGCAGGTTCCAGTAGAGTGTTCTCATTGAGAAAGGTTGGTGATGTTCCTTGGCCTCATATTCCAAGATATAGATTGCGATTCCGACATTTCCATTTTTTCGCTTTGTCTCGAGCACGTTTCTTCTGAGATTTTGTTAGGACCACTTCGAAAGGTTCGTCAGCGACTTCTGTAGTGGATACACTTCCGTTATCATCTACCAGCAAAATTGGTTTATCAGACTGAGTATGTTCACCAGACTGAGCTTGTTCGCCAGGCAGATCATGTTCCCCAGATTGAGCATGGTCACCAAACTGAGCACGTTCCCCAGACAGAGCATGTTCACCATACTGAGTATGTTCACCAGATGTTGGTGGAATATCATTTGTATGTTCTTCACCTGCATTTATTTCCTTTTCGCATTGAGGTTCTTCCGGAGCATCTAAATCTGCCTTCTCGTTATCCTGCGTAACCCCGTTAGCATCGTTAGATGGTTCATTTTGTAGGGGACTCTTATGAGAATTCCCACTTTTCTCCCCTGTAACATTTTTCTTCATTGCATTTTTAGCTTTCATTTGATTTCCAACCATGTTGTTCACCTCATTGACTGTATCCTTTTTTTGTTTCTTCTTTTTGCACAGCCCTTCCTCATGACCAATTATTTTACAGAATGCACAATATGATGGTCTTTTTTCATGATCAAATTTTGCAGAAAAATAATACCCATTTCTCTCAACTCAAGCTTCATATATTATAGGTTCTGCTAGATTAATTTCTACCAGGACTCTTGCGTATAGACCAAAGGTTCTATTTAACGTCGCCTTATCAACATACAGGGGATAACCTTATGTACTGGAGATCTCAGAAAGAGTTTTTGATCGCCAATATTCATAGCTTAAATTATAAATTCCTACCCAAACCTGTGCCAGGGATTGGTTTTGCTTATATGGATTAAAATCAGGAATCCATTTTCTTAAATGAACGATACCCGGCTTGATATTGCAGGGTCCTACTGAACGAACATAAGTAACGTCTTCTTCACATGAGAAAGTAAAACAGAAGAAACCCTTACCTAGAGGGGAGATCCTCCAAGGTTTGATGTTCCATAACTGGTTCAGCTTGTCATGTATCTATGTCATCTTCATTGGGGTCGGACCCTTTGGCATCACCAATCTACCAATTAAAAAAATTCTACAGTCTTGCACCCCCTTTTGATATTCATCCTCAGAAATACGGATCGATACCTGAGATCCATTAAAGCACGGTTTTGCCAATTTTGCCGGATCAAAATCTAATGATTTGATAGCTGACACAATACTGGCATATGACCTATTTCCCGGATCCTCCTTATTGTGTACTTGATTCTTATTTGAGTCGATCTGTTGTTCCTTAACATCTAGGAAATTCCAAGAACAGATCGCGTTTAGTTGATGTGTATTTTTAGTAGAAGTAGAATGAGTAATCACCATTTAATTCAAAATTATAATAAGCCGCTGATTTATCCGCAAATCATTCGGATTAACCTTAATTAATGATTAGAAGTAAACAAAAACCAAGATCAAAAGAAAAATATTTCTCCGATTCCGTCGCCGAGTTGCAGAGAGTGACTCCCAACCAAAATCATTCCTTGCATGTAATAAATCCAAATCTAGCAATAGAGATGAAAACAAACTCAACCCATTCGCGACTCGATCAAACAAGCATTCAAATCATACATGGCGATATTTTTAGTGAATCATAATCGATAATATTGAGACAAACCTAATATATTGAATCAAAGAAGCATACTTTGTGAAATCCAACTAATCCATAACCAACAATAAAAGAATCAAAGAAGAATGGAGTTCATAACGAGAAGGAAAAGAAGACCTATCATGTTTCTAAACCTTAGAACAAAAGCAGAAGATAAGATTCCCTCCCAACCCATTTGATGCATACCAACATCAACTCTCATTGCAACGCAGTTCACACAGATTTAACAGCACCACCATCTCAGACTTAACAGGTTAAACCAATAACATCACAACCTGCGATCGCTTGTATCATCTGTACCCATTTAAGTTCTTATCTCCCAGTAACAACACCAACTATCATCACTAGTACCTACAACAACTTGAATTACAGCTCAATTCACCACTGCCGCAGTCTTGACAGCAACAACTCATATGACTCCATCTCTATCTCAATTCCAAGTCACATGCACCATCCATTGTCATATCCCATTGCATCCATTCATTGTCTCAGTCCATTGCAGTAGCATAACAGTAATACTGCATTCTTCCTTGTGAACTCAACTGCATCACCAGAACCAACAACACTAGCCACCAGAACAACATCATTTCTGAGACCCATTTTTCTAGACCTGAACTCCTCATTCTCAGCCAAGTCTGAATTATAGACTCATCCATACAAACCCATCTTCTATAGCTCAACCATCTTCCTACATTGACAGAAGTCAGAAACCCATTTGTTTTTCGTCAGCTATTCAAACTCCACAGACCATGGAATTCCTTGGCAACAGCTGGTGTCGCAACAAGATATCTGGTTTTGACATTGTGAAGAACTGGTAAGTCTGGAATTTTCTCAAACACATTGCCTGCAACTTCTGGTGGTGAAGAAGATATGAATATGTTGTTGATTTAATCCTCATTCTATATCCTTCCCTGTAAAACATACAGAACCCATTCATTCAAATCATTTCAAAACTCAAAATCTCTTCTTTAATCTCTCCATTCTTCCACAACCAATCAATGGCAGTACATCACTTCTTCTTGTTTGTCGGCCATTCTCTGTTTGAACTAAACCCAGAACTTCCACAATTTCGATACCCTGAGCTCTGTATCCTTCTTGCACTTGAATTCTGTCCAAACCCATTGTTCCTTCGCCTCTCAAATCAATCAAATACCCCCAAAATATTCCCATAAGATGGACAGTAACAGCGTCAGTTCCATTAATTTTCCGACACAGAGATACAGCCAGAAAAACCCCCGAGCTTTCTTCTTGTTGGCTTCAGATAAGACTCTCAACCCTTGGCAGACCTAGGTACATGGTTGGAGTAGCTAGGGGAACTTGGTAGCAGTGAGACCGATGCAAGACTGATGTGTGAATAATTTGCCCGACCTGGTTCTTTTGATTTGTGAATTATAGAATGATGGTGGCCCTTAGCAGAACTAGGTTGTTCGTCAGTAGACTGCAATTGTATTTCACTGCCTGCCTTGAGACAATGGTGTTAGCTCCAGTAATCTCTATTTCCAGCGCATTGTAGACTCATTTGCTATGATTCGGGTCCATTGAATCTTGAGCTCGCCAAATAATGAATTAAGCTTTGATTTCCATTATTTTTCGTCACATGACTCCATAGTACCTACAAAATGTAAAATAAGCGTAATATACAAAAAATACAAGAGAAATTTCCAAGAAAGGCATAAGAAATTGACATTCAAAAGATATACTTTAGGCACCAATCATTAGGGCACTACAAATTTCCTCAAAATCCCTAACATCGAAATAGGGGTTTTCATTTTCCTTCCCTAAAAAGATTGGGAGCATTTGTATGATCCCAGGTTTTAGTTCATAATTTGTCTTCGTTTCAGCTAACTTGATACATGGAGGACGAGTAGTCCTAGTTGGATTAAAAAAAGCTTTCAAAGTTGTCATTTCTGGCGCTATCAGAGTATTAGGGGTTCCCTCCTCAGTAAAAGACGGACGTTGAAAACTAGACTTTCCAAAATCAGAGGTCTCTAGATTAAGATATTTAAGATCCTTGTTTCCTAAAATAGAACCACTATATTTTTCAATAACAAACCGACCTACAACGTCTCTCTTACGTTCTGGCATACAAGAATTCAGCAAAAAATCATGCACATGCAAATGTTGGGGTTCACTAATTCAGGTAAGCTTGGGTTACCATAGAAAAATATACCTAAAGAGGTATGAGGCTGAGGTTTGTGTAATTTCAGCTGGTAACTCCCATAAGGCGCACGGTACGGGTTCATCTTACTATTCCACGAGTTTTCCCGAACTCGGTGATTTTGACGAAGGTGTAATTGGTGTGTGCACATGTATTTTTGTATTTTTGAAGCCTCGACGCAAAATAAAACCCATTGACAGGGGATTCATAGGTGGATAGAGTTTTACCTCCCATACCAAACGGGCGACGAAGCGGTTGTAGTCGACTCAGGCCACCGACTCCTATGTCAGTGTACGAACCTGGGGGACGAGACAATATCATAACTCTAGTCCTTCCCTGCAGCAGTTTTTATTCAATACTACCCTTCTGTGGGGTTTAAAAATAAAAATAATATACAAGAATGTCCCAAAGAGAGAAAAGAAAAATTACAAAAATAATAATAAACCCTAATACAAATTTCTACAAAGAAAATAGTCAAAAAAAAAAAAACTAATATAAATAAAGTCATCTTCTCCACTGGTTTTGGACTCCTCTTTCGTTCCTTTTCTGGCCTCGCTTTTCTTTTTTAGCACGTTTTCTCTTTTTCTTTAGCTTAGCTCCAAATCTGAAAAAAAAATTAAAAAATACCCAAAACACATAAAAAATAAATAATAAAAGTAAAAATAAAAACTAATCCTAGAAACAAAAATAAATATAAAATCCTAAAAACAAGTCCGCTTCAATGGCGCCAAAATTGATGTGCTGTAGAAAGTTGTAATAATAGGTTCGTTTCTCAAACTTATGAAGGATGATTTTTAGACTTACATACAATACTAAAATAGAAAACTCACTAATAATTTTAGCAAACTCAGACAAAGATGATATCAATATTAAAAGAACACTAAGGCTAAGATTCCACTATTTTCCAAGTTCAAAGTGATTAAATCCAATGTTTATAATTATGCAATTTTTGAGTTTAATTTGATTATAAAATATTGCAACAAGTAGATTTTCTGAATAACAAGTATAAATCGAAAGCATATAACATCAAAAACCTAGGGCTAAGTATGCTATATCAAAAGAAATCACAATTGCTTAACAAAAATCATTCAATCAATTTTCAATCAAGGAAAAAAATCATAAAATAATTGCAATAAATAAGAATATACCATTTTTATTGGAAAAACAGCTTCCTCTGTCTCCTCAGCAAAGGGTTTTAGCTCCTCATATTAATCATGTCTTTAAAATACATGTTTATATCTCAAAAGTTGATTAAAAGAGGTAAAAATTATAAAGTAGGGAGTTTGCAACTCTGTCTTGGCGTAGCAAACTGACTGTTACAAAGGTTCATTATAGTAGTGTTACAAACTGAGACATTGTTCCTATTTGCAACGCTTGTTCTTCAGCAGTAACAGCAGAAGAACTGAGTTCCTGTAACCCTCGATTTCTTCCTTTGTAACTCTTTAAACTTCTCCAAACTTTGCATACCTCTTCCTTGGACCCTCTGCTCCTTAAATATACTTCACAGGGTGATTAAATCTCCTCTCAATTACGTATCTTCCCCGATATTTCTTTCCTCTTTTTCACAACAATAATTCTTCGTGGTTTATTTTCTTCTCTTATTTACGTGTCTGAATCTTCCAGAATCCCCTATCTTTGGTAACTAACTCTAACAGGGATTATATACTCCAACTCTCCACGTAACTTCCATATTTGTAATCGGTAGAAATACCCGAAACTTTCCTCCACTATTTAACATATCAGTCGATGATCTGGCCCAAGTTAGCTCAATAAAATACATATACTTGGCCTGTTTGACTTAACCAAGTCCTGCCAATGAATTTATGCGATTGAATCTCCTCCAAACCTCCCTCAAATTCAAATCCAAAATATGTTCTTCACTGTCGATGTTTCCCGCCCAAAAAATAATAATTTGAATTTTTGATGATGAAGTGCCCTGATCCAAAATGCAGGCGCCTTTAACAGCTGGGGTGCCGTGAGGGTGCCTTTAATAATTTTCTTGGGTGTCTTTAGTACATCTTCTAGGTGCCTTTAATAATTTTTTTCCGGAGGTTCAAATACCACTTTTTGAGCAAAAGTTTATTTCTCCAAAAATACCTACGAAGACATAAAAAATCGTAATAAGTACAGCAATGGAACACTTACAACATATATAATTGAGATAAATCAGATACCAAAATGTTTCTATCACCTGCGCCATCTGAGAATGAACAACGGGCTTTGGAATGTGGATTCTAGAGGGTTTCCTGATGGAACAGTTGGATCCTTTCTTTTTAAGCCCTTTTATTATGGGCTCTTGCCCCGCTGGAGGATCCCAGGTAGTCACCAGCGGCTCCAAAGGACAAACTTTGGTACCATATTTGAACACATACTTATTCGTCACTACATCAGCTAACTTAACACGACCAGACGCGTGGAATATTTTGAGATCATCATAAACCAACTGTTGGGTAGGGGATACCTCACGCAAAACAAAATTTAGTGCATGTTTGCGAATCTGATCATGATAGCCATGAGCTACCTCAGAAACAACTAAGGGGCGCACTAGGATCGGGTGCTGAAATGAAAAGATAATCGCATGATCACCCAAATGTATTGCCTCTTTGAAAATAAAACGACTGAATCTACCACGAACCACTGGGGTGTCGGAGTCAGACGAAGGCGGATTAGTAAAATGAATCCCTTGATCAAACCCTAGTTGCCAAGTTACGCGGTCTTGAATTATAGGACACCGCCATGAATTTACCAGTGTAAAAACTAGGGAGATATTCAGGCAGCACAGCCATTACTGAGTCAAACTATTATACAGACAAGATTTGCGATGAATATAACATCACACCCTTTAGTGGAGACGTGAAGTCATAATGAGTGCGACCAGAGCAACCATCATGGTAGGAAAAGGTCTTGAAATACTTGGATGTATCCATGAAATCCACAATGTAATAATTAGTTTCCTTTACCTTGCTGCTCCAAAGAACCATCCACGGATAACTATAGATGACAAGATATATGGCAAGTATACCATCTTCCCGGCTAACCTCCTCTTCATAGTGGGCTTCCAATGAGTGAGATGAATGGCCATATTCGATAAGATGCTCTCAAGCCCACACTTGAATGAAAGAGGTAGGGACAAAAGTCTCGACATTATGAATAATATTCACTCGGCGGATATCATAACAAAGCAAATCCATCTGACGATACAAACCTCCCAAGAACATCGGAGCAAGAGGAAAGAAGACACCACATGATATCAACACAACCATCGGCATGAGCTCTCTTTTGATGGTGTCCCAAGGACTGTACTCAAAGACTTCATGGAAAATCCAAAATAGGATAAAAGCTGCCAACTCAACGCGAGGGTTTTTCTATTTTCGAAGAGGAGTTGAAACCTTCCCATCAACTAACCGAGGGGCCCAATACTTGATCCAGAGAGGGAAAAAGGCGTGTATGTTAACTTTGACAAAATATTCAGAAGAGTCGTTAGCTTGTACATACGGAGTGGCTTGGATTTGCAGGGATTCAAAGGCTCGAGCAAAGCTAGCCAATAGACGCTCACCCGCTGGATGTGATGTAGATGAAGCTTTCTTAATCTTTATATCTGAAAAGACGAGGGTACCCAAATATACCTCAACCTAAAACTTTTCCACCTATAATTCCTTTTTCCGAAAGTGATTGTCTATGGACTGAGTCGAGATAATACAACAAATCGTTTCACACTTTGTGTGATCTTCTATGGATACAAGATCGAGACAATACGACAACAAGATAACTTATGTGATTGACTATGGATACAAGATCAAGACAATACAACAATGAAGTATGTTTACTTGATAAATGGTTCGGACTTAACCAAATACAGTAGGATTACTATCAAGTAAATAGGAATTAACGTTTGTGTATTTTACTTTTAATTATAATAAAAATAATTATAATTGTGGAAATAGAAAAGTAAAAGACACATCAAAATTTTGTTAACGAGGAAACCGCAAATGCAGAAAAATCCCGGGACCTTGTCCAGAATTGAATACTCTCATGATTAAGCTCTTATACAACATCAAACCAACTTTGTATAGTTGAGACCAAGCAACTAAACCTATAGTTCACCTAGTTCTGTCTGTATCCCTGCGTCTCCAAATTGTAAATAAGTGTAGATGTGGAAAAACGATTTGCTGGTTTTTTAGGGAAGTGAAAAGTCAACCGTTCGGACGATACTCCTCAACCGAGAAAACTGCTTAACCTAACACGGATACACTGCATCGGAGTGCTTTGGGTTCGAGAGATCAATTTGTAGGACTCATCATGAGTCTATCAACAAGTCTTTTCTAGGACATCTTGAAAATCATGGTAAACAACTTGACTATTTTCAGAAACAGCTGGGCTTTGCTGCTCGAAAAGATCTAGAAACTCTTGAAGGAATTCAAAAAATTGAATCAGAATTTTGGAACCAAGAATCAGAAATTGAAGAAGAACGTCAAAAACACTTGGCCACAAGGAATGTTTTTCCCAATAATTGAGTTGCAAAGAAAAATAGACATCAATGTTTGATTTATTTCAATAATTGTGTAAGGTCTATTTTATGAATAAAACTATCTTATTATGAAAAAAATTATTTGATTTATAATTTTTCTTGTGATAGTTTTTAATTTACATAGTCTGTGCTTGAATGCTTTATTTTATTGCTATGTATGTTTATGTGATGTTTGATTTCGGTTTTACTACCTTGATATTCGATCTCATAATGTTGTGAACCCTTATGGTTTGGGTGACTTTTTGATTTAGCAGGATTAAGTTCTAGCCAATGTTGGTAGGCTTTATCAAATGGCATGAGGGGTTCTGATAGAAACAATATGTGAAAAAGTCACTATATGTTGAATCGTTTGGTTTAGCATAAAATCATATGTGTTTCGGGGGTTTTAAACTTTTGCTTGCAATAGTTAAAAACCGTTTTTCAACCTTTCTCTGGTAAAGGTTGGTTGTTGTTGTTGTTGTTTTTTTTTTTTTTTTGCATAAGGATGACAACATAATGACATTTCGATATCAATTCTCCCAGGAAGAAGATGCAAACATATTGGAGAAGAGGATGCGAAATTTGAGGTAACAATCTTGTTAGTTAATTGTTTTCCTATTTAAGAAAATCCTGATTTTAATGCGTATATTTAATGTTTTTGCTTAACAAAATTTCGGTACAATTGATGATTTATTCCATTATGTGTGTATGGATGTGTGTGTGATTTAATTGGTTCCGGTTAAGAAAAACTATTTGAAAAAGCAGGGGTCTAACAACCACACCCAATATTTCGATTAGCAATCTGTATGGACAACTCCGAGTTACTTTCTAGAGAATAAACTAGACTCAATCAATAGAAAATATCTCAATGAGTTATTATCTCGATCTCTCGATTTGATTTACTCAAGCAAATACAATCTGCGAGTCTTAATCAAAGAGAGATAACTTGGATGGTACCAAAGACCAATATCCAAGTGTCAATCAATTTAAATCAACAACCAATAAGGTCGGATATTCTAATTGATTGAACAACGCACAACCTGTATTATTTCAATTATATAAAAATATAATATGGAAAATAAATAACACATACACCAGAATTTTGTAACGAGGAAACCTCAAATGCAGAAAAACCTCGGGACCTAGTCCAGATTAAACATACACTGTATTAAGCCGCTACAGACACTAGCCTACTACAAATTAACTTCGGTATGGACTGTAGTTGAACCCCAACCAATCTCACACTGATCCAAGGTACAATTATGCTCCTACGCCTCTGATCCTAGAAAGATACTACGCACTTGATTCCCTTAAATTATCTCACCCATAACCAAGAGTTGCTACGACCCAAAGTCTAAGACTTTAATAAACAAATATGTCTCACACATAAAAGTATACAAGATAGATAATTTCGTCTCCCACGAATAAACCTATAAGTTTTGTTCCGTATTTTGATAAATCAAGGTGAACATGAACCAATCAATAAAACCAGACTCATATACCCGAAGAACAACTCAGTTTTATCGATCACCTCACAATAGTCTTAATCAACGCAGCGAAAAAAGATATTGTGGAATCACAAACGATGGGACGAAGATGTTTGTGATTACTTTTATATCCTGCCTATCGGAGATAGAAATCTCAAGCCAATTATTACAATTGTACTCGTACGATAGAAATAGCAAGATCAGATCACACAACTAAAAGAAAAGTAGTATTGGTCTGGCTTCACAATCCCAATGAAGTCTTTAAGCTGTTAACCTGGTTTTAGAAGAAGAAAACCAAAGGTTAAAGGAGAATCGACTCTAGCTTAGCACAACTAGTATCACACAAAATGTGTGGGGATTAGGTTTCCTAGTTGCTAGAGTTCTCCCTTATATAGTCTTTCAAATCAAGGATTGCAATCAATGTTAGCTTAGTAACAAAACATTCAATATTCACCGTTAGATGAAAACCTGATTAGATACAAGCTAATATTTATCAACCGTTAGATCGAAAACATAGCTTGTTATACACACATGTACTTGACGATTTTGGGTTTGTGTAACCATACCCAAACTTGTACATTAGTTGGTTCAACACTAGCTTACCAAATGGATATCCAAATGATAACTTTCATATCAACCATATTCTTCTTCACCATAACTAGTTCAAATTACTCAAATAAACTGGTTAGAGAGTTTTTCAATTGCTATTAGATCTCATGTACTATATAAGACATAATAGAAGCAAAAACGATGTGATTCACTTGAATCGATTCATGAACTATAAATCCACAGTTTGCAATAACATTCCTTAGTTTATTAAGATAAGTTCACAAATATCATTTTTAGACATAACCTACTCAAGTTCGCAGACTGGGTTCGCGGACTTAAGTTTCCATAAGGAGTTCACAAACTCCAGCAGAAATTCTCGGACAAGAACTTCTGCCAGTTCGCGGGATGAGTTCGTACACTAAGTTCGCAGACTGAGTTTGCATACTACTCCGGTTTTACTTGATCAACAAAGTTCGCGAACTTCGGTTCAAGCAATAAGGACTTATACATATATGTGTTACCACAACAATGTTTATATCCGCCAATGTTTATATTGTCTAAACTCTCATTTTAATCATTGAAACATTCTCAGAGGGCGTTATATAGTTGTTATTCACAAACTATTTTTCGTCAGAGCGATTTCCACAATGATTGAAACATAACATGACTTTCGTCACTAGGTAGAGATGAACTTGGATAAAGCGAAAGATTTACCAACACATATTTCGAGAAATAGATAAGCGAGATATACTCATCTCGAAATATCATATGTGTATAATCTTAGTCTATATAGTAATACGACTTTTGTCTCAATATAGGAGATAGAGTATATAGACTTTTGAGTGATAGATAAGTTCAAGTCTCCACATACCTTTTAGTCGATGAAGATCCACTGGTTCCATGAGTAGTCCTTCATCTTGTATGATGATCGCCATGGAGTTCTTGAGCTCAACTACACTTTCTATCCTAGTCCGAGACCTTAGATATAGTAGACTAGAAATCAAGACTTTATAGTTTTGATCACTAACATTGAAAAACATGCTTGAGATATCAACGGATGCGAGTTCGACCGAGCAATGCTCTAACAATCCCCCCCTTGTCAATTTTAGTGGAAAAACTATTAATACATATGGAATACACAAAATATATAAATAAGCTTTGTAGCTCCTATTCCACATGTCTAATCTTCAACAATACTTGAAATCTTCGTCACTTCCAAGTAGTCCAATGATCCCAAAGGTTCTAAGTTTAGCATCATCATTGTTGAAAATCCATAGCTAACATGCGGCGTGGCAACACCCCATGTGAAAAGTTAGAGTAGTGGTGATAGTTGCAAGCGGTTAGAAAGAGAGCATGGATTCGTGAGAACAAGAGTTTCAAGAAACTTCCCTAGTTTATCTCACACGATCACGTGTTCTCCATCTCTCCACAACCTTTTTACCTCCACTACTCACGAGATTGGAATTGCGTATTCTTAAACTAATATAAATAGGTCACTTAGCCTATTCAGAAAACACAACAAGCTTTATCATAAAAAAAAAACTCTTTATTCTTCCTAGTTTTCAATACTCAACACACACAATTCAATATCATTGCCAATTTCTCAAACTTTTCTGCTTTCCTCCCCTAAGAACAACCCATCTTCCTCTCCACCGTGACCGAAGCAGGACGAAACGGCTGCTATCGTGGTTTAGGCTTGTCCTGTCCGATTTTTATTTTCGAACCTAAACAGAAAGTACTACAGCGGTGCATTTGTTTTACCTGGAAGTAACTTTTAGGTACTAACAAGGAGTACATAAAAATATATTGGATCATCCAGGGAAACATCAAAACGTTAACATAGATAAGATTATTCAGATTTTTGGCGTTCTTTGATTTTATGTTTTCACCTTTGTGCACTGTCCAGTTTAATAAGCCCGTCATTATATATATATATATATATATATCATTTACTGACTATGAGTTTGTTTGCTTCAGATGTAAGAAAAAAGAAAACAAAGTAAGAAGTAGGAACAATATCTTTCATTATGCGTAGTGAAGAGAAATTGTTTATTTACTAAAAGATTAGCTATTACTTTAGTATGTTTATTTGAGTTTGTAATTAGACCCCAATTATGAGAAAGTGTGAAGTCTAGATCGGTTGTGATCCGGACATTCCAAACAGAATTTGGAAAGTAGAAGGAAATTTAAGTTCACTTTATGTTGGATATTTTCAATAATAAATCGGTTTTCATTTTTGGTTTGTCGCTACGACGGGGGATGATAAGTGCATTTTGCACATATATTTTGTGTTAATTCCATGCTAGTATTTGTTGGTTTTCCTGCAGATTATTGTGTGTTACGCGTGTTTTCTCTTATTTGTGCGTTATTAGGTGAATAATCCAAAAGAAGTGAATTGGAGCTTAGTTGTGCAATAAAAGAAGCTAGCTAAGAGAGAAGAAGGACCAAAGACCAAATGTAACTCGTTCAAATACAAGATTTCTACTTTTCATCGGGTAGAGGACGACAAGGCGAAGCCAACGGCGAAATACGAATGAAGTTGGAACTAAACTGTCAGTCTTCCAGAAATGACAGTTAAACAAATATTTCTATGGGCACCCTCAATGTACGTTAAGGGACACCTTCATGTTAAGGGGTAGTCAGTTCAAAGGGAACTGCTAAAGGCAGTCCAGTATTCTATTAGGGGGAGGCTGAAATTCAAAATGATGAAAACTCCCGCGTACATTCAGTCTCTTTTGCATGGAACATTTGTTGTTGATGCTCGGTGATGGAACGTACATGCAGTGATGGAAGGGATTATGTTCAAGCTCAGGCAATGAGCCAGGGACAATGGAGCTGAGAGTTCGGGGTTCTCGGTTGGCTGAGATTAATGAGAGCTTGTTGTTTCTCGAGTTCGTGCATGGCTTGAAAGTGAAGCCGGTGAGTTCAGGCGAAGTAATGGCAGGCGTTAGCTGCTGGTTCTCGATGGAGTTGCGGCTCGTGATTGTTCGACGCTGTGGTGCTGGGCAGAAAAGAAACGGAGCTTGGTGCTGCCATGGACGACGAAATGGAGCTGTTCAGCGATGGAACTTGGCAGAGGTGATCGTAATGGTTTATTGGACAGAGTTGGGATGTTGCTGTGGCAGTCTCGAGCATGGAAGAAAATGGATGACGGGAGATGAACCATAACAGTGATATGAAGGAGTTGTTGGAGCTGAAGAACAGTGGGTTGCTGATGGTGGCTTGTCAGGGAAATGGAACTGAGACGAAACGAGGAGGAGCTGAATTATGGTGGCCGCTATGGTGGTGAGCTCGCTGGAAAAATGCAGAGAAGTAAAAGCTCGTAATACTGGTTCATGGAGATATCGGCCATGAAGATGGAGCTGCTCGGTGATGGATATGAAGCTCAGGAGAGAACACGGTACTTTGATGTTGTTGTTGGGTGTTAGCAATGATGAAACAACAAGTTCAGGCATGCATGGCAGTATCGAACTATGGTGATACTCGAGTTTCTGCCGTGTTGTTGATCGGTGCTCAAAGCATGGCATGCTCGGTGTTGGAGGAGCTCAGTTTGGCCGAGCTAGGTGATGACTGCAACGGATGCTCTCTGGAAGAACAATGATGGTTCGTGAGCTGTTGGTGGAGATGGTGACGAAGTCTCGATGCTGTTGATCATCAAATGGCAGTAACAATGACGAGTAGGGACTTGGAAGCTTAAGCAAGAAGTGAGTATGTTACGGTGATGACGAGTGATGATGAGACGCTGACACCATGGATCAAAGTAGCTGGCAATGCTCGAGTAGTGGTAGGGAGAATGCCAGCAAGAGAAGCACTTGAGAAAGGATGGGATGCTGCTCAAAAGAAAGAAATAAAAAAATAACATGAGTGGCGCCGAAAGTGTCATATGCACCAACCGTCCCACAAACCCAACATGCGCAAAGAAAGAAAAATAAAGGAAAGCATATGCACGCTGTGTCGGGTATTTCATCCTATAAATAAGTTCGAATTCTTCTCTCATTGACAGACCCGGCGGGGAGACAATCTCTACACCTCTCTTCCCGCACCTCTCCATATTACACCCCACATCCCATATCCCACACCTCTCCATCCCACACCCCCTTCTACATACTCTTCTTCCATTCCTTCTTCTGTTTTTATTTGTGAGTATTCTTAATTATGAGAGCTAAATTCCTATCTAGGATTAGAGAGGAAATCCTACTATGTGTGCTAATATATTTTGATTATTTTCTATAATAATTCTCTTGGTCCTTATTCTTGATTCGTAACGATAATGATTTTCTTCATGTGTCCTATAATGCTTGATAATTGATTTATATATTCTATGTTAGAGACTAGCATTTTATAGTGAAGAAGATTGTTAATTCTTTGAGAAAAATATTTGCTTGAAAAGATTTATTTTCCGAGACGTATTATTTGTCCTAAACCGTCTTGAGTAATATTGGGAGAGTATTATAGGGAATAGTTATAATCATTTAGTATGTGTAGTAGTGATGGAATCTTGACATCCTAGCCTCCTTAAATTGAATACAAAAATTATATTCAGTATTTCTATTATTTTAGAGTTTATAAAAATCACCATCTTTTGTCTAAAAACCGAATCTTTAAAAAAGTCCGAGAATCAAACCCCCTATACTTACCACTTGTAAAACTGCATCAGTTTTTGGCGCCGTCGACGCGGACTTGCTTTAGGTTAGGTTTTATATTTACTTTTGTAAATATTTTGCTAGTTTATTTTATTTATTTATTATTTTATTAGATTTTACTATTTGGGTATATTCTATTTTTGGTGTGCAGGATATTTGGGATTCAAATTAGAAGTAAAATTTTTGCACCAAACAGGTAAGTATCCAAATTTTATTTTATTTTTATTTTTGTATATATTTATTTTAGGATATATTCTGATTTGTTTAGATATTTTATTTCTTTGTACATAATTAGTCTAGATTTTTTATTTTCTTTGTAAATATTTTTGTTTTCTTTGATTTTACTTGGGTATTTTTCTTGTTCTTTATCTTTATTGTGCAGGTAATATTCTATATTTATTGTGGAATTGCCTACCAAAAGAGAATTTGGAATTCGAAGCGAAAAAAAAAAAAAAATTTGCCAAAGCTTTTGGTGAAAATTTAAAAAGACTTGGGAGTAAAAAGCAAAGCTAAAGGAGCAAAAGAAGAAGATTTTTTTTTTTTACATAAAAAAAAAAGAGTTTATTTTATTTATTTTGTTGATTGTATTAGGATTTCTATATTCTTGTAATTTTCTATTTCTTTTGCATTATATTTTTTTTGGACTTTGGACTTGGACATTCTTTTATTATTTTTTAAAAACCCTACGGAAGGGTAATATTAAATATCAAACTGTTTGCAGAGAAGGACGGTGATTACAATATCACCTCGGCCCCTCGGGTTCGTGCATGACATAGGAGTCGTGGCCCGAGTCGACAACAACGGTTCATCCCCCGTCTGATACGGGAGGTAAGTTTGTCGAAACACTCGTGAATCTCATGTTAGCGAGTTACTGTATTCCTTCAGTTGCATATATGTCGAGGACTTGAATACGGCTGTTTTATTTTCCTAGTAAAGGGAAAGGACTGGCCATACAAGATAAGGGTTCGGATTTCATCACCGTTCTCTTCTTGCCCGCCTTAGGAAAACGATACCTACGCGAACCTAAGCTTTAAAATTTGAAGTAGAACGAGACCTATAAGGTAACGAGCTTAGTAGGAAAGTCGTTCGAAAAATATTGGTTACTCTTAGGCATACTTCGAAATTCATGATGGTTTCTGTAAATTGAATGCGTGACTGCGCCGCCTTGTGATACGGTGAGGCCTTGGGTATCAAAGCTCTAGCATCTTCCCTCGCCTCTATTCAATATACTTTAACTCAGATTGATTCCAGAGGGGTTTGCTCAGATTGTAACGAATTCCCTTTCGAAGGATTAGAAGCTGGTCTAGAAAACAATCTAAGTGGAGCCATCATGCTTTTTGTTTTCTAGAAATCAGTAGGTTTACTGTGGTGGAGTCAGCCTTGTTTGTGATCGAATAGAACTTCCCTTCCTTGTTTGTGTTATTCTATTTATTTTATTTTATTTTTCTTTCTTTAAAAAAAAAAAAAAAAAAAAAAAAAATTATGTCAAGTTGGTATTATAAAGACCAATATAATGATTATCAGACTGAGTATCTAAATGGACATTATCCATACTATAACCATAGTGTGGATAGCAATTGGGACCACTACCGACCTTCTGAAGGTTATGGTTCATACCACGGTGATCCTAATTACTATTCATACGTCCACCAATCATATGAACGGGCAAATGAGCAATATTATAATGAAAGAAATGAGAGTTCTCCATCTTTAGAGGGTTTAATCAAACAATTGGGACCAGTTCCTGATGAATATAAATCTTATTCCATAGAAGATGCACTCAAACAGTATGAATTAACAAGTCTTTATTTACAGGAATCACTTAAGAAGTTGACCAAGAAGTTGACCAAAGCTGTATGTGAATCTGAAATAAGAATGAATAAATTGTGTGAGACTCTTAATAAGCAGGAAGAAAATGCACCTAAGGCTATTGCTCATAATGAATTTGAATTCCAAAATAGTGTTTCCAATCTTACCCTTGATAATACATATAATTATTCACCTAATTTAGAGGATGAGGTTAGATCAGAAAACACTGCATATTTTAACAAGGTTCAACCATTTCAACCATCTTCATATTATTATGATGATGAGGATAGTGTCAATGAAGAATTTGAAATATATAGTCATAGTGACGAGGAAATTGTTACACCAATTGAACCTTATGATGATAATGTTGTTTCTAGTTCAAATCTTAATAATATTGATAATTATTCACCTATTCAAAAGGATGAGGATTTGACTAGAGATACCATAATCTCAGACGGTGTAGTATATCATTGTGACTATGAAGCCGAAGGTGGATTAGAGAAAAGAGTTTATCATGAGACTAGTGTTTTAGAGTCTAGTGATTCAGAAACAATAGTCCCTTCTGAGGATTATAGAAATGTAGAACCACACGATTACAACCTAGAAGAAATAAAAGACCATTTTCCTAAATATGATAATGTAGAAATTAAGGAAAATGTGACTAGTTTATCCAAGGATATAGACAATCCTAGGTTTGGGGGTGAATATCATTCTCCCCGTGGTTTACCCTGGACTCTTACAAAGGTCCCCAACTTGGGATTTGACATATGTGCCTCTACCATCTTAAGGGACTATTTTCATGCACGTTTTCCTGAACCTAGTTATGTTCAAAAAGAAACTCAGTTGATAGAAACCCATCCTCTGGTCGATGTGGTTAATCCGGTCCAAGATACCATAATTGATTTTGTTGTCCCACCAATATTTTATTTACCAGATGTGGGAATATCTCATTTAGAAATGTGTCATTATATAGTTTTTAGAACTAAACCTAATTATTTTAGGAAATTAAAATTGTCACATATTCTTAAGAATGACCACCATTATGGTCAATTGTGTGAGTCAAGTCTGATTGACTTAGAGGATCCTCAATTATTCAGGTTATTATTGTGTGCTTATAAATTTTTCCAGACCTTAGAACCTGATATTTCGGATCTCACTTATGAGGAGGTGCAACCCATGAAAATATTTTATTTAGACCCCTTTATAAAACCTGAACCTGAACCACAACTAGATATAGTTGTCTTAAACAGGAGACTAGGAAAAGGTGTGTTATGTTTATTCTTGGTTTGTTGCAGTTTCCTTTTATCTGTGTTAACACTTTTTGATGCAGATGATCCACAGTTGTTCCGACTATTGCTATATGATTCGAGGTGATTAATTCTTTCTTATGTCTGGCTGAAGACGTTAAACTTAGCACTTCTTGGGAGGTAACCCATGCTCATACAACACGGTAATATCTTTCCTTAACTCTTTCGCTTCCAATGATAACAATTTCTCCTTGTTCATGCTTTTAATTTTATCTTTAGAACATTGAGGACAATGTTAGATTTAAGTGTGGGGGAGTGTTTGGATCTTTTGCATATAGAATTTTTAGCCTTTTTGATTCAAATTTTTCAAAAAAATAAATAAATAAATAATATTATTTGAATAAAACCTCCAACTTATAGAGATTTTAGAGTCACTAGCATACTTCTAGGTATGTTTACATAGAGAGTTCTGACCGACATAACTGAACTTGGAAGTATTAGAGAACTATGTTCGGATTTCTTACGAATTGGAGTGTTAAATAATGGATTTAATCATGCCGGTGATGCAAATTAGGAGCAGAGAGAAATGCATTATTAGAGTTTCTGATCAATCATTAGTGGAGATTACCTATTTTCAAATCAACAGAGGCACCAGACCAGAATTCTTTGTAGCTGACTAAAGAGCTTTCTTTTGAGTGTGTGTCACCATACGTAAATTTCGGGTAGAATGGTGAGCTACCCAACTTCACACTATTTTCAGCACTATTTTTGATCTCTTGAGTGCTAATTTTGTCAATCATGAGGGTGACGTCTATAGATGAAAACCTCCTTCTTGTAGTTTGATTTTCAGTTAGCACCATTCTCTCTCGCCATCAACAGGTCCATAGAAACACATCATCAAAGGAGCGATATCAAAATCTATAAAGAAATTTGAAGACGTTTAAGGTTTTTAAGCAACAATTCAAGGAAGAACAAATTTTATATCTAAGTATGAAGACTTATTTACAAGAGCAGAGAAAATCAAAAAAATGAGAATTATTGAAGTTTATGATACGAAGACAATACAAGTTGTGAAGATCAAAGTGGTTAAGTACTTCTTTCATGGCCATGTTAATTTTATTATTGTAGTTGCAATCTTATTTTAAAAAAAAAATTGATAAAAAAAATAAGAATAAAAATAAAAAATAAAATAAAAAAATATACAAAAAGATTTGCATTAGGATTTATTTCATCAATAAAGCCATGTGGAAGAAAAATCTATAAAGAAGTTTCAAGCAACAAGGAAATAGAGGAAAAGAGTTACAAATTGTCAAAGTTTTATGAAGTTCAAAAGTTTATCATCAACAGTTGAAGACCGAAGACGAAGACCAAAGATGAAGAAGACGAGCCGAAAGAAGACGTTTCTATTGGATGCTGTGAGAGTGGTGTTATCATCAGTGCAATCATATGTGAAGGTGGTAAGTACTCTCATCCTTGTTATAGTGGTTGATTTCCTTTCTTAGAGATCATCAGAAAAAGTCTTTTGTTTCCCACGATTTTGTGGGGTCTCCAGAAATAATTCGGAAGGTTTCCTTCCCACCATTCAACGTGTGTAGGAGTTTTATCTTCATTCCTACCTGCACACATGTGAGACCCATAAAAAAGCTGTCTTATTGAGTGCAATTATCATAAAAACCTTTAAGTGAGGCAGAAGTCGAGGCGAAATGCTTATTGGTCGTTTCTCAAACACGCGTTCTCTCATTATGGTGTGATTATTTCTCACTCAATATTTAAGAATGAGAATAAGTTCTTTGGTATTTCTAACTTCTTGTTACTAGCATGCAGAAACTCTATGTCCTCATAACTCTTTGAATGCTTGGGACGCTGGAACGCTTTGAAGTTGGAGTAGGTTTTGTGGGTATACCTCTGGTAAACCCTCCCGAGACTACAACTCGGCCACTAGGGACACCTAGGGGTTTAAAGGCTTATTGCATACGCTAAATGCAATCGTGATGCCTACGACAGTGAGTTAGGATTTTTAGTTTGCTCGAGGACTAGCAAAAGCCAGTGTGGGGGAATTTGATAAGTGCATTTTGCACATATATTTTGTGTTAATTCCATGCTAGTATTTGTTGGTTTTCCTGCAGATTATTGTGTGTTACGCGTGTTTTCTCTTATTTGTGCGTTATTAGGTGAATAATCCAAAAGAAGTGAATTGGAGCTTAGTTGTGCAATAAAAAAAGCTAGCTAAGAGAGAAGAAGGACCAAAGACCAAATGTAACTCATTCAAATACAAGATTTCTACTTTTCATCGGGTAGAGGACGACAAGGCGAAGCCAACGGCGAAATACGAATGAAGTTGGAACTAAACTGTCAGTCTTCCAGAACCGACAGTTAAACAAATATTTCTATGGGCACCCTCACTGTACGTTAAGGGACACCTTCATGTTAAGGGGTAGTCAGTTCAAAGGGAACTTCTAAAGGCAGTCCAGTATTCTATTAGGGGGAGGCTGAAATTCAAAATGATGAAAACTCCCGCGTACATTCAGTCTCTTTTGCATGGAACATTTGTTGTTGATGCTCGGTGATGGAACGTACATGCAGTGATGGAAGGGATTATGTTCAAGCTCAGGCAATGAGCCAGGGACAATGGAGCTGAGAGTTTGGGGTTCTCGGTTGGCTGAGATTAATGAGAGCTTGCTGTTTCTCGAGTTCGTGCATGGCTTGAAAGTGAAGCCGGTGAGTTCAGGCGAAGTAATGGCAGGCGTTAGCTGCTGGTTCTCGATGGAGTTGCGGCTGGTGATTGTTCGACGTTGTGGTCTTTGGTGAGAAAAAGAAACGGAGCTTGGTGCTGCCATGGACGACGAAATGGAGCTGTTCAGCGATGGAACTTGGCAGAGGTGATCGTAATGGTTTATTGGACAGAGTTGGGATCTCTTTGTGGAAGTCTCGAGCATGGAAGAAAATGGATGACGGGAGATGAACCATAACAGCGATATGAAGGAGCTGTTGGAGCTGAAGAACAGTGGGTTGCTGATGGTAGCTTGTCAGGGAAACGGAACTGAGACGAAACGAGGAGGAGCTGAATTATGGTGGCCGCTATGATGGTGAGCTCGCTGGAAAAATGCAGAGAAGTAAAAGCTCGTAATACTGGTTCATGGAGATATCGGCCATGAAGATGGAGCTGCTCGGTGATGGATATGAAGCTCAGGAGAGAACACGGTACTTTGATGTTGTTGTTGGGTGTTAGCAATGATGAAACAACAAGTTCAGGCATGCATGGCAGTATCGAACTATGGTGATACTCGAGTTTCTGCCGTGTTGTTGATCGGTGCTCAAAGCATGGAATGCTCGGTGTTGGAGGAGCTCAGTTTGGCCGAGCTAGGTGATGACTGCAACGGATGTTCTCTGGAAGAACAATGATGGTTCGTGAGCTGTTGGTGGAGATGGTGACGAAGTCTCGATGCTGTTGATCATCAAATGGCAGTAACAATGACGAGTAGGGACTTGGAAGCTTAAGCAAGAAGTGAGTATGTTACGGTGATGACGAGTGATGATGAGACGCTGACACCATGGATCAAAGTAGCTGGCAATGCTCGAGTAGTGGTAGGGAGAATGCCAGCAAGAGAAGCACTTGAGAAAGGATGGGATGCTTCTCAAAAGAAAGAAATAAAAAAATAACATGAGTGGCGCCGAAAGTGTCATATGCACCAACCGTCCCACAAACCCAACATGCGTAAAGAAAGAAAAATAAAGGAAAGCATATGCACGCTGTGTCGGGTATTTTATCCTATAAATAAGTTCGAATTCTTATCTCATTGACAGACCCGGCGGGGAGACAATCTCTACACCTCTCTTCCCGCACCTCTCCATATTACACCCCACATCCCATATCCCACACCTCTTCATCCCACACCCCCTTCTACATACTCTTCTTCCATTCCTTGTTCGGTTTTTATTTGTGAGTATTCTTAATTATGAGTAGCTAAATTCATATCTAGGATTAGAGAGGAAATCCTACTATGTGTGCTAATATGTTTTGATTATTTTCTATAATAATTCTCTTGGTCCTTATTCTTGATTCGTAACGATAATGATTTTCTTCATGTGTCCTATAATGCTTGATAATTGATTTATATATTCTATGTTAGAGACTAGCATTTTATAGTGAAGAAGATTGTTAATTCTTTGAGAAAAATATTTGCTTGAAAAGATTTATTTTCCGAGACGTATTATTTGTCCTAAACCGTCTTGAGTAATATTGGGAGAGTATTATAGGGAATAGTTATAATCATTTAGTATGTGTAGTAGTGATGGAATCTTGACATCCTAGTCTCCTTAAATTGAATACAAAAATTATATTCAGTATTTCTATTATTTTAGAGTTTATAAAAATCACCATCTTTTGTCTAAAAACCGAATCTTTAAAAAAGTCCGAGAATCAAACCCCCTATACTTACCACTTGTAAAATTGCATCCGGGGAGCGTTATGTGTTGAATAGACACAATGGATGTTAGTTGGAGATGAAGAGACACCTCTAATAGGTGTGATGGTTCATAAAAGACACAACCATTCCCAATAGACACCTTATATGTTTTTTGGAAGAGAAGAGGAATCTCCAACAAGCATAAGTATCCCTATAAGTAGTGAAGGTATTCCCATTCTACACAATCAATTCAATTTGTTTTCTCTCTTTCTAAAGCATCATCAGAAACCTTTCTCGTGTGTTCTTGATTGGGTCAAGGGGTACAAACCTTGAATCCAATTTCTCTGTTGTAGGGCTTTCATTGTATCCTGAAGGCATTATTTCGCATACCTGTTGCAATCGCCAATTGATATTGGAGGGCAGAAATAATCGTCTAAAAGAAATCTATTCGAGCCTTAAAAGTCAGGAGTACAACAATTTCTTTTAGTGTTATCATCCTATGTTTTTACCCAAATTTTCCAACAGTTTTAGATGATTATTTTTTCGAAAATGGGGGATGAAACTAATTCTGGTGTTTTTGAATTTCGTATGAACGGGTGATGAATGTTTTTCAGAAACAATTTTTTTTTGAGAAGTGTGGTCTTCGGGAAAGGTTTCTCAAATGGCTGTTTTTGGAGAAGTGCGATGTTGTATGATTATCAGGCTACAATATTGGGCTGTATCATACTTCAAAGAAGTTTTTTTTTTTTCATACACGGGATTAGGTTTTCTGATCGATTCGCCAGTAAAATCCAAAATTGAAGATACTTTCTGAACGAAGAAGCAAAAAATAGAAAACGAGAGGCGACAGTTGTAAACGTTGGGATTCCTGCGAAGTTGTTTCAAATATTAAAGTTGATTCTTAATATTTGCGCTATGGAAAACTCCCATGGAATCAGATAAGTGCCTCTATTTATGCATGTTTTCTTTCTCTATCTTTGTGTGCGACTAAAGGTCATTATTGTTCTGAATTTTTTTATTGTGTGAATTAAGAACTTTGAATGAAAAGGGTTGATCTTCTGTGTGTTTGTTGATACTGTCTAACTGCTTTTGAACGAAAGGACAGAGCGATTCTGACTTAAGCTTTAGTTTTGATAAGTATCTAATTCTCTGGCTTACATAAGTTTTTTATGTTTATGATGATGATGTCCATGCATAAGGTGCTTAGAACATGTATATAATCGTAGCCCAAGAAATTAGTAGGCAATTGTCTAGGTCTCTATGTTCATTTCATTAATTGAATGAGACTCTTCGTATGTGTGTGGTTATGAACTCATGTCCGTTGGTAAATGACAATTTGTTGCGAAAAGCGGTGAACATGTGATCGGACATGCAATCTGTTTCGTAATTTTTCAAAAGAGAGCCAAAACCAGAGTAGTAATTATAATTCTATATCTGGTCCGAAGATTTCCTTCTTTAGGAATTGTGGATCAGAGATTCATATGACGGTATGCATTTTTTGGTACATTCCTAAGCATGTAATCTGTGATCGTCATTAAACGAGATCCAAATCCTACTTTGTGACAGTTTATCTGTATTTTGGATTTGAAGATTCCTTCTTTGGAATTTCGTTGGCATGGACAACTGGGAGTTTCTTCTCATGAAGAACACTATTGACCGTACTCTACTGTTTATCTAGTTTTTTGGTCAGAATATCATCGGGTAATTTCGAGTCAAAGTATTGGGTTCTTCCAAACTTTGATATAAATAGGATTATTTTCATTTTCGGTGCATCAACAGTAAAAGTCTTTGGAGATTTAATTCATATTTGGATTTTGCTATCTCAAAGAACTGACATTAAGTCAGTTGTAGTCCTCATGATCATTTTATAATGTTCGTGAAAGTATTTGGATCGAGATTTTGAAGGATCCAAAGTGGTGGTGGTGATGTGCAGTGAGGAAAATGAAAATATTTGAGTACAGTGGAAGGCCAACTGCTGTAGCCCCACTATAGTGCTTAAAGCGAGCCAAATCCTATAGAATGGTACATGTATCGGTACATTGGGTTTGAAGTTTAATTTCTATTTATAAATTTGGGTGCACATGTTTGATAAAAATCAAACAAATATGCAAATATGTAAAGCATCGTATTTCATGACATTGAGTTGCATTTTTGGCATTTAAGAATTGTCGTGAATTGGTGGGAAAATTTATATGACAATATCATATATTTTCTACTTTTTAGGTTACTTCAAAACCAAATTCGTCATAATTATTGAGACAACAACTGTATGGAATGAACATAATTCTCAATAATACAATAAGTGGTTTTAGTCACGGTTGACCTTGTCACGGTTTTAAGTAAACACGTGACCAAAATTGAGTTCGTCTCGGGGATATAAAATCCCGGGACTATTCCTGATATATTTAGTCCCGGCGTTAATTCTAGCCGAGACACTGGATTCCTAGATATTTAATAGACTCGGTTTTATATATATACGTGTCCCAATCATCGAATCTATTGTGTTGAAAATCGGTCAAGTCCTAACATGTGTTTATCTCCAGAGATGTGTCTTCACCTTGGTATATGATTCTGGATTAGGATCTTTGTTTCGATACGACCGAAATTCAGAAAGGGGAAGGAGATGAGGTTTTAGCCTCGAAGAACAGCTGCCGTTTCTAAACCTAAGTTCTAGAGTTTATGTTGCCAAATTTCTATTCGAAAACAAAACCCATCCTCCCCTTTTATCAATCCCTAATTATCCATTCAGCTAATTCTGCTGAAGATTTTATTGATCGATGAGATCTCACGGAGATTTTTTATTGGACACGGCTTACATTAAATCGTGTCTGATGCAATTGTTCAATACCCGCGCCGACGATATACCCATTTCAAATTTACCGCCAATTTTGGTTTCCCACGATCAACACTACTCCACTCCCTATTTTCTCTCCATTATTTCCTTGTTTGAAACCGCAGCAGTTTTGAAGAGATTACGTGAAGCCAACTGCAAGTTTTTTTCTCTATCTGATGTTAATAAAGCAAAATCCTTCCATTTCCTTGAAACTAATAAATTGAAAGGTGAAAGCTAAAAAAAGCTGATTACAAGGTATTCTCCCCCTAAAATCAAAGGTTTCTCTTATATTTGTTTTGGGGTCATTCTCCGAATTCGGTATCTTATACTACTCTGATCAATGGGATGGTGAATTGGTTAATGCATACAAGGTGCTTGATGAAATGTCAAATAATGGGATACTGCCTGATTCTCACGATTCTGATATTTTAGAAAGAAAAGATTATGCCTTTGGTTTTGCGTTTCTTTATATGTTGTCTTTTATATTTGTTGGGTCATCTCTTTCCTTTTAGTTAATTTTTTAGGATTTGAATAAGTTAACTAAGGGGCTAGTGATATCAGGTGCATTGGCCACAATTAAAGAAGAATAGGAAGACATGTCTGTTGTGCATACTTTAAGCTGTTGCAGGAGGTAAGTTTCTTACCAGTTTGAGCTGAATTCTTCATTTGATTGCTAAATGGCTTGAATGGTTATGACATTTGGTCTAGTGAAAGCGCTTCATTTTAACAAATACTAGCCGGTTTCTCATTAGTTAACCACATTTTTTCATGCTAAAATCGAATAGAAATCTATTTTTATCAGTAATAGCACCTTGGATATGTTTGTAATATTTTGTTATTGTCTTTACTAGTAATCTTGAACTTCAGATATTATTTGTTTTTGGATATGTTTGTAACTTTTTGCTCCTAGCAGCTTATATATTATCTGTTCTTGCAGCTCATTTCATGGATACTTCAGATACAGAGTCTGATGGCGGGCTTCGAGAGTATTCAGATTCCCACAGCGAACAACAGTCAGATTCCCACAGCGAACAGCAGTCAGATTCCCACAGCGATCAATCGGGTTTGTTGTTTAAGTGTTTTCTTGCAGTATACATGGTTGATTCGACCAACATTTTTTGACAATATAAAGCTCCTTAAAAGTGAAGTATTGTCAATGTGAAGTATACATGTTTTATACTTGCAGTATACATGTTTTACATCATGTATAAGTTTTTCCTTGCAGTATACATGTTTTAATAAAAGTGTTTTCTTGCAGTATACATGTTTTCTTGCAGTATACATGGTTGCAGCGAACAACAGTCAGAGTCTGATGGATACTTCAGATACGCAGCAGTTCATTTCCTCCATCCCCAATGGGGCTAAAAGCTCTAAACTGGATGCTAGAAAGATGTCTCACGAATTGAACAGTGCATCTATCCCGGCCTCTCTTAAAGTGCCCGCCCAAGTGAGTGTTTTATTCGGTTTATTTTCTACATTTGTTATCCTCAGATGTTTGGAATCTTGTACCTTACTATAATATGGTGATAAATCATAGTTAATTCTAATGACCCTGATATTGTTACTCATTTGATTTATCTAGGTACCTAATTCGATGTTGTCCTCAAAAAAAGTGGTTGCACATGTGAGTTGTTTAATTTGTTAGAAATCAAACTAGATTAATTGGTCATGCAGGACATTCGTATGTTATTACAGTTAAACCTCTATAATTTAATAGCCTTGTGACCATTAAATTTTATTAATTTAAAGAGATATTAAATTATCGATAAATTAATAATATATTAATTTAGAGAATATTTCCTATTGATAACGTCAATAAATTGAATTTGACTCATTTCATTTGAAGGATTTGGAATTTGACTACAGAAAATTAGATATTCATCCATTAGAAATTATTGGTCAATAACCGTAATTAAACCATTTAAATTGTTGGCCAGTCAATAACCGTAATTATTAATATACAATGTATCTATAAAACCTAATAAACCTAATACAACTACAAAATTTAACCTACATATATATTACAATTTTATTTTGATATGTATAAAAAACTTTTTAATTTTTTTAATAGTAATTATTAATTTATATAATATTTGGGACCTATAAATACTTAAGCGAGATTTTTGAAACGTATTAAATTATTATATTATCAAAATTATTATTTTAGCACTATAAGCCCAACAAGGGACTAAGAAATTTTATTATTTTAGAGAGATTATTATTTTAGCGAGTATTAATTTACAGAGGTTCTACTGTATATGACGTGTGCAGCCACCAACAGGACCACCTCATCCGCCTTCTAACAGGGTAAGTTTTTTAATCTAAAGACCCCCTACTAATGGCGTTCTCATATGAAACTAGATAACTCCAAATATAATTTTAATATTTGTCATGTAGAGCCTCCCATGTGAATTGTACGACAACATCAACAGGGTTGTTGTGCTAGGACATGTTATTCACAGCGACTCAAAAATGATTCATGGAAAAAAAATGCGTGATGATTGTTTGCGTGTGTCGGTGGATCTTGTGGAGATAAAAACAGCAATACTTCCATGTCCATCTGGTGATTTTGTTACTATGTATGATGCCCATGAAAGTATTTTTCAATGGCCAAAACACTTGGTGGTCCTTGTTGGAAATGTATTTAAATCTCATTATTTCTTTTCAATTATAAAATCATTTACGGCATAGTTTAATATCTCTTTTAGGTGTTGGTTGTCTTGTACTTTAACATTTTTTTATTGCAGGAGCGAACGAGATTGGATGCATTTGATGAATTTCTTAAGAGAGCAAAAGAAGTGTTCAAAAGTAGGGCTATGATCGAAGTTGAGTTGCATCGCAATGTGTTTGGTCAAACTGTAGATGTGCCTATACAAATGGCAGTAGAAGATATTGAGTTTGTTTGCACGTCTCAGAAACTTACGAACAATGCTATAGTCTTATTCATCCGGTAAGTCTTTGTTGATTGTTGCGTTCAAAAATAATTGCTTCTTTTTGACTATCTAAGGGTATGCTATTGGAACTCGTGTTTTTATTTGTTCCCAGATTTTTGTATGAAAAATTGGATGGCGATGCATGCAAAAACAAGTTCGGATTTATGAATCCAGCGGCAGTTCATCTTTTAGTCAATAAAACAGAATTCGTGAAAAATGTATTAAATAGACTGAAAGATTCAGTTCCGATTCGAAAATACATATTTATTCCTTGTAATACAGGGTAAGCGGAAGATGCATTACATTACTCATCTCGAATTTAGATATATTTTTTTCTTCAGATTTTAACCTTAATTTGCATATCCAGTAAAACAAACCATTAGAGTTAGGGTATCCCTTTTTTATTAAAGCATAGTTGGGGTATTCTTTAATATCATCTGGTGTTGCTGACATTGATTTTGCATATCTTGCATATACTAACTTATTCTTTGTTCACTTTGTAGACTTCATTGGGTACTAATTGTGTTTTTAGATGGGGTGTTTTATTATTTAAATTCGTTGGATGAGAAGTGTAGATACAAACTAGAGGAGCAAATTAGCATGTAAGTTGATGTTGGGTTTGAACTTTTTTGTATGCATAGAAAGCAAAATGCTTAAACTCATGGCACTTCTGTTAAGGATTTGTGAAACCAATATCCAGTTTTTACTAAATATATCTTTTTGTTCTTCACCAGCGTTTCAAAAGCTTTAAGAAAGTTGGGTGTCAAACGATCTGAAGAGAAAGTATTCTGGGTGGATGTGAAGGTAAGAAAAAGAAACTTAAGATTAATACCGTTATTTTACCATTATTTTGCTAACCCATAAGAGTATGTTAGAAGTACGTAGAATTGATGATAATAATACATGCAGCACAACCCTAAACAAAAAGGAGATTGGGAGTGTGGATTTTTTGTGATGCTGTATATGAAGCACATTATAGAAAGTTATGACACTTCAATGAGGAACCCTAAAGAGGTAGTGATTCAACTTCTTCATGCATCTCAAGATGTTTCCACGATGTTACAATATAAATGTTTTTAACAGAGCTTACATGTGTTTGAACTCTTTGACTGCAGATGTTTAAGGAAGGGATGAACTATGGTACTTCAGAAATTGATGAAATCAGAAGAGAGTGGACGGATTACATTTCACCAATTCTTGAAAACTATTGAGAAAACAACTTGTTGTTTAGTTTGAATTAGTTAATTTAATAACGTTTTAGATAATGTCTTCCCCTGCTCCTTATTTTAGTTTGAACTTTAAAGGATTGATGGAACCAATGATGCAAAAGGTGTTCGTAAGTCTTATCTGTCTTATTTGCTTACTGTGTTCATTTTTCTTCTCTCTTCTTTCTGTTTTACTTTAATTTATACTGCAAATGCTGCTCCTAATTTGTTTTTTGAATATGATATACCTTCACTGCGCATGAGAGTAGTTTGTTATTATAAGAAAAAAACTTTTGAAGGGGAATCTGTATGAAGGAAAACTTAGCAGGTTTCCGTGATTACTTAAGAAACATATTATAGGGGCTCCAAGAAAAGAGTTTCGAGGGCTCTTAAGGATTCAAATATCATACAATGAAGATAATGGGACCTAATTTATAAGAAAATACTAAAATATCCTTAACATATTAAATATTAAAACCTAAAAATAATTTGTTTTCATTCCTCTCCTTTTAACTCTTCCATTTTCTTCCCCCCATCACCTTCATCGCCTATTTGTTCGATTAATCGTCAACTCTCAAAATAATTTACTATTGATTAACACCACTTAATCCACCCGCAATGACTTTAATAAGGTAAATATAAAAAAACCCATCTTATTTCTGGGTTATGCGTGAGATTTCTAAACAATGTCAACATATGCTACAAGCATCTCCTATGTAAAGGGTAAAGTAATCCTGAAAATGATAACTGTACCGAGAAGAAAATCTTGCAAATTTTCCCTTTTGAGACCCACCACCTTAAAAGGTGGTCCCTGTTAATCCCAGTGGCCGGCGGTCCCTAGGGTTTGTGTGTGGTGGCGAAGTAATCCTAGGCGGAGGTCTTATTAACATTTTTTTTGACAAAACAAAATAAAGGTAAGTCTTTTTTACCTAAAGTTCTTCTCAAATCCCCAAGGTCTTATCAAATTTAGAGATTGGTGACAAAATATAATAAAGATAAGTTTTTTTTACCTAAAGTTCTTCTCCAATCCTCAAGATCTTATCTAACACCTTTTATTTAGATTTAGAGACAAAATATGATCTAGACTGAAGACCCAGGGTCATCTTGAAGAAATTCTAGATTAAACTTTCTCCTTTACCCTTACTAATTAGTCATGCCATCTTTCTTCATCACCTTCATCCTTGAATTGGATAAGAAAATTGGTGGAAAAGATATCAAATCGTATATATGTGTCATGCTTTTTTAATACCTAGATGCTCTAGATAAGTTTATATTTTGGGTTATACTGCCCAGTTTTTGGATCACTTGATGACTGTGGATGAATAACCATACCTCCGGTCAAGTGAGAGGTTTCATGTCATAATGTCGTTTTTCAAATGTAGGCATCGGGTCATAAGGAAATGCTTGAGATACAAAGTGGACTATGTGTCACATTGCTCAAAATTTCTATCGCATAGATGATTTTGGATTCAATAATTTCGATTCTGTTATAGGTTTCGAGTCACATATGTCAAACGTATTTTTGGATTTTAATACCTAATTATTTTTTTGGCCAGAAGACATACGTCCGGTCAAATTGTAAATTTTCGATTGACGGATATATTTTGTTTACCTCGTAAATTTTTGAACCACATAGATGATTTACGAATAAATACTTAGCGTGAGTCACGCGGGATATTTCACGACACTAATAATATAAGATAAGTTTATAATTTACGTTATATTTCCCGAGGTTTGGATCAGTAATAACACTCCAAGTTACATGAGAGGTTTCAGGTCACAATGTTTTATTTCAAATGTAGATTTTGGGGTTAAATGTTTGAAACATAAGGTGACTTTTGGGCCATATTGTTCAAATTTTGAATCACGTACTAGATAATTATTCTCAGTCACAAACCTACTTCGGGTTTTGTGATATATTCAAATCATAACGACATATATCGAACATAATTATCGGGTTTCAGTTCCTAATTTTTGACCACAAGAGACTTTCAATTAGCAAATTCTGAGTGACATGATATATTTTGGTCAATTAGCAAATGTTTAGACCACATGGATGATTTTGGATCACTAACCATACTTCGAGTCACGTGAGAGATTTTGAGACACCAACCACATATGCTAAGTTTACACTTTGGGGACATGTTTCCTACTTTTTTGATCACTGGATCATACTATTGTTCCTAGAGAATTCTATTGTTCACGATTTAGTTCAATGTGCAATTTCAAATTATAAAAATAGATGGTGGGTTCATGACGAACCTCCATATTGTATTAGCCAATACCTCTACTATAATGATTATGATTCATTGATGGGCAGTGACGCTTCATGGTCCAAATTTAAGTTGGATTGGATAATATTTGCTAAAACGAGAATTAATACATGGTATATGCTTTCATTCTGTACTCAGTGCATCAAGAAGATTTTATGCATCTTTCAGCGGTCTCGGAATGTGGATCTTCAGCTCTTCACGCATAAGTGAAAGCATTAATGAAGGCTTTGAATAGGTTAAAATAAAATCTACTTAAGGTGTCTCCATAGTAACATATTGTAAGCTCATAAGGATATAATAAACAACAAAGAAGATGATACATCCTGACTAGCGAAGAATACTATCGAAAAAACTATTTCTATCCTAGGAAAACTTTCACAAGCACAATTTAGATATAAAAGCAGAGATCACAATGCAGCGGAGAACTCTATTGCGAAAGAAGAGAGTATCAGAATCCCTAAGCATGTTAGGTCAACCCATTCGCACCAACGAGTTCAAAACGTGAAGATCATAATCCTTTAGCATGTATAGGTCAACGCATTCGCACCGCATATACAATGCACTGCCTAATCATAAGACACAACTCATCAACCTCCTTTACTCTTCCACCAAAAGCTTTAGAGTTCCTTTCCTTCCAAATATGCTAGCATAAATTTCCTTCTACAAACTTCTTTATATCTTCCTTTCAAGTTATTCATCTTCCAAGCTTCAAATTGTAATATCAAAACTAGGAGAGACCCAGACCACCCAGAATGCCTCCAGAACTTTGGACCATACCTTAAAAGTATAATCACACTGAAGTAACATATGATCAACAGTCTCCTCCACTATACAATAAATTTTTTATAAATTAATAGGCTTGGGACCACCCAAATCCAATTATTTTAAAAGAGATATTACTTAATCGAAAAAAAATAGTTTATTGTTTTATACGTATAATAATAATATACTAATTTAACGAATAATTCTTCATTTAAAAAGATTCTCTAGAAAAAAAATGAGAATTTCCATATTGAAAAATAAAAATAAAGTATCTTAGGATAAATACCGAAATAGAAAAATATAGAAAAAGATAAGAAAACATTAACAAAAATATATTTAGAATGATATGCATTTGTTTTTAAAGTAATAAATCTTATTAATTTCCATGAAAAAAGATTTTTATACAAATTTTTTTTGTAATTAACATACAATTTACAATTCAATTTAGTCACAAACAATACAAGCTTCTAAATCACTATAGGATGTCTTCTCATCTCAAAGGTATATGAAAATTATTTTTTATTTTCTAATGGAATTATTATTTTATATACTATTTGGGACCTATTAATGTTTAAGGGGAACTTTTGAAATGTATTATATTATAATTTTATCGAATTTATTATTTTTAGCACTAAGGTCCCGAGCCGGCACTATTTTTTTTTATTATTTTAGCGAGACTATTATATTATCGAGTATTATTTTTTTATTTTTTTACTATATTACAAAACACACATTGGTCACTTTACACTTCAACACCTCTTAGCTTTAACATCCTAAAATTGTAAAATTATTTATTATATTATATTAATTAATATAATTAATCTTTCCATAAAAGAATATAATGAAGTTTTTTTTTCCTTAAAGAAAAGAACCTGGTAAAATATAAGCCTTAATTATAAATATTTTGGATTTTTTTTTTTTTGATAAACAACCGGACTTGATTGAGGTATACCCAGATTAATTGAGAAATTAATTAGAAAATTGATCTGGATATACCCGATCAAGCCCGGATACACAATGATTTAGATAACATATATAGGATTTTGGGCATGGTGTGAGAATTTTTATTTTTACCAAAAATGTCTATATTCTATATCTATATACCTATTAATAAAATAAATTATGCTTCGAAAAAAAATATTAATACAATAAAATACACATCCACGTGGTCGTTCTAATGTACAAATGTCCCAAAATGCAAAGTTTTTTTTTTGTGGGAATGTTATTTATGCCCCTACTATCCATGGGTCATGCACAAACACCCTTATGGGTCTTTACAAATACCCCTAATGGCAAAACCGAAATTATGTTCAACAAAATAATTCTCATAATCCCGTTTTTAACCTTCTTATCTTAGATTCAGATTTCTTTTTTATTTCTCACTCACAGAAGAAGAAACTGAACTACTTTTCTCTCCGCCACCACCCAACACCATCTTCATCGTTTCACCACCAGCACCATCTTCGTCTCCGCCACCACCATCTTCATCGCTTCCATTATCAGCGATATCACCACCACCACCACAATCAGTAGAAATTTCTCTCGGTCTACTTTTCTCTCCTTAGCTTTCACCCATCACCACCACCACATTCAGCATCGTTTCTACTCCGCCGTAACCAACACCCACCTTCAGATTCAAAAACCAGGTTTGATAATCATCATCAAGAGTTCAATATCAACATCAACATCATCTTATTATTTTTCTCGATTTGTCACTGATTTTCAATAACAGATTTAGTTCCAGGAGATCGAGAGATTTGATTAAAACCTAATCTAAAGCATCAGAAACTTCAAATTCATGTCGATTTTAACTGGATTGGGATTGAAAAACCTAATCCAATTTGTTGGATCTGAAAATTGTTATCAATTTGGAAGACGAAATGAAAATCGTTATCAATTTGTTGGATATGAAAATCCAATCATCTAAAACGATTAAAAATGGATTATCTTCTTTCTCTTGCTTTGAAGTTTCTGTTGGTGTTGGTAGTATTGTAACTGGTAGTGGTGTATATAGAAAAAGGTTAGATGTAGAACGACAGAATTGATGGAGATTGCAGTGGTTCTGGTTGGAATACTGAAATCCGGCGATTGAGACCCTGGTGGTTAATATTGCTTGTTGTGGTGGTTGAAGATGCTGCTGGTGGTGATATGAGGAAGGGAAAGAAGAAGAGTATGTGATTCGAGAGAGAGATTTGAGTGATTGGGTGATTCGGTTGAAATCATCAACCACCAACAGGAGCAGCGAAATTTTATAATTGATCATGTTCCCAGATTTTCTTACTTCCAAGGTATGGTTTCCATACTGAAATTGTTTTATTGTCGATTAAATTGATTTTAATTGAATTATGGTTAAATTTATTAATGCAAATTTGGGAAATGAAATGGGTTGATGTTGGTTGAATTGGTAGTGCAGTTGAACAACAAAATGAAATGGGTTCTGAGACAAAAAATTACGGTGGTGGTGCAAGTGAGACTGAAGTTGAATTTGATGATGTTTTTTGTGTCTTACTGATGATGTTTGTTATGGGTTCGATTGAAGTAGTTTGGTGGAGTTCTTGATCTGAGAATGCAATGGATTTTAGTTCCTAGATGGATTCTGTTGGTTGGTGATTGTCATGGGATGTAATCTGAATTGCAGGTGATGGTTTTAAGGAGATAAAATGGGTTTTTTGTTGAATGTATGTGATATAAAATTGCAGGGAAGAGTGAGATGCTGCTTCCAATGGTTAGGACATGGAATAAAAGAGGAGTATGGTTATGAGCTAATGTTTTTTAGTTGAATTGTTGTTGGAGATGGAGCTACATGGGATGTGAAATAGATGAATGTTAGGATTTGTAGGTGATGGGAGTTGAACTGCCATGAACTAGCTGGTCATGTGCAGGAGGGGATTGAAGTGGTTAGAATGAAACAATAAGGAGAAGGCTGTTGGATTTGATTTGACATGGAGATGGATGTCGGCACCTTTAACATAATCAAATCTGGACAGATTCAGGTACTAATTTCTTAGCACAACTACATTTGAGAATCCAAGTTTTTTGAGCTATATTTTGGGGACAATTTGATTCCAGATTTGAGGCAACTTGAACTAGTTGCCTCCATATATGGATACAACTTGAATTAGTTTCCTCTATATTTGTGGACAACTTGAACAAGTTGATTTCACTTTTTGGAGGAAACTTGTGCTAGTTGCTTCCATATCGGGGGCAACTTGACCAAGTTGCTTTCACCTTTTGGAGGAAACTTGAGCTAGTTGCTTTCACTTTTGGAGGCAACTTGTGCTACTTGCTTCTAGATTGGAGGCAACTTGAGCTAGTTGATTCCATTTCGGAGGCAATTTGGTTATGTTTTTGATCTAGTTTTGACGAATTTGTGGTGTAATGGTAACACAGGGTTGTGTTGGTTTGCTGATGATGGTTGTGCTACTTATGCTCATGATTTAAAGTCAAGAGGATAGATGAATGCTTAGGAACTTGAGCATGAACTCAATATGTGTCCAAGCAGTGAAAGCATAACAAGAAGTTGTTACTTCTTGTGTGTTGCTGATGGTGTTTGAGTAGGGGCATGGAAGTTCCGCATCTATTGACTCATGTTGCAAGTGTGCATAGATGGTTGTGTTAATGAAGTTGTTGCGAGGTAGAGTTTGCGTGAGCAGAGATGAAGGATATGGTGTTTGTATGGTGGTTGTTTGAATTGTTGGTTGAGCAATCGATGGTGTGGCGAACCTGTGGTGCAATGGTAGCACAACTGACTATATGTCAGAAGATGTGTGTTCGATTCACACTAGGTTCACTTATTTGTGTTTAATTTATTTTTATTTTTTTGGAAACAACTTGTGCTAGTTGCCTCCATATATGGAGACAACTTAGGCTAGTTGCTTTCACTTTTTGAAGACAACTTTGTGCTAGTTGCCTTTATTGTTGAAGACAACTTGAGCTAGTTGCCTTCGATATGACCACAACTTCAGCAAGTTGACTCCACATGGCGGTGATGGCTGGCGGCGACGATGGTGGTTGACGGCGGTGATGGTTGGCGGTGGGTGTCGGTTGTTGGCGGCGGTGGTGGTAGTGGATAGTGGTGGTGTTTGTTAGCGACGGCGGTGGTGGTCATCGGTGGTGGTGGTGGTCGTCGGTGGTGGTGGTGGGCGGCGGTGGACAGTGGTGGTGGTGGCGGCGATGGACTGTGGTGGTGGTGGTTGACGGTGGACAGTGGTGGTGGGCAGTGGAGGTTGTTTTTTTTTTGTTTTTTTTTTTTTTTTGAATATTGGTTGGTGGATTTGTATATACACTATACAAAAGAGGGTATTTTGATAATGTATTAATCTTAGGGGTATTTATAAAGCTTATAAGGGTATATTTGCAAAGGGTGTCATAATAGGGGTATTTAGATAATGTTCCTTTTTTTTTTTCCTGCTCATGTAAGAGAGAATACATCGTGGTGGTTAATGTATTCTCAATCCTCCCCTGTAATGGCGGGATCGAAGAATCTAGAAGGCACCTCCCCCAGTTTCCCCACTAATTTTAGTTTTTTTCCCGTTTCCCAATTTTTTTCCTTCTTTCTTCTTTTTTTCCCCCAATTTTTTTTTTTTTCTTTCTTTCTTTTTTTTTCCCCAAATTTCCTCTTAACTTAATATTCGTTTCCTATTTCTTCAGCTTACAAACATCCTTGTTTAGAATAATCGAATTACTCGAAATGGTATGGTGATAGTATTGGTTTTTTTTATAATTTAAATTGATTTACACTGAAATCGTCTCCATTGTAACCTCCGTCAACAAGGTAAGCTCTAAATCTTCAATCTAACTCATCTTTTCTTTTAGATTTGACTTATTTCTAACCCTGTATTAGATTTACTTTTCTTAAGTTTTAAATTTGAGTTTTTGCTTATCTAATTTTGTGTTTTTGTTTACTCATTGTTAGGGTTTTCCTAATTTATTGTTTTGTCGTGAATCCCCTTAAATGTGCTTGAGAAGAAGAGGCATAAGCTCTTAATCATTCCCCTAACTCATCATTTCTTTTAGGTCTGACTTATTTCTCACCTTTTGTTTACTTTACTTTTCTAAAATTTTAATATTTGTGTTTTTGTTTATCTAATTTTGGGTTTTCGTTTGTTGATCATTAGGGTGTGGTGTCCTACAACAATCAGAATGGACAAAATTTGGATGAGAATGGATAGATTATCACCGGAATACAAAGCAGGAGTTAACGATTTTATCAAAGTTGCTACTCAGGATGCACGGAGAAGGAAACTAAGGAAAATCTTTTGTCCATGTGAAATATGTGTTAACCGCTGCCGTAGAATTGAAAGTGAAGTAAGATTTCATTTGTTTCGTTATGGTATCGACCAGACCTACACTTGTTGGAAACATGGAGAGAATCTTCATGCTCCTCATGCTAGTAGTTGCACTACCAATTTTGAAACTCATACTTCTACAGAACATGGGTTTGAAGAGGGGCCATTGGGTGATATTCCAGACAGTACTATAGATGATGCTCCAGACTATGTTGCAGAGGCAACAAAGATGGTCGACGCGATACTAGAGGACTTTCCAGGTGATCGTAGAAAGTTTGAGAAGTTAATAGAAGATGCTAAGAAGCCTTTATTTCCAGGAGACTCGAAACTTACCAAGCTGTCGGCAATAATCAAGCTGTACAACTTGAAAGCGAAGCATGGAGTATCAGACAAGTTTTTCGGTGAGCTTTTAGATTTGTTGAAGAACGAGATGCTTCCTGATGGTAATGAAATTCCTTCTTCTACATATGAAGCTAAGAAATCCATTAATCCGTTAGGGTTGAACTATGTGAAGATACATGTATGTCCTAATGATTGCATACTATATAGGAAAGAGCACGAAAAGAAAGAAGTATGTCCAACATGTGGGGAATCAAGATGGAAAAAAAAAAGATAACATTGAAGGAGCGCAAGGGGGTGCCTGTAAAGGTTTTGTGGTATTTCCCGATCATTCCACGACTGAAACGTTTATTTTTGGTGAAGTACATAGCAAGAAAATTGATATGGCATGATCGTGATAGAAACAAAGATGGGTTGCTGCGTCATCCAGCAGATGCTGAAGCATGGAAGGCGATTGATGAAAGATACCCTGATTTTGCTGAGGATCCTAGAAATATTCACTTAGGAGTGTCAGCTGATGGAGTGAATCCATTTCGTGGTAAGAAGAAAAGTTAAAGTTGCTGGCCTATCTTAACAGTGGTTTACAACCTTCCCCCATCATTATGCATGAAGAGAAAATTCATGATGCTCACAATGTTAATTCAAGGACCAAAAGAACCAGGGAATGACATCGACGTTTTTTTAGCTCCGTTTATTGATGATCTGAAATCATTGTTTGATGAAGGGGTCGAAGCGTATGATGCCTACAAACAAGAAAGGTTCACATTAAGGGCTGTAGTTTTGTGGACAATAAGTGACTATCCTGCTCTCGGAAATTTGAGTGGCTGTACTGTTGGTGGATATGATGCTTGTGCAACATGTGGTGTGAATACACACTCCACATGGCTTAAGTACTCTAGAAAAGTTTCATACACTGGTCATAGAAAATGGTTACCGTCTGGCCATCGTTACAGATATCAAATGAAGCCATTTGATGGCCATCAAGAATTTGGTGTGGCTCCTGAACCAGTGAGTGGGTTACAAAGGTTTGAAGAGGCGAAGTCGATTGAAAATTCATGGGGAAAGAAAGGTAATGGCGGTAGAACATTGTCTGAAGAAATTGTCAATTTGGGCAAAAGAGCTTGAATACTTCAAGTACAATCTTGTCCAACATAATTTTGATCTGAAGCATATAGAGAAGAATGTGTGCGAGAGTTTAGTAGGGACATTGCTTAATGATCCTTTAAAAACGAAAGATGGTTATAAAGCTCGCTTGGACTTGAATGATTTGAAGATAAGGCCTGAGTTAGAACCTGTTGTTGCAGGAAAAAGGATGTATCTTCCTCCTGCCTGCTACACATTGACGAAAGAAGAGAAGGTGAAGTTTTGCAAAACATTGTACGAGTTGAAGGTTCCACAAGGGTACTGTTCTAATTTTAGCAGTCTGGTGTCGCTAAAAGATCGCAAGTTGATTGGTCTCAAATCACATGACTACCATGTTCTTATGCAGCAATTCTTGCCACTTGCGGTTAGATCGATTCTTCCAAAGAACGTAAGAAATATCATCATTAGATTGTCATCCTTCTTCAAGTCAATATGCAAAAAAGAGATTGATATTGCTGAATTGGATAATATACAAAGGGACCTGGTGGAGACATTATGCTTACTTGAGAGGTATTTTCCACCGTCATTCTTTACCATCATGATTCATCTCACCGTGCATCTAGTCAGAGAAGTGAAATTGTGTGGACCAGTCTTTACTCGATGGATGTATCCATTTGAGAGGTACATGAAGATTTTGAAGGGATACATTCGAAATAAAAATCGTGCTGAAGGTTGTATTGTAAATTGTAACGAGTTAGAGGAATTTGTTGAGTTTGCTGCCGATTGGTTGTCTGGCGTGGAAACAATTGGTATTCCTCCTTTAAAGTATACTGGAACTAGTTCTTCGGAGGGTTCAAGTATATTATCAGATGGAAAACCAATACAAGGTGCTCACGAGGATGAGGTAGATTGTGTATTATTGTCCCAAGCGCACCTCGTTGTGTTACACAATACTGAAGAAGTACAACCCTATATAGAGTATGTCCTCCTCTTTTTCATTTCATACTAGTTTATTAACTCAAGTCAGTGGAACTAATAACTTCTTTCTCACTGTCAGCCAACACATGTCCGAATTGAAGCAACAGTACGGCAAAAAAGCTAGAAATGAAGTATGGCTGGAAAATGAACACAACAAAACATTTCGTCGATGGTTGCACAAGAAGGTAATCATTTCATTTGATTTTCAGTGGTGTTATGAATATTCCATTTACGTAACATTTGTGCAGTTTAACTATGTTCTAATCAATTGGGCATCTCTTTCTATCCCTGATTAGTACGTACATCTATTTGCATTGTAACTGTGTTCCACGATATCCAGTCTAAAACATTAACTATGTAGGTTGAGAAGGAGTTGGAGGACGAAGATGACACCATGGCAGAGGAGAAGAAAATCTCAAAATACCTGAGGTGGATATCACAGGGCCCGCGTCATATAGTTGTAAAGTACATTGGATATGACATAAATGGATGCCGGTATCTTACTAAAAGTCATGATGTAGGCGTAAACCAAAACAGCGGGGTTAGCCTAGAGGCGTCAGGAATGCACATTGCTAGTGCGAAGGACAGTAACCCAAAGATTGCTATATCGCGCTATTATGGAGTGATAAATGAGATTTGGGTTCTTGATTACCACTGCGTAAAGATACCTGTGTTCTTGTGTGATTGGGTACACAGTGGGTATGGCGTCAAAACTGATGAACTTGGTTACACACTAGTCGACCTCAAAAGATTAGGGCATAAAAAGGATCCTTTCATTTTAGCTTCCCAAGCTAATCAGGTTTTTTATGTAGAAGAACAAGGAGATTCAAGGTGGTCTGTTGTTATATCGTGCCCTTTAAAAGACTATATTGATGACGACGATGTTGATGAAAATGCTGAGGATGAGCTAATGTGTGAGAATCGTCGCCCAGAAGAAAATATGGCGGTAGATATGAACTCACTTTATGTGGATGACGATTCTGACACTTCTTATTTTCGCGATGATGGTCAGGGGATATATGTTGATCCCAGCTTTGAACAATAAGATGGTAGTGACAGCTGGTAAGAGACCCACCAGTTTCAATATGTTAACGGTACAGTTTCAAAGAAAAAACTAGATTTTTTTTCAGTTAGTAATTTCTCAAGCTGGTAACGTGCCCATAAATCTGATTATCTTTCATCCATGCTTTATTGTTGCAGGTAACTGCCGCTGCTTGTTATTCTGGAGGAAGGGAGGGTGGATTTTGTGTGTAGTTGTCGTGCTATGGCAGATTCAAAATTGTTTACTTCCATTTCTGCATTCTATTTGCACATATAATTAAGTTCTTATCTTGTTTTACTTGTTTAACAAGAGATGCCTATTAGACATCCTTAGTTATTTGGAAGTCTTCTTTAGTTGGCGTTTTCATCTTGTTTTATTTTCTGTTCATACCTAAGTGGTGTTACTTCTACGGAATGTTAAGGACTGTTATCTCGCTGCAGTATGTTGTTACTTATGTTCTGGAATCCATTGTACTGGCTTGGCAAGAATATCTTATTAGCTCGAATCACCAGTGGAATTTTGATGGTGGATAGGGGTTTCCTTGAACTGATTAGAAAGTGTTTATCAATATTCTGTCATCTCCCTTCGGTGTTTCAGTTTTTTTAGTGTTTTCTTATTGATTTTTTGATTCTACAGTTAAGACAATGATTTGAAGTTCAATCTTCGCTTCCTGTTTAGTGTGTTACGGCAGTAACTCTTTCTTCTAAGTTTGTGGTTTTAGTATACCATTCTTCTAAGTTTGTGGTTTTATTATACCATCTAATTTGTTTAACTTGTGTTTCTGGCTTATTCACAAGGAACACGCACTTCCAACAATTTTCATGGATGAAGTTGGCCGTATTGGATCTGCTCGTATGCAATTTGGAACTCGTAATGGTAATTGTAAACTGTGAAGTTATCAGATGGGCCATTAACCACTGACCCACCTTGCAGAAATGTCTTTATGGACACAATGTTGTTAGGTAAGATTAGACTTCATGGTGCTGGTAATAGGTTCTAAAATCTAGTTTGCATTCATAACATCTGATCTCTGTCTATATAATGGCCACCATAGACTTACGATGTTGACCTTTACTTTACTTTATGCAAGGTACACAAGCATCAAGAATCAAGGGTAATGAAGGTCATGTGCTAGTAGCCAGCTGGGGTATAGCAACTCCTGGTAAGTCCTTTTTTCTTTTCATTTACCTTTCCATTATCTATGTTGGATATATTCATATATGGCTGTACCATTAAATTTTTAAAAACCTGTGGAAACAAGTCAACCAAAATTACTTTGTGCGAGGTAAAGAAAAGCGACAAAGATCTTTTCAGTTAACGGGAAAAGATTATGCTTAACATGTTGGGTGCTTCTTCGGTTAATATTAACCACACCATCCAAGGTCGGTTTATTTTCTAGCTACTTCTGAAAACTTACCAAGATTTGGAGAATTACTCATGTCTCGTGATTTAGAATTTTGCACCTCAGAATTTAGGATCTTCAGTCACATGCTAGTTACATTACTACTACGCCAGCTAATAGGAAATGGGTCTCTAAGGGGTTGGCTGTTGTTACCGAGTACTAATTTGATTTTTCTTTGTTGTTAGTTTGTTTTTCTAATCCCCATTCATTAGGTGAATATCTCGCTGGTAAGATGAGAAGTTTGGAGTCTTGGTCACTGATTATATCATGCTACCTATTATATTATTTCTGAATGTGAATGTAGAATATCTTTGGGAAGTCAAATCAATTCAGATGCACCCTTTATCTCTTAGATGTATTATAAATATCGACTCTACTTGATTTTATCAATTCAGATCGATTATAATTCTAATTGATGTGGCTGAATTGATATTCCTCCTGCATTACTGATTTGAGTTTCATCCTTCCGGTACACTGGAGAGTTTATTGCGATTGCTTCGGCGAGGCACAGCTAAACTGGATTGGAGGTGACGTAGATAGTAATTCTTTAAATATGGTAAGTATATTATGCTGGATTGTTACTATTAATATGGCATATACATTTTGACGTCAAAGTTTTTTTATCACGTTCAAGCATATTGCTTTTTACTAGAAGCTAAACAGATACATATTTGCTCCCTTTGTGATTTATTTGGAGAGATGGATTGGATTGAAGGATTGTACCTATGCAGGCTTGAAACATACTGCTTGACAGCGATGGAATAGTGAAGCTTTGGGATATCGGTGTTTCATCTTGTGTATTTGACAAGGGTGACAGGCAACGCTCTTTTGTAGGAACTGCATGCTCATCTGTTTTTTTCCCCCTTCTAACAAGCTTTTTCTGAATGAAAATCTACTATTTCTTCCAATTTTTTTTTTCTTTCACCATTGCTGTACACAATTTGAACTTAGAAACATTCCCATGTTTTACAGAATAGCTTAGAAGTTTTGTATCCGGAAAGTGGATACAATTTCAAGTGAGTGGTTGTTTCCTATCTCTTATTGTACTGTATAACAGTTTTTACTCTGAAGGCTCGACCATTTTCCATGAAAACTACTGATATACAGAAAACCCTTGTCTCGTATGTCTACTCTTGTGAAGTTTCTTTGTTTATACACCTTGCAGATCTGATATCTTGCCATTTGGGATAAACTGCTTTAGAGTTGGCCCATGGTCATGCTCCCTTCTCGAAGTACCCTCCGATAAAGGTAAACTAGTATTCTGAATGCTTCTGTAAAACTATTTCAGTATTTCGGAAGAGCTTTTGACTTGTGTATCTCTTGGTCTTTGTTGAATGTACTGCATTAAAATAATGTTCTCATAATATATATTGTATGAATCAACTTCCTAGTGATGCTGTAGACCTCGTTAGTTGTATTGATTGTAGCTACCAACCCTTGACCAGAGAATGAATAAAAAAGTCAACTTGGGTGCTAAGTCTGGTGTGTTCTGTAGAAACAAATTAGAGTCAAAATAAATTTTGTTATTTTCTCAGGTGATTGGAGCTGTAGTACTATGAACGGCTGGCAATCTGGTTTAGACCTACAACGGTTATCCGCAATGAAAAACTACTGGCACAGGTCTGAGCATTAAGTTTATAGCTCAAGTTGCTGAACTTACTACTTCATTTTATCGTTGATATATCAGACCCTTAATTTTAGATGTAGTGTTTGATCTGAAAATCTGATGAAACAGTGAACTACACTAATTTGGCTACGTTTCAGGAACTTCTGGAAAAGTGTAAAGATATGCAGAGGCAATATGAATTGAATTTCAGGCACACCAAGCTGCTAATGGAGATGCCACACATACAGTGTCAGAGACTTAAATGCACTATGAGACTTAAACACACTAACTATATTCGTGTAAAAGGTATTTTGATTGATCTATTCCTATGATCTCAATGTTTCCTATGATCTCAATGTGTTTCTCTTTGGACAAATCAAGAAACCTCGCCTGTGAATGATCAATACAGTGCATCCTTTCAGTAAGACAGATATGGAAGTGCCTAGGTTGGGAGTGAATGTGCACACAATTGTCTCCATCTCCGTGATTAGATATTTGGTGGTCTACGTCGAACATTACAAGTAGTACCAGCATTCTAAATAGGGATTTCATTGTTCTTTCTTGTTAACAATAAGCTATATATGTTTTTGGAGTTCTATGTCATGGATATAATGTTTGATTTTTAATAAAAATTCAATTTATTGTTAGTTATTGCTTTAAAGACTTTTCTGGGCACAGTGTTAATCTTAAAAACTGTCGCCAACATCGCAGTAGCCTTGAGTGGAGATACTTGGACCAGACACGGTGGGTATTACTGATCCGTGACCATTGCACAGATTGGTCACGGTGTTAGATGTGGTCTGTGACCAATGATTAAATTTGGGCACGGTGTATGTTAGTTTTCCGTGTTTAAAAACATGAACTTGTCACGGTATAGAACGATATCCGTGTCTAATTGTGTGTATTGGTCACGGTGTCAAACAAAACTACGTGACCAAAGATATTTTGGTCACGGTGAAATATACAAATTGGTCACGGAAATCACCGTGACCAAATGACAACACTTTTGGCCTCCCAGGCTTTGGACACGGTTTCTCAGAATTGGAATACCGTGACTGTAGACCTTTGGTCACGGTAAAAAACCGTGATGAAAAGGGATTTTTGTACTAGTATAAGGATTATAGGTTCCCAATCTGGAAATTGGCATGTCTTAAATGACATCGAAAGGAAAGTGGAATACCGGTGAATATGTAACATATTGGAAGATTGGGAGCGCGACCAAATATCCAACGATGTTATGATATCACCGATGCATAAATTATGAACATTTGCATTACATAATGTAAAATGTTAAATAGACATTGTCTATGTTCTTGGATATAAATTTGTAGAAGATTGGGCATGAGTAGAGGAGTTACTCATCGTAATAATGTGCTTGTTGAAATAGCAAGTAAGTTTGCCTATAAATTTTCTATGCCTCTAATGTATGCAAGTCTATAATGACTTCTTGTGAATTGATCGTAAATGTTAATTAGGATCACTAGAGAAGTTACATTTATTTTGTAAAATCAAATAGGAACATTTTAAATAATGTTTTCAGAATTGATTGCATGAGTAGATGCAATTAATGAGGAGGAATGGCTTAGAACCTAACTTGTTGAGATCCCATTTTTGGAAGAAGCCATCTCAAGCGGTCTTGATTAATTGTGAATCAGGCTATGATCTATAGCATCTCTAACAAAGACTTATAATGAAAGGTCAAGACATACAAGTCTTGTACATTGAACTGTAAGTCAACTCAAAAAAGGAGTAATTGCAGTTAGCCATTGAAACGGAGAAAAACTTGGCAGACCTATTTATGGAAAGTTTCCCAAAGGAAATGTTTTCAATGAAGTATGAAGAAATGGGACTAAGATCTGTGAAGGAAGGTTGATCTCCCATAGCAGAAACCCAACCTATGTTTTGAAAAAGATAAACAAGGTTCAATGTGGTACCAACAAGTTATGGATAGAGATTATGGAACACTAATATAAAACTTCCCATTTCTAATTAGTGATGGTTTCTGCAAGAAAACATGATGGATATAAATCCTTAATGAGTCTATAATTATTTACAGGTGTATCGCAGAAACACCTTGGAAACTTACCTATATGAGTATGGAAATCAGGCCGTTTCCTAAGAGAAGAAGACCGTTCTCTAAAGAATTAACGTGATAAGATACAAAACACATGATTTTATGAAATCAATATGTGTGGAGATTCCGGTTTTATCACATGGGGTACTTGGTTCAAGACTATCTTCACCACTGAACCTCGATAAGGCTTTGAATTTCTTACACTAAGTGAAGGTTCAAATCCAAAAGATACCTATCATTTATGTATTGTTTTCAACGATGATGTTTATTCCCAACTTTGCTTGAACAACATTGGCTTGATGCCACTCGGGTACTAGGCAGTCACTTGAGTGATGCAGCCACTCCTGTTTTGTAAGTTTTACTTTAGTTTCTGTTTTGGTTTTTGAAAATAGGGGAGATTGTTGGATATTTTCAATAATAAATCGGTTTTTATTTTTGGTTTGTCACTACGACGGGGGAGCGTTCTGTGTTGAATAGACACAATGGATGTTAGTTGGAGATGAAGATACACCTCTAATAGGTGTGATGGTTCACAAAAGACACAACCATTCCCAATAGACACCTTATGTGTTTTTTGGAAGAGAAGAGGAATCTCCAACAGGCATAAGTATCCCTATAAGTAGTGAAGGTAATCCCATTCTACACAATCAATTCAATTTGTTTTCTCTCTTTCTAAAAAGCATCATCATAAACCTTTCTCGTGTGTTCTTGATTGGGTCAAGGGGTGCAAACCTTGAATCCAATTTCTCTGTTATAGGGCTTTCATTGTATCCTGAAGGCATTATTTCGCATACTTGTTGCAATCGCGAATTGATATTGGGAGGGTAGAAATAATCGTCTAAAAGAAATATATTCGATCCTTGAAAGTCAGGAGTACAACAATTTCTTTTAGTGTTATCATCCTCTGTTTTTACCCAAAATTTCCAACACTTTACGCGGAAGATATCCCTTTTTTATTATCTAGCTAGTGAATTAGCTTCTAGGTTTTTAAGAAAATTTATACATATATGATTCAGGGCAAATTGGAGCTTAATAACATCTTAAACATTTGTAATTTCTCAACATAAAATTTGATGCATAAAACAAGAAAACACCTTCTTACTATGCATGAAACTATAAAACCATCAGCTAAAAAATCCTATAACTGCACGGGTTAATTCCTAGTAAACATATATACTATAAAAAAAAGTTCAAGCATTTTTAGTACTCGCAAGATTGAGATATTCCCAAATTAATCGGGGTATACCTAATAAAACAAAATAGGGTCATTAGGAAGTAAAACTCAAAGCCCTTTAACCATTTTCGAAAATCGCTAAATTGTCCTTGTTTAATTAGCATTAAAAGACTTGTTTAGATGGATTAATTTAGTTAGATTAGTTAATATGATTAATAGTTATGAAATTATGTTTTAGTTAGAATGAACTTATGGATTATGTTGGAAGATTTTTGAGAAAAACAAATTGTTTTGAATTTTTTTGTTTGTAACGGAAAAGAAACCACACTAGACAAACACTTCTAAAAAGGGGTTTGCAAAGATGTTTAATGGTTTGATTCTCAAAATTATGGAAAAAATCAACATTTTCAGAACTTACAATATGAAAAGTCGGAAAGGTCGACAAATATGTAAGATGACCATCATTAGCCGGCATGTTGTGTAATAAACAATAATGCCAACTAAATGAGTTTTTACATATATAGAAGGTGTTGCAAATGCATATGATTAGTCGGCAATGTATTAATTTCATATAACCTACTGACTAAACTATAGTTGTCAAGGTCGATAATTTCAAACACCGACGACTAAAAATCTTACAAACATGGCCGTCATGGTTACATATAAAACAACCATGCCGACTGATAGTAAAAATGTACACCGAGGAATAGTTTTATGACAATTATTGGTCAACCAGGTTTAAGTTTTCAAAACATGACGACCTTAATTACTGCTACACTAGTCGGCAAGGGTATAAGGCTGAATACCTTGACGACCCTGTAAATGTTACTTTCAGAGATGCAAATTCGTCATGATATTCAACCTAGAAAGATAACGACCGATACTAGTCCTCTAGTCCTCAAGGTAGTTGAATTAAAATCATCAAACTTGTGAACCTATGAAGCAATCATGCTAGATTTGAGATTGGGTACGATTTTTTACTCAATCTCAAAACGAGTATGAATATATACTCATTTTGAGATTAGGTACAAAATCATACCCAATCTCAAATCTCGTAGCCATAAGTTTTTGATTTTTGATTTTGCCTTGATTTTTTATATTTTTTTATTTCATCACATAGATTTCAGAGTTTTGAAGATTGATAGATGGGTTTTAATTTTACAGTTTAATTGAAATTGCATTCTTGTTTTGACATCTTTTAGACACTCCTTAACATATTATCTTGGATGGCTTTAAATTTTATATACCTCAATCCCGCCAGTTTTTTAATAGAGATTTATATTAAATTAGTGTGTAGCATATGCATATAATGTCAGTGATGAGTCTGACGCGGAAACGCGTGAGTCCAAATATCGGATGCGAATTTGACACAGACACCAGTCCAATTTAGACATGTCCGTGCTACATTGATTGTCGATCCAGTGCCGTTAAAACACATACATACTTTATTAAAAATCTTCATTTAAAAAAAAATGATTCATCCTGTAAGGAGAAAGTTACATGCCGACAACTGTCTAGTATAGTGGTTAAGGCACTCCCGTTCGTTTATAGTGCGGGCGGGAGGTAGGGGATCGATTCCCACTATGGAAGGTTGGATTCCCCATTTTCACCAATTTTTTCAATGGACTGAGATTGAATCTTACTGTTAAGGTGGCAATTGAATTAGCGGTGGGGCTAATCGAACTTGCTAGGTCTGCCGAGAGTGGGAGTTGTGCCGTATAAAATAAAATAAAAGTTACAGTTACGTATACCTCCACGGCCCAAGCGAATTCTTCTATATGTGTCTGCTTGAGCAAAGCAAAATGAAAATGAGATGCCAATCTAGAAAAGGTGAGATAATAATCTTTTGAGACTAATTAAAAATCTTTTCTCGTACACAAACATCAACTTTAAGCACTCAATCTAATTAGAGCATATCTTCTGAAAATCAAACTTTCTAATAGTGGAAGATTTACTTTGAGAGATTTTGAAGTAGCAATCAAAATGATGTCATAGTATTACACGGTGCGTATTATATAAGTGCAGTGGTAATGTGTAGGATGGCATGCGTGTCGTGAAAGAATCTAAAGTTTAAGCTTAATCTGATAAGGAGATTAACCTAATATGATTATAATATCCTTGCAAGATGCTTTTGTGCTTAGTTTGAACAGAAAATTATCACAAAAGTAATTAAGAAACTTCTAACTAAAAATTTAGGTGTGAGCATATATTGTAATTTAAGCTGTTTCAGCAGCAAACAAATCCTCCCTAGAGCTTCCATACATACAAAATTACGCACCATAAATTGGTCTAATTCATATTTTCATAACTGAAATCTATGTTCCTTTTTTTGTTCAAACTAGAGTAATAAATATTAGAAAAGATAGGTTTGAAACACATCGGAATCGGGTGAGGGATTTTTCTTTCTTTCTTTTCGTATTTACCTCGGCTTGTAGGTAGTACTATAGTAGATCGCTTTAAGGTTTAAATTTAAAAAAAATCTTTGTGTTTTAATCCAAAATTTCCTTTTAAAAAAAAGATAGGTCGGCCTGTTTTGTACAAAAATTATGAAAACCAATTTTTTTGTGTTTCTTCCTAATTTATCCTTACGAGAAAAGTAGTTTCCTTAAAATATTATAGTAAAGAGAAATGATCCCTAAAATCGTTAAAATAGAAGAATAAAAATTTGTATGATCCCTAATATAGGCAAAAGTAGTAATCTTAAAACATTTGACTTTCTTTTTATGGAAATAAACATATCTTTTTGACATACCCAGACACAAAAATCTTGTCTATCTTTTGGAAAAGTAGGGAGTATATATTATCTTAACCACAAATTCGTCACTTGAACCGCTTGTATATTTATCACCATGGCTAAAGATTTTTTTTTTAGTTTTACTCCCATGCATTTTATAGTAAATGTACGCTTAAGTAATTACAGAGCTAAAAATCTTTAATGAGATCTTAATTGTTGGGAAAATTTATATGACAATATCATATATTTTCTACTTGTTAGGTTACTTCAAAACCAAATTCGTCATAATTGTTGAGACAACAACTGTATGGAATGAACATAATTCTCAATAATACAATAAGTGGTTTTAGTCACGGTTGACCTTGTCACGGTTTTAAGTAAACACGTGACCAAAATTGAGTTCGTCTCGGGGATATAAAATCCCGGGACTATTCCTGATATCTTTAGTCCCGGCGTTAATTCTAGCCGAGACACTGGATTCCTAGATATTTAATAGACTCGGTTTTATATATATACGTGTCCCAATCATCGAATCTATTGTGTTGAAAATCGGTCAAGTCCTAACATGTGTTTATCTCCAGAGACGTGTCTTCACCTTGGTATATGATTCTGGATTAGGATCTTTGTTTCGATACGACCGAAATTCAGAAAGGGGAAGGAGATGAGGTTTTAGCCTCGAAGAACAGCTGCCGTTTCTAAACCTAAGTTCTAGAGTTTATGTTTCCAAATTTCAATTCGAAAACAAAACCCATCCTCCCCTTTTATCAATCCCTAATTATCCATTCAGCTAATTCTGCTGAAGATTTTATTGATCGATGAGATCTCACGGAGATTTTTTATTGGACACGGCTTACATTAAATCGTGTCTGATGCAATTGTTCAATACCCGCGCCGACGATATACCCATTTCAAATTTACCGCCAATTTTGGTTTCCCATGATCAACACTACTCCACTCCCTATTTTCTCTCAATTATTTCCTTGTTTGAAACCGCAGCAGTTTTGAAGAGATTACGTGAAGCCAACTGCAAGTTGTTTTCTCTATCTGATGTTAATCAAGCAAAATCCTTCCATTTCCTTGAAACTAATAAATTGAAAGGTGAAAGCTAAAAAAAGCTGATTACAAGGTATTCTCCCCCTAAAATCAAAGGTTTCTCTTATATTTGTTTTGGGGTCGTTCTCCGAATTCGGTATCTTATACTACTTTGATCAATGGGCTGGTGAATTGGTTAATGCATACAAGGTGCTTGATGAAATGTCAAATAATGGGATACTGCCTGATTCTCACAGTTACAGTATTTTAGAAAGAAAAGATTATGCCTTTGGTTTTGCGTTTCTTTATATGTTGTCTTTTATATTTGTTGGGTCATCTCTTTCCTTTTAGTTAATTTTTTAGGATTTGAATAAGTTAACTAAGGGGCTAGTGATATCAGGTGCATTGGCCACAATTAAAGAAGAATAGGAAGACAGGTCTGTTGTGCATACTTTAAGCTGTTGCAGGAGGTAAGTTTCTTACCAGTTTGAGCTGAATTCTTCATTTGATTGATAAATGTCTTGAATGGTTATGACATTTGGTCTAGTGAAAGCGCTTCATTGTAACAAATACTAGCCGGCTTCTCATTAGTTAACCACATTTTTTCATGCTAAAATCGAATAGAAATCTATTTTTATCAGTAATAGCACCTTGGATATGTTTGTAATATTTTGTTATTGTCTTTACTAGTAATCTTGAACTTCAGATATTATTTGTTTTTGGATATGTTTGTAACTTTTTGCTCCTAGTAGCTTATATATTATCTGTTCTTGCAGCTCATTTCATGGATACTTCAGATACAGAGTCTGATGGCGGGCTTCAAGAGTATTCAGATTCCCAAAGCGAAAGCGAACAGTCAGATTCCCACAGCGATCAATCGGGTTTGTTGTTTAAGTGTTTTCTTGCAGTATACATGGTTGATTCGACCAACATTTTTTGACAATATAAAGCTCCTTAAAAGTGAAGTATTGTCAATGTGAAGTATACATGTTTTAAACTTGCAGTATACATGTTTTATATCATGTATAAGTGTTTTCTTGCAGTATACATGTTTTAATAAAAGTGTTTTCTTGCAGTATACATGTTTTCTTGCAGTATACATGGTTGCAGCGAACAACAGTCAGAGTCTGATGGATACTTCAGATACGCAGCAGTTCGTTTCCTCCATCCCCAATGGGGATAAAATCTCTAAACTGGATGCTAGAAAGATGTCTCACTAATTGAACATTGCATCTATCCCGGCCTCTCTTAAAGTGCCCGCCCAAGTGAGTGTTTTATTCGGTTTATTTTCTACATTTGTTATCCTCAGATGTTTGGAATCTTGTACCTTACTATAATATGGTGATAAATCATAGTTAATTCTAATGACCCTGATATTGTTACTCATTTGATTTATCTAGGTACCTAATTTGATGTTGTCCTCAAAAAAAGTGGTTGCACAGGTGAGTTGTTTAATTTGTTAGAAATCAAACTAGATTAATTGGTCATGCAGGACATTCATATGTTATTACAGTTAAACCTCTATAATTTAATAGCCTTGTGACCATTAAATTTTATTAATTTAAAGAGATATTAAATTATCGATAAATTAATAATATATTAATTTAGAGAATATTTCCTATTGATAACGTCAATAAATTAAATTTGACTCATTTCATTTGAAGGATTTGGAATTTGACTACAGAAAATTAGATATTCATTCATTAGAAATTATTGGTCAATAACCGTAATTAAACCATTTAAATTGTTGGCCAGTCAATAACTGTAATTATTAATATACAATGTATCTATAAAACCTAATAAACCTAATACAACTACAAAATTTAACCTACATATATATTACAATTTTATTTTGATATGTATAAAAAACTTTTTAATTTTTTTTATTAGTAATTATTAATTTATATAATATTTGGGACCTATAAATACTTAAGCGAGATTTTTGAAACGTATTAAATTATTATATTATCAAAATTATTATTTTAGCACTATAAGCCCAACAAGGGACTAAGAAATTTTATTATTTTAGAGAGATTATTATTTTAGCGAGTATTAATTTACAGAGGTTCTACTGTATATGACGTGTGCAGCCACCAACAGGACCACCTCATCCGCCTTCTAACAGGGTAAGTTTTTTAATCTAAAGACCCCATACTAATGGCGTTCTCATATGAAACTAGATAACTCCAAATATAATTTTAATATTTGTCATGTAGAGCCTCCCATGTGAATTGTACGACAACATCAACAGGGTTGTTTCGCTAGGACATGTTATTCACAGCGACTCAAAAATGATTCATGGAAAAAAAATGCGTGATGATTGTTTGCGTGTGTCGGTGGATCTTGTGGAGATAAAAACTGCAATACTCCCATGTCCATCTGGTGATTTTGTTATTGTGTATGATGCCCATGAAAGTATTGTTCAATGGCCAAAACACTTGGTGGTCCTTGTTGGAAATGTATTTAAATCTCATTATTTCTTTTCAATTATAAAATCATTTACGGCATAGTTTAATATCTCTTTTAGGTGTTGGTTGTCTTGTACTTTAACATTTTTTTATTGCAGGAGAGAACGAGATTGGATGCATTTGATGAATTTCTTAAGAGAGAAAAAAAAGTGTTCAAAAGTAGGGCTATGATCGAAGTTGAGTTGCATCGCAATGTGTTTGGTCAAACTGTAGATGTGCCTATACAAATGGCAGTGGAAGATATTGAGTTTGTTTGCACGTCTCAGAAACTTACGAACAATGCTATAGTCTTATTCATCCGGTAAGTCTTTCATCTGGTAAGTCTTTGTTGATTGTTGCGTTCATAAATAATTGCTTCTTTTTGACTATCTAAGGGTATGCTATTGGAACTCGTGTTTTTATTTGTTCCCAGATTTTTGTATGAAAAATTGGATGGCGATGCATGCAAAAACAAGTTCGGATTTATGAATCCAGCGGCAGTTCATTTTTTAGTCAATAAAACAGAATTCGTGAAAAATGTATTAAATAGACTGAAAGATTCAGTGCCGATTCGAAAATACATATTTATTCCTTGTAATACAGGGTAAGCGGAAGATGCATTACATTACTCATCTCGAATTTAGATATATTTTTTTCTTCAGATTTTAACCTTAATTTGCATATCCAGTAAAACAAACCATTAGAGTTAGGGTATCCCTTTTTTATTAAAGCATAGTTGGGGTATTCTTTAATATCATCTGGTGTTGCTGACATTGCTTTTGCATATCTTGCATATACTAACTTATTCTCTGTTCACTTTGTAGACTTCATTGGGTACTAATTGTGTTTTTAGATGGGGTGTTTTATTATTTAAATTCGTTGGATGAGAAGTGTAGATACAAACTAGAGGAGCAAATTAGCATGTAAGTTGATGTTGGGTTTGAACTTTTTTGTATGCATAGAAAGCAAAATGATTAAACTCATGGCACTTTCGTTAAGGATTTGTGAAACCAATATCCAGTTTTTACTAAATATATCTTTTTGTTCTTCACCAGCGTTTCAAAAGCTTTAAGAAAGTTGGGTGTCAAACGATCTGAAGAGAAAGTATTCTGGGTGGATGTGAAGGTAAGAAAAAGAAACTTAAGATTAATACCGTTATTTTACCATTATTTTGCTAACTCATAAGAGTATGTTAGAAGTACGTAGAATTGATGATAATAATACATGCAGCACAACCCTAAACAAAAAGGAGATTGGGAGTGTGGATTTTTTGTGATGCTGTATATGAAACACATTATAGAAAGTTATGACACTTCAATGAGGAACCCTAAAGAGGTAGTGATTCAAATTCTTCATGCAGCTCAAGATGTTTCCACGATGTTACAATATAAATGTTTTTAACAGAGCTTACATGTGTTTGAACTCTTTGACTGCAGATGTTTAAGGCGGGGATGAACTATGGTACTTCAGAAATTGATGAAATCAGAAGAGAGTGGACGGATTACATTTCACCAATTCTTGAAAAGTATTGATAAAACAACTTGTTGTTTAGTTTGAATTAATTAATTTAATAACGTTTTAGATAATGTCTTCCCCTGCTCCTTATTTTAGTTTGAACTTTAAAGGATTGATGGAACCAATGATGCAAAAGGTGTTCGTAAGTCTTATCTGTCTTATTTGCTTCTTGTGTTCATTTTTTCTTCTCTCTTCTTTTTTGTTTTACTTTAATTTATCTGCAAATCTGCTCCTAATTTTTTTTTTGAATATGATATACCTTCACTGCGCATGAGAGTAGTTTGTTATTATAAGAAAAAAACTTTTGAAGGGGAATCTGTATGAAGGAAAACTTAGCAGGTTTCCGTGATTACTTAAGAAACATATTATAGGGGCTCCAAGAAAAGAGTTTCGAGGGCTCTTAAGGATTCAAATATCATACAATGAAGATAATGGGACCTAATTTATAAGAAAATACTAAAATATCCTTAACATATTAAATATTAAAACCTAAAAATAATTTGTTTTCATTCCTCTCCTTTTAACTCTTCCATTTTCTTCCCCCCATCACCTTCATCGCCTATTTGTTCGATTAATCGTCAACTCTCAAAATAATTTACTATTGATTAACACCACTTAATCCACCCGCAATGACTTTAATAAGGTAAATATAAAAAAACCCATCTTATTTCTGGGTTATGCGTGAGATTTCTAAACAATGTCAACATATGCTACAAGCATCTCCTATGTAAAGGGTAAAGTAATCCTGAAAATGATAACTGTACCGAGAAGAAAATCTTGCAAATTTTCCCGTTTGAGACCCACCACCTTAAAAGGTGGTCCCTGTTAATCCCAGTGGCGGCGGGCCCTAGGGTTTGTGTGTGGCGGGAAGTGTATACGGGATTTGTGCGTGTATCAGTGGCGAAGTAATCCTAGGCGGAGGTCTTATTAACATTTTTTTTTGACAAAACAAAATAAAGGTAAGTCTTTTTTACCTAAAGTTCTTCTCAAATCCCCAAGGTCTTATCAAATTTAGATATTGGTGACAAAAGATAATAAAGACAAGTCTTTTTTTACCTAAAGTTCTTCTCCAATCCTCAAGATCTTATCTAACACCTTTTATTTAGATTTAGAGACAAAATATGATCTAGACTGAAGACCCAGGGTCATCTTGAAGAAATTCTAGATTAAACTTTCTCCTTTACCCTTACTAATTAGTCATGCCATCTTTCTTCATCACCTTCATCCTTGAATTGGATAAGAAAATTGGTGGAAAAGATATCAAATCGTATATATGTGTCATGATTTTTTAATACCTAGATGCTCTAGCTAAGTTTATATTTTGGGTTATACTGCCCAGTTTTTGGATCACTTGATGACTGTGGGTGAATAACCATACCTCCGGTCAAGTGAGAGGTTTCATGTCATAATGTCGTTTTTCAAATGTAGGCATCGGGTCATAAGGAAATGCTTGAGATACAAAGTGGACTATGTGTCACATTTCTCAAAATTTCTATCGCATGGATGATTTTGGATTCAATAATTTCGATTCTGTTATAGGTTTCGAGTCACATATGTCAAACGTATTTTTGGATTTTAATACCTAATTATTTTTTTGGCCAGAAGACATACGTCCGGTCAAATTGTAAATTTTCGATTGACGGATATATTTTGTTTACCTCGTAAATTTTTGAACCACATAGATGATTTACGAATAAATACTTAGCGTGAGTCACGCGGGATATTTCACGACACTAATAATATAAGATAAGTTTATAATTTACGTTATATTTCCCGAGGTTTGGATCAGTAATAACACTCCAAGTTACATGAGAGGTTTCAGGTCACAATGTTTTATTTCAAATGTAGATTTTGGGGTGAAATGTATGAAACATAAGGTGACTTTTGGGCCATATTGTTCAAATTTTGAATCACGTACTAGATAATTATTCTCAGTCACAAACCTACTTCGGGTTTTGTGATAGATTCAAATCATAACGACATATATCGAACATAATTATCGGGTTTCAGTTCCTAATTTTTGACCACAAGAGACTTTCAATTAGCAAATTCTGAGTGACATGATATATTTTGGTCAATTAGCAAATGTTTAGACCACATGGATGATTTTGGATCACTAACCATACTTCGAGTCACGTGAGAGATTTTGAGACACCAACCACATATGCTAAGTTTACACTTTGGGGACATGTTTCCTACTTTTTTTGATCACTGGATCATACTATTGTTCCTAGAGAATTCTATTGTTCACGATTTAGTTCAATGTGCGATTTCAAATTATAAAAATAGATGGTGGGTTCATGAAGAACCTCCATATTGTATTAGCCAATACCTATACTATAATGAAGTTTATGATTCATTGATGGGCAGTGATGCTTCATGGTCCAAATTTAAGTTGGATTGGATAATATTTGCTAAAATGAGAATTAATACATGGTATATGCTTTCATTCTGTACTCAGTGCATCAAGAATCTTTTATGCATCTTTCAGCGGTCTCGGAATGTGGATCTTCAGCTCTTCACGCATAAGTAAAAGCATTACTGAAGGCTTTGAATGGGTTAAAATAAAATCTACTTAAGGTGTCTCCATAGTAACATATTGTAAGCTCATAAGGATATAATCAACAACAAAGAAGCTGATACATCATGGCTAGCGGAGAATACTATCGAAAAAACTATTTCTATCCTAGGAAAACTTTCACAAGAACAATTTAGATATAAAAGCAGAGATCACAATGCAGCGGAGAACTCTATTGCGAAAGAAGAGAGTATCAGAATCCCTAAGCATGTTAGGTCAACCCATTCACACCAACGAGTTCAAAACGTGAAGATCATAATCCTTTAGCATGTATAGGTCAACGCATTCGCACCGCATATACAATGCACTGCCTAATCATAAGACACAACTCATCAACCTCCTTTACTCTTCCACCAAAAGCTTTAGAGTTCCTTTCCTTCCAAATATGCTAGCATAAATTTCCTTCTACAAACTTCTTTATATCTTCCTTTCAAGTTATTCATCTTCCAAGCTTCAAATTGTAATATCAAAACTAGGAGAGACCCAGACCACCCAGAATGCCTCCAGAACTTTGGACCATACCTTAAAAGTATAATCACACTGAAGTAACATATGATCAACAGTCTCCTCCACTATACAATAAATTTTTTATAAATTAATAGGCTTGGGACCACCCAAATCCAATTATTTTAAAAGAGATATTACTTAATCGAAAAAAAAAAATAGTTTATTGTTTTATACATATAATAATAATATACTAATTTAACGAATAATTCTTCATTTAAAAAGATTCTTTAGAAAAAAAAATGAGAATTTCCATATTGAAAAATAAAAATAAAGTATCTTAGGATAAATACCGAAATAGAAAAATATAGAAAAAGATAAGAAAACATTAACAAAAATATTTTTAGAATGATATGCATTTGTTTTTAAAGTAATAAATCTTATTAATTTCCATGAAAAAAGATTTTTATACAGAATTTTTTTGTAATTAACATACAATTTACAATTCAATTTAGTCACAAACAATACAAGCTTCTAAATCACTATAAGATGTCTTCTCATCTCAAAGGTATATGAAAATTATTTTTTATTTTCTAATGGAATTATTATTTTATATACTATTTGGGACCTATTAATGTTTAAGGGGAACTTTTGAAATGTATTATATTATAATTTTATCGAATTTATTATTTTTAGCACTAAGGTCCCGAGCCGGCACTGTTTTTTTTTTATTATTTTAGCGAGACTATTATATTATCGAGTATTATTTTAATTTTTTTTTACTATATAACAAAACACACATTGGTCACTCTACACTTCAACACCTCTTAGCTTTAACATCCTAAAATTGTAAAATTATTTATTATATTATATTAATTAATATAATTAATCTTTCCATAAAAGAATATAATGAAGTTTTTTTTTTCCTTAAAGAAAAGAACCTGGTAAAATATAAGCCTTAACTATAAATATTTTGGATTTTTTTTTTTGATAAACAACCGGACTTGATTGAGGTATACCCAGATTAATTGAGAAATTAATTAGAAAATTGATCTGGATATACCCGATCAAGCCCGGATACACAATGATTTAGATAACATATATAGGATTTTGGGCATGGTGTCAGAATTTTTATTTTTACCAAAAATGTCTATATTCTATATCTATATACCTATTAATAAAATAAATTATGCTTCAAAAAAAAAATTAATAAAATAAAATACACATCCACTTGGTCGTTCTAATGTACAAATGTCCCAAAATGCAAAGTATTTTTTTTTCCTGCTCATGTAAGAGAGAATACATCATGGTGATTAATGTATTCTCAATCCTCCCATGTAATGGCGGGATCGAAGAATCTAGAAGGCACCTCCCCCAGTTTCCCCACTAATTTTAGTTTTTTTCCCGTTTCCCAATTTTTTTCCTTCTTTCTTCTTTTTTTCCCCCAATTTTTTCTTCTTCTTTCTTTCTTCTTTTTTCCCCAAATTGGTGGGAAAATTTATATGACAATATCATATATTTTCTACTTGTTAGGTTACTTCAAAACCAAATTCGTCATAATTGTTGAGACAACAACTGTATGGAATGAACATAATTCTCAATAATAAAATAAGTGGTTTTAGTCACGGTTGACCTGGTCACGGTTTTAAGTAAACACGTGACCAAAATTGAGTTCGTCTCGGGGATATAAAATCCCGGGGCTATTCCTGATATCTTTAGTCCCGGCGTTAATTCTAGCCGAGACACTGGATTCCTAGATATTTAATAGACTCAGTTTTATATATATACGTGTCCCAATCATCGAATCTATTGTGTTGAAAATCGGTTAAGTCCTAACATGTGTTTATCTCCAGAGACGTGTCTTCACCTTGGTATATGATTCTGGATTAGGATCTTTGTTTCGATACGACCGAAATTCAGAAAGGGGAAGGAGATGAGGTTTTAGCCTCGAAGAACAGCTGCCGTTTCTAAACCTAAGTTCTAGAGTTTATGTTGCCAAATTTCAATTCGAAAACAAAACCCATCCTCCCCTTTTATCAATCCCTAATTATCCATTCAGCTAATTCTGCTGAAGATTTTATTGATCGATGAGATCTCACGGAGATTTTTTATTGGACACGGCTTACATTAAATCGTGTCTGATGCAATTGTTCAATACCCGCGCCGGCGATATACCCATTTCAAATTTACCGCCAATTTTGGTTTCCCATGATCAACACTACTCCACTCCCTATTTTCTCTCAATTATTTCCTTGTTTGAAACCGAAGCAGTTTTGAAGAGATTACGTGAAGCCAACTGCAAGTTGTTTTCTCTATCTGATGTTAATCAAGCAAAATCCTTCCATTTCCTTGAAACTAATAAATTGAAAGGTGAAAGCTAAAAAAAGCTGATTACAAGGTATTCTCCCCCTAAAATCAAAGGTTTCTCTTATATTTGTTTTGGGGTCGTTCTCCGAATTCGGTATCTTATACTACTTTGATCAATGGGCTGGTGAATTGGTTAATGCATACAAGGTGCTTGATGAAATGTCAAATAATGGGATACTGCCTGATTCTCACAGTTACAGTATTTTAGAAAGAAAAGATTATGACTTTGGTTTTGCGTTTCTTTATATGTTGTCTTTTATATTTGTTGGGTCATCTCTTTCCTTTTAGTTAATTTTTTAGGATTTGAATAAGTTAACTAAGGGGCTAGTGATATCAGGTGCATTGGCCACAATTAAAGAAGAATAGGAAGACATGTCTGTTGTGCATACTTTAAGCTGTTGCAGGAGGTAAGTTTCTTACCAGTTTGAGCTGAATTCTTCATTTGATTGATAAATGTCTTGAATGGTTATGACATTTGGTCTAGTGAAAGCGCTTCATTGTAACAAATACTAGCCGGCTTCTCATTAGTTAACCACATTTTTTCATGCTAAAATCGAATAGAAATCTATTTTTATCAGTAATAGCACCTTGGATATGTTTGTAATATTTTGTTATTGTCTTTACTAGTAATCTTGAACTTCAGATATTATTTGTTTTTGGATATGTTTGTAACTTTTTGCTCCTAGTAGCTTATATATTATCTGTTCTTGCAGCTCATTTCATGGATACTTCAAATACAGAGTCTGATGGCGGGCTTCAAGAGTATTCAGATTCCCAAAGCGAACAACAGTCAGATTCCCACATCGAACAATCGGGTTTGTTGTTTAAGTGTTTTCTTGCAGTATACATGGTTGATTCGACCAACATTTTTTGACAATATAAAGCTCCTTAAAAGTGAAGTATTGTCAATGTGAATTATACATGTTTTAAACTTGCAGTATACATGTTTTATATCATGTATAAGTGTTTTCTTGCAGTATACATGTTTTAATAAAAGTGTTTTCTTGCAGTATACATGTTTTCTTGCAGTATACATGGTTGCAGCGAACAACAGTCAGAGTCTGATGGATACTTCAGATACACAGCAGTTCGTTTCCTCCATCCCCAATGGGGATAAAATCTCTAAACTGGATGCTAGAAAGATGTCTCACTAATTGAACATTGCATCTATCCCGGCCTCTCTTAAAGTGCCCGCCCAAGTGAGTGTTTTATTCGGTTTATTTTCTACATTTGTTATCCTCAGATGTTTGGAATCTTGTACCTTACTATAATATGGTGATAAATCATAGTTAATTCTAATGACCCTGATATTGTTACTCATTTGATTTATCTAGGTACCTAATTTGATGTTGTCCTCAAAAAAAGTGGTTGCACAGGTGAGTTGTTTAATTTGTTAGAAATCAAACTAGATTAATTGGTCATGCAGGACATTCATATGTTATTACAGTTAAACCTCTATAATTTAATAGCCTTGTGACCATTAAATTTTATTAATTTAAAGAGATATTAAATTATCGATAAATTAATAATATATTAATTTAGAGAATATTTCCTATTGATAACGTCAATAAATTGAATTTGACTCATTTCATTTGAAGGATTTGGAATTTGACTACAGAAAATTAGATATTCATTCATTAGAAATTATTGGTCAATAACCGTAATTAAACCATTTAAATTGTTGGCCAGTCAATAACTGTAATTATTAATATACAATGTATCTATAAAACCTAATAAACCTAATACAACTACAAAATTTAACCTACATATATATTACAATTTTATTTTGATATGTATAAAAAACTTTTTAATTTTTTTTATTAGTAATTATTAATTTATATAATATTTGGGACCTATAAATACTTAAGCGAGATTTTTGAAACGTATTAAATTATTATATTATCAAAATTATTATTTTAGCACTATAAGCCCAACAAGGGACTAAGAAATTTTATTATTTTAGAGAGATTATTATTTTAGCGAGTATTAATTTACAGAGGTTCTACTGTATATGACGTGTGCAGCCACCAACAGGACCACCTCATCCGCCTTCTAACAGGGTAAGTTTTTTAATCTAAAGACCCCATACTAATGGCGTTCTCATATGAAACTAGATAACTCCAAATATAATTTTAATATTTGTCATGTAGAGCCTCCCATGTGAATTGTACGACAACATCAACAGGGTTGTTTCGCTAGGACATGTTATTCACAGCGACTCAAAAATGATTCATGGAAAAAAAATGCGTGATGATTGTTTGCGTGTGTCGGTGGATCTTGTGGAGATAAAAACTGCAATACTCCCATGTCCATCTGGTGATTTTGTTATTGTGTATGATGCCCATGAAAGTATTGTTCAATGGCCAAAACACTTGGTGGTCCTTGTTGGAAATGTATTTAAATCTCATTATTTCTTTTCAATTATAAAATCATTTACGGCATAGTTTAATATCTCTTTTAGGTGTTGGTTGTCTTGTACTTTAACATTTTTTTATTGCAGGAGAGAACGAGATTGGATGCATTTGATGAATTTCTTAAGAGAGAAAAAAAAGTGTTCAAAAGTAGGGCTATGATCGAAGTTGAGTTGCATCGCAATGTGTTTGGTCAAACTGTAGATGTGCCTATACAAATGGCAGTGGAAGATATTGAGTTTGTTTGCACGTCTCGAAACTTACGAACAATGCTATAGTCTTATTCATCCGGTAAGTCTTTCATCTGGTAAGTCTTTGTTGATTGTTGCGTTCATAAATAATTGCTTCTTTTTGACTATCTAAGGGTATGCTATTGGAACTCGTGTTTTTATTTGTTCCCAGATTTTTGTATGAAAAATTGGATGGCGATGCATGCAAAAACAAGTTCGGATTTATGAATCCAGCGGCAGTTCATTTTTTAGTCAATAAAACAGAATTCGTGAAAAATGTATTAAATAGACTGAAAGATTCAGTGCCGATTCGAAAATACATATTTATTCCTTGTAATACAGGGTAAGCGGAAGATGCATTACATTACTCATCTCGAATTTAGATATATTTTTTTCTTCAGATTTTAACCTTAATTTGCATATCCAAGAAAAACAAACCATTAGAGTTAGGGTATCCCTTTTTTATTAAAGCATAGTTGGGGTATTCTTTAATATCATCTGGTGTTACTGACATTGCTTTTGCATATCTTGCATATACTAACTTATTCTCTGTTCACTTTGTAGACTTCATTGGGTACTAATTGTGTTTTTAGATGGGGTGTTTTATTATTTAAATTCGTTGGATGAGAAGTGTAGATACAAACTAGAGGAGCAAATTAGCATGTAAGTTGATGTTGGGTTTGAACTTTTTTGTATGCATAGAAAGCAAAATGATTAAACTCATGGCACTTTCATTAAGGATTTGTGAAACCAATATCCAGTTTTTACTAAATATATATTTTTGTTCTTCACCAGCGTTTCAAAAGCTTTAAGAAAGTTGGGTGTCAAACGATCTGAAGAGAAAGTATTCTGGGTGGATGTGAAGGTAAGAAAAAGAAACTTAAGATTAATACCGTTATTTTACCATTATTTTGCTAACTCATAAGAGTATGTTAGAAGTACGTAGAATTGATGATAATAATACATGCAGCACAACCCTAAACAAAAAGGAGATTGGGAGTGTGGATTTTTTGTGATGCTGTATATGAAACACATTATAGAAAGTTATGACACTTCAATGAGGAACCCTAAAGAGGTAGTGATTCAAATTCTTCATGCAGCTCAAGATGTTTCCACGATGTTACAATATAAATGTTTTTAACAGAGCTTACATGTGTTTGAACTCTTTGACTGCAGATGTTTAAGGCGGGGATGAACTATGGTACTTCAGAAATTGATGAAATCAGAAGAGAGTAGACGGATTACATTTCACCAATTCTTGAAAAGTATTGATAAAACAACTTGTTGTTTAGTTTGAATTAATTAATTTAATAACGTTTTAGATAATGTCTTCCCCTGCTCCTTATTTTAGTTTGAACTTTAAAGGATTGATGGAACCAATGATGCAAAAGGTGTTCGTAAGTCTTATCTGTCTTATTTGCTTACTGTGTTCATTTTTCTTCTCTCTTCTTTCTGTTTTACTTTAATTTATACTGCAAATGGTGCTCCTAATTTGTTTTTTGAATATGATATACCTTCACTGCGCATGAGAGTAGTTTGTTATTATAAGAAAAAAACTTTTGAAGGGGAATCTGTATGAAGGAAAACTTAGCAGGTTTCCGTGATTACTTAAGAAACATATTATAGGGGCTCCAAGAAAAGAGTTTCGAGGGCTCTTAAGGATTCAAATATCATACAATGAAGATAATGGGACCTAATTTATAAGAAAATACTAAAATATCCTTAACATATTAAATATTAAAACCTAAAAATAATTTGTTTTCATTCCTCTCCTTTTAACTCTTCCATTTTCTTCCCCCCATCACCTTCATCGCCTATTTGTTCGATTAATCGTCAACTCTTAAAATAATTTACTATTGATTAACACCACTTAATCCACCCGCAATGACTTTAAGGTAAATATAAAAAAACCCATCTTATTTCTGGGTTATGCGTGAGATTTCTAAACAATGTCAACATATGCTACAAGCATCTCCTATGTAAAGGGTAAAGTAATCCTGAAAATGATAACTGTACCGAGAAGAAAATCTTGCAAATTTTCCCGTTTGAGACCCACCACCTTAAAAGGTGGTCCCTGTTAATCCCAGTGGCCGGCGGGCCCTAGGGTTTGTGTGTGGCGGGAAGTGTATACGGGATTTCCAATCTGTGCGTGTATCAGTGGCGAAGTAATCCTAGGCGGAGGTCTTATTAACATTTTTTTTTTGACAAAACAAAATAAAGGTAAGTCTTTTTTACCTAAAGTTCTTCTCAAATCCCCAAGGTCTTATCAAATTTAGATATTGGTGACAAAAGATAATAAAGATAAGTCTTTTTTTACCTAAAGTTCTTCTCCAATCCTCAAGATCTTATCTAACACCTTTTATTTAGATTTAGAGACAAAATATGATCTAGACTGAAGACCCAGGGTCATCTTGAAGAAATTCTAGATTAAACTTTCTCCTTTACCCTTACTAATTAGTCATGCCATCTTTCTTCATCACCTTCATCCTTGAATTGGATAAGAAAATTGGTGGAAAAGATATCAAATCGTATATATGTGTCATGATTTTTTATTACCTAGATGCTCTAGCTAAGTTTATATTTTGGGTTATACTGCCCAGTTTTTGGATCACTTGATGACTGTGGGTGAATAACCATACCTCCGGTCAAGTGAGAGGTTTCATGTCATAATGTCGTTTTTCAAATGTAGGCATCGGGTCATAAGGAAATGCTTGAGATACAAAGTGGACTATGTGTCACATTTCTCAAAATTTCTATCGCATGGATGATTTTGGATTCAATAATTTCGATTCTGTTATAGGTTTCGAGTCACATATGTCAAATGTATTTTTGGATTTTAATACCTAATTATTTTTTTGGCCAGAAGACATACATCCGGTCAAATTGTAAATTTTCGATTGACGGATATATTTTGTTTACCTCGTAAATTTTTGAACCACATAGATGATTTACGAATAAATACTTAGCGTGAGTCACGCGGGATATTTCACGACACTAATAATATAAGATAAGTTTATAATTTACGTTATATTTCCCGAGGTTTGGATCAGTAATAACACTCCAAGTTACATGAGAGGTTTCAGGTCACAATGTTTTATTTCAAATGTAGATTTTGGGGTGAAATGTATGAAACATAAGGTGACTTTTGGGCCATATTGTTCAAATTTTGAATCACGTACTAGATAATTATTCTCAGTCACAAACCTACTTCGGGTTTTGTGATAGATTCAAATCATAACGACATATATCGAACATAATTATCGGGTTTTAGTTCCTAATTTTTGACCACAAGAGACTTTCAATTAGCAAATTCTGAGTGACATGATATATTTTGGTCAATTAGCAAATGTTTAGACCACATGGATGATTTTGGATCACTAACCATACTTCGAGTCACGTGAGAGATTTTGAGACACCAACCACATATGCTAAGTTTACACTTTGGGGACATGTTTCCTACTTTTTTTGATCACTGGATCATACTATTGTTCCTAGAGAATTCTATTGTTCACGATTTAGTTCAATGTGCGATTTCAAATTATAAAAATAGATGGTGGGTTCATGAAGAACCTCCATATTTTATTAGCCAATACCTATACTATAATGAAGTTTATGATTCATTGATGGGCAGTGACGCTTCATGGTCCAAATTTAAGTTGGATTGGATAATATTTGCTAAAATGAGAATTAATACATGGTATATGCTTTCATTATGTACTCAGTGCATCAAGAAGCTTTTATGCATCTTTCAGCGGTCTCGGAATGTGGATCTTCAGCTCTTCACGCATAAGTAAAAGCATTACTGAAGGCTTTGAATGGGTTAAAATAAAATCTACTTAAGGTGTCTCCATAGTAACATATTGTAAGCTCATAAGGATATAATCAACAACAAAGAAGCTGATACATCATGGCTAGCGGAGAATACTATCGAAAAAACTATTTCTATCCTAGGAAAACTTTCACAAGCACAATTTAGATATAAAAGCAGAGATCACAATGCAGCGGAGAACTCTATTGCGAAAGAAGAGAGTATCAGAATCCCTAAGCATGTTAGGTCAACCCATTCGCACCAACGATTTCAAAACGTGAAGATCATAATCCTTTAGCATGTATAGGTCAACGCATTCGCACCGCATATACAATGCACTGCCTAATCATAAGACACAACTCATCAACCTCCTTTACTCTTCCACCAAAAGCTTTAGAGTTCCTTTCCTTCCAAATATGCTAGCATAAATTTCCTTCTACAAACTTCTTTATATCTTCCTTTCAAGTTATTCATATTCCAAGCTTCAAATTGTAATATCAAAACTAGGAGAGACCCAGACCACCCAGAATGCCTCCAGAACTTTGGACCATACCTTAAAAGTATAATCACACTGAAGTAACATATGATCAACAGTCTCCTCCACTATACAGTAAAATTTTTATAAATTAATAGGCTTGGGACCACCCAAATCCAATTATTTTAAAAGAGATATTACTTAATCGAAAAAAAAAATAGTTTATTGTTTTATACATATAATAATAATATACTAATTTAACGAATAATTCTTCATTTAAAAAGATTCTCTAGAAAAAAAAAATGAGAATTTCCATATTGAAAAATAAAAATAAAGTATCTTAGGATAAATACCGAAATAGAAAAATATAGAAAAAGATAAGAAAACATTAACAAAAATATTTTTAGAATGATATGCATTTGTTTTTAAAGTAATAAATCTTATTAATTTCCATGAAAAAAGATTTTTATACTTAATTTTTTGTAATTAACATACAATTTACAATTCAATTTAGTCACAAACAATACAAGCTTCTAAATCACTATAAGATGTCTTCTCATCTCAAAGGTATATGAAAATTATTTTTATTTTCTAATGGAATTATTATTTTATATACTATTTGGGACCTATTAATGTTTAAGGGGAACTTTTGAAATGTATTATATTATAATTTTATCGAATTTATTATTTTTAGCACTAAGGTCCCGAGCCGGCACTGTTTTTTTTTATTATTTTAGCGAGACTATTATATTATCGAGTATTATTTTAATTTTTTTTTACTATATAACAAAACACACATTGGTCACTCTACACTTCAACACCTCTTAGCTTTAACATCCTAAAATTGTAAAATTATTTATTATATTATATTAATTAATATAATTAATCTTTCCATAAAAGAATATAATGAAGTTTTTTTTTTCCTTAAAAAAAAGAACCTGGTAAAATATAAGCCTTAGCTATAAATATTTTGGATTTTTTTTTTTTTGATAAACAACCGGACTTGATTGAGGTATACCCAGATTAATTGAGAAATTAATTAGAAAATTGATCTGGATATACCCGATCAAGCCCGGATACACAATGATTTAGATAACATATATAGGATTTTGGGCATGGTGTGAGAATTTTTATTTTTACCAAAAATGTCTATATTCTATATCTATATACCTATTAATAAAATAAATTATGCTTCAAAAAAAAAAATTAATAAAATAAAATACACATCCACTTGGTCGTTCTAATGTACAAATGTCCCAAAATGCAAAGTATTTTTTTTCCTGCTCATGTAAGAGAGAATACATCGTGGTGATTAATGTATTCTCAATCCTCCCCTGTAATGGCGGGATCGAAGAATCTAGAAGGCACCTCCCCCAGTTTCCCCACTAATTTTAGTTTTTTTCCCGTTTCCCAATTTTTTCCCTTCTTTCTTCTTTTTTTCCCCCAATTTTTTTCTTCTTTTTTTCTTCTTTTTTTCCCCAAATTGGTGGGAAAATTTATATGACAATATCATATATTTTCTACTTGTTAGGTTACTTCAAAACCAAATTCGTCATAATTGTTGAGACAACAACTGTATGGAATGAACATAATTCTCAATAATAAAATAAGTGGTTTTAGTCACGGTTGACCTGGTCACGGTTTTAAGTAAACACGTGACCAAAATTGAGTTCGTCTCGGGGATATAAAATCCCGGGACTATTCCTGATATCTTTAGTCCCGGCGTTAATTCTAGCCGAGACACTGGATTCCTAGATATTTAATAGACTCATTTTTATATATATACGTGTCCCAATCATCGAATCTATTGTGTTGAAAATCGGTCAAGTCCTAACATGTGTTTATCTCCAGAGACGTGTCTTCACCTTGGTATATGATTCTGGATTAGGATCTTTGTTTCGATATGACCGAAATTCAGAAAGGGGAAGGAGATGAGGTTTTAGCCTCGAAGAACATCTGCCGTTTCTAAACCTAAGTTCTAGAGTTTATGTTGCCAAATTTCAATTCGAAAACAAAACCCATCCTCCCCTTTTATCAATCCATAATTATCCATTCAGCTAATTCTGCTGAAGATTTTATTGATCGATGAGATCTCACGGAGATTTTTTATTGGACACGGCTTACATTAAATCGTGTCTGATGCAATTGTTCAATACCCGCGCCGATGATATACCCATTTCAAATTTACCGCCAATTTTGGTTTCCCACGATCAACACTACTCCACTCCCTATTTTCTCTCCATTATGTCCTTGTTTGAAACCGCAGCAGTTTTAAAGAGATTACGTGAAGCCAACTGCAAGTTGTTTTCTCTATCTGATGTTAATCAAGCAAAATCCTTCCATTTCCTTGAAACTAATAAATTGAAAGGTGAAAGCTAAAAAAAGCTGATTACAAGGTATTATCCCCCTAAAATCAAAGCTTTCTCTTATATTTGTTTTGGGGTCATTCTCCGAATTCAGTATCTTATACTACTCTGATCAATGATCTGGTAAATTGGTTAATGCATACAAGGTGCTTGATGAAATGTCAAATAATGGGATACTGCCTGATTCTCACAGTTACAATATTTTAGAAAGAAAAGATTATGCCTTTGGTTTTGCGTTTCTTTATATGTTGTCTTTTATATTTGTTGGGTCGTCTCTTTCCTTTTAGTTAATTTTTTAGGATTTGAATAAGTTAACTAAGGGGCTAGTGATATCAGGTGCATTGGACACAATTAAAGAAGAATAGGAAGACAGGTCTGTTGTGCATACTTTAAGCTGTTGCAGGAGGTAAGTTTCTTACCAGTTTGATCTGAATTCTTCATTTGATTGCTAAATGGCTTGAATGGTTATGACATTTGGTCTAGTGAAAGCGTTTCATTTTAACAAATACTAGCCGGTTTCTCATTAGTTAACCGCATTTTTTCATGCTAAAATCGAATAGAAATCTATTTTTATCAGTAATAGCACCTTGGATATGTTTGTAATATTTTGTTATTGTCTTTACTAGTAATCGTGAACTTCAGATATTATTTGTTTTTTGGATATGTCTTTATTAGGGAGTATATATTATCTTAACCACAAATTCGTCACTTGAACCTCTTGTATATTTATCACCATGGCTAAAGATTTTGTTTTTAGTTTTACTCCCATGCATTTTATAGTAAATGTACGCTTAAGTAATTACAGAGCTAAAAATCTTTAATGAGATCTTTATTAAGTGCCTTTCCTAAATTCTCATCTAGTATACCGAGATGAAATAGTTCGAGGATTGGTTATAACCTTGGTTGATGGTTTCGATTTGACATTATGCGGTGGAATTGTAGTTCATTTTAATTTCCCTACGACGAGCATCTCTAACGGCGAGGCTAAACACTAATGTTCAAGCCGAAGTAATATTCATTTTAATTTACCTACTAAATTGATAGTTAACAAGGAGCAGTTAAAATCGGCCATTTCGGTTGGTATGCTCCATAACATCGATGTTCGATCTGAAGAAATCAGTTTTCAGAGATCCAAACTGAAAAATGAGAGGGTACTAAGTACACCGCCAACTATTTTCGGTCGGGAACCTATACAGATAATCCTAGTACAATCTATACGTTCGGTTGCGAAACTGTATATAATATTGTTTTAACCAGGTAAACTAGTATATATCTGAACTGTACATGAACCGATTTCCAATAAGAATGAGTCTTGTAATCTATATTTCAAGACACAAAGTCTTGTAAAATCTATGTTTATATACGTACAATATGTGATATTTCAATTATAAAGATAAACAATAATGCAGAAAAGAAATAACACAGACACCATAAATTTTTGTTAACAAAGAAACTACAATCTTATAGAAAAACCAGGTACCTAATCCAAATTGAACACATGCTGATTTAAGTTGTTACACCAATTACATACTACCACATTTTGAACCATATGTAATACCTGTTTCAGTTGTATCGTGCACCTGTAAAACTCTTAACAGAACACCGATTCTCTATGGATTTTCCCTTGTAAATATTCTAGCATGAAGAAAGTTCTCTTTAAAAGATACTCTTGAAAAATTCTAGCAGAATGTTAATTCTCTTTAGAAGATGCTCCTCAACAATTAAGGTTTACGTGTTCCATAACCTAATTGATTCTTCCTCATAAGATCGCCTTGAAATAATCTTGAGATATCTTAATCAATCAAATTTTGGGTTTATGAAAAACACCTAGATACATGTTTTGTAACTATAAAATAAGATTCTTGTGTTTTATGGTCCCCAAGTAAAGTCTTTAAAGTCTTACTCTTGTTCGTGAAGAACAAAGATGTGGATAACAACCATATGCAATTCACACACAATTTTCCAAGGTATGGTTTGTATGGTTACAAAACCTCTATTTATAGTGAATGACCTAGGATGGGTTGCTTGGAAACAAAGCTACCTTGTCTAGGAAAGGAAACACCAAGTACTTGAATAAAATAAGCCTTTATTCAATGTATTTATTATGGTTTCAGTTTTCGAACTATTGATAAAAGTTTGTGGATAATTTTTTATTTACGAAATTAACCTTATCCATACATAATGAGTGTTTCTTTAATAAATCACTCATAACTTCTTCGTTATAATCGGGATCGAGTGATTCTTGGCTCATTGGGTTCATAGTTTCAGCACAACATGAGGACCTTTCCAGGAAAAAAGGTCATTCTCACTAAATTCTTGGGCTAAAATATCCTCATGTGTATACATAAATGTATATTAGCATCATATGAATAGTTCCACAGAGTGAGCACTTGTTTCGGTATATAAAGATGTAGAATAAAAAAGAAAATCAAGTATTTGTTATTAATCTTTGATGAAGTTCTACATAGATGTCTTTATTTCTTAAGCCTAATATATTCTGAAGATAATTTTAGTAAACTAAATCAAAAATGCCTTTCGGCATCCGAATCTGACAACTAAGTTGATATTCCAATGTCATTGTGCTAGAGTTAGCAATTCTCTAATAGTTCCCGCTTTATTAATTTTAGTGACAAAGCATTTTACATATGGACTTTAAAAACATTATGCTCAAATTCCAATGTGCTTCTTGATTTCTTGAATCTTCAACTCTTTCGATGTTGTATGTGTCCATTATGTGCTTGTTAAAGATCCATAGCATAATAACTATTTAAGAGAATACTCAAGTTAGAGTATTTTAGAATGAGTAATTAGTCTACTCATGTTTTTATGAAAATACGTATTAGTTTTACCTACTTCAAAGTCCATTGTACCTAAAAATTTAATGCAATACTACGGTGATATGCTCTCCCCATTAGTTTTTACTAGTCTCTTTTGCTTGATAGGTCGAACATATATACTTGAAATCCCCTCCCCCTTACATAATGATCCGAGAAGACATATGCACTATTAAATAATTCCCCAATTTTTGTCAAAAAAATGGCAAAGGTCAAAGTAAAGGGATCCTAATGAACTATACAAATGAGTTATCGATACTAAAGATAGCATGTCAATTTTTTAAGACGATTCCACTAAGTTTCGTAACTTAGCATCTTTACCAAGGAGAGATAAAAGTATAGTCATACCTTATATAATTCCATAGCCGCACTCCCCACAAAGATATACCAATTAAACACAAGTTCAAAATTGAACTCTCTCCCATTTGTTGTCATTTTCAAGGAGAACAACAAAAGTGACCTTTCTCTATAAGATATAAGGTTTTTTATTGGATTTTAGAAATGATATATGAGCTAAGAATCAATCATTAAAAGTTTCTCATGAGATGATATTTCTAATTATGGACCAAAAAATGGTAATTTAGACTATCTCATGGTAACCAAACAATACACAATATATAATTATGTAGATCATGTATTGTGATCATCTTTATTAAGATATAAGCTCTTAAAAACAAGATTTAATTTACTCTTATAGGAAGAATTAACCTTTCCTAAAAGGAGTTACACCAAGAATGGCATCCATATGCGTATGAAAAGGTTTCCTTGACAAAAAAGATATATATATATATATATATATATATATATATATATATATATATATATATATATTTTTAGAGAACTGCTTGGTCGAACTCGCAAGTTTTGCTATCTCAAGCTTGTTGTCAATGTTAGTTCATCAAAACTATATATTGATTTCTAGTCTATTAAAGTCAAATCTCGGACTAATTATAAAATTTGGTAGTTGAGTATCAAACATTACTGAATAACCCTCGAAAACTGAAGATCGACATAGACATTTGGAGAAATTCATCAACAAGGTATGTGAAGACTGAATCATTCTATTTACTCATATGTATCACCATTCTATCTATATGAGACTATGTCGTATGACTTCTAGTAGATTTAATGTTGCAATTTTTTTTTTTGAGACAAGCTTGTCTTATTAAAAATCTCAAAAAATGATTTAAGAAATGGGTGTGCATCAGTCCTTAGCAATCTTAGTTCGAAACAATTTATTGTTTAAGAACTATTTTTGTCTCATATGGATCATTTGGAAATTGCCCAAGCAATGATATTTATATCTATAGCAAACAAGAATGTTTCAAACATCAAAATAAAGTACTTCAAAAAACTAAAATCTGGGTTCATGCTATGTTTGCGAACCATATCGCAAACCATAGATATCTAATGTTGAGAATACATAAAAGTTGGTGAACTAGTTCGAAAAATATTGAGTTCTGAAAGGAAAAATTAACCAACCCAGTTAACGAATTGTGGTGATCTGAATTGGTGTCATAGTCAACAGTTTACAAACCCAGTTCATGATCCATAGACATCTGAGTTCAAAAATGACAGGACAGTTCACGAACCGTAGCGTCCTGAATTCACGAATTGGCTAGTAGTTCAAGAATAGTTTCACCAACCGTCCCAGTGAATATTAGAAGATGGTCAATTTTTTTTTTATAAACTTGTTTAACATTGCTATGACTCTCATAAACACCTCTAAGACAACATTGATCACTAAAACATCTTGTGTATGTGCGTCATGATTAAACTCTTAAGTGTTTATATGAGCACGATTGTGCCTTTTGAACTATTATCGGTTTTAAGTGCGTATTTGACAAGAAAAATCATAATACACGGTTCATGAACCCGGACCAAGTGTATATTCCTCTATGTAATTTCTAGATAAACTTCTCACATACTTCTTGAAACCATAATTAGAGTTTCATCTAAACAGAGAAAATGTTGTTTGAATCTCAAGTTATCTTATCTTAAACTTTAAACAAACCTCAGTCTTGTACATCTATAAATAGAGAAACTTATTCAACTAAGAAATTCAACCCCTGACAATTCCGCGTCCTAGTTGATTGCTAGAGTCGTCCTCTATTGACCTAGGTTTCCTCCTAGAAAAATAATTAGGTCAACGACTGAAATCCTTCACTTAGGGATTCGTGAAGCCAGGTCTAACTATTTTTACCTTGATAGTTCGTGTATACTGATCTTGATCTTTCTGTTATCGAGGTCTTAGTGATATCTTTCATGCGCGAGATAGATAAAAATCACAAAGTTCTTTTCATCTCAGACTTTGTGATACCTCAAGATAGATATCAGAAAACTAATCTTAATTATTTAGTTCACAATTGTTCTTGAGAGGTGGTTAAGGATTCAAGCTTCTCAGCTAACTAAGTGTAAGTGTTCCGGATTTGTGAGGTTTGCTAGTTTTGTCTATTGCAAACAGATTTCCAAGCCTTGATCTTTGATCTAAAAGAAAATTGAATAGGCTTATCTGTTAGACGCAGATTGGTATCAAAAGTCTTAATTTAGGCTGAAGCAACTCTTAGGATGTAAAGGACGCCAGCTGAGGGAATTAATTGCGTAGTGCCTTGCGAGGTTCAAGAGACATAAGGTGATAGCACGACTGCAGCTAAATTGCTTGGAAGGTGAATTCGGTCCGAACTAAATTCCAGTCTGAAGTCTGACACTGGGCTAGTGTCTGTAACGACTTAATACAGTTAAGTGCTCAAATCTAGACGAAGTCCCAGGGTTTTTTTTCTGCACTTGTGGTTTCCTTGTTAACAAAATTCTTTTGTGTGTATGTGTGTGTTTTTTTTACTTTTCTGCATCTTTTCATTGTTAAGAGTACTACACAGGTTCCTATCAAAACGAAAAAGTTGGTGGTGTACTTGGTACCCTCTCCTTTTCATATATATATATATATGTCATTAAGGATCGTACACCATGAGTTTACATAAGAACCAAGAAGGTTGTGAACGAGGAAGCAATAATGGTGTTCAAGGATACTCAAGACTCAAATAATAATCTACAATCCCAAAGAGATTTTGTGAATAAAGTTTTCTTAGAAGGTGTCTATGAGAGATGTAACAAAAATGAGATAGTCACGCAAGACAGTTTGTGAGATTTTGCTAAACTGGAACTGGATAGGTTTGCAAACAGCACCTGAAAACCATTGAAAGTTTTCAAAGTTAGGCTTAAGTGGTATGTAAACCGGGTTTGCAAACCTCTGCCAGTTCACGGAGTCAGATCATAGGGGTTTCAAACTTCCCCCCATTCCCGAACTCAGATGTAAAAGGTTTGCAAACCTCTATAGTTTGCGTAATTCACATTGACTAGGTAATACATACACGTATGTGCACCTTGCACAAATAAGTTGTATATCTCTCATAATTAAAATTTAAAACATTCCCAATGGCTATAGACAATAACTATTTGCTTGGGAAATTTCCAAATGATCAACTTAAACAAATGTAGTTTTTGAACAATAAATTGTTCTAACTAAGATTGTTAAGGATCTATAAACATTCATTGATCGAAATATATTTCGAAAGTTTAACAAAGACAAGCTTGAACTTGAAATTTATTCTTTGCAAAATTTACCAAAAACTAAAACTCATCGACATTGTTTGTTTCTTCTAACCTGTATATTTAAGAACTTAAACACAAATCAAGTTAGGTAATTAAATAGATTATTTCTTCTAACATGTATATTTCTTCTACCCATAAATCTTAACCTACGTTTAAATATCAATACTGTAATTAAATAGATTATTTATGGTAACATTATCTATATACCCCTACTATGAGACCCCTTGCAAAAATACCCTTATGAACTTTACAAATACCCCTAAGCCTAATACATTACTAAAATACCCTTTTTTATATAGTAAATATACAAAACCACCATCACTATTCAAAAAAAAAATAAAAAAAATCTCTAATGCCCACCACCACCAACGACCACGACCACCAACCACCATCGACGACCACCACCGCCAACCACCACCACTGTCCACCACCACCACTGTCTACCACCACCGCCGCCGCTAACGAATACCACCACTTTGTACTACCACCGCCGCCGCCAACAACCGACGCCCATCGCCGCCGCCAACCACCACCACCATGTGGAGTCAACTTTGCTGAAGTTGTGTCCATATAGGAGGCAACTAGCTCAAGTTGTCTTCAACAAGTGAAAGCAACTAGCTAAAGTTGTCTTCAACAAGTGACAACAACTAGCCTAAGTTTTTTCCATATATGGAGGCAACTAGCACAAGTTATCTCTACAAAAAATTAAAATTATACACAAATAAGTGAACCTAGTGTGAATCGAACACACATCTTCTGACATATAGTCAGTTGTGCTACCATTGCACCACAGGTTCGCCACAAAATCAGTGCTCAACCAACAATTCAAACCACCACCATACAAACACCACATCCTTCATCTCTGCTACTGCAAACTCTACCTGCAACAGCTTCATGACCACAACCATCTATGCACACTTGCAACATGAGTCAATTGATGCAGTCACTTTCATGCCCCTACTCAAACACCATTAGCAACACACAAGAAGTAACAACTTCTTGTTATGCTTCACTGCCTGGATACATATTGAGTTCATGCTCAAGTTCTAAGCATTCATCTATCCTCTTGACTTTAAAGCATGAGCATCAGCAGCACAACCATCATCAGCAAATCAACACAACCTTATGTTACCATTGCACCAAAAATTCGTCAACTAGCTCAAAAACATAACCAAGTTGCCTCTGAACTGGAATCAACTAGCTCAAGTTGCCTCCAAAAGTGAAAGCAACTTGGTCAAGTTGTCTTCAAAGTTGGAAGCAACTAGCACAACTTGCCTCAAAAAGTGAAAGCAACTTGGTCAAGTTGTCTTCAAAGTTGGAAGCAACTAGCACAAGTTGTCTCCAAATTATAGAAGCAACTTGGTCAAGTTGAATATCACACCATCAAAGTGGAGCTATTTTCGATGTTTCTACAGTTCAATATCACACTATTCAAGTAAAAAAAATTAACTGAATCGATAATGGCATCAAGAGAGAGTATACCTAAAAATTTATCCATCTCAGTTGCAGTAAAGCAGCTTCAGCAGCAACATCAATTTCAGCAGCAACCACTCACTTTCTGTCACAACACTTCAATCCACATTCCATTCTCTCAAATATGTACTGCAGGATAACCCTGTACACCCATTAAAAGCATCACCAGCAACAACTTGAAGCACAAATACAAACTCCTAATAAAGAACCGTTCTCTGAACCTTACCAGCTGCACCGTCTCAGATTCTTTATTGACTGCAACATCTCTGCACAAACACACAACACCTGCAATCACAATTCAATCATCTCACCATCTACACCACAACCAGCACATCATCACAAACCGACTGCATTCAATCACTTCATACATTCTGCAACCTCTTGAATCATGACTAACCAACAACATCCATGAACATCAGCACTTTCTGTAGCTTCTGCAACAGCTGCAATTACGACATTATTCATCCAACATTACCTGCTACCACCAATTCAAGCATCTTCCCTTTTACACAATACCAATACTATCAAACTGTCACAGCACCACCAGTTCCATCTACCAATCACCTGTAATTATCCATTTCAAGCTTAATACCACAATCAAATCCATTTATAACAGAAATATCTTCTTTAGAAAAGCACACCATTCACAACTCCACAATCCATTCAATCGCAAACCACCATTCACAATCAAATCCATCTGTAATTACCCAATTCAACCACAATTCAATTGAAATCAATTTAACAGATAATAGACAATTCCAGGATGGAAACCATACCTTGGCAATAAGCACCGCCACCATCATTTGTATACTCTTCTTCTTTCCAATCCGGAAGATATCACCACCACCACCACAACAATAAATAATCTTTCCAAAATCAACACCATCCACCACTATTACACAACCAAAACTTCCACCATCGAATCTTCAAATCAAATCCACACGAAATCTGAATCTAGTTTGAAATCAGTAGAGGAACAATATCTAAATCAACCAAAATCAACGAAATCTAAATCTCGTGACTGAATATGAATCTTCAAATCAAAATCAACATGAAATCTAAATCTCGACTCGAAATTATCAAATCGAAAACTACCTGAAATTAAGTTTCAATTGTTAAAACACGCAAATCATCGAATTAAAAACTTACCTGAAATCGAAATTTCCATCTACTAATTCTTCATAAACCCCTTCTTCTAATCATTAGCAGCAACTTCATCGATCTTCTCCTTAATTACTGCAAATTGATGGCAACACATTTATCTCCCCTGATTTCTTCAGTTCTATCTCTCTTCCGACTGCAACATCAACTCAAACCCTAATATCAACAAAACATCTTCCATTTAATATCGATTCACTCAACAACAGCTTCAGATTCAGATCTACTCACTTAATTTGTTCTTGATCCCCTTTCAAAATTCCGATCGATCTCTCTCGATAATAATGGTGGTGTTGGTGGCGATGGAGATGATGGTGGTATTGGTGGCGTTGGTTGTGGTGGCGACGGAGACTGGTTTTTCCCAGACGTGAAAAATGAAACTGATTTTTTCTGCTCGTGAATAATGAAGAAGAAGTTGAAGTATAAGGTGGGAAGGTTAAAACTGGAATTATGTTAATTATTTTCCTTTCCATAATTTCGATTCTGCCATCAGGGGTATTTGTAAAGACCCATAAGGGTATTTGTGCATGACCCATGGATAGTAGGGGCATAAGTAACTTCTTAGCTTGTAATATAGCTATTCTAATGGATCATGTTCTTTCATGTTGCTTAGGAGTCAGATAGACAGGGAGAACTCCACATAAGAGCATAAGAAGTCTTGTTACCTATATGATTCATTATATTCTAGACTCACTATTAGCGATGTGGTAACACCTTGAGTCGACTATAAATATATTGACTCTTTTGAATTTATAGGTATGTTGAAGACAATTATGACAACTAATTCAGAGAGTTATATCCATAGCTATTCTCACAAGTAGGTCACATAACTGTTGGCATAGATTCATCTCTTTGGAGAAATGTTTAATATGTATAAGAGATGTAAATTATTGCCTTCAAAAAAATTGGGTATTTAAGCTCAAGTATATGTTAAACAATTAATCACGATGATACTAGGATTTCCACATAATCACCAATATCCTTGGCAGAGGTTACATCGTTTACAGTAATTGTTAGATGAGTATAACCTTTGATAACCTTTACCATTGTATTGAAATTACGAGATCATAAGAAGGAATGTAAAACCACCATGAGTAATTAGTGTCATCGAATCCTGGTGGTACATGAATTAAAAATTGGTTGGCACAACCTCAAATTCATATTTATAGGTTCGGATCGCCACAAACACAAACTTAGTAGGTATTAATTTACGGTGTTTACATGCTCTGATACCAATTGAAAAAGGAGAGGGTACCAAGTACACCACCAAATTTTTAGTTTGGGAACCTATATGGATAGTACTTGTACAATATATAAGTTCGGTTACGAGATTGTATATAAGATTCTTTTAACAAAGCAAACCTAGTACATACCCGAAATGTACACGAACTAAGTTCCAGCGAGAAATAATATTCTTGTCATCTATATATCAAGACACGAATTCAAAAATATTAGAGCATAGATCGGTTGAACCCACCAAGCGTTGTTATGTCAAGTTTGGTTGTCATATTTTAGTGAATCAAAACTCATTTAAATAGTTGCTTGATTATGTACTAGAGTCAACTTCGTATAGGTTAGCTTGAAAGTATTAGGATATGAGACATTACAAGTATTATGTGAAGACTTGAAGAATGTGAAGAAGTAAGGAGCTACAACGACGACATCATCCTTCCACTTGAGGTTAGTAATATTTGACTTGAACTATTTTATTCCCTAACATATCTTTCAATTCGTGCATATTGAAAATGTAACTATGAAGCTATAAATGTTTATACTCTAGTTAAACGTAGTATCAAGGAATACAATACGAAGTATAACGCTTGTCTTTTGAGCTTCGTATATAAGACGTCGACATAATCGTTTGAATGCTATTGTGATTATGTATGGGTATGAGGTGAATATTTCATCCTAGGAAACAATGTTTTACATTCGTTTAAAGGAAGTAAATTTATGAACTTGTTTTTTGAATCGAAAGGTAAATCGCTAGGCTTATCTGTATTGTTATGCATTGCATATCTTTTGAACTACCAATATGTGTGATTAGTATAACCGCTCATGACTTGTTTATGTTCTTGGTAAAACTATTTAAAAGGCCTGACTTTTATTAGAGAAACCTATCTTAAGTAATCACCTGAGATGGTATGATCGATTTGGTGTTATTGGTATGACCAACTCTAGGCAAAGGGGAATCGATCCTTGTATGAGGTGAAACAAGTTTCTAGATATTGGGAACCGATCCTATGAACATGTGCAACATGTTTTTAGACATTGGGAACCGATCCTATGCACATGTGCAACAAATACAAGTTAGATACTATATATATGTGGGAACCAATCCTAGTACCTAGTCAACCGAATTTTGGAAAGCTAGTGTGACTAATTCCAGTACCCACATGGAAGGAAGAACCGAAACTTGTTTTGGTAGTAACCGTGAAACCTATTTTTGGTGATTTGATAGGATGATCAATCATATAGTTCTTGGAAGATAGGTGAACCAATTCTAAACTTGTTTGGAAGTGTAGCAAATTGATTCCAAGAGTGTAAGTATGAAAGAGGACTTATAAAGTAAAGATGTCGACATACTTTGAACACGTGCAGTAACGCTTATCTTTTATTGTTCAATGATATTCCTAAATAGCTAAAGGAGAATCCCGGATCGAAAATAAATTAAGAATCTTTTAATTAAGGTTGTTAGTTTTGCATATCTTTAGAAAATAAAAATTAGTAGTGTGCATTTACTAGTTGGAGATTTTCTAAGAGATTTTTGGTCATTATTTGGACAAAGAATTTCCAGGAATTATGGAAACCGGATTTGGAATATATTGCATATCTTGAGAATATTTTCAGTTTTGGAAATTCCTTGGTGTCCAAACTTCCTTGGTCTATAAATATCAAAGTTTTCATTTCGAGCAAACTAATCCTCAGAGCCAGCAAAACTACTTAGTTGTGTTATTACTAGTGGAGCCGCCTATTCGGAGAGGAAAGTAACCTAATTAGGATAAATCTCTTACTGCCGCTCGGTTTAAAGACTTCTTTGGGATTGAGAAGCTCTATTAGTACCGTTGGTAGGAAACTAGATAATTGCAGTTTATTATTAGTTTTCGATTGATTTGATTGACTAATGGTTGTTGAACTTTGATTGCACCTAGTTTGTTTATGCTTGATAATCTTCTGTTCTGATATAAGATTCACTAAAACTAGATCGAAGTTTCGAGGGGGATCTTTAGACTCTTTGTAGATCTAAAGACGTCTTGTGATAATCCATTGTTAACAGACTCTGTTTTGTATGTGATTGATCATAAGAGATTCAAGTTGATTGTGTGCAGGTGTTTATTGAAGATCTAAGAAGACTTTGAAGATTTCTGATTTGGGTTCATAATCTTTGGTGTGCACAATACTTGTTTCGAGTAAAGAGGATCCAACTATAATCGGTTTATCCTTGTGGTAGATTGGATTGATTAGTTGAGTAGATCGACATCAATACAACTCTTTGTGATTCAAAGTATTGATTGCAAAATCTTGACAATTACTTTGGAAGTTGTTATTGGATAGATCTAAGGACCTGACAAAGGAGTTTATTGGGATACACGGAAGATTCTTTTGTCGAACTCACATCACTTGGTTGAAAATAGTTATTACCGAACAGATTTGTTGTTCCTTTACTGTTTGGAATACGAACCAAAGGAATTGTTCCAAGTGTGTGAATTATTTACAAGTTGGAGGCGCAGGGATACATATGGAACTAGGTTAACTATAGGTTCAGTTACTTGGTCTCAACAATACGAAGTTGGTTTGATTTTGTATAGCGGCTTAATCCTGGGAGTATTCAATTCTGGACAAGGTCCCGGGGTTTTTCTGCATTTGCGGTTTCCTCGTTAAAAAAATCTTGCTGTGTATTTTACTTTTCTATTTCCGTAATTATAATTGTTTTTATTATAATTAGAAGTAAAATACACAAACATTAATTTCTATTTAATTGATAGCAATCCTATTGTGTTTGGTTAAGTCCGAACCTTTTATCAAGTAAACATACTTCTTTGTTGTATTGTCTCGATCTTGTATCCATAGTCAATCACACACGTTATCTTGTTGTCGTATTGTCTCGATCTCATATCCATAGACGATCACACGAAGAGTGAACCGATTAGTTGTATTGTCTCGACTCAGTCCATAGACAATCACTTTCGGAGAAAGGACTTATAGGTGGAAAAGTTTTAGATTGAGTTATATTTTGGTACCCTCGTCTTTTCGATTGGTATTAGAGCAGGCAAACATGAAAAGATCTAACAATCTGTGTTTGATGCGATCCAACCTATAAGACATGAGTCAAAGTAGAGTTAAGCGAGAGAGAAAACATAAGAAGGACTCAGTTAACGTATCACAAGACATTGGAAGTTTTGATTTTAAGAAATGTTTAAAAGGGGATTCTTCATCAAGTTCTACTTGCTCTTATAAGAATAAGCCTGAAGGTTCTCTAGATGAGATTAAATTAATCCATGTATTCGCAATCAATGATTCAGACTCTAAAAAATCTCTTTTTGATGACGAGAATTTTTTGAGTTATATGCTTGAGATTTCTGATGAAGATCAAGTGTAAAAACATCTGAACTAAAGGAATTGAGCAAACAATTTCTTATTTGTTCTAATGAACTTCTTTCAGCACTTAAAAGAGAACGAGATTTAACTTTAAAGTTTGAGAATCTCGATGAAGAGCATAACTTTCTGAAAGAAAAATTATCACAACAAATATAGAGTCTTAAAGACAAAGTATGTGCTAGTATTTCTCAAACAGAATTATTTAAGAAATATTATGATGCGACTCTTGAAAAAGTACATTTATTGGAAGAGAAACTTGTTGAATCTGATGCAAGGATTAACTCTCAACAAAAGAATTTTGAAGATAAAGAAGGTGAATATCCTTCACAAGAAAAATGCCTTAAGGATGATCTAGCTAGTGCTCTTGATAAAATCAAGTTGTTGGAAGAAGAGAATTTGGACCTTAAAAAGTTCAATGCTAGCACAAACAATTTAACCTTAATGTTAAAAGCAAGTGGAAATCATCGTGATACACGAGGATTGGGCTATAAGGGAATAAATGCTTCAAATATTAGCAAAGAGGTAAAAAAAAATTAAGTTAATTTTTTTTCTAAACCAGAGGCTTCCACTGATGTAAAAAATACTCATATTTCTTGTAAAGAAGTAAAACCAGTCAAGCCTAAGAATCATGTTCAACCATACTCCCCAAGTACGACAACCAATGGAGGCGCTTCTGCTAATGTTAAGAAAGCAACAATGTTGAACATAGATAAGAAAAAGAATAAAAATCATCGAGTTCCAAGAAAAGTGGATCCACAAGAAGGTAACATTAAAACTCATACTTCGTATGTTTTTAAGCATTGTTATTATTGTGGTAATAAAGGGAACTTGCAATGGGGATGCAAAGTTCGTAAGATAGAAAATGCACTTTCTTTTGTATCAAACGAATTGGGTAAGTTTGCTCACCGAAATAACTCAGATTACTATTGTCCTAAGTTTAGGCAAAAAAATTATTATAATGATGGTTCAAATTTTGCCTATCGCTCGACAAGGTCATCTCATAAAATACCCGAATATAAAAAAAGAGATGACTTTGTAAATACAAAGACAAGATCTGATGTTCCAAATTGGATAAAGGTTGTTTCGCAAAATATCCAAAAGGAAAATAACCCTAATGGTATGAAGGAGAAAGTTGATCCTGCGAAACCCAACTCTAAATAGGTCCCAAAATCCTCCATAGCCAAGAAGGGACCAAAAGTTAGTCACAAGAATGACTCTCAGCTGTTAATTATTGGTGACATTAATTATAAGAGTTTTCTTGAAAGACTAAAAAAAGACATCATGTCTGAAATCTCTTATACTAGTGAACGTTGTGATAATGACACTCTTCATCACAAGTCAAAGAAGGAAAAAAATAGATGGAACAAGAGAAAACAAACCAAGTAAGAGGTCAAGAATGATGATTCTGTCTTAGTCACTCGTGACGAACAAGACAAGGATCAACTCAACACAACCTACTTGTGTTGGAATGAGCATGCTCAATCTTTTGAAGGGTGAGGAAGCACATGAAACTGATCACATGATCTCTCGGTTATTATATGACTACTTAACATCTTTAGGGAGATTTATTTTCTTCTATACTCATACTTTCTCTATCTGTATTTTAGCTTTTGATAGAAACGGTAATTTTGAGTTTATGATGTTGATATCTACTGATCATATATGTGAAGCTCTTGTTTTTACGGTTAAAACGAGCCAAAAATCACTGAATTCGGACATCGTATGCAAAAGTTATGTCAAAAACAGTTTAGTGTCATGATCCGTCACAAGTAACTCTTGTAACCGATCCTAGTGACTACTAGTGATTTTGTAACCGATCCTAGCGACAGGTCCATACGAAGGAGTGTAAAACTGTTTTTCCCATAACTTCTTCGTCCGGACTCGAAATGACCTCATTCTTGGTGTGTTGGTTTTTCAGTTCAATTCCCTACAAGCTAGAGGTAATTCCAATGCTTGATTATTTGTTGAATATTTATGGTGTATTGCATTTGTGTTATGGGATGTTTTCATAACCTTAATATTCGATCTCATATTGTGTGAACCCTTATGGTTTGGGTGACTTTTTGGTTTAGCAGGATTAAGTTCTAGCCCATGTTGGTAGGCTTTATCAAAGGATCATGAGGGGTTATGAATGAAACAATATGTGAAAAAGTCACAATATGTTGAATAATTTGGTTTAGCATAAAAACATATGTGTTTCGGTGTTTTCAACTTTTGCTTGCAATAGTTAAAACCGGTTTTCAACCTTTCTCTGGTAAAGGTTGGTTGTTATTATTCTTTTGTCTTACATAAGGATGAAAACATAATGATATTTCGGTATCCATTCTCCCTGGAAAGAAGATGCAAACATTATTGAAGAAGAGGGTGCGAAATTTGAGGTAACGAATTTGTTAGTTAATTGTTTTCCTGTTTAAGAAAAGCCTGATTTTATTGCATATATTTATTGCTTTTGCTTAACATAATTTCGGTACAATTGATGTTTATTTTTATCATTTATATATGGATGTGTGTGTGATTCAATTGTTTTCGATTAAGAAAAACTATTGTTATCTTGCTTTATTGTTTGGTATCAATTGTTTAGGCTTACAAAATTTCGATGCAATTGCGGTACTTTAATGTCTATGTTGTTTCAATTGCTTCCGGTTGAGGTAAATAATTATGCAAGTTGATTTATTTGGTTTGTATGAATTGTTTATGGCTTAACAAAAGAAAAGGTTTCGGGATGAATTGTTTAGTCCAATTCGATTAATGATAAGAGAAACTAAGTTAATTCTGATCTTAGTTAGACATATTGATGAGTGCCAAATATTGCATATTCATACACCTTTTCATTGGCACTTAACTCATCTTTCGCGCTTCAAAATCATATATTATCCCAAATTCTGCATTTTTACCATTTTCAAGAATAAATATTTGTATTAATTAATTTTGTGTTTTTAAGTACTAAATAAAGCTTGGAAGAATTGAGAAGACAAAAGAGCAGAAAGTTGGAAGCGTTGCAACCCGCTCGCACTTCAGTGGAAACCTGTATACAATACATGGGATTAAACAACCCATGATCCAAAACCCATGACCCAAATCCGTTTCCACCTCACCCCCATTGGATTCTTTCTAAAACATCCACCTCACCCCCATTGTATTCCATTTCATCCATCAATTAAAGAAAACATGTTTTGTTTAATTGATGAGTGGTTGCTCTCCAAAATTCGAATCCAAAGTGTGAGAGAGTTTTTGTGTATAAATAGAGAGGGTTGTTTTGTTGAAAACTCATCCAAGAATAGCTTGTTCATGTTAGTTTCTTAAATTCAGTTTTTTTGTAATGTTGTTCATGTTCTAATTTCATTTGCTAGGGTTTAAATGAAGCCGTAACTCATTGGTATGTATTCATATCTTGTATCTTGTTCTTGAAAGTTTAGAATTGTTTAAAGATATAATTTAATCCAAGTTTGTCAACATCTTGCTCTCACAATGAATGCCATGTATCCATTGTAGTTAGAATATCTCTATGTTGATTATTCTACAACTCATGCTTAACCAAATATTGATCCTCAGATTAGTTGTGCTTTAATTAGACAGTTAATGCTTTGGAGAAATACTTTAGTTGTGATTAAATTATCCATTGGAGAAACACCTTAGATATACGGTAGACTTGAATCTGCTGTGAGGACAAGAATAATAATTCAAGTTGAATGCATATCATAAGTTAGTGGTGGATTTGAATACCCTAGTATCCATATTCTCAGTGTTTACACCTCGATTTAATTGCATATTTTAATTCAATATTACTTTCTGTTTAAGTCTTTGCCAATATCTCGTCGTATCGACAAAAGCAAACCCCTTTTGGTTACTCTCTGAATCAGTTCTAAGTAAGGATTTAGAATCAACTTCTACACTCTCCAAGTCTTTGTGGTTCGACCTGTGCTTGCCCTGTGTTGCTTTTCGACAATGTGCACTTGCAGTATACACAATAGTAGGTATCTTTCCGATCCTACCAGGTTTTTGGCGCCGTTTCCGGGGACTCGGTTGCGGTGTAGTTCAAGTTTCTATCTCCTGTCACTGTTCATATTTCAGTATACACAAAAGTTAATTTTACTGTAGCAACGCAACTATTCACAGTCAATTTTACAATTAATATTGATATTTTTTTTTTTAAATTTTGCTTTTGCTTTCAAACTTCGAAACCCTAACTACCTATTTTGAGCTCAACAAGTGCCTGAGTAGCTGTTGTAAGTGCGAAGGAAAGGAAGCGGAAGAAGTTTTTATTTAAAAAAAAGAAAAAAAAAGAAAGAAAAAAAAGAGAGAGAGTTTATTTTATTTATTTTTAGTTTGTATTAGGATTCCTCTACTCTTGTAATTTTCTTTTTCTTTTGCACTTTAATTTTTTTTGGACTTGGACATTCTATTTTTTTTTAAAACCCTACGGAAGGGTAGTATTAAATATCAAACTGTTTGCAGAGAAGGACGGTGATTACAATATCACCTCGGCCCCTCGGGTTCATTCATGACATAAGAGTCGTGGCCCGAGTCGACAACAACGGTTCATCCCCCGTCTGGTACTGGAGGTAAGTTTGTCGAAACACTCGTGAATCCCCTATTAGCGAGTTACTGTATTCCTTCGTTTGCATATATGTCGAGGACTTGAATACGGCTGCTTTTATTTTCCTAGTAAAGGGCAAGAACTGGCCATACAAGATAAGGGTTCAGATTTCATCACCGTTCTCTTCTTGCCCGCCTTAGGAAAACGATACCTACGCGAACCTAAGCTTTAAAATTTGGAATAGAACGAGACCTATAGGGTAACGATCTTAGTAGGAAAGTCGTTTGATAATATTGGTTACTCTTTAAGCATACTTCGAAGTTCATGACGGTTTCTGTAAAAATTGAATGCGTGACTGCGCTGCCTTGTAATACGGTGAGGCCTTGGGTATCAAAGCTCTAGCAGCTTCCCTCGCCTCTATTCAATTTACTTAAACTCGGATTGATTCCATATGAGTTTGCTCAGATTGTAACGAATTCCATTTCGAAGGATTAGAAGCTAGTCTAGAAAACAATCTAAGTGAGCCATCATGCTTTTTGTTTGCTAGAAATCAGTAGGTTTACTGTGGTGGAGTCATCCTTGTTTGTGATTTCATAGAACTTCCCTTTTAGGTGAATGGTTAACATGCTTGATGTGCTAGCTAGGCTATGATTGTGTCCTTTAGATACCATACACACCGACTAGTTAGAATCAGTCAAGAAGAGTTAGTTGAAATACATAGTTCCGAAGCAGACAGTCCCGAACAATCCGAGACAATGGGAGATGCAATTATCCCACCCCGTACTCTCAAGGACCACATGTACCCAACAAGGACAATCCAGTCCTCGTGCATTTTCTTACCAGATGTTGTTGGAAAATTTGAGCTAAAGGCGAGTATCCTCAATATGTTGCCTAAATTTAAAGGGATTGAAGCTGAAAATCCCTACCACCATGTGAGAGAGTTTGAGGAAATTTGTGGAACTCTTCGGATCAACCAAATGACGGATGAGGTCCTCAAACTGAGACTTTTTCCTTTTTCTTTAATAGACAAAGAAAAGTATTGGCTGTGTGCTCAACATCCACAGTCATTTCATACATGGGATGCTCTTACGAAAGAGTTCTTCAAAAAGTTCTTCCCAAACCATAAGACTACGACAATTCGTCAAAGTCTGAATAGTTTTGTACAATTAGAGGAGGAAAATTTGGCAAAATATTTGGAGAGATTCAATGAATTATTGCTCCAATGTCCTCACCATGGTTTTGAAAAATGGAGACTTGTGCAAATTTTGTATGAAGGCTTAGATGTCAAGAACCGAACTACAGTTGAATCCATGTGCAATGGTCGATTTATTGAAAAAACTGCTGATGAGTCTTGGACTTTCTTAATCGAAGTCGCTGAAAAGACTCAGCAGTGGGAATCCCCCCGTGAACCAAATAGGACTACCCCTGCATCTAGTGTCCATAGAATTGACTCTGACTTCGAAGGAAGTGCAAAGATGGCATCCTTGGCCAGGAGAATAGAAAAGCTAGAACTAGAAAAGAATGGAAAAACTAATATCCCTACTCTCCGTAGTCAAATTGAAATGGCCACTTGTGCCGCATGCCATAGTTCAGACCATCTAGTGGATACTTGTCCATACCTCCATGCATTTCAAGAGTCTAAAACCGAGCAAGCCAATGTTTTGTACCAAAGGCAAGAGAACAACCCATATTCTCAGACCTATAACCCAAGGTGGAGAAATCACCCTAACCTTTCATGGTCTAAAGGGCCCGTCCAAGGGGGAACATCAAATAATAACCAAGGATACCCTTATCCTAGAAACCCCCAAGTGCAAACACATATGCAGTACCCTGCAGAGAAAAAGCCTAGCTTCTAAGAAAGTTTCGGTTTGTTGACCCAAAATTTGGTACAACTCCAAAAGAACACAGACCAACGTTTTACAAGTCTAGAACTTAAAATGGGTCAAATTTGTGAAGCATTGAATGAAAGAGACAAATGAAAACTCCCTAGTCAGCCCCAACAAAATCCAAAAACTGTATATCAGGCAGAAAATTCAACTCGAAATGAGGCCTCCCATAATCAAGTAAATGCTGTCACCACTCTTCGTAGTGGTAAAATTGTTGAAAACAATGTAGGTGAACCACAGTCGAGTGAGTCTAAATCGGACTCACCAGTGCATACAACTCCACAGAAAACACCTATTGTTGAAAAAAAATCTGAGCAACATAAGAATTCCCATAATTCTAATATCTCTGCACCATCTCATGTACCTGTTGCTCCATTCCCAAAAAGATTGGTGCAGCAAAAAGAGAGTATACAGTACAACGAGATTTTAGAAATGTTCAAACGAGTAAACATCAACATCCCATTTCTTGATGCAATCAAGCAAGTCCCTGCTTATGCTAAATTCCTTAAGGATCTGTGCACATAAAAGCGAAAGCTTCATGTGCATAAGCGTGCTTTTCTCACTGAGCAAGTGAGTGCAATCATTCAAAGCAACACACCTCCTAAGTTTAAAGACCCAGGTAGTCCAACTATCACATGCAAAATAGGTGACCAAACGGTTAAGAAGGCGTTGCTAGACTTAGGGGCAAGTGTGAATTTACTACCATATTCAGTATATGTGCAGTTAGGTCTTGGAGAGTTTAAGGAAACACCTATAACTCTGCAATTGGCGGACAGATCCGTCAAAGTGCCACGTGGTGTGGTAGAAGATGTTTTGATTAAGGTTGATAAGTTTTATTTTCCTGTGGACTTCATCGTCTTAGATACTCAACCTGTGCAAAACCCTGACAGTGACATTCCTGTCATTTTGGGACGTCCCTTCTTAGCAATGTCCAATGCAATCATTAACTTCCGTAATGGAGTGTTGAAGTTGTCATTTGGTAATATGACTGTGGAGTTGAATGTTTTTAATACTAGCCAACAACATTTAGATCTTGATGATGATAATGATGTGCATGAAATCAACATGATTGAAAGTTTGATTTAGGATTCGTTATCTAGTAGCATGTCTGTTGACCCTTTGGATGCTTGTTTGAATAATTTTGACCTGGATTTTTTTGATGATGAATACATAAGTGAAGTGAATACTTTGATTGAATCCATACCACTTATGGACACGTCTAAGTGGAAAGCTAGAGTGGAACCACTTCCACTCTTGGAATCCAAGTCTGTTCCCTCTCTTGTTGAGCCACCAAATCTCGAACTGAAACCATTGCCTGATACTCTTAAATATGAATTTTTGGGACCTTCTAATACTTTGCCTGTAATCATTTCATCTGCCTTAGATACAGAACAAGAAAGTAAACTTTTAGAAGTACTTAAGGAGCATAAAGAAGCCTTAGGATGGACCATCTCGGACCTTAAAGGCATAAGTCCCACTGATTGCATGCATCATATAAACCTTGAGGACAATGCTAAACCATCTAGGGAGATGCAAAGGCGTCTCAATCCTAACATGAAAGAGGTTGTTAAGATTGAGATTATAAAGCTTCTTGATGCGGGTATCATCTACCCAATCTCAGATAGAAAATGGGTTAGCCTCATTCAGGTTGTGCCAAAAAAGTCAGGAGTTACTGTAGTTCAAAACGATAAATATGAGTTAATCACTACTCGAGTAACCACAGGGTGGCGAGTTTGCATTGATTATAGGAAGTTGAATGCAGTTACAAGGAAAGATCACTTCCCTCTTCCATTCATAGATCAAATGCTTGAACGATTGTCTGGGCGTAAATTCTATTGTTTCTTGGATGGTTTTTCTGGTTACAACCAGATTCATATTTCACCCGAAGATCAGGAAAAGACTACAGTTACATGTCCATTTGGAACGTTTGCCTATCGTCGTATGCCCTTTGGGTTGTGCAACGCACCCGCTACATTTTAGCGTTGTATGATGAGCATTTTTTCTGATATGATAGATAACTTCCTTGAGATATTTATGGATGATTTCTCTGTGTTTGGATCATCTTTTGATGAATGTTTGAACCATCTCACTCGCGTGCTGATTAGATGTAAAGAGAAAGATTTGGTTTTAAATTGGGAGAAATGTCATTTTATGGTGAACTTGAGCATAGTTCTAGGACACATCATCACTGTGAGGGAGGTTAAATCATTTTTAGGCCATGCTTGTTTCTACCGTAGATTCATTAAAGATTTCAGTAAGATCTCAAGACCACTGTGTAATCCACTCAGTAAAGATGTTGCATTTATGTTTGATAATGCTTGTGTGCATGATTGGGAAGAGCTCAAAACTCTTCTAACTTCAACCCCTATAGTCCGACCTCCTGATTGGAAATTTCCATTTGAAATCATGTGTGACGCATCTGATTTTGTTGTTGGAGCTGTCCTAGGTCAGCGAGTTGACAAACACCCCTATGTGATCTACTATGCTAGTAAGACACTGAATGAGGCTCAAATGAATTATTCAACAACCGAAAAAGAGCTGCTAGCTGTTGTGTTTGCATTAGATAAGTTCAGATCTTATTTGATAGGATCAAAAATCATCATATATTCTGACCATGCCCCATTGAGATATCTTTTATCTAAAAAAGATGCTATGGCTCGACTGATTCGATGGATACTCTTGTTACAAGAGTTCAACCTCGAAATTCGAGACAAGAAAGGGTCAGAAAATGTTGTTGCGTATCACTTATCTAGATTGAATGTCGAATCTGCTGATGAATCCACTCTTATTAGGGAATCCTTCCCTGATGAACAACTGATGCTGGTTTCTGAAATTCCATGGTTTGCTGACATCGTGAACTACCTTGCTACAGGTAGGATGCCACTTCATTGGTCTAAACAAGACCGGTCTAAATTCTTGGCCGAAGTGAAACATTTCCTATGGGATGACCCATATCTGTTCAAATACTTCCCTGGCCAAATCATTAGGAAATGTGTCCCCAATTCTGAACAAAGGAATGTCATCTCTTTTTGTCATGATCAAGCATGTGTAGGAAACTTTAGTGCAAAGAAAACTGCTGCAAAGATCTTGCAGAGTGGTTTTTACTGGCCAACATTGTTTAAGGACAGCCATGCCTTCGGTATTTCTTGTGACCGGTGCCAGAAATTGGGAAGTATATCAAAACGAAACATGATTCCCCTACAACCCATTTTGATTGTTGATCTATTTGATGTATGGGGTATTGATTTTATGGGTCCATTTCCTAACTCTGAAGGAAAGTTGTACATTCTTGTTGATGTTGACTATGTTTCTAAGTGGGTAGAAGCAATTGCAACCAAAACTAATGACCACAAGGTGGTACTTTCGTTCTTAAAGGAAAACATATTTTCTCGATTTGGCACTACTAGAGCTATAATCAGTGACGGTGGTTCACATTTCTGCAATAGGCCTTTTGAGTCTTTAGTTCGCAAGTATGGCATAACTCATAAAGTCGCAACCCCATATCATCCACAGACCAGTGTCCAGGTAGAGGTTTCAAATAGGAAGATTAAGCACATTCTATAAAAGACGGTTAACCCTTCTAGAAAAGATTGGTCTTTAAGATTAAATGATGATTTATGGGCTTATAGAACAACATATAAAACCCCTATTGGCATGTCCCCTTACCAACTTGTGTATGGGAAGCCTTTCCATTTACCTGTTGAGCTTGAGCATCGTGCATATTGGGCTATTAAAAAGCTTAACTTCTCTCTTGATAAGGCGGGTACACAAAGGAAACTCCAACTCAATGAGTTGGAAGAGCTCAGAAATGATGCTTATTACAGTTCGAAGTTATACAAATATAAAATGAAGGTGTTCCATGACAAACGCATTTTGCGCAAGTCATTCAATCCAGGCCAAAAAGTTCTATTGTATAACTCACGATTGCACCTTTTTCCAGGAAAATTACATTCTAGATGGACATGCCCGTTCTTGGTGCGAACAATTTGCCCCCATGGGGCTGTAGAACTAGAAGATGTAGCAACCAAGAATGTCTTCAAGGTCAATGGGTAGAGACTGAAGTCGTTCCTTGAACCAATCCCACCTGAGATTGAAATAACTCATCTGGCTGATCTGATCTATGTGGACTGAAAAGTTCACCCCTTGTACATACCACAGATATCTTCCCTGCTGGTTGCTTTGGACATACTCTACTATCTCTGGTTTGGCATCTGGTAATCTCCTTCCTTTGAATCTGTTTTATTCTCATGGTTTGTTTTGGTTTCTGTTATCTTTTGAAACATTGAGGACAATGTTAGATTTAGGTTTGGGGGAGTATTTGCATATGGCGTTTTGTAGTCTTTTGCATTTTTTATGACCAGCTGTGGAGCGGGTCTTTTGTAGGATCCTTTGTAGTCTTTTGCATTTTTTATGACCAGCTGTGGAGTGGGTCTTTTGTAGGATCCTTTGTAGTCTTTTGCATTTTTTTGAGTCTTTTGTTGTTATCTTTTATGACCAGCTGTGTAGCGGGTCTTTTGTAGGATCTTTTGTAGTCTTTTGCATTTTTTTTGTTGTCTTCTATGACCAGCTGTGGAGCGGGTCTTTTTTAGTGTGTTATCTGATGACCAGCTGTGTAGCGGGTCATTAAAAAAAAATTGGTTACAAATTTTCACGATTCTACGAAATTCCTAAGTTCATCATCTACAGTTGAAGGCCGAAGACGAAGATATTTCTATAGGTGCTCTGAAATTGGAGAAGGTTTTGTGGGTACATCTTTGGTAGGCCCTCACGAGACTACAACTCATCCACTAGGGACACCTAGGGGTTTAAAGGCTTAGTGCATACACTAAATGCATTCGAAAGACCAGCGACAGTGGTATAGTTAGGATTTCTTAAGTTCTGTTTCACTTGAGGACAAGTAAAATTCAGGTTTGGGGGTATTTGATGAGTGCCAAATATTTCATATTCATACACCTTTTCATTGGCACTTAACTCATCTTTCGCGCTTCAAAATCATATATTATCCCAAATTCTGCATTTTTACCATTTTCAAGAATAAATATTTGTATTAATTAATTTTGTGTTTTTAAGTACTAAATAAAGCTTGGAAGAATTGAGAAGACAAAAGAGCAGAAAGTTGGAAGCGTTGCAACCCGCTCGCACTTCAGTGGAAACCTGTTTACAATACATGGGATTAAACAACCCATGATCCACAACCCATGATCCAAAACCCATGATCCAAAACCCATGACCCAAATCCGTTTCCACCTCACCCCTATTGGATTCTTTCCAAAACATCCACCTCACCCCCATTGTATTCCATTTCATCCATCAATTAAAGAAAACATGTTTTGTTTAATTGATGAGTGGTTGCTCTCCAAAATTCGAATCCAAAGTGTGAGAGAGTTTTTGTGTATAAATAGAGAGGGTTGTTGTGTTGAAAACTCATCCAAGAATAGATTGTTCATGTTAGTTTCTTAAATTCAGTTTTGTTGTAATGTTGTTCATGTTCTAATTTCATTTGCTAGGGTTTAAATGAAGCCGTAACTCATTGGTATGTATTCATATCTTGTATCTTGTTCTTGAAAGTTTAGAATTGTTTAAAGATATAATTTAATCCAAGTTTGTCAACATCTTGCTCTCACAATGAATGCCATGTATCCATTGTAGTTAGAATATCTCTATGTTGATTATTCTACAACTCATGCTTAACCAAATATTGATCCTCAGATTAGTTGTGCTTTAATTAGACAGTTAATGCTTTGGAGAAATACTTTAGTTGTGATTAAATTATCCATTGGAGAAACACCTTAGATATACGGTAGACTTGAATCTGCTGTGTGGACAAGAATAATATTACAAGTTGAATGCATATCATAAGTTAGTGGTGGATTTGAATACCCTAGTATCCATATTCTCAGTGTTTACACCTCGATTTAATTGCATATTTTAATTCAATATTACTTTCTGTTTAAGTCTTTTCCAATATCTATTCGTATCGACAAAAGCAAACCCCTTTTGGTTACTCTCTGAATCAGTTCTAAGTAAGGATTTAGAATCAACTTCTACACTCTCCAAGTCTCTGTGGTTCGACCTGTGCTTGCCCTGGTGGAAATCATCAGTTTCGCGACCGACAAAGCAAGTCATTTAACTCGTATCTATGACTTGCTTTGTCGGTCGAAGAAAGGGTCGCTGTTTGAGCGTCTTTTTCATCTATGACGTGGCTTTGCGGGTCGCGGAACATCCTATATCAACGACCGATTTTAACGGTCAAGGTGTTAGGACTGACCAACATCGGTCGTAGATATACATTTTAATATAAAAAAAATAGATTCAGAACTGGCTGAATGGCTGCAGCTGTTCTGAATGGGCTGAAATGAAATAATCTGACTGAACTGAAATGAAATAATCTGACTGAAGAAAAACATTCCATTAAAACATTATATTCATTGAAAAATTCTTAATTCACAAGGATACAAGCCCCAATAAGTTCATGGTTTCTTAACAGCAACTGAAACAACAAATATACAAAGTCTAAACATTTTTACTAGCTAAAGAAAAAAAATGAAAGCAAAAGTGGAACCTTCTCAGTTAGCAAGAAGATGAAGCACTTTTACCGTTTTGGGACCTGAAAATACAGAAAAATATGTCTATTTCATCATCAAACATATAAAAAGTCAGAAAAAAGCAGTTCAGCACCGCCATTAAATTGAACTATGAAATGAAATAAATAAAAATTTACAATTTACATAGGCATACCAGTAGATATAGTGTTTATCCTATCTTTATAGGCCTTCTATCTTTAAAAGCAAGCACCTGGTTGATATAGTGGGTCTGGAACCTCTTCAGTTAGTTGGAATATTAAGAAACATTTGTTGTTCGTCGACCTGAAATTACACAAAGATTTCAGTAAAAATCAGTCCGTTTCATCATTATTCACCAGATAAAATTACAAGCCAAAATTGAAGATGACAAGGTATTATCACAAACAGTCAAAAAGAACATTTAGAAAACTATGAGGGGAGTTTAGTAGGAGTTTCTTGGAGTTTTCCAGGATAACAAGTATCAATGCTTATTCATCTGCAGTATTAACAGCAACAATACCATCCCACATGTCCCTGCAAACCGCCACTCAATACCTGAAGAATATGAATAGATCAGAAGATCCAATTAGCATCCAAAGTGCACATGAGTACTCATATAGCAGAACAAGTTCCATTAACCAACCTAGAAGAACACCAAATTGCTTTTCTCAGAGACGAGTGGTCTGGTTTGCGTCCCATTATTTACCAAATGCCACATTTTAGTGAATGGAGTTAATGGGGAAACCAGGGGTCCATCTTGAATTAAATGGCTCTGAAGATATAGGAGTTCATGCTTCTTCCCACATCCTTGCAAGATATGTGGTAGATACGGGCTGGGTGGAGCTGGACCTTGAGAAAAAGAACGCTGCAAATACTATAGGCATAGGTAAACTGACACTACAAGTCAAAATTAAATAATAAAATAGTTTCATATTGACAACACAATATTCTAATTCTATGGATCCAATCACTCCAAGTGAGTGAATCGGCTTATGAACAATATAATAAACTACCGTCTGCCACAGGATTCTTCATCCCTTCCACTCAACAGGCTTATGAACAATATAAAAATCACAATCTGCCAAAGAATCATTTTGTGGTCTGCTAAGGGACACCAAACCAGTAAAATCCCATTATACAAACAAGCAAAACAAGTGTCTAAACAGTGAAATACAGAACTTAACCTCCTCCTTAGAAGTTAGAACAACGACAGGGCAATTATAAACAAAATCAACAGATACAATCAAAGATACACGAACACATGAGTATACCTTATACAAAATAAAAAACAAGTGTATTACCTAGTTGGCAAAAACCTTAGCCATTCTATTGAATTCCTTCTTCATGACAGTTTTGTGCACCGCTCTTGAAGGTTTCTTCTGTTAGTTAGTCTTATTAAAAGAAAGAACAATAACTGAATTTTTTCCAGATTGAACTGAAAAATCTTTGCATTTGCTAACCCCTACAATACCCAAATCATCACCACCACCTTCAGGTAGCAGCATCACCAACAATTGCACCTCCAAACTAACACTACAGCACCATTGGCATCACAAACACCACCAGCACACTCCAACACTAATAGTAAATCTATCAGTAATAATTCAAGGCCTGGAAATGGTATATAATCCGTTAGAATTCAATCTAGAAGACCTAAACAAACCGAAATTTTCGATAAAAAAAATAAAATTGAAAAATCCGAGCTCAACACACCATGATACCCATTTCACAAAACACTTCAAAATTGGATTCTATTAATTCATATTTAAGCATGAACTTAACCAAAAATAACTGAATCAGAATCTACCAATTCATATTCTCTCATGGAACCTAAGAATGACCCATTTTCAATCAAACAATTACCTCAACTCACAAAATAGACAAGCCGTGCGAGACAAATCTTCTTGGAAAACTGACCATCTTCTTATTCATCACCACCACCAGTCCATCATAATCAGGGATCAGAATATGAACCAGTTAAAGTAAACCGCAACCCTAGTCAAGAAAAAATAACACTTCAATCGATATATGACCAGGAAAACCAAGAGCTCGAAATTTTACCCTAACCCTAAGATTAAAAATTAAATTTCGGTGATTGGAGATAATGAAGAAGATTGATTCGATAATTACCATTAAGGGAAAGAAAGATGTTATCATCACAACACAACCTACCATTGAACCCAACATAATCGATTTTTTGCTTCAAAAAAATAAAAAATAAAATAAAATAATCGATTTCACCTTCCAGATATGGATTCATTGTAGAAGAAGAAGATGAAAACAAAATAGTTTTTCTTTTTTTCTTACAGATGTAGATCAGGAGATTAAACTTGCAAAGAGAAAAAAAAAAACAAGAGAAAGAGATGGTTGTATCGAGAAAGAACAGAGAAATAATAAAGGGATATATGAAGAAGAGATAAGAAGGCTGGGGAGAATAGCCTCTCGAAAATTGAACCACATAAAATACTCGGTCAACCACTGATTCAACTAGGTCTAGCCGTCTCAGTGTGGGTTAATAATTCGGGGACATGAGGGTAATTAAAAAATTTATACAACGACTGTTTTTAACCGACTGGGTTGTGCTCCGAAAAATTAGTATATCCTAGACCGTCTTGACCGGTCCACGGTCCATGGACTGCTGATGAGGGTCGGGGTGGTGGGTTGAGATTACCCCATTTTCTACTAGTAGTAGGTATCTTTCCGATCCTACCACATATCAAAGTGGAGGTTTCGGTTATTCAAGTCTAATCGAATGCCTTAACAAGAAATGCTAGTTAACTAACCTAGTATTTGTCTTATTTAAAAGTGAAAGGTCTAAGTTATATGGATAATTAGAACCTGATGAGAAAAATAGATTTATCTTTATTTTGGTCTTATCGAACAAACGATTGTATTTGTACAATCGGTTTAGCAAAGGAACTAAGGTGCTTAGTCGTTTTTTTGGTTTGCTAAACTATTAGGGAAAAGTTCTTCGGGAAATTGTTTCCTTGGTAACATATCAAAACAAAATTACTTTGTAGTTTCGGTTTTGATATTGGTTATCAACAATGGTGTGTTGAACCCTCGTTTTTAACTCTTATAGGTTTGCAAGTCCTGTGAGATTTGTAAGATTCTTTCGGTTTGTCCTTTATTTTCTCGTATCTTTGTCATTTTGTGACAAAAAGGGGGAGAAATATATGGAGTAAATAAGTGATACTGGTATTGATTTATATTGATCGGTATCACTAAGGGAAAGGACAATGGTGCTCAAATTTTTTATCTAACGAAAGAGTAAAGCATAGACTAATGGGGAGTAGCATATCATATGATAATGGGAATAACAAAGATGTGCAGATTGAAAATTTACCTATCTTACCTTTAGGGGGATGTTTATGGGTAAAAACTACTTCGGCTGGCTTTGGTAATTTAGGGTGTGTGGATGAGAAGTGAATCTAAATCCTAAAAAAATGCACTGTACTGGAGTGCTTTTGATTCGAGAGATCAATCTATAAAATTCTGGCCTAAACCAAGAAATGGACGTTTCAGACTTGTTTCGGTCACAAAGTGAAAGAGATGGGGTTGATCTTAGGGAGGGAAGTGAAGAAGGTGTTGAGATTGTGAAGGTGTAGGCTTGTTTATGACTTGTAACGGAAAGGTGAGCAGGATTACGATTAATGCAAGCATGCTATGTGTGTTTGAATACGTTTCATATTAACACTTGGTTTCTGTGTTGTGGTCTGTCTTGGAAATAGGGAGGAGAACCTATTTATACAAGTCATTTTAGACTTATTCACGTCTCTCGTAGGAAGTGGAGGAAGTGGAGTGATGGAGTAGTGGAGTTGTATGTTAGTGTCACACGATTAGTCTTGCCCACTTCTCCCATCATCACTAACCGTCCATGTCTTCCTAACACGTTCTTGTGATGGCGCGTTGCACGCTGCATGCTATAAACCGCCAGACCAATACCCCAGTATGTATCCCCAGTTTGTGACATGATTGATGTCTCAAGTGTCTGGATCGTGGGACCTACATAAAGTAGCATGTAATGCTTGGTTAAATAACTAAGTTATTTAGGAAGTCAATACTTGTGGAGTATCATGTGTATTCTATGCAGGTAATGCATCGAATATATTCAGCATGTATGAAGCATCGCTATTGAGCATCATTCCCTGCCTACTTCGAGTGACCGTTTGGAGGCTGCATGGGTGAGCCATGCTTTAGCCGATCACATGGTGTGGTAAAGTGGCATATGGTAATCATCATGAAGGCTCATTAACCAATAAACTCTTGACTAGGGTTGCATAACCAAGCAGGTTAAGTTGAATGGACGAGATGATCTTTGAGACGCTCATTTGTGACCGTTAGTGGAATTAGGGTTTATGAAGAGGTGCGCAAGCATCACTCTTCAGCTTGGTCGAATCCAAGCTTTGGACATGATTTTGGCCAGGTCGATCATGCATGCGTGTAGACGGCATGACGGTGTAGGCGCTCATACCTCATTATCTCATTAAAGTGTGATCTGGGCCACTCAATTCGTCCGGAAAAGTTGAGTGGTCGAGATCAATTTGCGACAAAAAACCGGTGCCGCAAAATCCGCGCATCATGCCAACTTCGGGCACGCGTTCCAAGGCGACCAAGCTTGGTCGGTCTTGGACGATTAGCTCGGCGTGTAGATGGTAGACTGATGTTCACGCCTATACCTGACTGTCCCATGAAAACATGATCTAAGCCACTCAATCTGTCTGGCGAAGTTGAGTGGTCGAGATTAGTTTTCCATTGGGAAGTGTGACCATGCTAGTTTGGGCGTGCGATTTGGAATAACCAGGCATGATATGCCTTGGTCGACCAGGTGAGGGGATATATGGGCCCACGGTGGTCATGTTGATACGCACCAGACCTGCTTAGTCTAATCCTGGACCCTTCATTCGTGCAGGAGAAGATGAACGCTCGTGATCGATACAAATCCTAATTTAGGGTTTCACCGGCCGTGCGTCATGGCTTGTTTGGACGCACGAATTGGGATGACCAACCATGGTTGGTCATGTGGGCAGGCCCACGGTATTTGTGTTGACATGCTCTGGGACCTTTGAATCTACATATACACCCTCCATCTATGCCTGCGAAGATGGATGGTTGAGGCTGTTTTGCGACACATATAATGTGCCGCAAACCCTAATTTAGGGTTTCATGTCCATGCTGCTTTAGCTGAACGAATTAGTAAGCCACGCTCCCCTTTGGAGGGACCGGCCATCTGGGGCCCGCATTGGGTCGATGGTGAATACTCCATACATGCTTGGGGGTTATGGATTCGATCTGGGCCATCCAATCATGCTGGTGAATTTGGATGGTTGTGATCATTTCTGAGACTAATATGGTCAGTCCGGATACTCAATCGGGCAAGTATAACACTCCGAGAAACGATTCTCTTTGTTAGAGAATGGTGTAGCCTGTACGGGTATTTTGTGCATGCCTCATTGCTGGTACTTGGATATTCATGCTACTCTGCTGAGAGTAACAATCAGTCATCATGCCGCACTAACAATAGGATTTCTGCTAAGAATGACATAGGAAATACAAGGCGTTTCATGCATTAATAAATAATGCTAAAATTCACAGAATACTTGGGGATTGTTGCTACATGCTCCATTCTAGGTGAATTAATAAAGAGGAGAAGTATTCATCGCTTATCAAATGGACTTATCTTCTGCAGGATGGCTTCACAAAATATTGGTTTTACGGCTTTAGCCCTGAACTAAAATCCACCATCAACATTAAGTCCCTTGTCTAGTGCATAATGGTTACACTATTGTGGGGATAGGCATTAGATGGTGACAAATAAAGATAAAACTTTTGAGACAAAGTTTAGATATTACCAGGAGAGACGGGTCGTCCTGTCCTTGGAGCATGTCACATTCAAGAAGCTTACAGGAGAGCGTTCCCCTAGCATGATATCAGTCTTGCCTGCTTCGATCGACCTTGCTATGCCTGCTTTGTTTGAGCGTGGGACCTAATGTGAGCATGCTTGCTTTGAACATGGGAAGATTGCATGCTTCGATCAAACACGAGTCCACCGTGTACATGTTTCAGACGTCAGCCCTGTCATGTGCCTGCTTTTCCCGTATGGTTGATGTGCTTGCTCGAGCGTCATCCTTAAAACACTGACCCTGCTATCTTGACCAAACACCGGCCTTGCTGCCTTGACCTTGCCGCCTTATTCGCTCAAACGTGGGACCTACTGCGTGCTTGCTTTGCTCAAAAATGAACCTTGTGTGCTCAAATGTGGATGTGGGTCCTGTAGAGAGCGTTGAAGCAGCTTCTGGGGCGATAAGGTCCCGATGGGTGTTAAAGCAGCTTCTGGAGCGAACATGTCCCGGAGAGTGTTGAAGCAGTTTCTGGAGAGAACAGGTCCCGGAGAGTGTTGAAGCAGCTTCTGCTAGAGGGAGCGTTAAAGTGTTGAAGCGACTTCTTCTTCTGGAGAGAGATCTGAAACGCCTTCTTATGGAGAGAGCTGGAACGCCTTCTTCTGGAGAGAACATTGAAGCGGCTTGGAGGGAGCGTTTGAAGCGGCTTCTGCTGAAGGGAGCGTTGATGCGGCCTCTTCTTCAGTTTGGTTTCCCCTTCCAAATTGCATGCTTCCTGATTGACCATCTCTCTTATGTTGAAGAAGTCCTTGATTGACGGCGAAGGAATTTCATGTTGAGCCTCATTCCCCAAGCGTGATTTATATGGTTCTATCTTGTATGGTCGGTGAGTTTACCATAATAAAAATATCGCCATATCTTCTCCGTGACTCTATTACTTTTCCATGGGAAAATAAAATATGCAGAAGTTCGGATTACCTCTATCTGTAGTGGTTGTTGCTATCGTGAAGCTTGGGTACTGGTATCAACAAATGAACAACGGTTCTTAGCTACAGTTGTGATCAGAAGAGACTAGCAGGAAGAGGCGTGATAGCAACTTGCACGAAATTGGTACTCTTTATACAACGACAGAGATCGTCTTGTTATTAGAGGGATACGCTGGAACCGATAGGTTTCTTGATGTTTTTTCATGGAATAGAGAAGAGGGAGACAGTCCCCTGCCCGCAGTATCCAGGGCTCTCGACTTGATAGATGTTGCCACGCTAGGTTCACAAGGCCGTCTTTACATCTGCTATCTAGAGTATATCCTCATCTTTGGACATCTTGGAATCATAATGATAGCGTGCTTGCATCACTCTAAATTCACCATCTTTGAGATAGGCAGTGGTAAGAAGTCCCCAGTCATACTCCTTTGGTAACTCAACTACTTCTTCTACGGGAGACAAATTCTAAAAGTGCTTCTCATTGACGTAGCTACCGTCAATCCAGATATGGAATATCTTGGACGTTGTTTCACCATTGGGGAAGTCATGCATATGGTACTGGAGTCCGGAGTTGGTGATTTTGGACGTGCAGGTTGTTGTATCTCGGTGGTCTTCCTCTTGATACTTCAGCGAAATTGCTTACAGAAGGCTGAAGCTTGCACTGCCTGTTGGTGAGATGTATGTTTCCACGAACATCATGTGGATCTTTATGATGGGCAGGCTTGTTCATTATAGCAGGGCAGGTGCTGTTGCAACCTGAGTGTTTAGCAGCTTCACAGAGTTCATAGGGTGTCTGAAAGCACAAGCTCTTCGAAAAAGCATGATTGACAGGTACCATCCTATTGATGCACAATTACCCCACTTGTTGTTCAGTCACATTTGAATTGTGACCCTTCAGTGCCTGAATTCGGGACCTCTTGACATAATCATTTGGATGTTCACTATTTCTCTAAAGCATTCCTCTTAAGTCTGACAGAGTGATTCACCCAAGCTGTGGATTCTTTCTCGACATGCTATGTCTATCTTCTTGAGGCTTCTCCCTTGATGTGTTGGATCCGGTAGATCTGAAGATGTCCCGGGATCGCTATTTTTCCGGACTGACATAATAGGCGAACCCTTTATGATGATTTGGAGATGACAATGTTCGTTGAATCTTCCGGAACGCTTCCCGCTGTAGTGCGGTCCAGATAAAACTTGCTCCTTTCTTGCCCATGAAGCTCTGGAGTTTCTTTACAGTTTGCGGAGGCGGCATCATTAGGATAGATTGGGTATTGGATGGGTCCACTTTGATCCCCTCAGCAGTCACCTGGAATCCCAAAAATTTACCTGAGGAGACGCTGAAAGCGCATTTCAAACAATTCATCTTCAACTTGTATTCACGACACTCAAACACTTGTCGTAAGACTCCTGTGTGGGCTTCCCGAGCTTTTGATTTGATCATTATATCATCCACATAGTCTTCAACATGATTATGCATCATGTCGTGGAAGATTGCCGTCGTCGCGCGTTGATATGTTGCACCGGCATTTTTTAAACCAAATGGAATTACAGTATAATAAAAATTTTGAGATGAGTTCGAAAAGCTGTCTTACTCGCATCATGCTCACACATCCTTATCTGATTGTATCCGCTATATCTATACATGAAGGAGAACATTCCATGTCCGCTGGTTGCATATACTAACATGTCGATGTTAGGTAGAGGAAAATCGTCTTTGGGGTAGCATTCGTTCAAGTCTCTGGAATCCGCGCAACACCTGATCTCTTGCATGAATTTCCTTAGAGATTGTTTGACTGGCTTGGATCGGAGATTGTATGAATGCCTACACAAGGTCGAGATGGTGGAGATAGGCCTAGGAGATTCCTCATCGTCGAGCTCTTCAATCGTGGAGTTGGTTCCGTCTTGCAGATGTCGTGGAGCATCCAGCACCTCTTCTTGTGGCTCGTCATTCTTGTAGCATTCAACTGGGTGGGGGAGACTGGGCATCAGTCTCCCTCTTAGTGTGAACGTTGGTCGCTGCTTCACCAGATGAAGAAGAACTCCTTGTCAGCAAAGATGCATCGTGAGGATATGCAACTCGGTCATCCTCCTTGATTTATGGCCACGTGGGGAGTGGGATGCAATGAACTTTGTATGGTTCTTCCCCCGGAGCTTCTATTAGTTCAAATAACTCCACTCTACATATCGGTGCATAAGGAGACAGCGATGCAGGAATACAAACGACTTCTTTATTCAGCATAGTCTTCGGGCACTGACGATACATCGAAGGGACAATCCTATTGTCATTAAGCCACGGTCTCCCCGGTATCATATGGTAGTCGAGATGCTTTTCTATGACTTCAAATTTCACCTTTGACTAGACAGGCCCTACAGATAAATTCAGATTGACATACCCATACATGTTGGTTTGGTTTACTTCAAAGTCTGTCATCGTGGTAGGATGCCGTACGATCTTGTTCAGGCGAACCTTAGTTGTCCTGAGTGTCTTGAGGGTAATCACATTCGAAGACGCCCCTTTGTCGATGAGGGCCCTCTTGAACGCTGAATCCTTGATGCGTGTAGTAATGTGTAGGGACCCGGTTGCGACATTCTTCTGCCATCATGTCTTCTCACAGACATCTCCGGTGCTCTGGAGGCTTGTGGACGCGAAGGAATTAACTGTATGTCCAAGGCTATCTGATTAATTGCAGCAAACGTCTCCTCCCGCTGATTCTTCGAGAGGTATAAAAGTTCGCACAATCTTTCCACTAGAGAAACCGCTTCTTAGTCCACCGGCCTCTGATTCATAGTAAAAATGTTGACTTGAGGAGGATCGTTGTAAGGATCAGTCCCCAGTATAGAAATCTCTGTGACATGGGAGCCGCTCATTTATGATGTCATCTTGATGAGGAGATCGAGTATGCCGTTTATCGTTTCTTTGATCAGGTCCATGTTCTTTGTGTGAATCTTCTGCACCCGTGCTAACTCGATCAATGTTGGGATTCTTCCGGTTACACCATCAGACACGCCATTGGGATGAGGAACATCTTCGTTGGAGGAACTTCGCCGGAATTTGAAACTGTTTGGTGAGTCCTAAGACCAACTATATTGAGATCAACCAATGATATTGGGTATTGATGAAATGACTTTACAACCGAGAGATTAATCTCCCACTGTGGTCGCCAATTATTTATGGGTAAAAACTGCTTCTGCTGGTTTTGGTAATTTGGGGTGTGTGGATGAGAAGTGAATCTAATCCCTAAAAAAATGCACTGCACGGGAGTGCTTTTGATTCGAGAGATCAATCAATACAATTCTGTCCTAAACCAAGAAATGGCCCTTCCAGACTTATTTCGGTCACAAAGTGAAGGAGATGGGGATGACCTTAGGGAGGGAAGCGAAGAAGGTGTTGAGATTTTGAAGGTGTAGGATTGTTTATGACTTGTAACAGAAAGGTAAGTAGGATTACGATTAATGCAAGCAGGATCTGGGTGTTTGAATACGTTTCGTATTAACACTTGGTTTTTGTGTTATGTTCTGTGTTGGAAATAAGGAGGAGAACCTATTTATAAAAGTCATTTGAGCCTCATTCATGTCTCTCGTTGGAAGTGGAGGAAGTGGAGTGATGGAGTAGTGGAGTTGTGTGTTAGTGTCACAAGATTAGTCTTTCCCACTTCTCCCATCATCACTAACCGTCCATGTCTTCCTAATACGTTCTTATGATGGCGCGTTGCACGCTGCACGCTATAAACCGCCAGTCCGATACCCCAGTATGTATCCCCAAGTTTGTGACATGATTGATGTCTCGAGTGTATGGATCTTTGGGCCCAAAAAAAGTAGCATGTAATGCTTGGTTAAATAACTAAGTTATTTAGGAAGTCAATACTTGTGGAGTATCATGTGTATTCTATGCAGGCAATGCATCGAATATATTCAGCATGTATGAAGCATCCCTATTGAGCATCATGCCATGCATACTTCTAGTGACCGTTTGGAGGCTTCATGGGTGAGCCATGATTTAGCTGATCACATGGTGTGGTAGAGTGGCGGATGGTAATCATCATGATACCTCATTGACCAACCAACTCCTGACTATGGTTGTATAACCAAGCAGGTGAAGTTGAACGGAAGATATGACCTTTGAGACGCTCATCTGCGACCGTTAGTGGAATTAGGGTTTATGAAGAGGTACGCAAGCATCACTCTTCAGCTTGGTCGAATCCAAGCTTGGGACACGATTTTGGCCAGGCCGATCGTGCATGCGTCTATACGGCATGACGGTGTAGGCGCTCATACCTCATTATCTCATGAAAGTGTGATCTGGGCCACTCAATTCGTCCGGCGAAGTTGAGTGGTCGAGATCAATTTGCGACAGAAAACTGGTGCCGCAAAAGCGGCGCATCGTGCCAACTTCAGGCGCGCGTTCCAAGGCGACCAAGCTTGGTCGGTCTTGGACGATTAGCTATGTGTGTAGGTGGTAGACTAATGTTCATGCATATACCTGACTATCCCATGAAAACGTGATCTAAGCCACTCAATCTATCTGGCGAAGTTGAGTGGTCGAGATTAGTTTTCAATTGGGAAGTGTGACCACGCTAGTTTGGGCGTGCGATTTGGAATAACCAGGCATGGTATGCCTTGGACGACCAGGTGAGGGGATAGATGGTCCCACAGTGGTCTTTTTGATGTGCACCAGACCTGCTTAGTCTAATCTTGGACCCTTCATTCATGTAGGAGAAGATGGACGCTCGTGATCGATACAAACCCTAATTTAGGGTTTCACCGGCCGTGCGTCATGGCTTGTTTGGACGCACGAATTGGATGACCAACCGTGGTTGGTCTTAACCGGTTGGTCATGTGTGTAGGCCACAGTGTTTGTCTTGACATGCTCTGGGCCCTTTGAATCTACATATACACCCTCCATCTATGCCTGCGAATATGGATGGTTGAGGTTGTTTTGCAACACATATAATGTGCTGCAAACCCTAATTTAGGGTTTCATGTCCATGCTGCTTTGGCTGAATGAATTTGTAAGCCACACTCCCCTCTTGGAGAGACCGGCCATGTGGGGCCCGTATTGGGTCGGTGGTGAATACTTCATACCTGCTTTGGGGTTATGGATTCTATCTGGGCCATCCAATCATGCAGGTGAAGTTGGATGGTTGTGATCATTTCTGAGACTGATATGGTCAGTCCGGATACTCAATCGGGCTAGTATAACACTCTGAGAGACGATTCTCTTCGTTAGATAATGGTGTAGCCTGTACGGGTATTTCGTGCATGCCTCATTGCTGGTACTTGGATATTCATGCTACTCTGCTGAGAGTAATAATCAGTTATCATGCCGCACTAACAATAAGAGTTTTTCTAAGAACATCACAGGAAATACAAGGCATTTCATGCATTAATAAATAATGCTAAAATTCACAGAATACTTGGGGATTGTTGTTACATACTCCATTCTAGGTGAATTAATAAAGCGGAGAAGTATTTATCGCTTATCAAATGACCTTATCCTCTGCAGGATGGCTGCACAAAATATTGGTTTTACGTCTATAGCCCTGAACTAAAATCCACTATCAACAGGGGGGTATTATGTTTTTTATTATCATATTAACAGCGGCATTTATGGATTGAATGTATATGGGTTATTGTGTTGTTGAATTTGGGAATCAAGTGTATGTTTAATGAATTCTTGTAATTTGTTTATCCATATGATGTAAGAGTTTTGTCACTAACATTGAAAAAAGGGGAGATTGTTAGATCATAACTCGGTTGAACCTACCAAGCATTGGTATGTCAAGTTTGGTCATCATATTTTAGTGAATCAAAACTCATTTAAAGAGTCTCTTGATTATGTACTAGAGTCAACTTCGTATAGGTTAGATTGAAAGTATTAGGATATGAGACATTACAAGTATTACGATATGAGACATTGAAAGTATGAGACTTGAAGAATGTGGAGAAGTAAGGAGTTACATGATATACACATTTTTGTGTCTGAATTGTCCTCAGTGTCTGTATTTTTAGTGCTTGATTTTGTACTTATTATGGTGTTTTATGTGTTTGTAGGCATTTCTGGGAAATAAATATTTTTGGAAAAAATCGGCTCAAAAAGTTGTACAAAGCACCCCGAAGGATATTTGCTATTCAGACTCTCAGTTTGGATAAGGGGCACATAGTCGATAAGGGGAGCCCAGCTGCTATGGGGTACCCTATTTACTATTTACACTCTAGTGATATCAGCACCCCGAAATGGATAAGGGGCACCTTCATCTTCCCAATTCAAAATTCAGTTTTCCCGGGAATTCAAGTGGCAGAATTAGGGTTCGCATTTTGGTCAGGATTGAAGGAGACACAATGGCAGATATTTGTTAAGATGAATATATTTATCTTAACAGGCATGGTAAGGTTGTTGGAATTGATCATAATTGGCTGAATCATCGGGATTAAGTGAAGCAGGGAGTTACGGGTTTTCCTTTTTGAAAGTCCGAGAGTTGCTATTTCTGATTTGAGATATTTCTGGAGAGATGTAATCTCTCCAATGGATTGTTATGGGCCTGTTACTCTTAGCCAGGTTTGGTATAGTCACTTGATTCGAGTAGAATGATCTGGATAATCAGTTTCTAAGAAACAACAAAAGTGACACACGAGATTCTGTTGGAGTCGTTTTGGAAAGACTGCGTGTGTTTTCAGCATGTTGTCTCATTCTTTGATATATTTTCTGCATTATTGGAACGTGTAAACACTGATTGACAGCTTCAGAATACGAGAAGGGAAAGAAAATATTCTGAGAATATTTTTCTTTATTGCCGGAGTTATGAAGATTATTTGGAGTAATGGGGTGATATTCGAAGGCCTGTGTGGGTATATATAGGCTGCTGGAATTACATAGAATGGGTATGGAGAGTTAGGGGACGAAATAGGGTGAGAAATCAGAGTTACAGAGATGAACCTGTTCTGCTGGTGAAGAAGAACACGAAGAACATTAGACCACAGAAGACATTCACATTGCTACAGTGCCAGCGACACTTCATATTTATCGTTCTCTATAACAGTTCGGTTTGTAACAAATATAATTGTTACAAACCCAGTTTTAATTATTTTTTCTCCCATTTCATTATTGTGAACACCAGTTTTGAGTAATGAAAAATTCCTTTGAGCGTGTTTTCACCATGCGGAGCTAGAACCCATCTCTTGGATGACGGACGAAGTTGAATTTCATCATGTGATAAATTTAATTAATTCCTTAATTACTATTTGCACTGATTTTTAATGAATTATGATTTTTATTAATTATTTGTTGTTTTGTTTGATGTCGCATGCTTAGTTTTAATTACTTTTGATGCGTCATGCTCGCAACTTACAACTAATGTGATTGATTTGATTGACTAACGGTTGTTGAACTTTGATTGCACCTACTTTGTTTATGCTTGAGAATCTTCTCTTCTGATATAAGATTCACTCAAACTAGATCGAAGTTTCGACAGGGATCTTTAGACTGTTTGTAGATCTAAAGACGTCTTGTGATAATCCATTGTTAACAGACTCCGCTCTGTATGTGATTGATCACAAGAGATTAAAGTTGATTGTGTGCAGGTGTTTATTGAAGATCTAAGAAGACTTTTAAGATTTCTGATTTGGGTTCATAATCTTTGGTGTGCACAATACTTGTTTCGGGTAAAGAGGATCCAACTATAACCGGTTTATCATTGTGATAGATTGGATTGATTAGTTGAGTTGATCGGCATCAATACAATTATTCGTGATTCAAAGTATTGATTGCAAAATATTGATAATTACTTTGGTAGTTGTTATTGGATAGATCTAAGGACCTGACAAAGGAGTTTACTGGGACAAACGGAAGAGCCTTTTGTCGAACTCATATCACTTGGTTGAAAATAGTTGTTACCGAACAGATTTGTTGCTCCTTTGCTGTTTGAAATACAAACCAAAGAAATTGTTCCAAGTGCGTGACTTATTTACAAGTTGGAGGCGCAGGGATACATACGGAACTAAGTGAACTATAGGTTTAGTTACTTGGTATCAACTATACGATGTTGGTTTGATTTTGTATAGCGGCTTAATCTTGAGAGTATTTAATTCTGGAAAGGTCCCGGGGTTTTTCTGCATTTGCGGTTTCCTCGTTAACAAAATCTTGATGTGTCTTTTGTTTTTCTATTTCTGCAATTATAATTGTTTTTATTATAATTAGAAGTAAAATACACAAACGTTAATTCCTATTTAATTGATAGCAATCCTATTGTGTTTGGTTAAGTCCAAACCTTTTATCAAGTAAACATACTTCTTTGTTGTATTGTCTCGATCATGTATCCATAGTCAATCACACAAGTTATCTTGTTGTCGTATTGTCTCAATCTCGTATACATAGACGATCACACGAAGTGTGAACCGATTAGTTGTATTGTCTCGACTCAGTCCATAGACAATCACTTTCATAGAAAGGACTTATAGGTGGAAAAGTTTTACATTGAGGTATATTTGGGTACCCTCGTCTTTTGAAAAAGGAACAAGTCTTGTAGGTTTCTTACAGTTTAGTGAACATCATCTAGGTTTAAATATGTACAACCTGTGATATTTCAATTATAAAGATAAATAATATAATGCAAATAACACAAACACCATAAATTTTTGTTGACGAGAAAACTAAAATCTTGTATGAAAACTCTGTGACCTAGTCCATATTTAACACACACTGTCTAAGTTATTACATTAATTATATATAACCATATTTTAGACTAGATATAATACCTGCTTCAGTTGTATTTGTTCACATGTAAAACTCCTAGGAAAAAACTGATTCTCATTAGGAATTTCTCTTGTAAATCTTCTAGCAGACGATAATTCTCTTTAGAGATAGGTACTCTTGAAAATATTCAAGCAGAAAGTTAATTCTCTTTAGAATACGCTCCTCAACTATTAGGGTTTACACATTCTGTAACATAATTGATTCTTCCTCACAATATCACCTAAAGATATCTTGATATACCAAATCTAGGGTTTATAAAAAATACCTAGATACAGGTTCTGTAACTATCAAATAATATAGCTTTCCCGTGCTTTAAGATCCCCAAATAAAGTCTTCAAAATCTCACTCTTGTTCGTGAAGAACAAAGATGTGGAAAACAACCCTACGCAACTTACACACAACTTTCTTATGGATGGTTTGTGTTGTTATGAAACATCTATTTATAGTGAATGATCAAGGCTAGGTCTCTTGGAAACAAAGCTACCTTGTCTATGAAAGGAAATTCCAAGTAATTGATTAAAATAAACCTTTAGTCTTATATTTACGGTTTCAGTTTACGAACAGTTACTAAAAGTTTGTGTATAATTTCGTACTCACGAAATCAACCTTAGCCATATATCATGAGCGTTGCTTTAATAAATTACTCACAACTTCTTCGTTATAACTCGGAATTGAGTGATTCTTGGCTCGTTGGGTTCATATTTTCACTAAAACATGAGAACCTTTCCAAAGACGAAGGTCATCCTCACTAAAATCTTGGATCAAATATCCTCGAGTGTATATATAAATGTATATATAGGATATGTTCCATAGAGTGATATTGTTTCAATATATGAATAGGTGGAATAAACAAGAGAATCAAATATTTGTGTCTAAACTTTAATGATGTTCTCCACAGATGTCTTCGTGAGCGTTCAATCTTCAGCCTTCAAGGATAGTTTTGATTTTATACTCTACTTTTCAAACCTAATCTAGTCTGAAACTGACTTTAATAGACTGACTCAACAATGCGTTTTCGCATCTAAATTTGATAACTGACTTGACATACCAATGCCAATGGGTTCAACCGAGCAATGATGTAACACAAAATGTGAATGACCATAAGATTGATGGTTTAATGGCGGTTCTGGGTTTTTTTTCTTGGTTTCGGTGCGAGTTAGTGATCTGGGACGGTCCTTGTGTAACCTTACACATAAAGACCCAATAATATGGTTTCATAACTCATTAGATAAGTTTCCTAACAAAAAATGTTAATAAGCATTTCATATTGAAGAAATTAACTCAACAACTATCATTGGGCTGACCGACCGAGCGAAGCGAGGGTGGGGGGACCTTCTATATGGTCACTCCTTTGTAAAATGTAAGTGATCAATTTACACAAAAAGATTGGAAATGTTTCGGGTCGAAAACCCAAAAATGCCCCTCTTAATCAAGTTTTTTTTTCCTTTAGACATTTTCGTAAATAAACCGAAGAGGAAGGGCAAATATGTATTAGAAATTTACGTAAACAAACCAAAGAGGAAGGGTAAATAGGTATAAGAGTCAAATTGTAGTATGATTCCTTATGTATCATAGTTTTTCAGGGGTATAATTGGCAAGCAAACTAGAATATAACATATCTAAAAATCCGTGCCTTGGAATTTTACAGATTTTATCTCATTGGAAAGATTTTAAAGATATCTACACAATGAGTACAAACAAAAATATCAAATTTAAAGTTTTTACGAAAAATTCGGAGGTGCTTATCATTTTAGGCACAATTTAAAAAAATTGATTTCATAGCCATTATGCAAACCACCACAAAGGATGCATAACACATTATGTAGCCATATTTTGGTTTATGCATCAACTAATTTTCCATTGTAACTAATAAAATGATGTACTCCCTCCGTTTTAGGAAAAATGATACTTTCACTTTAGGCACAAATTTTCTTCTACAGTCCAATTACAACAGTGTTTCATTTTTTTCTTCGGTCAACCCTCCCCACCGTGGTAGCGGTGTTCTAGTTATTATCCCACATGCTAGAGATTTTTGTAAGGATAATCCCCTAAAAGTTTATGTAGTTCTTTGATTAGTATTTCAGAAGTTAAATATTCCTAGCTACATTAACAAACCTACAACATAAAACACTAATGGTAAATGACAATGCAAGCTTTGTGGACTTCTCGAAGAAAGGAAATATACTTTTCCACCCCCAAAATCTAATGTACAACTCATTGAGTTTGTGAATGAGGGTCAATGTGTTTTTAGGGCATTGACCAAATAAGTCCCATATTAATTATCATAAATCCTTTGTTTATCTAACATGAATAAGTGAATCGAGGTTTTTTCATATTTTTCAACTTTGAGTTTGTAATGTGGTGCTAACGGCACAGGAGAGAGTTCAAGTAGTGGTGTTTTCGGAAGGATTGCAAATAGTGGCGATGGTACTATAAGCGGAGGCATGAATGGTGGCATGTGTGTGATGAGTTTGGATGATTTGTTTAGTGAAAATGACTTCGGACTGGATCAAAACTAATTTTTATGAAGATCAAACTTGTGGTAGTGTCAATTTTGATTCTAAACTATACAAATAATTGTAAAAATAAAGATAGGTCACTAAAATCAATGTTTCTTGACTCTTAAATTATTTTCAATTTAAAGATGAAGTTCTTACTTCTCGTGGTTTCTATTTTTAAGAGAAGGAAACTGCCACCCTTTTCTGTCTCTTTATCACAACCCTATCACAATTCCAACTCCACTACCCTTCAACCAACTAACTCCGCCACGTACCAGCAACTATCCCATACACCATCATCACTTTTCTCTTCTTCTTAAATAAGTTAGGTTTAAATTCGATTTGTCTCTTCATCATCTTATTTCTCTCTGTTATTTGTTTTTATCATATCATGATTTGATCAATCTCAATCCTATATTCAAAAGGGCCAATTACAAAATGGTCCTATTTTTGTTAATTCGTTTACAAAACGATCACACTTTTGTTAATTGGTTACAAAACGATCACACTTTAGCCGAGTTAACTGTTGGAGGAAAAAACGGGGTTATTTTTCCCTGAAATACCCTCCATGTTAACTGAACCTCTTTAATTGTGGTTAAGCCACTCAAGTTAATCTGCTGACGTGGAGAGGTGCTGACGTGGAGAGATGCTGGCGTGGAGAGGTGCTGACGTGGAGAGATGCTGACGTGGAGAGAAAATCAGACCGTTCCCAACGGTCTGATTTCATCTTTTTGTTTTCTTTATATACCTGTAGACATTTACATTCATTTTCCCATTCCAACAAACATGTTCAAACACCAACCACAAATGGGGGGAGGAAAAAGTGAAGGGTTCTGCAATTCAGATGAGGCATCAAGCATCAACAGTCATATATCAAGCAGTAACAATAGCATTTGTTGTTTATGTGAGATGGGTATGCATGGTCCTATTGATTGTCCATGGATCTATTCAAGGTGTAAGATTGTACCTTGCAATGGAGTGAGGAAGTTGTTGAAAGCTCAAACAGTTGATCATGTTGGAGATAAATTCTTGCGATGCTCAATCTGCTCATACTTTGAGTGGTTTGCAGATGCCACAAACCCAAGGAGAGCAATGGAAATTCAACTCCCAACTCCCAATTCATGCTTTGCTTGTGGTGACAAGAGTCATATGTATAACAGTTGTCCATGGAAGAATCAACCTTGCAAGAAGAAGAAGTGTAAGGGAACAATGATGCTAAAGATATGCCAGAATGTACACAACTGTAATATTGCTTACCTCAAATGCTCCAAATGTCTTGAGTTTCAATGGTTGTCACGATCTTTGTTTTTAATCTTTGCAAGATCCAATGTAAAGCTGACTTCTCTGAAAATGGCAGAATTATGCAAGCAAATAGGAGATTTACAAATGTAATATAATGAGAAAAAAAAGTAAAAGAAGAACATTAGTCTGAATTCCACACCATTCCTTAATATATTTACATAACTTAAACACAACCATAAGTTACTTTTCATCAATCCAAGTTGAGCAACTGATGCAAACAGATGCAAATAATCCTAACACAAAAGTCTAAAGTTAAAAACAGAAACAAAGACTACAAGCTAACAACAACACTTCATTGAGTAGCAGGGAATGAATCATTCTTCTTTCCTTTTTGTTTTGGAACTGTGAAAGTCTGAGTCAGTGTTTGACTCAGCCCACAAACACCTGCAATGCTCTGTGACAGTGTTTGATGCACTTGCAGTCCACTAGATGACCTGCCACCTCTTGAACCTCTACCACCTCTTGAACCTATACCACCTGCAGTTGAAGATGATGATGCACCAGTAGATTCACTATTTGTAGGTTGAGAAGATGATGGAGCAGCAACTGATGCTGATGCAGCAGCAGCAGCACCTCCTCCTCCTCTTCCCCCTCCTCTGCCTCCTCCTCTGCCTCCCCTTCTTCCTCCTCTAGCCCTCCTGCTGGTACTAAGATCAGCTGGATCTGGATAAGAAATAGAGTGAGATCCTCCTTGAACCATGGTTCTCTGCCTCTTTGCTGTTGGATTAGATACAACAGGTGCACCAGCACATGTTCTCCTATTGTGTCCAATTGTCTTGCATCTTGTACAACTTCTAACTTTCTTCTCAGTGTGCCCTTCATCATAAGCCCTTCTCCTTTTCTTGCAAGGCCTTCCTGGTTTTCTGATGTCAATAGGAGGTCTCATAACAATAGTATCTTCTGGCTGCACAATGAATAAGAGAAAGAGATGAGGAAGGGAGAAAGAAAAAGAGAAACAGAAAGAGAAAGAAATGAAGGAGAAATAAAAAGAGATAAGATTCTCTAAGATTATAAGCAGTGAATGGGAAACCCTAATTATTTTTAAAATATTTTCCACATAAAGTTAAATATTCCCTATACTTTAAAGGACAAAGTAAATTACACAAAAGGACAAAGTATATTACCTCATCCCACTCTTCTCTGCCTAGTAATAAACCCATCTCAGGAGCATAGGTAGCTTTCAATGCATCAACAAGATAGCACTTGTCACAATAACTACCACCAGAAAAACATAAAAGCATTAAGACATTGAACAGAGAATAGAAAAGAAATTGATCACCCATTCAATAAGAAACATAGAATTGATATCCAAAATGCAGTAAAAAAACACAAGAAAAGGTATGAAAACTCACTCAGCCCAATTGATCCTCATATCCATCAATACACACACAGCATGAATACAAGGTATTCCTCTAAGTTGCCACTGAATGCAACTGCAAGTCTTCTGAACAATGTCAACTTGAAACAGAGCATTGGTCTCAATGTTCCTCACCTCATATAACCTGCCATAAACAACTCCATTAACTCTCAAGTGACCAGTGCAATTTTGTATCTTCTTAATCAACTTCTCAACTTCAGGAACCAACTTTCCATTTTCCATCTTCTCACACACCTTTCTTCTTTTATAAAATATTCCCATAAGTAGTTGGCCATACATCATTCCAAGAGTACATATTGGCTTGTCTCTCATTGGTCCAATCATGTTGTTGAAGGACTCACAGAAGTTACTGTTAGTGTGCTCAGAACTAGTGGAATGGTCATAAAAGGCCCTAGACCACTGTTCTGGTTTTTCCCTCATCATATACTCAGCTGCTGCTGGAGACAACTTCACTAGCTCATCCATATTGACCTAATAATTCAAACAAATTCATTCACTAACCAAAATTAATCTCAACAAACATAAATAGTCTTAAAGATCAATAATTACCTTCCAGTGTCTTTCCTTGTAACATAGGGCAGCACTGCAGACAATTTGATGTAGCTTTGAACCTTTGTAATATCTTTTGAAATTTCCATACATATGTCTGCAGGTGAAATTGAAACAAACAAACTGTAACAAGTACAACCTCATTTAACAAAATAAAAGCTTAATCAACTTAACCAATCCAACTTACCTGAAACAATATCTTTGGAAATGATCTGGAAATAACTCACAGATGGACTCCAACAACCCTTTTTGTCTGTCTGAGATAAAAGTCATCTTTACTCTAGGGTGATTGATTATATAGGGCTTCAACCATTTCAAAAACAAGTACCAATTTTCACCAACTTCATTTCTAGTAACCATTATAGCCAATGGCACTATCCTATTCTCTGCATCCAAAGCTGTTGCTGCCATCAGACACCCACCAAACTTTCCAGTCAAATGGCAAGCATCAAAACCAACCACATTTCTACAACCATCATGAAATGCTTTCAGTGGTGCTGCAAAAGCAATTTTCATGGACTCAAAGCACTGATCAACACTGCAGTAAAAACATGAAACATATAAGAAACTAATTATAAGCATTAATTATAAAAAGGAACATGAAACATAAATAAAGATAAAACTAAGTCACCTTCCATATGTGTAGTTTGTCAAAGAACTAGGGTTGGTTTTCTCCACCATATCATAAAAGGCTGGAACAAGTCTATAAGAATCATCATAACTTCCATTTACTCTTTCTAGTGTCTTAGTTCTAGCTCTCCAAGCCACATGATATGGAACACTAGTATTATGAGTGGTGTGGAATTGATCTCTCAAAGTATATGGAACTGGCATTGGATCTCCATTCTTCAGCTTCTCATACAAAAATTGTGCTACAAATTCTGCATTGGCTGTCTTGTTTATGGTTACACCTTTTGTGACACATGTATGCTCCAGATTCATCTTTCTGATTATGAAAGTTGGTTCATGACTTCTAACACTTGCATATATAAAAAACTTACAATTCTGAGACTTGTTATACTTGCAATTAACTTTAATTCTTTCTGCATCATTCGGCTTCAACTTGTACTAAAAAATTTTCTTCACTGCATATGCCCTTAAGTGGTTCTTAAAATCCTTTCTATCCATAAACTCCATCCCTACAAACATTGTATCAACATCTATAAATTGTTCAGAATTACCAGTTTCATTATCAAAGTCACATGTTCTTTCAGCAGCTTCTACATGAGTCCCCCAAACATGTTCATACTGTTGTACCCAAACTGTTCTCTGATCTTCATCCTCTGCAACTTCTTGGATTGATAAAGTCCTTTCTTCAACTTCAGAATCAGAGCTACTAGAAGTATCCCCACTGTCAGCATCAGATGGTACTATAACTACTGTCTTTCCTTTTGGGTCATCATCTTCAATAACACCACTATTTTTCTCATTGTTTGCATCACCTACAACAAAAGTTAGACAAGTTAAAATGCAGACTATAGGAATATAGAAAATAAAACAGTAAGATACAAAGATTACCTTCATTTTTCTTATATAGTTGTGGATGTAAGAAATCAAAAGAATCTACCCCCCCAAAGTAGTTGTTCACAAATTCTGTATACACTTCAATACCCATTTCTGCATCATCACAAACTGGACTTCTACAATCATCAATAGGATGACACACATCTACATCATTATTTGTCAGTTGTATGTTCTCATGCTCCAACTGGAAAAGTCTTGATTCAACTGATGTCTCAACATCCACAACCTCATCATCATCCACATTTACAAACAACTTCTTACCACTCACACTACCCAAACTTCCAGTGACTGCATCAATAGACTTAGAGACCAGCCTAGGACTTCTCCTTAATAGCTCAGGTGATTTACTATACAATATCCTCTTTTTAGGTGTTAGGAAACTAGAAGGGTCAAGAGTGACTGGTGGTGCAGCTCTGTCAATGTGCAAACTTGAAGTAGTTTTTGCCTTTTCAGGTGTTGAATAACAACTCTTTGCAAGTGATATACCAGAACTTTCAGGGAATTCATCACTAAGAGGAACCTTCCTATGGGTAATATTCATGTAAAGATGAATATACCCATCATCCTCAACTACTCCTTTATCCCACATTTCATAAAATTCATCATTATTACCAATGTAAAATAGGTCTGTCTCACTGAACCAGGTTAGGTTAACCTTCTTAATTGGTGGTAACTGATATGCAGCATGAACAACATCACTAAAACCATTCAATCCCCCACAATTAACACTAACATTATCAAAATAACAAACCTTATTTGTATCAGTTTTTTCAACCCTAAAACTTCTCACAGGGTGCTTCACATACTTCCTGCACAAACACATAACGAAAAACAATACACATACCAATTAGTAAAAACAACATACTTCACAGGGTGCTTCACATACTTCCTTCACAGGGAAACACCCATTCAATATAATACACATAACAATTAGTAAACACAACAATCATTGGTTATCAGATAACATTTTAATCCCCAATTCTTTCCCTAATTAGGGTTTATGAAGAAAAAAAAACTAATTTTGCTAAATTAGGGTTTATAAAACAAACCACGAAAAACAAAAAAAGGGTGTTTCAATTCGTTTACCAACCTCATTATCGCTGCATACATTATGTCGATCGATATCTTTTCAGAAAACCAGAGTTCTCAGCTCTCAAATCTTCAAACACACACCACAAACACAGCTACGAACCCACTGACCTTAACCCTTTTTGTACACGAACTAACCCTCACTGTTATTGCCTTGAATCACTCATAAACACACTGAAATAATGAATCGCCATTTTTGATCGCCTTTTTTGCAGAGAGAAGAGAATAGAAACACAGAGGGCGGCAACAGTTTAGAGAAAATGAAAACCTAAACTGTTATAGATCGGTTGTTTCTTATGTGTAATCCTACCGTAGAAATTATTCTCGAGATGTAACAGTCCTACGATATGTGGCTATAGATCTTGTGAGGTTAGGTCAGGGACAGAAAGGTAAACTTAACACTCTATTTAACTCTGATTCTGTGGGCCCTACCTGCTTAACGGCACAGTTAACGGAAGTGTGACTAATTTGTTAATACTTCGTATCAGTGTGACCATTTTGTAAATCGGCTCCTAATTGTAGGACCTTTTTGTAGATCTTCCTATTCAAAATCAATTTGAAATTCAATTCTAATCTTGGGCTTCTTTCCAACGTTGACCCCAATTGTATGACACATTCTTTATTGATGTATAAGATAACTATGATGAGCATTGAACCTCACGTTGACCCCAACGCACAATCCTTTCTATGTATGTGCACCCAAAAGTACGTGCATTGTTCTAACTAATGTTCCACTTTGACCTCCACATACATATACGAAAATTGTGGACAATTTTACCTACAAAAACCATCACAATCAGATACGGGTATAAGTCATTGTTATTTCACTTAAACCGTAGCAAAAGATTATTTTCCACGTTCAACTAACCGAAAAACATATTTTCGTGGTAATATATTTGCCACGATTTTAACGACATTTATTTTTGTTGGAATTGGTACATGATTAGTTGAAACGATGGATACTTGTTACAATTCAGGCATGAATACTCTTTCTAAATTTGGGTACCCATTCAATACTCGGTGACATAATCATATGTTTTCCAATTCATTTAGACCTTGAAATCAATAAAAATAGTTAGCGTCACCACCGTTGTAACTAATATTTTCCCATTAATTTTGACCTAGAATGATAAAAAAAATATGATTCGATTAGAGAGTTTGTAGTTTTAAATATCATAATGGTGTTGCTGTGACATTATCGAATTGTGGAAATTGAGAAATTTGTTGGATTCTGAGATGAATAAGAATTATCAAACACTTTTTGAGTATTCAATCCAGTAGAACAAATCAAGCTCAATCGATAAAAAAGTTTAGGGTTTACACGACATAAGAAGATTTTGAGAAATCTCAGAGATTTGAGAAAGATGATGGTTGCGATGGCTTTGGTGGGAGTTGCGAGGTATAAAATATGATGGTGATGGTGGTGGTGGTGGTGCTAGATTGTGTTTCTTTTCTAAGAACAACATTCATTAATGGTGATGTGTTGTTGGTAGTTAGGTTCATGGTAGCAGTGATGGTGATAAAAATAATCTTGATCGCGTAATATTGTAAATTGTTTCATGATCTCATCAGCATCCGGATGGGGAAGAATCATATGATACAATGGAAATGAGGAAGAAGATAATTCTAATTTGATTATGGTGGTGGTGGTTAGGCTATTCAAACGTATAACTTAAGGTGTGTTTGGTCAAGGCTTAAATTTTTGTTGACTCTCATTAGTACCTTGGAGATTCTTAGGATGGAAAATGAATGAATGAAACACTGTCACAAAACTTTTTCTCCTAGAATATTCATCCTCTAAAGGACAGAAATGTAAAAATATGGCCATACTTCCATATATATAAGTTTAGTTAATTGTGAAGGTACGGAACATCAAAGTGTTTGAAGACATAAGACGAGTGCAGACACAATCATGGAAATTAAATGTAATAATGTGGTGGTTGTCAAATTATACTACGTTTCACTTGGTTCTATAAGCGAAATCCTATTTATTTGGAAGTTGTATAGTTGCTTAAACTTTGTCACACCATGTGACAAATTGTATTGTCCCCTTTTTCATATGAATTCAATTTTTTCTTCCAAAACAACAAAAATGAGATCGCAAAACACAAATCGAATGAAAAGAAACATAACAACATAATATTGGAGAGGAAAAACAAATCAGTGAAAAAGTGTAAGATATACATGGTTTCTCATATTAGGATCCACGGGTTTTAGCTTTCATACAACTCCCTGGTTGTAGCTGTAAATACAGTAAGCCACTCTGAATCATTAGGACGGGGATTGAGAAATACCGCAAAAAAAAAAACATTTATTCTAGACCTAGGTTTGAACAACAGTTTCTGGTAGTTATAATGGGTTTTGACGGATGTGACCATGTTTAGGCTATTAGAAACGCTATTTTGAAGAGAAATTTTTAATTTTTTGGGCGTTTTAAAAAAAAATAATTTGCCATTATAACAGTAAAATAGAAAAAGAAAATTATATAATTTATATGTAATAGTTATAACTGTTGTGAGAATGGTTCTAAACAGCATCCTTATTACGGTTGTTACCAATAAAATTTTAGGAATTTAATTCAATAAATTTATTATTTTAATTTTAATTATAAATTCAAAGTCTTCCATTCAAGGAATTTTTTTTTTATAAAAAAGTCCTTTAGATACTCTTAATATACTTTATAATGTAAAATAGATTCTCTAAAACACAAGTTAGACCGTTTTCTAGGAAGAAAAAACCATGAAGTTGATCATTGGAAAAATATATATGACAGGTGGTGAAATGACGAGGATAACAAGTATACCACAATCTTTTCGATATCAACCTATAAGTCTGATACTTGCGTGATCTAATATAGATAGAGGCTATCAAGAACATAGCAAACCACAAGGTATACACATTTGGTATACAATTTTAGTTCGAAACCGAACACAACTATAGGGATCAACCCAAGTGTTGGATTAACGTACAATGTATTTAGTTTTAATTCTAACTAAAATAATTACAATTGCGAAAAGTAAGAGTAAAGACACAGCAAGATTTTGTTAACGAGGAAACCGCAAATACAGAAAAACCCCGGGACCTAGTCCAGTTTTGAATACTCTCAAAGTTAAGCCGCTATACAAAGAACACTACCAACTTCATATAGTTGAGACCAAGTAATCTACCCCTAGTTACCTAGATTTACAAACTATCACATTCGAATACTGAAGAATACCACCAAATGATAGCTTGTCGATCTACTACGACTATTCAATCAATCGCCTCTCAAAGATGAACAAGATATAGTCGGATCCCAAGCCGACCAACTTTGTGTACGAAGCAAATCACAAAGACATGGAACCAGTAAGAAATCTTCTTGTCTTCAAATCTTCAATATATTTTTTTGTACCTGCACAACCAAAATTGATTCCAACTTATGATCGACCATGCATAGAACTAAGTCTGTTAACAATGGATGATCACAAGTCAACGTCAGATTTAAAGGCATATCTGAACTACCGATAATCCCCTTATATAGTTTGAGCAACCTTATGTCAGAAGGGAAGTTAAGAGTTAACAGCCATTAGTCAATTAATCAATAATCGAAAACTAAAATAACAATGCAATTTCCCACCAATGGTACTAGTAGACGATTCTTGATCCCAAAGAGTCTTTAAAATAGCGGACGTAAGATATTTCTCCTAATTAGGTTACTATCCTCTCTAAGATAGTGTTACGAATAATATAATTAGTCGGCAGTGACTACAAAATGAAGTGTCTGCCTCAGTATAAGTTTGTAAGAAGAACAGACTTCACTATTTATAGACCAAGGTAGTTTGGACACCAAGGAATTTTCATAACCGAAAATATTCTCAAGATATGCAATAAGAACCTAGGTTCGTCATTGTCTGATTCCAACCAATATCCAACTGTATAGCCGAAATACCTCTTGGATTATAACTCATAATTAGCTAGCATACAAGATACTTAACTAATATATCTTTCAGAGTTCCATAGATATGTTTTGCTTGCTGTAAAAACAAAACATATATATTTGAAAATCTTAACAAAAAGATTCTCAAACATTTCGGTTTGGGATCTCACCTTAAGTATTAAGGAACATCTTTGAACAATAAAATATAAGATGTGTGCACATGTTCAAATTACTTACTATGTCGACATCTTGAACTTTCCTATTTCGCAAACCTAATTTCCCAAATCACAGAAACCCTAAAGTATAGTGACTATAGAAATCGATTTTTTCATATGGGGATCGATTCTACCATGACTTCTGATGTAGGTAAGGATCGGTTCTACCTTGGTTCTTATATTGGTAAGGATTGATACTACCTTGACTCCCAACCTAGGTAAAGATCGTACTACTTTGATTCCCAACATAGGTAAGGATAAGTTCTACCATGGTTTCCTACATAAGTCGGGATCGGTCCTGCCTTAGATGTGTAATGAAAACCAGACCACCAATCTTATTGATTTCTTTCAACTACCAAACAAGTTCGTAGGTCTAATTCCTTAAACTCATGCAATCAAACATAGTTTTCTAGGCATGAAATCAATCCTAAGTTCATTACAAAATCAAGTAAACAAGTTACAAAGATTATGTCTACGTCGTAATTACGAAGTTCAAAAGATAAGCATTATACTTCGGGATCGGTCATGCCTTAAATCTGCAATGAAAAACGGACTACCAATCCTATTGATTTCTTTCAACTACAAAACAAGTTCGTAGGCCTACTTTCCATAAACTCGTGTGATCAGACAAAGTTTTCTAGTCATGAAATTAATCCTAAGTTCATTACACAATCAAGTAAACAAGTTACAAAGATTATGTCTATGTCGCAATTACGAAGTTCAAAAGATAAGCATTATACTTCGTAATTCAACATACCAAGATTGTAAAACAACTTGTATATTCTTCCTAGACACTTTGATCATAATAAGATGATCAAGTCTCTAATACTAGAGTTTCATGTATATAACTTCGCATGTTATGTTTTCAATCTAAATGACTTGAAAGTAACGTAATATAAATGGAAACAAGTCAAGTCTTCTATTACTAACCTCAAGTAGAATGATGATGTCTTCGCTGATGTCGATACATCTTCAGGTCTTCAGAGTAATACTTGTATGTCTCAGCAAATCTAGACTTTCAAGTCTAGCCTAACGAAGTTGACTCTAGTGATCTAATCAAGCGACTTTTGAGTTTTGATACTAAAATATGAGAACCAACCTTGACATATCAACGTTTGGGGAGTTCAACCGAGCAATGCTCTAATATGTGGTATAACATGAACACGATCCTAAAACATAGTCTTATCCACTATATAACTTCGAAAAATAGTCGAACTCGTTCCTCAAATCCTACTCGACTGGGAGTGACAAACTGTGAGTTCGGCTGGAGAACTCATCAATACTCGGTTAGATTTGTTCGCCACTCTAATCACATATATTTTCAGCAACAAATTTATATATATAAGTATAATCAAAATTCACAAATTACTACTACCATTAAAGCAAAAGCATAACACTTCTCAATTTCGTGAAAAGTTGAGGATTAAGAAGAGAAAAAAGGTCATATCCAAACACCCTGATTCACAAAATTTGCAATGAAATAAAAAGTCCAAATATTTTATTTGGTATTGGATTTTTTTTTTAAATATGCATTTTGGGTTGTTCGATAATTCGTTCTATCATAAAATCGGTTGAAACTCTCTTAGTTTTGCCGATTTATTCGTCAACCCTCGTCCTTGGTGAGAAATGAACAACCGTCTTGGCGGTCAAGCAACATCTTATTTTTTATATTTTTTGTACTCAGTCAATATATTAAAAAAGAGAAAACTATACAGGGGCTAAGTCTTACTAGTGCACAGCCGTGTGGCCATCACTAGTATAATACTTACGTGAAACGGAAATAAACCTCTCCAGGACATTCAACAGATTGAATGAAACCTCGCCTACCCTCAAAAAACTCAAAAATTTCCTAGGCCAACAAACATGCTTGTTTGGCCAAAGCATCAGCTGAAAAATTAACTTCCCTATAACTATGAACATATCGAATATTATCATAAAAAGTTCTAGCCATTATCCACTTCTGCATTAGCTGCCAAGGAAACTTACCTTCCTGAAAAGCTTGGATGCAACTCATCGAGTCTGAACGAACGCCAAGGTTTTTAATATTCCATCTTTTGGCTAACATCGCACCATAAATAATAACACAAACCTCCGAATAGAAGTTTGTTTTCCATACAATACCAACTTGAAGGACGCCGAGCACTTCCGAGCCTGAACCACGAAAAGTAACGCCACATCCCGCCTGGCCTGGGTTGCCAAGTGATGCTCCATCACAGCAAATCATAATCTCACCTGGATTTGGAGGAGACCAACTAACCTCAATAGGGGTCGAGATCTTGCAAGACCTATGCCTCACCTTAAAATAATTCAAAATCCGCAAGTCATCTACATTGTTATGCATGTGGCACTTCATACGAATCGAATTATCATGAATCAATTGATAAACTCGACCCTTGAAACCAAGCCATTGCGCCTTGGCCTCATCAAAATAAATCTTATTCCTCATCTTCCATAATTCCATGGCAATTTTAAGATGAGTAACAAGCCACAGATCTTTAATCATCCTACTTCGGCCTTTTGCAACCTTATAAGAGTCCACAAGATCTTCCATTGGTTTCAGATTAAAAATACCCACATCCTAGGCCCAAATACGCTTAGGAAACCTGCAATGCCAAGTGATGTGTCACATAGACTCACAATTCTTCCTACAGATGCGACATATAGTAGGCATAGACCTACCAGTTTTCTTGATTATATTATCTTCAGTTGCACAACACTGATTCGCCCAAATCTTCCAATACTGTACACTCAAAGTTGGATGTACAACATTACGAGAGAACAAAACAACATGTGGCACAATCTCCGCCGACACCCTAATGGCCTCCTTTGCCGATTTGACCGAGAAAACCCCATTCTTATTCAAGTCCCAAATCTTATAATCATCCCCACCAGCAATGATAGGTAAATTATCAACATCAATATTGCAACTTAACATCAAATCTCTAGTTACCTGAGGATTGGACCAAGCGCCATCAACAATAATATCACTAACCTTCGCCTTTAAATCATTTGGACCCTTGGAAGAGATTCCAAGCCTCCTTGCAATCGGAAAATCACCACACCAATTATCAAAAAATAAGGAATTATTAGCACCATTACCAATAATTGAACGTGTATGCTTTTGCACAAAATTATAGACCAAGCGAATTCCTGGAAAAACCGAAGAACCCAATTTATAGTCAATCAAGTTGCCATTTATTTTGAAGTACTTCGCCTTTAAAAACCTTTCCCAAGTCTTATTAGACTCACGAAAAGAAATCCATAACTTCATAAGCATGGCCCTATTGATATCATTCAATTTCTTCAAACCTAAACCACCTTCACGTTTTGGAAAGCACAAGTCATCATAGTGTATCGTAAAGTATTTACGCTTCTCAGCATCTCCCGACCAAAGAAATTTTCTAATGGCCCTCTCAACCTGCTTAATCATATTACACGGCCACTTGTAGACAGCCATGGAATGAATAACGTAGCTCGAAATAACTGATTTAATCAAAAAAAGTCTAGCTTGAAAAGATAAGAGCTTACCCTTCCACCCGGCCAGCTTGTCCATAATCTTCTCCACCACTTGACGGACATGTATGTGGCGAACAATACCAGGATTCAGTTGAATTCCCAAATATTTGTCAGGGAAAAAGGCCCTTTCCATACCCAGAAAGTTAGCAATAGCAATTGCACGAGAACCTCTATCACCACCATAATAAAACTTGATTTTCGCATAGCTAACACTTTGTCCAGAGGCCAATTGGTACATGCCAAGCATCTCTTTCAAGTTACGCAGACTTTGGAAATTACCCTTACAGAAAATAAGAATATCATCTACAAAGAGTAAATGCATAGGCGCCACACCCTTCTTACTAACCATAGTATGCATTCTTTTCGAAGAAAACAATTTTGAAAGATTTCGACTCAAAATATCTTCAATAAGAACAAAAATAAAAGGATAAAGAGGATCACCTTGCCACAAACCTCTTGTGATGCTGAAGAAACCTTCCGGGCTGCCATTAATCATGATAGAAATCCGAGCAGAATGAAGAATACTAAGAAGCTATTTACACCAGATCTCAGAGAATCCATATTGGCGAAACACCTCAGCAATAAAATCCCAACTTACAGTATCAAAAGCTTGAGCAATGTCCAATTTCAGACCCCACGTTGCCATGCTTCCTATCAATGCTCATCTCATTGATCAACTCCGACGCCAAAGCTATATTTTCATGAATATTTCGACCCTTCATAAATGCCACTTGCTCTTCAGAAATCAACTTGTTAAGCACAGTACCCAATATGGTAGCCATAATTTTTGTAATGATTTTTAAAAAGAAATTGCTCAAACCAATTGGCCTATAGTCCTTGATAGCATCAGATTTGTTATTTTTAGGAATCAGAACAATAAAACTAGAGTTAACGCCATTTGGAATTTTGCGCATAACCCAACAATTAGTAATGACCTTAAAGAGATCTCCAGAAATAATGTTCCAACAATGTCTATAGAAAGAACCTGTAAATCCATCAGGGCCAGGTGCTGAATCCGCGCCTAAATCGAAAACAGCTTCCTTAACTTCATCAAGAGTTGGAACATCATCCATAAACTCACTTTCCTCGGCTGAAGTACGTTCATGCTCAATATCAAACAACTTTGGATCAATTGTAACCTCACCACCATTGAATTTTTCGCGGTAGTGATTGACAATATAATCAGTAATCTTATCCTGCGAAACAAAGTAGAGTTAGAAGAAACTTTGAGCTCGGAAATTGTGTTTTGACTCCTCCTCATGCGAATGCTATTATGGAAAAAATGAGTGTTTTGGTCACCATCCTCCAACCAAGTAACTCTCGACTTTAATTTTAGCATAACTGCCAAATTAGTTCTCACTTCATCAACAGCCTTCTTAGCATCCACCACTTTAATAAACTGGACTTCATTTCGATGATCATAATCAAGAAGATCATTTTCAGCCTCCAAGTTGAATTCCGCCCTCTTCAAACGAAACTGAACATCTCCGAATACAGTTCTATTCCAAATCTTCAAGGCCTCCTTCAAGCTCTTTAGTTTCGACATAAAAATAAAAGAAGGCGCCCCGGCAATATGAATATTCCATACATCTTCTACCAACTTCATAAAAGTAGGGTGATTGAGCCACATCTTTTGAATTCTAAAAGGAGCTCTTCTCGGCCTTGACTTCTCAAAAGCAAACCCAAAAAGAGGAGAATGATCCGAACAAATTCTAGGTAGTGCCTTGCATCTCCAATTTGGAAATCTGTCACACCAAGCTTTATTAACAACATCTCTATCATTTTTAGAAACTATTCTCTGACTCCCACTCCGACAATTAGACCAAATGTATTTTTTCCCAATAGCATCCGCCTCCACCAGGCCATTGTCAGAAATCCAACTTCTAAATTCATTCATGAAAATCTCACTAATTGCCTTGCCACCCTTCTTTTCATCCAAGCGTAAAACACAATTAAAATCCCCCAACACCAACCAAGGAATAGATATAAAACCCAACCCCAATTTCCGCCAAAGTCTTCTCCTTGCCACCGGATCATAAGAAGCATGAACAGCCGTGATAAAAACCCCAGCAAAATCTAAAGTGATAGATTGCTTTGAGGAAGATAAAACAACTAGCCTTGCTAAAGAATTTCTCCATAAGACCCACAAATTACCTTTCTTCCCATTCTCCTCATTAGTAATAACATCTTCAGAAAAATCAAATAAATTCAATCTCCCAACAAAACGAGTAGTGCAATTAACCATCGGTTCAACAATACAAATTACGTCCTTTTCAGAAGGGCTTGCCTAACCCTGTGCAGTATTTCCACCACCTTTAGAACCCTATGCAGTATTTCCGCCTCCTTTAGAACCTTTTGTGGTGTTGCTGCCACCTTTAGACAAGTTAGGCTTATTTTTAGGATCCTTTGTTTTATTCTTCTTCTTTTGAGCTTGCTCTTTATTTTCCCGATCTTCTTTCTCTTTCTCAGCTTCCCAGTTCAATTTTTGAGTTTCATCTTCAACATTTTTACTAGTACTAGTCGATTGCAAAGTACTAGATATTTCCTCAACTTCGATACTTTCAGTTTCAGAGTCATCAACCTCAGCCCCAGTTTCAAACCTATTAGAAGTCATAAGTGGCTCCGTAGTGTTTGTTGGCGTAGAATTTCTTGCTGTTCTAGTTGGCGAACTAAAACCTTCATCCATTACCGGATCCAAGCTTCCAGCATGCGCTTTTATTCCTCCACTCGCCTATGATCCATAATTGACTCTCTCGCCTGTTTCAATTTTTGCAAAGCCACCTCTTGTTCATATTTTTCCATATCCGCAGACTTGGATAATTCACTAGCAATCCTTTTTTGTTCTTCATAATTGGCATATCATTTCAGCTTCTCCCTTTCCAAACTATCACCTCTTGTTGCGGCATCATCTTCAGTATCCAATTTTTGGAGCGCTACTTCAGGTGTTCCATCCGCAATGCTACTCAAAGGACTTGGAATTATCTTGTGCGTCCCAGTAAATTCAGCGCATGTTTATGGGTGAAAACTATTCCTGCCGATTTTGGTAATTTGGGGTGTGTGGATGAGGAATGAATCTAAACCTTAAACAAATGCACTATGCGGTGAGTGCTTGTAGATTCGAGAGATCAATCTGTGCAAGTCCAGCCTAAACCAAGAAATGGACATTCCAGACTTGTTTCGGTCACAAAGTGAAGGAGATGGGGTTGATCTTAGGGAGAGAAGCGAAGAAGGTGTTGAGATTGTGAAGGTGTTGGCTATGTATGACTTTTATCAGAAAGCTGAACTGGCTTGCAGGATGTAATCTATTAGTTTCGGTGTTTGAATACGATTGTATCAACACTTGCCTCTGTTATCTCGTATTGTTCGGTTTTTTTTTAAATAGGGCGGAGAACCTATTTATACAAGTCTTTTAGCCTAACCTTCGTATCTCGTGGGAAGTGGAGAAAGTGGAGTGATGGAGTAGTGTGTTGGTGTCACACGACCAGGCTTGCCCACTTCTCCCATCATCACTAACCGTCCATGACTTCCTGACACGTTCTTGTGATGGCGTATTGTGCGCTGCACGCTGTAAACCGCCAGACCAATACCCCATTATGTATCCCCCAGTTTGTGACATGATTGATGTCTTGAACATGTGGATCGTGGGACCAACAGAAAATAGCATGTAATGCTAGATTGAATAACTACGTTATTTAGGAAGTCGATACTTGTGAAGTATCGTGTGTATACTATGCAGGTACCGCATCGAGTATATTCAGCATGTATGAAGCATCACTATTTGAGCGTCTCAAAACCTCATATCCAGCCTACTTCATGCGATGGTTTGGAAGTTGCGCATGCAAACCCTCCCTTGACCGACCACATGGTGTGGTAGAGTGACGGATGGTGATCACCATGACTCTGCACTGACCAATTAACTCCTGACCAGGGCTGTACATCCAAGCCGGTGAAGTTGGACGGACGAGATGATCTTTGAGACACTCATCTGCGACTGATGATGGAATTAGGGTTTATGAAAAGGTGCGCAAGCATCACTTTTCAGCTTGGTCGAATCCAAGCTTGGGACACAATTTTGGCTAGGCCGGTCGTGCATGTGTGTATACGACATGACGGTGTAGGCGCCCATACCTCATTGTCTCACGAAAGTGTGATCTGGGCCACTCAATTCGTCCTGCGAAGTTGTGTGGTTGAGAACAATTTGCGACAGAAAACTGGTGCCGCAAAAGCCGCTCCTCTTGCCATCTTCATGCGCGCGTTCCAAGACGACCAGGCTTGGTCGGTCCTGGCCGATTGATCCAACGTGTAGGTGGTAGGCTGGAATTCACGTCCATACCCTGACATCCCTCAGAAACATGATCTAAGCCACTCAATTTGTCCGGTGAAATCGAGTGGTCAAGATTAGTTTGCAGCTTGGGAGGTACGACCATACTTGTTTTGGGCACGCAAATCGAAATATATAGCCAAGTTCGGTCTTGGCCGGTTGGGTGTGGAGATAGGTGGGCCCACAATGATCATGTTGATACTTATCGGACCTGCTTAGCCTATTCCGGGACCCTCCATCCGCTCCGGAGAAGATGGATGTTCTTGATCGCAAGACAAACCCTAGTTAGGGTATTGCCGACCGTGTGTCACACCTAGTTTTGGGCGTTCGAATCGGGTTGAACAACTATAATTGGTCCTGACCGATCATTCAGGTATGCAGGTAGGCCCACGGTGGTTGTTTTGACATGCTCTGGGCCCTCTGAATCTACATCCACACCCTCCATCTATACATGCGAAGATGGATGGTTGAGATTATTTTGCGACACATGTAATGTGCCGCAAACCCTAATTTAGGGTTTTCCGTCCATACTGCTATGGTTTGGACGTTTTGGCAAGCTAGGCCAATCTTTTGGGGAGGCCGACCATGCGAGGCCCGCATTGGTTCGGCAGCGGATATTCCATACCTGCTTGGGGGTTATGGAATCGATCTGGGCCATCCAATCATGCTGGTGGAGTTGGATGGTCGTGATCATATCCAGACTGATACGGTCAATCCGGATACTCAATCGTGCTAGTATAACACACTGAGAGTGGCTCAATCGGGCTAGTATAACACACAGAGAGTTGCAGCATGTACGGGTATTTCGTACATGTTTCATTATAATGCTTGGATATTCGTGTTGCTCTATTGAGATCAACACTTAGTCGTCATGCCGCACTATTAATGAGTACATGAAATACAAGGCTGGTTGCATATTAATTAATAATGCTATAAATTCACAGGGTATATGGGATTGTTGCTACATGCTCTAACCTGGATGAATTTCGTGTATTTTATTCACAGAATGGGATTGTTGCCACATGCTCCATTATTGGTGAATTAGTAAAGTGAAGAAGTATTCAACACTCATTAATGGATTTATCTTTTACAAGATGTTAGCGCATAATTTTTGGCTTTTAAAATATTAGCCTTAAATGAAAATCCACCATCAACATTAAGTCCCCTGCCTAGCACATAATGGTTACACTATTGTGGGGTAGGCATGAGATGGTGACAAATTTGTACGATGAAATGACCAAGCTAAAGTGAATGCGTGTTTACCAGATAGGTTGACATCGTCAGGTGTCGCCTTGGGAGTCCTGATTAGGGTTTGGAGGAGAAGTACAACCTGGTCGACGTTGAGACCTCATTCATCGGACGAGTTCCGTTGTAGTTGATCCGGTCTCCCCTAGGGTTCCCTTCAATGTATATGCGTGGTTTAAAACCGCCGTTCATTGATGAACTTTTCTGCAGAAATCTCTATTTCTCCAACATGTCAAGCAACAATAAATCATCTTCTTCGTACCACCCAGGATCTTCTGTCAAGCGTACGCGATCTGCATCCGATCTTCACGATGAATCCCCTGCTCGTGTTCTTCGAGTCAAGAAGATCATACTGGTTCGTCTTCTTTCCTTTTATGATCAATTGCTTGTTCCTCATAATGATCAGGTGAATAATCCTCTCCTTATTGCAGAGATAACCCGCGGGAACATATGTGACAGTTATCGATGATGACAACTTAAACAGTCCTCTTCCTTCAAAGATTCTGATCTGGATATCTCATCTTATGAATACCCTAATGAAGGTCTTTCATTCGATGTTCGCATGAAGTGTTTATCTTCCAGCTACCGAGATGTTGGTGGGTTCTTAGTGCGGAAGGAGTTTATACCTTTGTACACAAAGTTATGGAGAAAGTACGGCCACATCGCAACCAGGAATGTGGTCCGGCACTGTTCATCTGCTCTGGTCACCATGGTAAACTGCCTTCTTCCCATGGTTGCTGAGATGAAGAAGATTTCTATACGCAATGTTGCCAAATCAAGCCTCGAAAAGTGGGAGGATATGGTATCTACCTGTGAATACATGGAGTTTAACGTGGTTTGGTTGCGGTAGCGTCTTGATATCATCAAGGTCGATCGAGGTGGTATCCTCGTAAATGTTGTTCCTGCTGCGAAATCTATCTTGGAAGAGGAGAAGGCTCTGGCTGCAGAATCAAAAAGGGTAGAACAGGTAGTACATGACTTGAAGAAAAGGACAAAGAGGTATTAGGATAGACTAGAGATGATGCTCTCAAGGAACTATAATCTTCTAGATGGCATCTTCTAAATCGCATGTAACTATATTCCCTCATTGTTAATGACGTTTGTGTCAAAGTTTTCTTTTGAACATCTTTGCGGAATAAATTGCACTGATTTTTTGATTGGTGAAACAGGTTTTCATTAATGCATTTATGAATATAACTGAGGATTCAAACATGTAATGAAAATAAATGCATGTATTGTAGCGTCACGAGACAGAGTGAACAATGGTCAAGCATGAAATGCTTTGAGCCATTTTCCATTGATGACCTCTTCTAGCCTACCTCCGTCCACCTTGATGATCTTGTAGTAGCTAGTATTGTAAGCTTTGGTCATTGCGTAGGGACCTTCCCATTTTGGTGAGAATTTTGATGCGGACATGTCTTGCTGTATGTGCTTAGCCATTTTCAAGACCAAATCTCCCACTTTGAAAACACGTGGTTTCACAGTTTTGTTATATACCCTGGAAATTCCGTTCTTGTACACCTGAGTGCGTTCTTCCGCTTTGTTTCTTCTGAAATCCATAGTGTCTAACTCCGCTATTCTGGAGTTATAAGCTTCATCCTCGTCCCAGTGGATCCCGGTCGCTGCCGCAATCCTTGCTGGTGGGATTTTGATCTCTGCCGGGAGAATTGCGTCCGCTCCGTAAACAAGTGAATATGGGGAAACTCCAATGGAGCTTCTAGGTGATGTCCGGTATGCCCACAGTGCCATTGGTAACTGGTCGTGCCATTCCCTAGGATTGTCATGTATTGTTCGACTGATGATCCGGATCAGCGTCTTGTTGGTACTTTCAGCTTGTTCGTTCCCTTGAGGATAGTAGATGGTGGAGAAAACCTGTTTGATGTCGTATCCTTCAAGTAATTCTCGTACATGTTTATTGGCGTAGGGAGTGCCGTTATCAGTGATGATATGCTTAGGTACACCAAAACAACAAATAATGTGTTCTTTAATGAAAGCCGCAATTGTTGCTCCTGTAGTTCCTCGCAAGGGAATGGCTTATACCCATTTGGTGAAGTACTCTGTCGTGGTTATGATGTACTCGTGCTGCTTCGATGAGGGCGGGTTGATTTTCCCGATAATGTCTAGTCCCCAGCTGTAGAATGGCCACTGACTTCTTATTGAGTGCAAAGGGGTAGAAGGCGCGTGAACAAGGTTCCCATGAATATGGCATTTGTGGCATCTTTGAACAAAAGCGGCCGCGTCATCCTCCATGGTCGGCCAATAGTATTTCTCGTGTATCTGGAGAAACAGTTTCCTCTGCCCTTTATGTTCCCCTTCGTGTGTTTCTTTCAGAATGACTGGAATTTCCACCCCAGCCAGGCATCTTAACATATTACCTCCGAAACTCTTGCGGTACAGGATCCCTTCGTAGAATACGAATCGCTTGGCCTTTTGATTTATCTTGATGGCATCCTTTTGATTGACAGAAGTTGTTCCGTCACGAAGATAATTTATGTATGGCTCTCTCCAGTCCCCAATGTGGTTCACACTAAAAACTTCCAATTGGTGTGGCAGTGCTTGTCAATTTGAACAGGACTTCTGGAGTAGTCTGGATTGAGTCTCCATCTCCGGCCAGCAATAGACCATACGTTGGAGTCGTCGGTAAAGCGTTACCACCAGTGATTTTCCGCAAATTTCATTGTGAACACGATTCAGCTGTAGTTGTGCTTCGTCATATCCAAGGCATCTTGACAGAGAGCCGTCCGTATTTCGATAATACAGCATACCATGAAGCATGAAGAAGTTCTGTAGGGTTTTGAGACTGACCATTCCTTGGGAGAGCGAGCTGTTGAGCTCTTGAGTGATCGTAGTTCGCCAATCATCAGTCTTAGTGTCTCTATATTGTGATAGCCATGTCAATTCTATGGTTCTCCTCTTTACTGTCAGGGTTTCTTCCGAACCTTCGAACTTCAATTTGGAAGCCAGTGTTGCTAGACAATCGGCGTGTTTGTTGTTGCTGCGACCAACATGGATTATGGTTGCGTCGGCAAAATAGTTTAGTAACCTTTGCGCTTCTGATCGGTATGGATCTAGTGTTACTTCCTTCAATGCGTATACTCCATTCATATGATTTACCAGTAACTTGGAGTCACCTCTTATCTCCAGACGCGTGACTCCTGTTTTCTTAGCTATTGACAGACCTATGAGGAAAGCTTCGTACTCTGCTGAGTTGTTGGTGCATTCGAAGTCCATCTTGAAGAAATATGAGAATACTTCTCCATTTTGAGAGACTAACACCACACCCTCTCCTCCAGTATTACTACTAGGGGTAGCAGAGCCATCAAAATACAGGATCCACACTTCTTCTTCCAAAATGGAGACGTCTGGAAATTCTCCAGGAAGGTCTTCGTGTAGTCATGTAGTGCCTTCTCCAGGAAATGCTGCCAGTAAGTCTGCAACTGCTTGACCCTTGATAGCTCTATGTGACGCACATGTTATGTACAGCTCTGACATTTGGAGAAGCCATTTACCTGTCCTTCCCGTCAGGACCGGCTTTGAAAGTAAAAACTTTGCAGGATCAGATTTAGACACGAGTATCACCCTATTAGACAGTAGGCAATGCCTAAACTTCTGAATGGAATGTATCAAGGCCAAACATGCTTTTCCATCCCTGGGGTATCTGAGTTCGGCTTCTCTTAATATTCTCTGAAGTAGTATATAGGATGTTCGACTCCCTCATCATCTTCCTGAGCGAGTAGATCCCCTACGATGGTGTCACTGAAGGCGGTGTAGAGATGCAGCGACTTCACTTGGACAGGAGACTTCAGATGGCAGGGGATGATAGTATCCGTTGAATCTTCCGAAAAGCTTCCTGCTGGATTGCGGTCCAGACGAAGCTAGCTCCTTTCTTCAGTAAGGGATTGAATGAGCGGCAAATTGGGCTAGACTAGGTATAAAACGTCGGATGTAGTTTACCTTTCCCATGAAACTTTGGAGTTCCTTCACATTTTAGGGAGGTGGCATTGTGAGGATAGCCTGATTCTTGGACGGGTCTACCTTGATCCCTTCCGCGGTCACTTGAAATCCCATAAATTTTCCTGAAGAGACACCGAAAACGCATTTCAAAGGATTCATCTTCAACTTGTATTCTCGACACCTCTCAAGCACTTGTCGTAAGACGTTGGCGTGATCTGCTCGGGCCCTGGACTTGACCACAATATCATCTACGTAGTCTTCTACTTGTTTATGCATCATGTCGTGGAAGATTGCCGTCATAACACGTTGATACATTGCGCCGGCGTTCTTTAAACCGAATGGCATAACAGTATAGTAAAAGTTTCCAAGAGGGTTTCGGAAGGCTGTCTTACTTGCATCATGCTCATACATCCTTATCTGATTGTAGCCGTTGTAACCATCCATGAAGGAGAACATGTCGTGTCCGCTGGTAGCGTCTACTAACATGTCGATGTTAGGTAGAGGAAAGTCGTCCTTGGGGCAGCACTTGTTCAATTCTCTGAAATCCACACAGTACCGAATCTGTCCGTTTTTCTTTTTTACTGGGACCAGGTTGGATGATGGATAGGTCTGATGAAGCCAGCATCTAACAACTTCTGAATTTCGTCCTTGATTTGTTCTTTCACTTCGTGTCTGAATTGCCTCGGAGATTGCTTGACCAGTTTGGATCCGGGTATGACATGAAGGTGATGGGTGACCAATTTCTCGTCTAGACCTGACATTACCTCGTATGTCCAGGCAAACACATCTTGGTACTCCTTGAGTAGTTGGACAAGACTCGCACGTTCGGCCACTGACAGAGTTGAGCTGATAGAGACATGCCTGTGAGATTCTTCATTCCCGATGTTAACAATCTCGAGTTCGTCAGTTGTGGAGTTGGTGCCATCTTGTAGCTGTCGCGGAGCGTCTAACACCTCTTCTTGTGTTTCGTCATTCTTACAACATTCAATTGTGCGGAGAGACTGGGTACCAGTCTCTCCTTCTAATTGCTAACAGTGGCACCGATATATTATCTTCACCTTCTGATCATGGCTTGCCTCGAAAGTGCTTTCCCTTTTTGCGTGAGCATGGGTTGAAACTTCATCGGGTAAAGGTGGACGCCTCGTCAGAAAAGGTGTGTCATGGCGCTTAGTCCCCAGTGATGCAAGTTGGTATTCTTCCTGGATTGAGGCCCACGTTGGTAGTGGGGTGCACATGACTTCATCCGACCTACCTCGCGGAGTTTCTTTTGACTCGAACAGTTCTACTCCGCATATTGGCGCGTACAGAGACAATGATGCAGGAATACGTATGACCTCCTCATTTAGCATGGTATTCAGGCACTGGTGATATGTTGAAGGGACGACCTTATTGTCATGAAGCCACGGTCTCCCTAGTATCATATGGTAGTCTGGCTCATTTTCTAAAACTTCAAATTTTACTTTCGACTGAATGAGTCCTAATGATAAATTCAGATTAACATACCCGTACGTGCTAGTCTGGTTTCCTTCGAAGTCTGTCATTGTGGTGGGCTGTCGTACAATTTTGCATGGATTAACCTTGGTTGTCCTGAGAGTCTTGAGAGTAATCACGTTCGAAGACGCTCCTTTGTCGATGAGGGCCCTCCTGAACTCCGAACCTTTGATGCATGCGGTAACATGTAGGGCCCGGTTGTGACCTTCCTCTGCCATCATGTCATCTTCTGTAAACGTAACGTTATTTACGGATGTTTTCGATGTGATTAGGAATTCCGGACGCGAAGGAGTCAGGCGTATGTCCAAAGCTATTTTATTAATTGCAGCAAACTTCTCCGCCCGTTGATTCTTCGAGAGATGTAAGAGTTTACACAAACTTTCCACTAGAGATGCCGCTTCCTGATCTGTTGGTCTCTGGTTCGTAGTAAAGCTGTTGATCTGGGGAGAACTAGTCTCCGGTGTAGAGGTCTCCGGAATGCTCACCTCTGACATCATCTTGATGAGGAGATCAAGTATGCCGTTTATCATTTCATTGATCAACTCCATGTTCTTCATATGAATCTCCTGTACCCGTGCTAGTTCGCTTAATGTTGGGAATCTCCTGATCATGCCGTCAGGTACGTCGTTAGGAGGAGGGGTATTTCCGTTGGAGGAACCATCGGGATTTGAGACTGTCGAAGCGGTCCTAAGACTAACCATCTCCAAATTGATTGAATGGTATTGAAGAAATTGGATTTACAACCGAGAGATCAATCTCCCACTGTGGTCGCCAATTGTTTATGGGTGAAACTATTCATGCCGATATTGGTAATTTGGGGTGTGTGGATGAGGAATGAATTTAAACCTTAAACAAATGCAATGCACGGTGAGTGCTTGTAGATTCGAGAGATCAATCTGTGCAAGTCCGACCTAAACCAAGAATTGGCCGTTCCAGACTTGTTTCGGTCATAAAGTGAATGATATGGGGTTGATCTTAGGGAGGGAAGCGAAGAAGGTGTTGAGATTGTGAAGGTGTTAGCTATGTATGACTTGTATCAGAAAGCTGAACTGGCTTGCAGGATGTAAGCTATCAGTTCCGGTGTTTGAATACGATTGTATCAACACTTGCCTATCTTATCTCGTCTTGTTCTGTTCTTTTTTGAAGAATAGGGCGGAGAACCTATTTATACAAGTCTTTTAGCCTAACCTTTGTATCTCGTGGGAAGTGGAGAAAGTGGAGTGATGGAATAGTGGAGTAGTGTGTTGGTGTCACACGACCAGGCTTCCCCACTTCTCCTATCATCACTAACCGTTCATGACTTCCTGACACGTTCTTGTGATGGCGCGTTGTGCGTTGCACGTTGTAAACTGCCAGACCAATACCCCAGTATGTATCCCCCAATTTTTGACATGATTGATGTCATGAACATGTTGATCGTGGGACCCACAGAAAATAGCATGTAATGCTAGATTGAATAACTGCGTTATTCAGGAAGTCGATACTTTTGAAGTATCATGTGTATACTATGCAGGTACCGCATCGAGTATATTCAGCATGTATGAAGCATCGTTGTTTGATCATCTCAAAACCTCATATCCAGCCTACTTTATGTGATGGTTTGGAAGTTGCGCATGCAAACCCTCCCTTGACCGATCACATGGTGTGGTAGAGTGACAGATGGTGATCACCATGACTCCGCACTGACCAATTAAATCCTGACCAAGGTTGTACAGCCAAGCCGGTGAAGTTGGACGGACGAGATGATCTTTGAGACACTCATCTGCGACCGTTGATGGAATTAGGGTTTATGAAAAGGTGCGCAAGCATCACTTTTCATCTTGGTCGAATCCAAGCTTGGGACACAATTTTGGCTAGGCCGGTCATGCATGCGTGTAGACGACATGACGGTGTAGGCGCCCATACCTCATTGTCTCACGAAAGTGTGATCTGGGCCACTCAATTCGTCCTGCGAAGTTGTGTGGTTAAGATCAATTTGCAACAGAAAACTGGTGCCGCAAAATCCGCTCCTCATGCCATCTTCATACGCGCGTTCCAAGACGACCATGCTTGGTCGGTCCTGGATGATTGACCCAGCGTGTAGGTGGTAGGCTAGAGTTCACGTCCATACCCTGACATCCCTCAGAAACATGATCTAAGCCACTCAATTTGTCCGGTGAAATCGAGTGGTCAAGATTAGTTTGCAGCTTGGGAGGTACGACCACACTTTTTTTGGGCGCGCGAATCGAGATATATAGCCAAGTTCGGTCCTGGCCGGTTGGGTGTAGAGATAGGTGGGCCTATAGTGATCATGTTGATACTTACCGGACCTTGTTTTGGGCATTCGAATCGAGGTGACCAACTATAGTTGGTCCTGACTGATCAGTCAGTTATGCAGGTGAGCCCACAGTGGTTGTTTTGACATGCTCTGGGCCCTCTGAATCTACATCTACACCCTCCATCTATACCTGCGAAGATGGATGGTTGAGACTGTTTTGCGACACATGTAATGTGCCGCAAACCCTAATTTAGGGTTTTTCGTCCATACTGCTATGGTTTGGACGTTTTGGCAAGCTAGACCAATCTTTAGGGGAGGCCGACCATATGGGGCCCGCATTGGTTCAGCAGCGGATATTCCATACCTGCTTGGGGGTTATGGGATCGATCTGGGCCATCCAATCATGTTGGTGGAGTTGGATGGTCGTGATCATATCCAGACTGATATGGTCAGTCCGGACGCTCAATCGGGCTAGTATAACACACCGATAGTGGCTTAATCGGGCTAGTATAGCACACCGAGAGTTGCAGCATGTATGGGTATTTCGTACGTGTTTCATTATAATGCTTGGAGATTCGTGTTGCTCTGCTGAGAGCAACACTCAGTCGTCATGCCGCACTGATAATGAGTACAGGAAATACAAGGCTGGTTGCGCATTAATTAATAATGTTGTAAATTCACATGGTATATGGGATTGTTGCTACATGCTCCAACCTGGATGAATTTCGTGTATTTTATTTACAGAATAGGATTGTTGCCACATGCTCCATTCTTGGTGAATTAGTAAAGTGAAGAAGTATTCAACACTCATTAATGGCTTTATTTTTTACAAGATGTTAGCGCAATTTTTTTGGCTTTTACAATCTTAGCCTTAAATGAAAATTCACCATCAACAGCGCCACCAATAGGTTTGCTCGCATTAGCCGTAGGCACATAAGATCCATCATCCTTTGGCGTTTCATTTGGTTTTTCATTAGGATTTTCACCATTCTCTGTTTGATCCTTTTTATACCTTCTCGTACTCCAAACATTCTTCAAATCATCCAACTCCAACTGAATAGTAGCACGCTTCTCTTCATTCGCTTCACCATCGTATTGTTTCTTCAAAAAAATATACTTTTTAGCAAGACAATCATATTCAACATGACCAATTGCTTTGCAATGGTCACAAAAAGCCGGGTGGTTCAAAATCTCATAATCAAGATAAAAACCATCAAGTTGTTCTTCATCATCAATAACAATATAGCCAAGAGGCTTGGAAAAATCTATATCAATCAACACAGCCGCGAAATAGCCATATTCATGGTTTAATGCCCTTGGATCAACTGCCACCGGTTTTCCTAGGCCACGAGCAATTCTAAAAATAATTTCTTCATCCCAATATTCCAAACTGAGCTGTTTGAAATGAACCCAAACAACAGCCCTAGTCATCTTCTCCGATTCTGGATCAAACATAGGCGTCCAAGGCATCACCTTCAAGTTTTGATCCCTAACCCTCCACGGACCTTCATAACTAACACGTTTCCTATCAACTTCATTGAATAATTTGATTACAAAGTAACCCTTAATCCACGGAATAAACTGGACACGATCCGTTAGCTTCCATTGATTACAAAAAATAGTTTTAACATCTTAAAACTTCACGCCTAGGGTTTTAAAATCAAAACGACCAACTAAACTATATTTCCATACCTCCTTTGATCGTGAAATAGCTTCCTTCGGAATTTTAACAATAGTCTCACCTGTTGAAAAACGAACTGGTGGAAGAGAAAGAGAATCCGCATCAATATTGGAAATCACATGATTTCTTTTCTTAACAACATTAGCATAGGACCGGCCTTCAGTTGCGCCAACACCATTGTTGTTTCCTGTTTCTACCCGGTTTCCCAATTTTTGAACATAAACTTGACGAACCCTAGAACGTGAACGATTTCTATTCCTATTCTTATTGAATTGTTTACGATTTTGATGCTGTTGTGATTGATTCGCGCCTGGATCAGGCGGAATTGGTTGATCTGGCGCCATGATTTGACGCCAAACCCTAAGAAAAGTAAAGAACGCAAAAGAAAAAAGAAGAGAGAAAAAACCGGAGCTAACCGGCCAAACCCTAGGTTCTCGTTTTTTTTTTTTTTGGTCAAGCAGCATCTATTCGTGACTAACTGGGAGGAATTATCTAACGAAGCATAACAATACGTGGTCGTAACAGTTTTTTTTTTTTTTTCATGCCAAAGAAACGTTTTATTAAGTTATGAAAACTGATTCCAAGTATGATATAAGAAAACTCACAATAACTCTAGGAGGCTCAGTGAGCCACTCTCTAGTAATACCATTATGCCTGCAGTACTTAGATAATTTGTCTACAGGTTTATTACAGATTCTAGACACAGACTTACAATCCCAGTGTGGGATATTCTTTAGGCTATCAATGGCATCCAACAGAATGTCTTCGTTCTCCCACGCAATAGATGGAGTTTGATGGTTGATATAACTATCGATTCCTTGCATATCCGTTTGGAAAGCTATGTGTGTATATCGCAGCTCTTCACCCCATCTGATTGCATCAAGAAAATCCAGGCACTCTGCTTGTTCCGAACTTTTTATTCCTGCATAGCATTTGAATTTACAGCCCTGCCATCTTCCTGCATGATCACGTACAACAATGGCAATCCCCGTTAGTCCTGTATTAGCATCATATGAAGCATCACAGTTAAACACATAGAAAGGGAAAGATGGTGATTTCCACTTAGGTAACACCTTTCTAATAGACGTGCCTATATTGGTATCAATTGAGGTACTAGAATAAAGCTTATGAATGTAATTAGCAAAGGATATAGCCTTTTTTGCCACCAGTAGCGGATCGACTGTTTTGCCTTGAAACTGTACTTCGCATCTCTCATTCCATATTGACCAGGAAACTATCATAGCAGTGTTGAGCTGAAAACTGTTATTCTGCTGGTTCTGAGATTATAGCATCTAACTTTCAAACATGTCAGAAATGCCATTGTGATTCCTAGATAAGAAACCATTAGCACCAGGAATTTGCATCCATACTGCTCTCAAAAAAGGGCATTGGAAGAGAATGTGCATTAGTGATTCATCAAACTGATTGCATAGAGGACAAAGATAATTTGTATTACCGTCATTTCTTGCAAGCCTAACTTTGGTGGGGAGGGAATCAGTAAGACATTTCCACCAGAAGTGTTTTACTCTTGTCCAGGTTTGCACATTCCATAACTGCTTCAAGGTAATAATAGAGTTCGGTATCTTTTCTGAAATTTGTAAATTGCCCAGGCTTAGCTCGTGCAGCTTGTTATATGCAGATTTTAGAGCAAAGACCCCATTATGTGACAGAGTCCATATTAGCTTGTCATTTGCTATAGTTGGTATGCGCACATTCAAAATCAGATTAACAATGTTGTCATCAAACAGATGATAAAGTAATTCATTGTTCCACTGACCACTGTCTTGTAAGAAGATATCCATAACCCATATGTATTTTTCACTATTTGTTACTCCCTGCTTTGGTGTTGGTGGTGCATTCATTCCAGGTATCCAAACATCAAGCCAAATATTGATTTTATTACCGCTGCCTAGTCTCCATCTACTGTGTTGCTTAATGAAGATCAGTTGCTTCTGGATGCCCTTCCATGCCCATGAGCAGTTGGTTTTGATATTTACATGAAGTAAGCTTGTGCCAGGAAAGTATTTTGATTGTATAGCTTGAACCTATTGCTCCTCTGAGTTAATACAAATTCTCCAAGCCGATCTAACAAGAAGGGCTTGATTTAGGAGTTTCAAGTCTCGAAATCCTTGTCCTCCTAGACTTTTATGAAGACTTAATGCTTTCCATGAGATAGTACATATACCCCTCTTATCTTGAAATCCCCACCAGAAGTTGCGCTGTATAGATTCAATTTGTTTGATGATGTCCACCGGTATTTTCAAACAACCCATCGTATATGAAGGAATTGTGTTTGTAACAGTCTTAATCAATATAGATTTGTTACATTGCGACATTGTTTCTCCATTCAAATTCGATAGACGACTCTGCACTATTTCAATCAGCCCAGTAAAGCACTGATTTTTGTTGTTACCAATGAGGAGTGGGATTCCCAAATACTTCTCAGTTGATTTCATAATTGGCACTTTCAGACGACGACTAAGCGGCCTTCTGAATCTTTGAGGTACATAAAAACTGTAATGTACACTTGATTTATTAAAGTTTACCATCTGGCCTGAAGCTTCTCCAAATTTATCAATAATATGAAGTAAATTATTCACATTATGTAGGTCTGCATTCAAACAACAAACAATCGTCCGCAAAGAATAAATGTGAGATTAAAGGAGCATTAGGAGCAATTTTAATACCAGTAATCTGATTGTGTCATTCTGCTGAGAGTAGTTGTCGCGAGAATGCTTCCATTGCTATAATGAATAAATAAGGAGACATGGGGTCTCCCTGCCTCACACCTCGTGTTGGTTTGTAAGCACTACATGGAGCTCCATTTAGTAGAACATAAATTTGAGTTATGCTGACATACTGCATAATTAAGTTACACCATTCATTGGAAAATCCCATCTTCATCATAACATCTCTAAGGAAGGACCACTCCAGCTTATCAAAGGATTTTGACATGTCGAGTTTAAGGGCAAGAATCTTGGAAAACTCTTTTTTGTCCTTCATAGTATGTATAACTTCCTGCGCAAGTTGGATATTATCTGAAATCTGCCTGCCTTGAACGTATGCAGCCTGCAGTGGAGAGATGATCTTACCCATTACTTTCTTCATTCTAGTAGAGAGGATCTTCGAGATAATTTTATACGATGTATTACAAAGTGCAATTGGCCGCAAGTCGCTTGGGAACTGCTTGTTCTTAGTTTTAGGAAATAAAGATACATTTGTAAGATTTAAACTCTTGAGGATGTATCCTATGTTGAAGAATTGATTTACCATCTCTACGACATCTGCACCAATAATATCCCACTGGTTTTGAAAAAATCCTGGGGGAAAACCATCTGGTCCAGGGGCTTTCCATGGTTTCATAACCTTTAAAGCTTTCCGAATCTCAGCTTCATCTGGTAGTTTCATCAAAGCCATGTTATCTTCAGCGGTGATGGAGCTTGGAATGCACTATAATATATTTGCATCCCTGACTGGATTTTATGTAGTATGAATATTATTGTAATATTCAGTAAGTAGCTTTTCCAGGCTAGCTCTTGTAGTACACCAAACACCATTTTCATCCTTTAGAGAGACTATGTTATTTCGTGCTTTTCTTTTGTTTGCCTTAGCATGATGATATTTAGTATTTCTATCCATTTCTAGATAGAATTCATCTCTTGATTTTTGGCCCCAGAAATCATTGTTGATTTGATGCCAATGTTCAATCTCCTTTTCTACTTAAAGTATCTGTTGAGTGGAATTCGGATATGGTGATTGCTGTTGGATTGCACCAAGATCTTGATGAATAAGAACTATGTTGCTTTGTATGTTCCCAAATTTATCTCTATTCCATTTTTAGATATATTTTCTGGTGAAAACAAGTCTTTTAGACAGTTTATAGGCATGTGAACCATTAACTTCTTGAGACCAGGCAGTAGAAATTTCATTCTTCAGGGTATTGTCTTTCTCATAACACTGGAAATACTTCCAGTTCCTCTTCTTATCAGTATTTAGAGATGTCGTATCTAAAAAAAAATGGGGCAGTGATCTGATCCCAACTGTGGAAAATGGAGGAGTTTAGAGTCCGAGAAGTATATAAACCAATCATTATTAACGATGGCTCTGTCTAGCCTTGACCTTCTGATGCCTGTACCATGAATGTTGCTCGACCAAGTGAAGGAACGTCCTGAATATCCCAAATCGTCTAACCCAGCGTCATGAATAAGCTTGACGAAAGGAGAATCTCTAGAAGAAGAACTCCAGTTTGTAGAAGTAATAGAAGTACTTGTGGGTGTAAAGACGGATCCATAAACATGTAATCTATCTTCATTGCTGAAAACCAAATTCAAATCTCCCAGAACGACCCATGGCTGTGTGACTGTATTGCTTAAATACTTTATGTACTGCCATTGCTTTTCCTTATGTTTAGGATAAGGAGAGCCATACATACAAGTCAATAACCACATCGGTTTAGAGGGATCATCCTGCACTAAACAATTGATTATCCAAGATTCTGCATGCACAATATTAAGGTGAAAACCATCCTTCCAAAGAAGGATTAAACCACCTGCTAAACCCCTAGACGCAATGAGCTTGTAATTTGGGTAGTTGTACTGCCTAATAAACTTTTTCATTTTTAGTTCTCCAATTTTTGCTTCTGAGATAAAAATTATGTCAGGGTCGTACCTATATATCATATCCTTAAGATGGTCTCTAGTTTGTTTTTTGGCAAAACCCTGGCAGTTCCAGGCAAAAACTCTCATGAATCTAACTTGTAACTTAGTAATGCAATAATGTAAGAAAAAATGGGAGTGCAAATTTAGGAAAATAAAAGTAAGATGATAAGGAACGATGAATAAAAAGAGAAGAGTAGTTAATTACCAGGACTGCATTGCTCCCTAGATTCTACATGGAGTTCTTCTTTGAGCCAGCTATGTGTACCTCATTTTCATCCATTGCTATCACATCCATTGTTTCATCTGTAGAATTTTTAGAGGTTATGTCACCTAAAACCCCACCATGCTCAGCAATTATGGGACCAATTAAAGACGGATTAGACCCATTATCATGTTCTTCCTGGTTTCTAGCTCTCTTAGCATTTCGGGCATTTTCAGCTTCTAAAATCTCAGCATTATCATTATCCACATGAACATACTCCTCATCTGAAGATTTGACTTCCTATGCATCTTTATTTTTAGCTTGGCAGTGTTCTTCATATTCAATCTCAGTCATAGATCTTTCTTTCAATCCTTCCGCAACTTCCGCACATTTCTCCTCATCATGAATGATTGTGTAGCATTCATTGCACAAGCTATGTGGATGCTTTAACCAATGGTATCTTATCCAAACAGGTTCTCCTTGATTCGAGTTCCACTATTCACCCCTTTTTAATGGATTACGTAAATCCACCTCTATACGAGCAGTAATCATATTTCCAGAGCGAGGCCTACAGTTTGAAGGGTTAGTAGAAATCTTTTCGCCAAGATCTTCGATGGCTTCATTAATAATCGCGACATGGTGATGCTCAAGCATTAAACCCTTAAAATGAACGTTGTATGCTTGCTTTGTAAATTCATAATCTGCATACGCCTTTTCCGTAGAATAGGCTTGAAGAGAAAGTAAGCATCCCTGGACATTCCATGGAGATTTTTTCAAAACATCTTTCATGTCATTTTGTGAGTTAAACTTGAAAACAAATAAATGTTTTCCTACTGTTCTGGTTTCCCTTTTTTTTTAATTCTTCCAAAGCAGGTTGAGCTCATCTTTGATATTAGAGGTTTCGATATTATCTTCATTCTCTTTCTTAGTAATTAGTTTTCCAATCAAACTATTGGACCAAGTATCAGCAGCACTGCTTAAGTTCTTTGACGAACCTATAGCTCCTCTCGCGCCTCTAATTGTTGCGTCCTTCATTTTTTCAGTGATATTGTTGAGGTTGTTCTGGATAGTGTTGTTGCAGGCCTCCATAATTATCGTACGAAACTTTTTACTAGGGTTTAGGTTATTTCTTGGTGGTTGGGGGAAGAAGGGTTTATATTTGCTTTTATTTAAGGGATTGATTTTGTGGAATATCTTCCAAATATTATGTTTCCTTAATTTGCTCCAAGAATTTTTGAACGATGGAAAGTAACATATTTTGGTTAAAGACTTTTGTATGGGATCCGAGAAAGACTGAAACTGCCTAAAATTACGGTGTTGTTTAGGCGGAAAGTAAGACAATTGAGAAATTTGAATTTTATTCATGGATCGGTACAGGTAAGTGGAAAGGCTGTTCATGGTTTCAAAAACTTGAAATGGGGGGCATAGATTAGATTTCTCATACTGAGATAAATTCATAGCTGAAACTTGGAAGTTTTGCAATATAGCAGGATGTGATAGGATATTGTAAGGCAATATAGCCAAGGTTGATAATATAGTCATGAAAATGAGTACATAACTTTGCACAAAGATCCAAAACCGGAAAGAATCCATATCGAATCTAGAGAGACCTGCAGAAAATTAAACCTCCATTAGAAATCGTTTACAAGATGAGTATAAAAGTATGAACTGGAAATGTCAGTGAATGTAGAGTTTGTTTCTAAAATTAATCTAACATTATGCCTAGAATCAGAAAACAGAATCAATAATAATAAATCATAAAATGAACAGAAGAAGCTTATTGGATTGAAATCATAGGATCAAAAAACCAGATTGAAGAAAAAAATTATCTTCCTAAAAAATCGGTGCTTCTCTCTCCTCTTCCCAAAAAGGTGGTCGTAACAGTTTTAGCGCCCGTTTTTCAAACTAAAGGGGAAAATAAAACGAAAAGGGACTCGTAGAAAACGAGGTATGATGGCACCCAGGTGAGCCGGAGGCCCAAATTCTGGTGCCCTACAGTGGGATTCCACTTCCACAAGGTAAGTTGAGCTCCGGGTCTTTTCAGTTAGCTTTCGTTGTATTTTCTAGTTTACTGCCAAAACACTTTTCTGTTACTATCACATTTTTTGTCTCCCTCACCTCACCACTCTCTTACTTAAACCTCACCAAACAAGCAAAATTGAATCTTCTTTTCTATTAGTTGGAGAAGAAGATAAAATCATACCACCGTTTTATAATTATTTTTTATCTGAAAAGTTCACTTGAAAAAGAGTTACTAAATATTATATAATGGTTTGTCACCATACACTCGCAGAAACACGTACCTTCCTCATTTGCAGATTTTGCCATTCACAAGTTTTCATTGTCTCTCTCTCTCTCTCTCTAAACTCTTAGAAAAAGACGCAACTTTCTGGTACATGTAATCCTTATCGAATCACACTGTTTTTCATTCCACTCAGAGTTCACAAGCCTTTGATTTCTGTGTTTTCATACTACGTAAGTTAAGATTATAGTCTTGCTTATGTAATTTTCTAAGTTTTCTCATATTGTTGTCTCTAAGTCATGTAATTTGTTGTTTCAATCTTGGGTTAGTTTCTGTTTTCGAGGTATTTTCTTCAGTTTGTCTTCAGCCCGTTTTAAGAATGCCCATGTTCTGTGACTTCTCCTTTTAAATCATCAATAACGTTTCATTGATCATGGGTTCTCGCTAATTCAAGCACTGATTAAAAAAAAAAAAGAGTTTTTGCATCATGGGGTTTCGTTAATTACTTGGTTTTTTGTTTTTGAGGTTTAAAGCTTTAATCTTTGAAGTACTACTGTGAGTTTAGATAAACCATGTAAACTGGGTAATTCATTTTTCTCGATGCATTTCTGTTTCTGTTTCTCTAGAGTAATTAAATTGGGTAATTCTTGTTATCACTTAATGAATAGTAGTACATCAAGTTTTGATTGCTGAAAAGAAAAGACAAATGGGTCTGAAATTTGGCGAAATCATTCGTTAATTGAGTTGGACAAAAAAATGATGATGAGTTTTGCTCGTTAGCATTTTCGGTTTTGTGTTTACAAATGGAATTCAAGTAAGAAAATCAGATTATGTTCCCTCAATTATTTGTTTATAAGACAAGCCTAACTTATCATATACACAAATACATACATATATAGACAATTCTTCCATTCTTTTTCTCAATAAGATGTAATAATACATAATTGTACAGTGCAGTTCATGGACCAATTCAAGGGGGTCTATGTTATAGCAACAATAATGAATTCCTATGCTTCAAAAATAAACAATGAACTCCTGTTTGTTTGCCCGCAATATCTCAATTTAGGTTCATCCTAGTTTAAGTGTCAGTATTAGCCTCTCGAGTTCAATATAGTTTGCTTTTGATTTTGGTGTCTTGAGTCTGTCGGTCTTGGTTAGTAGTTGTGAAAATAAGAAAAAGAAAGGAACTGGAAAGTTTGCCAGTTGATTGAATTATGGAAGAAACGTTTGTGCCTCTGCGTGGGATCAGGAATGACATCAGAGGTAGACTGTTGTGCTACCAAGAAGACTGGACTAGTGGTTTCAAAGTTGGTCTCAGGTTTGTTTAACTCGCTTTCTTTATGTTTTTTTCTTCTTCTTCTGGTTTCGAAGTTTGGTTTCAGTGTGGTGATTTGGACTACTTCTGAAGTCTTGTATCTTCCATGCTGTGTGTTATTTACCCCTAGCATAGAATAACATTTCTGTTGTTCCCTTTACATGGACAGGGATGATGAGAGAAAAACTAGTTCTCAGAAATACCAAATAAAAATTCTGCAATAAGGCTGTTTTGTATAAAATGTAGTTGTGATTTTTCAGGATCCTCGCTCCTACAACGTACATATTCTTTGCTTCAGCAATACCAGTTATATCTTTTGGAGAGCAATTGGAGAGAAATACAAGTAGGACAAAATTAGAAACTTCGGTATGTTCTGCATCCATAATTGATATAACAGTGTTATATAAGAGACTACCATATGATGCAGATGGTTCAATAACTGCCGTACAAACACTTGCTTCAACTGCTGTATGTGGAATCATACACTCAATTATTGGAGGCCAGCCACTGCTTATACTTGGTGTTGCGGAGCCGACGGTGCTGATGTATACTTTCATGTTTGACTTTGCAAAGGATAGAAAGGACTTGGGGGAGAATCTCTTCTTACCATGGACTGGATGGTACGTTAGCATAACCAACAGTTCAATGAATGTCTGTTTTGTCAGTTGAATATTTGGTTTAGCTCAACCTCTTCTGGGTACTTACTGTGTTTACATCTTACCGGGCTTTCCAGGGTTTGTGTATGGACTGCAGTCCTTCTATTTTTGCTAGCTGTATTGGGTGCATGTTCCATTATCAACAGGTTTACCCGTGTTGCTGGCGAACTATTTGGCCTTCTCATTGCAATGCTTTTCATGCAGCAGGCTATTCGGGTAAAACAAAATGAAAAATAATGTCATTTTTGTGGATTTAATTATTAGATAGAAGATTAAATACTAGAATGTTATTCCCACGATATCTTCTTTGTTCACAACTTACATTGCATTTTTTAGGGAGTTGTGGATGAGTTTCGTGTACCTCAGAGAGAAGACCCTAAGCAAGAAGCTTTTCTACCCTCGTGGAGATTCGGAAATGGAATGTTTGCATTGGTTCTGTCCTTTGGCCTTCTTCTTACTGCACTAAGAAGCCGCAAAGCTAGATCGTGGCGCTACGGATCAGGTATATCTTCGTTGAAACATAATTGGTTATCCATTAGGAATAAAGCATTTTAAGACGCATATATTTTCCAACACTCTTAGTGTTTGTGGCGTCAAGTCTGAAACCGTGGGTGTAAGACAGTCCACTCCACTCACCAGGATTTTACTCTCTTAACTAAAGTTACTCTAAATGTCCTTTGAAGTTCTGGTGATGTGTAACTTGGAAGATGTCTCAAAAGTGTAGGTATGCTACGGGGATTGATTGCAGATTATGGTGTACCACTAATGGTGCTTATATGGACTGGTGCTTCCTATATACCGGTAGATAGTGTTCCTAGAGGGATCCCAAGGCGCCTCTTCAGCCCAAATCCATGGTCTCCTGGTGCTTACACGAACTGGACTGTTTTAAAGGTACTCACACCACAAGTAGCAGTCTCAATTTACCACTCCATTTATAAATTGTACCTATGAATTCCACCCATTACTACTTGAAAGAGCTATTTGTGCATGCTCGAAAGAAATTACTATATCTATCTATTCCCTGTCTTAGTAAAATAGGTTTTTTGTATATTTTATCACTTAATCTTGCTTTCGTAATCTCACCAGGTGATTTTCCAACCTTTAATAGCAAACTCTTGTTATATTGATCGACAGGAAATGTTGAATGTGCCACTGATATATATCGTTGGAGCATTTGTCCCAGCCACTATGATTGCAGTTCTCTACTACTTTGATCATAGTGTTGCATCTCAACTTGCGCAGCAAAAGGAGTTCAATCTTAAGAAGCCACCTTCTTTCCACTATGACCTTCTTCTTTTGGGTTTCATGGTACTCTTACCTGATTTCCCAACTAGCCTTGTAAGCTCTTTTTCTTCTACTTACATTTGTTGTGCTGGATTTGCAGGTCATATTATGTGGCCTTTTAGGTATTCCTCCTTCCAATGGTGTTATCCCACAATCTCCAATGCATACTAAAAGCTTGGCTACTTTGAAGCATCAGGTCAGATACTCACATACACATTTCTTTTAGTTGCTATTGTACCTAGAACGGGCATATACATGTGTCCTTTTCTTTATATCTTAGTACCTAGTTGTGCTGAAAACAACAGATTATGCGCAATAAGCTTGTAAGGACAGCTCGCACAAGTATTAGTAAAAACGCAAGCCTGACTCAGTTGTACAGTACAATGCAAGAAGCGTACAATGAGATCCAGACTCCATTAGTCTATCAACATCCACCAGGACTGGTAACAAAACAATGCTTGATGCATCACATATACACTATGTTGAGAAACAATTACATGCTCCTTCAAATTTATTTTTCCTGTTTTATTAGGGACTGAAAGAATTAAAAGAGTCGACGATTCAATTGGCTTCACGTGCTGGCTATATAGATGCGCCTGTTGATCCGACTGTGTTTGATATTGAGAAAGACATCGATGATTTGTTACCTGTCGAAGTCAAAGAACAGCGAGTCAGCAATTTGCTTCAGTCACTGATGGTTGGTTGCTGTGTTGCCGCTATGCCTCTTCTGAAGAAAATCCCAACTTCTGTTCTCTGGGGATACTTTGCCTTCATGGCCATTGAAAGCTTGGCAGGAAATCAATGTTGGGAGAGAATATTGCTTCTTTTTACTGCCCCAAGTCGAAGATACAAGTAAGTTCTGCCAGACGTTAATTTTATCATTTTTCCTTTTTACTGCTGTTCAATTATTACAGTACCACTGTCATTCTAAAACAAAACCGTGAGAGTTTAACAAAGTGTTTCATTTCTAATGGTCGCTACTCCTATTTATCAGAGTTTTGACGGAGTATCATGCAACATTTATAGAGACAGTGCCCTTCAGATCCATTGCTACCTTCACCATATTCCAGACCGTTTACTTGCTTCTTTGTTTCGGGATTACTTGGATACCACTCGCTGGGGTCCTTTTCCCATTATTGATTATGCTTCTAGTCCCTGTTAGACAATACATCCTCCCCAACTTTTTCAAAGCAGCTCATCTCCAAGACTTGGATGCTGCGGAATATGAGGAATCCCCCATCATGACATTATCATTAGATGTAAGTTTCGTACAACCTTTGCTTCCTTATAGCTCACATGTAAACAGGTAATCACATTCTCTTTTTTGCATGAAACCCTGCCACATGGTTTCTGGAAGCTTAGGAGGTTTCTCACTGTCAAAAGATAGTGAATTTTACCATTTAAGGTTGCACCAAGCACATGGTGGGCAGTTTTTCGGACTCATTTAAATGTTGGTAAAAAAAAATCCACATTCCATAGGAAGGGTCTTACTCTGATCTCATATGTTCCCTGTGCACTTTTATAGGATCAAGATCTGCAAAGGGTTGCCCATATGGATGGTGGGGAAATTCTGGATGATATTATCACAAGAAGCAGAGGTGAGATCCGACATACATACAGTCCAAAAGTTACGAGTACAAATTCTACTCTGCAAAATGATACTAGACCCACAACTGGCCAGCAGGTGTCACAAAGAGTGTTTAATCGTAGCACAAGCGAACTTAGAGGGGAGTGGAGTCCGCGCTTACAAAGAAATGGGTCTGAAATAAAGCAGACACCTAGTCCACGTCCTTCAATTCCAGGACAACCATCTTTTGATTCCAGTCCACATTTAAAAAAAAACAAAGAAAACAGTTCCATGTTATGTCGTTTGTAATTCTCGAGAGGTTTTTGTGCCCAAGTCTACGTGTAATTCGAGTTTCATCTTGACGTACGATCTTAATTATATAGGTTTTATGTTTTTATATAGTGTGGTCAGTTTAGGTAACTTAGGTTCGTCGTAATGTACCCTTTTTATCTCCCTAAATAAGACGGGCGGAGGAACAAAACTATGTTATTCACATTTAGTAATGAATGAAAGAAGTTTCAGTTTTATAAATATTTGCACCTGACCATGAGTAAGACACAAAATAGTTTTTTTCTTACTTGTTTTCTACTATGAAGCACGGATACTTCATTATTGGTGACGTATCCGTATCAGACGCCTTATCAGTGTTGGATACTTGGGGACACTTTCAAAATTTGTTCATAGTAATCTTCGTCTCCTTTCACGAAAAAAGTGAAATTATACGAAAGGTGAAAGTAGAATGTGTGATATCAATGGAGATGCATTTGATCCACTACACGGTGTGGGAGAAGTTGAAGTTGCAAATCTTTCACTTGACGATCGAGAACCAGAAGCGGTCCTCTTTGATGAAGACAATATTGATGAGTGATTGGTGAGCGGGATGTTAGATAGGTTTTGTCTATTTTTCTTAATATATTCAGGATAGTTTTTTTTCTTCTTATTTTCTAATATTAGGTGATTTTTTTTGCTAAAATAAATCATTATTGAATTAAATATTTTTAATAAATACATGTATAGCTACGTATTCCGTATCCTCATTTTTTGAAAATTGACGAATCCCCGTATCAGTATCCATGCTTCATAGGTTTTCTGAAATATTTCTCAATTTTCTGTTTCTTGTAACCTGAAAGTATGACCGAGAGAAAAAAATGTTACATAATAGGAAATTTAGCTTTGTTTCCTGTTGACATACATGTCTTTCTATTTATAGATTTGATTTATTTTGTTATGTCTTGTATGCCAAACTAAGGCAACTATGTTTCCGGTACAGCAATTCATGTAACTGTAAACATATATAATATATTCTCAACTCGAACATCCATCACTAATGAGGGTTATTACGCTTCGCAGTTCTTGCGACATGTTTCCAATAATTATCATAAAAAAAGACATACATAGTTGTGTCATTTGATATATATATATTGTCTTCATTGACGACTCTGGTTATAGCTGACAACATCAACCTAACAGGTCCAATCTAAGTGCATTAATTGACAACTAAAGGTCAGCTTAAATGTCACTTATTTATCAAGTATGAAGATTATGTCCTGGAATGTGTGTGATTTTGGGAATAAAGACACTAGAAAACACCTGAGAGATCTGATAAGGTCAAATAATCCTGATATCATCTTTTTGTTAGAAACCAAAAATACAAGTAAGAAAATGAAACAATATACTTATAGTTTTATGTACCCAAATATGTGTTTCCATGAACCTATAGGTACCTCTGGGGGTCTTTGTCTTCTTTGGAAGGATGGTATCAATTTGAATATTATTGAAATTAAATTAAATGTCATCCATTGCACTGTTGAGATTGATGCTAGAACAAAAAACTCTCTGGTTACTTTTATCTATGGTGCCTTAGACCCTAGAGTTAAAATTGATCAATGGAATTACATGAATAGTATGTCTTCTCAATTGAATTTACCCTGGATTGTTGCTGGTGATCTTAACTTTGTGCTTTCTCATGATGAAAAGGATGGTGGAAATACTATTAGTCAAACAGTTTTGGATGAAAATAATGATTTGTTGTCTAAAAGTGGTTTACATAGCTTAAACTATATTGGTAATCCTTTCACTTGGTCTAATAGAAGACAAGGCCATGCTCTCATCCTAGAAAGGCTAGACAGGTTCCTGGCCAATGATGTTTGGATTAATCTTTTTCAAGATTTTGTTGTTTATCATCTTGTCCCCTTGGCTAGTGATCATTGCCCCATTCTGTTATTTACATCCAAAATCCAAAATGACACTTATAAACCTTTTAGGGTCAATAAGGCCTGGTTTAGAGATAGCACTTGTAGAATTATCATAGAAAGGAGCTGGAAGGTGAATAGTAAAGGCTCACATGCTTTTCGAGTAACTAAATCCTTATTTAGCACCAAACAGGAGATCAGGAAATGGAACTATGTTAGTTTTGGTAATATCACTACCCAAATTAATAAAATTAAATCCCAACTTGAGATTTTGTGCACTAGGAATGATACTGTAGATACTGCCATGATAGAAATTTTGAAATGCAAACTGAACCAGTGGTATGATATTGAAGCTGATTTTTGGAGACAAAAGAATAAGGATCAGGACCTTAGATATGGAAATAGAAACACTGCTTACTTTCATCAAAAATCAAACTTCAGGAAAAGGAGAACAAATATTGATACTATTCAAAATTCTAGGGGAATTTGGCTTACTGATAGGAAAGATATAGCTAATACCCTTAAAGATCATTTTTATACTATGAGTAGATCTACTTGTACCCAAGACCCTGATGAATACTTCAAGAATGTTGTTCCATGCATTACTAATGAAGATAATGATATGTTAATTGATGTTCCTACTCATGATGAAATAAAAAATATTGTGTTTGGCATGCAATCCTGGACCACCCCTGGACCAGATGGATTCCCCCCGGTTTCTATCAAAATATGTGGTCAACTGTGGGTGATGATATTGTGAATATGGTGAAAGATTTTTTTCATTCTAAACATCTTCTAAAACAATTAAACAACAATTTTACAGCCCTTATCCCTAAAAAGAATTGCCCTATGTCTGCTATAGACTTTAGACCCATCAGTCTCTGCAATGTAAGCTACAAAATAATTTCTAAATTACTAGTCACCAGGATTAAACCCCTCCTAGACAAATTCATATCTCCTTTTCAGTCTGCATTTGTCCCTGGTAGAGTAATAACTGATAACATTGTTATGGCACATGAACTCATTGACACGATGAAAAAAACAAAAAGCATGAAAGGTTGGATGGCAATAAAACTTGATATGAGTAAAGCTTTTGATAGGATTGAATGGAGCTTTGTAATTTCTAGCCTAAAAAGTTTAGGTTTCTCTAAGGATTGGTGTGATCTTGTTTTTCAATGCATTGCTACTGTTTCAACTTCTATCCTGTTAAATGGTTCCCCAGGGGAAATGTATGTTCCACAACGAGGTTTAAGACAAGGTGACCCTTTATCACCTTACCTCTTTATCCTCTGTATGGAATCTTTGTTTAGAAATTTATATGCTGCTGAGATGAAGAATGAAATCCATGGCTGTACTGTGACTAAAAACAGCCCATCTGTGAGCCATTTATTCTTTGCCGATGATTGTTTGTTGTTTGCTAGAGCTGATAATAAGGAAGCTAGACATATAGCAAATATTATTGATAACTTTAGCAAATATTCTGGCCAATCTGTGAATTTTGAAAAATCAGGCTTAGCTTTTAGCCCAAAGGTTCCCAATACTGTTAAAAATGAAATTTCAAATACTTTGAATATCCGAAAAATGGCTTTGCAGGATAAATATTTGGGTGTTCCTCTGTTGCTTCAAAAGAACAAAGTGGAATCTTTATCCCCTTTTGTTGAGAGAGTTAGCGACAGACTCTTTCCTTGGCAGTCAAAATACATAGCTCAACCAGGTAAAACTACTCTTACTCAATCTGTTTTGGGTACCATAGCCAGCCATCACATGTCAGTTTTCCACATGCCAAAAAATATCACTGACAAGTTAGACGTTGTTCAAAGGAACTTTTGGTGGAACAAAAAACAGGGAGAAAAAGGTATTTTTGGTAAAAAATGGAATCATGTTGCTCTTCCTAAGGATCTAGGTGGTTTAAATATTAGGCAATCAGCTATTCTTAATCAAGCACTTCTTACTAAGTTAGCTTGGAGAATGCTAGAGAACCCTGACTCCCCTTGGGCTAAACTCCTTAGTCATAAATATTTTCATGGTTTTAACCCCCTTAATTGCATGCTTTCTAGACAAGGATCTTGGGTTTGGAAGGGAATTTGTGATGGTATTGATACTATCAAACAATTCTACTGCTGGCAAGTTGGAGATGGTACTAATATCTCCATCTGGAAAGATACTTGGATCCCAAGTATTAATGGTCCCCCTAAATCTCATTTCATTTCTGCTAATATAAACAAAGTTTCTCATTTGATTGATAGAGAAACTAATTCTTGGAATGTCACTACTCTAGAGGCACTGTTTGACAGGGACACTGTGAATGTTATAAAGACTATTAGAATTCATATCCAAGGTAATGATGTGCTCAGGTGGAAGCCTTCAAAGTGGGGTATGTTCTCTGTGAAATCTTCTTACAGAGCAATCTTAGACACTACTCAGGTTAAACCACCTAATAGTAATACTATAGACTGGAAAGCAATCTGGAAAACCAAGATGCCTTTAAATATACAACATTTCATTTGGAAATTTTTACAACAATGCCTGCTTACGAGAGATAAAATTTCTAGACATTATTCACATGGGGTAGAAAAATGTCCTCTGTGTAATGATCATATGGAAACTCCCCAACATCTTTTCTTGGAATGTAATGTGTTCACCAGAATTTTGTCTGGTATTGATCCCAACTGTGCTCATTTGTTACAAGGTAATATTCTTCATGATTGGTTTAAGTTGTGTTTTCATAATAACGTTCAGCTTAGACCTACTAATGTCAATCAGTTTAGTAGAATTTGTTTCACCATGTGGCACGTTTGGAAATTGTGTTGCTCAGTTGTTTTTGACAACTTTCATATCAATGTCGACACAGTCATTGATGGAATAAAGGCACATATGTCAGACTGGCTAAGGATTCAGTGTACTAATAATGTTGTGAACAGAACCAATGTTGTTCTACCTCAACAAAAGATTTGGAAACCTCCTTTAAATAATGACTGCAAAATTAATTTTGATGCAGCATTATGTAAGCATAATGGTTTGACTGTGATTGGTCTAACATGTCGTAATGCTACATGTTCAAGCAATGGAGCTCGGGGACGCTCCACAACATCCATAGAACCAGAACAGGCAGAGGCGTTGGCAGCTTTTGAGGCAGTTGTTTGGGCAAAAGAAAAAGGTATCACACATCTTCATCTAGAAGGAGACAGCCAGAAAGTGGTGAATGCAATAAATGGAAAGCAGGGAGCAGTCAACTGGACTAATGCCAATATTATTCAAGACATAATTTATTTACTTAATAGTTTATCCACATGGAGATGTAGTTTTATCCATCGTGAAGGAAATAATGTCGCAGATACAATTGAGAAAAAAGCGTTATCTTTTCATAGTAATCAGGAATGGAAACAATGTATGCCTATATGGATTCAAAATATGTTAGACTCAGATGTAAGCAAGCTTGCATCTAACTTCTGATTATTTCTTATATAAAATTTCTTTTTGTATTAAAAAAAAATGTCACTTATTTATCATCTTCTTGTATATTTTGACTTTCATGATTGGAGCTATCATTTTTTTGCTCCAAACATCAGATTGAAAACTACGTATGTCGCGACGCTTTCATGTATGGGGAAGGATCCAATGACATGGTTATAATGACATAATCTTGACATTTTCGCGCCATTTTGTCTACCAAACCCAAACGGCAATGAATTTGAAACTAAGATTTTTGGTGACATGTTCTTCTTATAAATCTCTACATTCCTACCAAAAATGAAAGTATTCGGAAATACGAAACGTCACCATCCACACATTTTAATTTCAAGTGTTAATCCACACATTTTAATTTCAACGGTTAATATTCAAAATGGTAGATTATGATTTTATATATCTTGGAATGCTCTCATTTTTGGTGGGAGTGTAGTAGATACTTATAAGAAGAACATGTCATCGAGAAATTAGCTTCAAATTCACGCTTGGTAGAAAAAATGACGCCAAAATATTAAGATTATGTCATTATAACCATGTCAACGGATCCTACCCCGTATGTATTTGTTTTCTTTCACATCTTCTTTTTCAAACTTTCCAAAAAGTAAAGCTACAACATGGAAGTCTAGTGACTAGCTAGAGTTCCTCATCATGGACGGTTTGGATCGATTTGCAGGGTGCATGTCAGTGTCGGGTTTTTATGTCCTTTGAAAACCACCATACCAATGAATAATTTCTGAATGGCACTGTGTGACGCCAAATTGCTAATAGATAGGAATGTCATGTCGACCTAGACCTAGAGAGTGGTAATAGTACTAGCTAGTTCACTGTTAAAGATCCTTCCTGCATAAGTTTTCTTTTCTTTCTATCTTTCTAGCTAGGGTACATTTTGTAGTGGAGAAACCACGGCTTCCACCATGTTATGTATTTGCATGTACGAATCCAATCCAATTAGATGATAATTGAAACCAAATATTCAATTCTCATTCATTCTAGCCTCATTTTTTTTCTTTCTTTTGTAAACAAAATATTATTGAGAAACTTAAATGTTAATCCTCCCAGAGGTTTGAATTACATTTTGAGTACTGACATGAGGAAGGGAGTCAATACAAAGCTGATTAAATAGCGTGTAGGTGATGTTTGTTTCTGTGTATGAGATTGTCTTGCCTGTTCGTCCCTCCTTTACCAGAGCATCTGCAACTTCATTTCATGTTCTTTTTGTGTGAGAAACTTCAAAAGAAATGAAGTTCTTTGCTATTACCTTGAGCTCATCTAGTTGATTCCTGCACTGCCAATCTAGTTTCACATTTCCTCCTTCCATGTATTCCTTTATATCTTGATTATTCCCTTCCAAAAATATCCTTGTCAAGCCTTTTTGTAATGCCTATCGTGCCGCTTCCTTTGCTGCCAAGCTTTCCACCATGATAGCTGAGGTAGCCATTGTTGAGATTGTCTGCGCCGTTCCGAAGACTCCATTATGATCTCTGTCTAAGAAACCCAGCCCTACTGCGAGTTCCCCTTCTTTATATGAGGCATCATAATTGATTTTTGTCGTCCCCTGCAGCGATGGAATCCATGGTTGTTTTTCCTTTTTTTTTTTTTTTTTTTAATTCCTTGGTTGTTGTGACCAGTCTTGTTGAATGCTTCATTGTGCACTGTTATCTCATGCTCTATTTTCTTGATCAAATCTGGTACCGCTAGTTTATTCTCTGAGAACACCGTGTCACACCTTGATTTCCATATGTTCCACGTAACAATACCACACACCACTACCCACTCTATCATATCTTCCTCCCAGTCTAATGGGTTAGTAAACCAAGTGTGTATCCAACTAAGCATACTTTGTTCAATTCCTAACGTGTAGGCTTCACTTTTTGCTGATATGGATTCATGTGAAGAGAGTATTTGAAAACACAGCTCTCTCATTGACTCGGGCACAAATCAACTTAAGAAAAAAAAAATGCTTACATGTCAATTACCCTATAACTCTCACTTGTGAACTATTTCATCGGCCAACTTCCCCACTTCTATTTTCATCCACAAACAAACCATATTCTCCCACTTCACCGATCCACAACTACTCAAATCTCTCAGTAAAGTTTTCTTCCTGAAAGTTTGTTCATCAGTACCAAAAAAAGATGGTTTAGGCATTTCAATCTCATCGCCAACTCAATGTATCCAAAGTCCCAAAAGGTGATTTCTATTTCTTTTTCCTATGATTCTATGAAGCAAACAAATAAAGAACAATCACTGATTTTATGATTGGGTTTTTGTTTTAAGATTTTCGTTGAGTTAAGAGAAGAAGTTTGAAGATCCTTGACTACTATCATGAATCTATTACACAATTTCAATTGATATGCATGTGCAGAACTACGGTGACGGATGCGTTGTTCTTTTTAAAAAAATTATACGGCAGGTACGTACCTCTCTAATCCTTCACTCAATTTGATTTTAAGTAATGTTGTATGAAAATCTTAAGGAATTTCTGATTTCAATTTCAATTTGTTTATCTTATAAATCTGACTGTTACCTTTTAATATTGTGCAAGTTTCTGGGGTTAGAAAATTCCGAGCAAATGTGCTGTTTTTTGGATTCGATCGTTACTGTTATGTTACCTATGTCTCACATGAGAACTTCTTTCCATGTTTCTTTTAAACTATTTAAGATTGGTTTTTAATTGTTGCACTGTAAGTGTTTGTGAAATTGATTCATCAAAAAGGCATTACAAACTATTTGCCCTTCAGATTAATCCAGGTAGTTAATCAGATCTCTCACAAGTTTGATTTCGTATAGTTGGGAATTTATTTAGGTGAAACATTATTCATTTTACCACCAGCTCTTGAAGATTGATGATGTGTACATTGTTTACAATATCCACATTGTTTGTATATTGGAACCTGTGTTCTTTCAGTAGATGCTCTCCAAACTGATCCTACAAATTGTATATATACTATATAGCTGGGGCATGTTTGTTAGCTGAGGCATCTGCAAACTATTAATGCAAAGCTGGGCGTATTTCAGCAAGCCAGACCTCCATGAACGAATCTGTTAGCAGCTTTTGAAGGTCATTTCGGTTGCTTATTAGCTGAGTTGGAACCTCAAACAACTACACGGTCAACATTGCATCCTTATAGTGAGAGTCGCCAATTTAAAAAGTCACAACAAATGCTCAAATTTAACCGCAACAACAATGGCTCTCTGAGACAATACTTCAGATTTTCTGATGAGGTGTTTAATGTTAATGTTAATGGTAGCAGTTTACGACCATTCAGCTACAAGTGTTATTATTCATTTGATTACTCTTATGTTTATTCATTATTGCTGCAGAAAGATGGCTCCAGAAAGCATCTTTCAGTAATGAATATTACTGTGTAGCTAATATAGTAATATTCACTACGGTTACTCTTATGTTTAGATGGTGTCGGGTGCTACCCAACTCTTATGAATATTACTTTCATGGTGTTGGGTTGGGAAAGCAAGAAAAAAAGGAAAGATCTTTTGGTCCTTAAGAGAGTGAAGAAAATTCTTACTCCTGAACAAAATAGACATCTAAGGAAGGATATAGTTCTCTTGAATATTTATATCCTCATAAACTGTCTTAGGGTAAGTTACTCTGTTAGATCCAGGAGATGTTACTGCAACATGACCTCAACCGTACTATTATAGTACTTTGAAGCACTTTTGTAGCTAACCCATATTTGCTCTTCAATTACAGCTATATGTACCAGCATGCACAAGATTGACAGATATTGCGAAAAGGTAATTTAGAAGTGGTACGCTCACCTGTAATGTAACATGCACAAGTAAACAACTACATATATGTTTTGCGTTTATTGTTCTTATACCAACATGGATATAATTCTTCTGTATGCATTATATCCCCATTTATACGAAATAATAATATTAGTAACTTCACTAGCTATATTGTTTTTTTAATAATCTAATCATTAATTTTTTTTATATTTGGATTGAATAACTTTTGGCGCAGCTGCATAATATGTTCGACAGGTTCCAAGAATTAAGAAGTATGAATGGTATGAATATACAGCTGTGATCTTCATTCTTGCATTTAATCTCGCGGGTGATGAACTTCATAGCTCATCAATAGTCACTATGCTAACTTTAAGGTGAGTCCCGTAATACCAATAAACACAGCCACATGCATGCAAAAATTTAAACTTCAAAAGCTATAAAAAATTGGCTTTACGTTTGTATGTGCGAGACTTCATTCTTACGGGTGTCTTTTCTTATTTACTGTAGTGTCCTTACAAGAGTACTTCGAACCAAACCACTTAAGTGAAGAAAAAGCGAGTAGCGGTTCTGATGGTTACCTATTGGAACTCAATGGCGAAGGGTCAGATCCTGGTACGTATGCCTATTTGGTTACTAACTCTTAACTTTAGAGTGGAACGTAACTTTCAATCGCTAATGAGGTTGTCTATTATTAAGCACACCTATTCACTATACTGCACATATATCTTCTAAAAGGTAATTGAAATTTTTTGTTCTATATATTCGGCTGATTTTGTGAGATGGAATCATGGCATGGAAATTTTTGGTTACACCATTCCTGGGACAAATACGTACACATTAAAAGCCTCAGCATGAGTAAACTTACTGGATTCTATGTTTGAACTTTCATCAGAATCCGTGTGATTTTCTGGCAAAGTTCCATATCAACTGGTGGTCGTGAAGCTTAGCCTGCACTTTGAGAGATCTTGAAGATAACACCAACAACATGGCAAAAATTAAGTCAACAGAGACCCATTTATTTGTTGAGTTGATTTGATGACTTGAGTATAGTAATATTTAACTTTTTGTTGATAACGGCTCAAAAAAAATAAATTATTATGCATTTTTCGCTTTCTTTTCTATGAATTATTCAGTTAAGCCATTTTTCTTGGTTAGATTTATTCTTTTTTTCTCACTGTTGGCCCTTTCAAATTGATACTTCATACTTCACACTGGCATACCTTTTTTTTTTCCTGGAAAGTGCATTCCCCATCCTTTAAACTTGGCAGTGTGGTTTACGCACTAGCATTTATGTAATTGCATGCGCTTTAAAGTGCATAGTGCATAGTATTGATTCATTGTTTCTACCTATTTGATATGGCGAAGGAGAAGATGGTTATGCCTATTTGTATTTGTCTCAATTCGTACTATGGTAAATCTGTTTAATAAATACTAGTAAAATTGCACGCGCGATGCGCCTGCCGTGCAAATCTAATGCTTTAGCAATTTGAAGCTGCCGAAAAAGAAAAGAGAGAATTGTAAAAACGGTACAAAATACGACATAAAGACCACCATCTAATGCTTCAGCTATATTTCAAATCAGTGTCTAGTTAGCATCAAATCGATTAATTTTATGAAAGTAGTTAAAAAGATACTTATGTTGGATAATAAAGAAATACTGAACAGTCTACAACATCTAATTTTAAGAAGTTCAAGCATTCCTCTCAACATCAAGTCCCAAAGAATTTCTTCTCATAACATTCTTTTCTTTGAATGTGCTCTCTCTAGTGGGTTCCCAATAGTCAGCATTACTGTGATCAAGACTAAATCGTATAGTCACTGGATGTTGTATACAGTGTATAGGAAGGATCAGAAGAACAAAGCAAAATTTGCGAATGAAAGAGGGTGATTGCATGATAGTAATCTAACATTTTTAGTGGCCCTTTAATAGGACTATATCCTAGATTGATGATGTTTATATTCAATCTGGCATGGAAAAAGTAAAACCTTAAACCATATACATTACTGTTAATGGGAAACAATATTTGACAGATGCCATTTAAAAAGGAGTTGGTGGAAACTTACTTATCAAAATCAAAATAAATTCATACATCGATCCTTGGGGAAAATACCTGGATAAAATCAAATTTACTCAATCTAAAGAACCAAGAATCAAAATTACTCATGAGGCAGATGTAGGAGAAGCACTCCCTGCACCACCATTATTTGCATCCAACATGCACTCAAATGTATGATATTTCATATCATCAAATGCAACAAACACAAAAAAAAGGCTAACAAATACCTTTAATCATCTGTTTTTGCAATTTTCGAAACTAATCTGCTAACTTTCATAAATTCCCGCCACACAAAATACCATATAATCAAGGGTATATGATTTATATTTCTATCATCTTCAAACCTGGTATTAGAAGGAAAAGAATATGTATGAAGACTGATCAACATAGGCGGGGGTCGTACTTACATTTTTATGGCTATTCAACAGCAATGGATCCTAATTGAACGTCGGACATGCATTCCTAAAGTATGGTTAACCTGAGCCTCATCTAAAGTGTTGTGTTTCTAAGATTTGCAAGCTGACATTAAAAAATTCCATAATAATGTTTTGTAACCCTCACGTGAACTCCTTGAGCCTGTGTTTTCATTATCCAGTCTTGGTTCAATACATTAAAGCAAAACTGCACATTATTTTGTATTAGGCATTTCAACAAACAATTAGTAGTAAGGAAAAATATTAAACACTTAACCACAAACTAAAAAAAAGGGATTTGATTTTCTAAGTTCCAATTGAAATTCAAGTCATACCCAGAATCTACTCTTCAAGTCATATCCAAAACCCAGCTACAAAACCATATAAAATCCGAAACTCATACCCAAACTTTACAGTGAACGGGGAAACGATTAACGAAATCAAAAATTTCATAAGTACGAAGAATAAAAAAATACTTGTAACCTTAATCCAATTCCTGACTCAATTCGATTTGAAGTGATTTCCCCTTAAAAATCCAACATCAACACAACATCAGAATAGGTTAATTAATTATATTATAATTTCCCCTTTTGATGTTGAGTTGTTGTCTCTTTCGATTCTCCTTGTTGGATTGAAATCTGATGTTTGGTGCTTCTTTCATGGCGGAAGTGTTGCAGAAATCATGGCGGAGGTGCCGAAAAGAGTTTGAGATGGAGAGAAACGAAAGAGCTTTGTTTTACATAGTGAAATCAAGTTACGGTATCACCCTTTATTGCATAGTTTTGACGGTAGAAATAAGCAAGGGCACTATAGTAAAAAAAAAGGGTCCACGGTTGAAAAGTCCCCATTTTCTTTATGCGCAAGATGCACATATTGTAGAAAAGATCAACATTCCCGGTGCGCAGCACCTGTGAGCAAATCCCTCAAGTTATTCATGGTCATACTAAAACAAAAAGGTATTCCCGGAAATATCTATGATGATAAGGATGATGCTGATATAACGAAACCGAAAGGGAATTGCACTTGCACAAATACAACCATGCATTCCCATCATTGGGATAGGGAAGGCAAAAGATGGTACTACCCGGTGCGCAACACGGGTTACTATCTAGTGCATTATTATTAGATAATGGATCAAACATCAAGAAGACCATAAAGCTTAAAGAAAGGCTATATATAAGGTACAGCCGTACAGGTTCATTGTCCAACAGCAAAAAGGAAAAAAAGACAGTGCGTGGAATTCTTACCACTAAACTACAGCCACTTTGTTGTGAGGATGCAACTTACAATCAAATAAATCAGTTCTAGGGGAAATGCCAACTAAAGTGGGCCCCACAGATCCGAATCAAGATAATTGAAACAAAATCAAATCATAATCCACTAAATCAATGAATGGCTGTGATCATTCCGATCAAACCCAAAATCTGTAAAATCTGTAGTATTTTATTAGATTAACACTAAACAATACTCTGTTATACTGATCCTGAAAAAGTCCACTTGTGTACTGTAGAGTAGCAGCAGTAGTAAAACACTTAAAAAAAGGTTCTGAAAGTTTCCAGCTTTGATCTTCATCAATTCGTCTAATACGGATTCCACTCATCAGGTATATTGTCCAACTCAGCTTGATCGTTTTAAGTTTATAAATATAATTGTTAAAACTATTTTGGATTTGTTTACTTTAGAAAGTCTTTTATCTATTCTAGATTTAGAATTTTAGTTGTAGTTATATAATCTATTAAAATTTGTATGTTTTTAGGTGATTGAGATTTTGAGAAATGGGGAGTATTAAAGAAGAGAAATTGAGATTTTGTATAGATAGAGGAGGAACATTTACAGATGTATATGCAGAAATACCTGGTCAATCTGATGGTAAAGTAATGAAACTATTATCAGTAGACCCATCCAATTACGATGATGCACCTATAGAAGGTATAAGGAGAATACTAGAAGAATTTACAGGGAAAAAGATCCCTAGGTCTTCTAAAATTCCTACTGATAAAATTGAGTGGATAAGGATGGGCACTACGGTTGCCACGAATGCTTTGTTAGAGAGGAAAGGAGAGAGGATTGCACTTTGTGTTACTAAGGGGTTTAAGGATTTGCTTCAGATTGGTAATCAAGCTCGTCCCAACATATTTGATTTAACCGTTGCAAAGCCGTCTAATCTTTATGAGGAAGTTATCGAGGCTGATGAGAGAATTGAGCTTGTGCTTGATAAAGAAGAAGAGAAGCAAGGTGATGGGTGTTCGGTCAGAGGGATTTCTGGTGAGCTTATTCGAGTTAAGAAACCACTTGATGAAGAGACTTTAAGACCTTTGTTGAAGGGGTTGCTGGATAGGGGAATTAGTTGTTTAGCTGTTGTGTTAATGCACTCGTATACGTATCCTCAACATGAAACAATGGTAGAAGAGTTGGCAATGAGTATGGGCTTTAGACATGTTTCTTTATCTTCGGCTTTGACTCCAATGGTTAGGGCAGTGCCCAGGGGTTTAACAGCTAGCGTCGATGCATATCTTACCCCAGTAATCAAAGAATACTTATCGGGGTTCATTTCAAGATTTGATGAAGGGTTGGGGAAACTGAATGTTTTGTTTATGCAATCAGACGGAGGGCTTGCACCAGAAAGTAGATTTTCTGGTCATAAGGCGGTATTGTCAGGTCCTGCTGGTGGGGTTGTGGGTTACTCACAGACTCTGTTCTCCCTTGAGACAAAAAAGCCCCTCATAGGCTTTGATATGGGGGGTACATCTACTGATGTAAGCCGTTATGCTGGAAGCTACGAGCAAGTTTTAGAGACCCAAATTGCTGGATCCATAATTCAAGCTCCGCAGCTTGACATAAACACTGTGGCTGCTGGTGGTGGTTCAAAGCTAAAGTTTCAATTTGGAGCATTTCGGGTAGGGCCTGAATCAGTTGGTGCGCATCCAGGTCCTGTTTGTTACCGTAAAGGGGGTGAATTGGCTGTCACAGATGCAAATCTTATACTAGGAACTGTAATTCCTGATTATTTCCTTTCTATCTTTGGCCCTAACGAGGACCAGCCTTTGGATGTAGAGGCTACAAGACAAGAATTTGAGAAGCTGTCACAAAAGATCAATTCCTACACAAAGAGTCAGGACCCGTCGGCGAAAGACATGACAGTGGAACAAATAGCACTTGGGTTTATAAATGTTGCTAATGAGACTATGTGTCGTCCAATACGCCAATTAACTGAGATGAAAGGTCATGAAACGAGGAACCATGCTCTTGCTTGCTTTGGGGGTGCAGGACCACAGCATGCCTGTGCTATTGCTAGATCTTTGGGTATGTCTGAAGTGTTGATACATCGATTTTGTGGTATCTTAAGTGCTTATGGAATGGGGCTGGCCGATGTGATTGAAGAAGCACAGGAACCTTATTCTGCTGTTTATGGTCCAAAATCCATTGTGGAAGCTTCTCGCAGGGAAGCAATTTTGTTGGAGCAAGTCAAGCAAAATTTGAGAGGACAGGGCTTTGGTGATGAAAGTATCACAACAGAGTCATATCTGAACTTGAGGTACGAAGGTACAGACACAGCCATCATGGTGAAGAGGCAAAGCGACATAAGGTCAGAAAATGACTATGCTTTAGAATTTCTGAAGCTGTTCCAACAAGAGTATGGGTTCAAATTACAAAACAGAAAGATCCTTATCTGTGATGTAAGGGTTCGTGGAATAGGAGTCACTAATATCTTTAATCTTCGACCACTAAAACCTGTTACTGGTGTTCCAGAAATTGCAGGGCGTTACAAGATCTATTTTGGGAATGGTTGGCATGAGACACCGTTATTCAAACTTGAAAATCTGGGTCATGGGCATGTCTTGCAAGGTCCTGCCATTATTATGAATGGTAATAGCACTGTTATTGTAGAACCCGATTGTAAAGCAATTATTACTGAATATGGTAATATAAAGATCGAGATTAACTCTGCTCCAAGCACTGTAAGAATAGCAGGCGATGTTGCAGATGTAGTGCAGCTTTCAATCTTCAACCACAGATTCATGGGTATTGCCGAACAGATGGGAAGGACTTTACAGCGTACTTCTATTTCTACTAATATTAAAGAGCGACTTGATTTCTCTTGTGCTCTTTTTGGTCCCTATGGGGGATTGGTGGCTAATGCCCCACACGTCCCTGTCCACTTAGGAGCTATGTCCAGCACTGTTCGATGGCAGATTGAGTACTGGAACGACAATCTGACTGAGGGAGATGTTTTGGTCACTAACCATCCCTGTGCTGGAGGTAGCCATCTTCCTGACATCACTGTTATTACCCCTGTATTTGATTACGGAAAGCTGGTGTTTTTCGTGGCTAGTAGAGGACACCATGCAGAGATTGGAGGTATAACTCCAGGAAGTATGCCACCATTCTCAAAGTCCATATGGGAAGAAGGAGCTGCAATTAAAGCATTTAAACTTGTAGAAAAGGGGATCTTCCAAGAAGAAGGAATCAGTAAACTTCTTCTATCTCCTTCTTCAGATGAAGTCTTAGGTCATAAAATCCCAGGAACTCGCAAGCTTCAGGATAACTTATCTGATCTTCGAGCTCAAGTGGCTGCAAACCAGAGAGGAATATCTCTCATCAAAGAGCTGATTGAGCAGTATGGCTTGGATGTTGTACAAGCTTACATGACCCATGTCCAGACTAATGCGGAAGAAGCTGTCAGAGAAATGCTCAAGTCAGTCGCTTCTAAGGTTGCAAGTAAGTCGTCTAACATCCCAAAAGATTTAGTGACAATTGAAGAAGAAGATTTCATGGATGATGGATCTGTCATACACTTAAAGTTAACTATTGATACCCAGAAAGGGGAAGCTTTTTTTGATTTTAGCGGGACTAGTGCTGAAGTATATGGGAATTGGAATGCACCAGAAGCAGTAACAGCTGCAGCGGTTATCTACTGCCTCCGATGTTTGGTTAATATTGATATTCCTCTGAATCAAGGTTGTTTGGCTCCAGTGAAAATCCATATTCCCGTGGGGTGTTTCCTCTCTCCAAGCGATAAAGCTGCTGTAGTGGGAGGTAATGTTTTGACATCACAGAGAATTACCGATGTTCTTCTTACTGCATTTCAGGCATGTGCTTGTTCTCAAGGTTGTATGAACAATCTCACTTTCGGGGACGATAGTTTTGGGTATTACGAGACAATTGGAGGTGGGTGTGGTGCTGGACCAAGTTGGGATGGAACAAGTGGTGTCCAGTGCCATATGACTAATACGCGCATGACTGATCCAGAAATTTTTGAGCAGCGGTACCCTGTGCTTCTGCATAAGTTCGGGCTTCGTGAGAATAGTGGTGGTGCAGGAATTCACAGAGGAGGTGATGGACTTGTAAGGGAGATTGAGTTTCGACGACCAATGGTGGTGAGTGTGCTTTCGGAGAGGCGTGTTCATGCACCTCGAGGACTGAATGGTGGTGAAGATGGTGCTCGTGGAGCTAATTACTTGATAACTGAGGATAAACGTCGTGTATATCTTGGAGGTAAGAACACGGTCAAGGTGCAGGCAGGTGAAATTCTTCAGCTTTTAACACCTGGTGGTGGTGGTTGGGGTTCTCCTCGTTGATTATTTCTCTCATAACACTCACCCTCAATCATCAAATTACTGTGGGTGCAAGTCATCCTTGAAATGCCTTTCTTTTTATCTGCAATAATATGGTGTTTCAACTCTGAAATCAACAATCTCTTCAAGTACATTAATATGATTGAGAGTAATTTCACATTTTCCCTTTGAAAACTTTTTGGGGCTCTACACAGCTCACAACTCGCCTTCGGTTTCAGCTTTTCTGTTCTATGAAAGAAGCCGTTTAACTAGCTATTTTTCTCGCTTAGACGCTACAGATAAGACGTTGTATAGCAAATGACAACCAATCAAATGAGTTGGCGAAAGGGGGTCGTGAAGAGCTCTTGACACCGATGATCTAATTTTATTTTGCTTTTTGATACCATAAAAAACTTATTAAAGTTCCAGTTCCAACAGAGTCGCGTAAAATGGTTGAGACCACAAAATCACGTGGTGTGTCAAACCATTCAACAGAAATATTGTTTCTACTGGCATGTTTAGCTAGCAAGTCGAGCACACTTATTTGCAACTCCAATGTGCTTGAATTCCCAGTTCTCTAGATCTATACTAAAAGATCGTGTCCCGACCTCAAATAGTCAAATTTCAATGGTTCGAAAACTCTTTTTAAACAATTTGAATCTTTTTAAACAATTTGAATCTTTTTAAACAATTTGAATTATTTCCAATCAGGCATCAACATAGATAATGAACATTATTACTCGGACAATTTCCAAATGATCAACTTAAAACAAAAATAACTCATGAACAATAAATCGTTCTTAACCAAGATTGCCAAGGATCTAGAACATTTGTTGCTTGAATCATATTTCGAGAGATTTATCAAGACAAGCTTGACTCGAAATTTCTTATTTGTATTACTATTTTTTTTGAAAGTTACTTATATTGAAAACAAGAAATACTACAAAGAGTTATCTAGAGTGTTGGTTACCCTTATCTCATTACAATGCATTGAGATATTGGCTTCCACCAACATACTAGTACCCTCATTAAGAGAAATGCAGTTCTGAACAGAATTGAAAGAAAAAACATCTGAAAATAAAAAGCTAGAAATGAAAGCAGGCATTTGTAACCAAACTTGTTTATGTATCCCTTTTTAATCTGCAACCAAACTTATTTGTGTATCCCTTTTTTTCGTGCCTCTTTAGCCAGAGCATCAGCTACTTCATTATACTTTCTGTTCTTGAAAGCAAACCCCAGAAAGTTGTTGCAGGTCTGAAGAATCCTCATTGCCTCTGAAACTATCGCATGGTTTCTCCAAAAAGTGTTGTTGGCCTTGTTCTGAGCAAAAAGAATGAGCCTTTGACAGTCCCCTTCAACCCAAAAATTACTTAACTTTATACTCTTTCCCAATAAGAAGTTTCCAGCAGGCTCAAAGCCTCTGCTTCTTCTGCAGTGGAGGCTCTGGTAGACCCAGCTATAGCTTGTACATCTCCATCTGTTTCATTACGCAAGATCATACCATAACCAGCAAGAGAAAAGTTATCAGTCCAAGAAGCATCAAAATTGATCTTACATTGATTATGTTGAGGCTTTGTCCATCCTAGTTCATTAAGGTCAGTTTTATTTTGATCATCACAGTGAGAAGCAGATCTGTTGTCCAAATTATAGGTTTTCAGAAGAGACCAGAAATTGATATGTCTTTGTACAGCTAGAGACAATTGAATACTAGTTGTTATTTTTTATTCAAAAAACCTTGGGCATCGTTCTTTCCAAATCAACCAGCACTTGGTTGCCATAATCTCTATTTCACCACTATTATACACTTCTGCAATCCAGTTTTCATACATTTGTGCAAAAGAGAATTGACCATCATTATTAGAATTAATTCCTACAACAGGGGGCAACATTGTAACTGATTTGGCATAGGGGCAATAAAAAAAAGGTGTTTAAGGGACTCACAATCATGTTCACAAAAAATACACTTTATTTCTATATCTTTCATATATTGGCCTAGCTTTTTCCTAACTGGCAAAGCATTGTGTAGACATTTCCACGAGAATTTTTTTATCCTTTGAGATATATTTAGTTTCCAAAAAGATTTCCAAAAAGCTGTGATTTCTTTCCTATGTGGTATCGTAAATGGGTTCTTAAGTTTTAGGTACATGGATTTAACTGTAAAGTTTCCATCATTGGTGAAGCCATCTAAGTTTATCAGTTTTTAACCTTCCTTGACAGTTAGTAAAGATTTTAATACCAAGAATTTTTTCATCTATATTATTTTGAAAGTTATTCCTAACTTTTAGTTCATTCCACTTCTTCGTATTTGAGTCAAGTAACTCAGATACAAGTGTAAAAGAGTTTAATTTACCTCCACAATGTGCTAACAAGTTATTTTCCATACCTGGAACCCATTTATCTGACCATATATTTATATACTTACCATCGCCTATTTCCCAACAACTATGTTTGTGAATCAGAGATATTCCTTGTAATATACACTTCCATATCCAAGATGAATTATAGTCCTCTTTTGAAAAGAAAACAGAAGAATTTTTTAAGTATTTCTCCTTTAGAAAAGACACTAAAAGACAATTTTCGTTAGATTCCAATCTCCAAGCAAGTTTGGAGATCATTGATTTATTCATCTTGTTAACTTTTTTAAACCCTAAACCACCTAGTTCTACAAGATCACAAAGAAAATCCCATCCAATCGGTTAAAAGCTTTTCTTGTTTTCCCCACCAAAATTCCTTTTGAATAGCGTCGGTCTGGTTTGTTATTTTTTTAGGAAGGGAAAAACACCCAATTTGGTGAATAGGAAGACTCGATAAAACATATTTAATTAGAGCCGATATGTTAGCTTGGACCAGTTGTGTTATTCCAGCTCTGAGCTCTATTTTTCATATCTGTAACTATTTTATCATAAGTCTTTATTTTCGATCAATCAACAAATAGAGGTGCTCCTAGATTTTTTTAATCTTTAGTAGCCTAATCTTATTCTTTGATGTTTGGAGTAAATATTTTTACTAAAAAAGATTCTTGATTTAGAGAAATTTATCAGCTGACCTAAGGCGTTGCTAAACTGAGAATTTTTGTTAAGTAAGTTCTTACAGCTAACCAGATTGGCATTAGAGAAAAGTAGACAGTCGTCTGCGAAAAGAAGGTGAGAAATAGGAATACTATTCTTAGAGATTTTTATACATGTTATGTGTTTAGTTTTTTCTTTAGCCGATAGAAGTCTGGAAAAACATCCATACAAATGAGGAACATATAAGGAGATAGCGGGTCTCCTTGTATGATCCTGCGAGAAGGTGTGAAAAAGATCCCTGGCGATCCATTAATTAAGACCGCTATGGATGCAGTAGAAAGGCATTAGTGTATTAGGCTATACCAATCCTTACTGAAACCAAAAGCAGTTAAAGTTTGCATCAAGAAGTCCCGACTTACTCTGTCAAAGGCCTTTGACATGTCAATTTTTATTCCTAAACCACAATTTTTTGTTTTCATTTTCTTGAGAGAATGTATGACTTCATGAGCTACAATAATATTGTCTGCAACTTGCTTGGAAGACAAAAAATCTGACTGAAAGGGAGATATCATTATCTCAAGGAAAACTTTGAGTCTATTTGCTAAAAGCTTAGACAAAATATTATAAGGTGTATTACTTACACCTATTGGTCGGAAGTCATTAGGTGTTTTGGGGTTTTTAATTTTAGGGATTAGGAATAAAAAGTTCTCATCTAAAGTAGGACTAATATGTTTAGTTTTGAAATTTTCTTGTATAATGGACACCATTTGATTTCCAATTATGTTTAAAGAAACCTACCAGGAAACCATCAGGTCCCGGTGATTTATTCGGCTTCATAGCCTTAACTATAGCCAAATTTCGCCAGCAGTAGAAATTTTAAGTAAATCAGCATTATCTTGTTCAGAAATAACTTTTGGAACTAAGTCCATAAGTTCTTTATCCAGAACAACAGGAGAGGCAGTAAAAAGAGTTTCAAAATGTATTTTCAGTTCTTCTGAAATTAAAGGTTTTTGTTTTCAAGACATCTCCTTTTTGATTCAGTAAACAGTCAATTATATTCCTATTTCTTCTTTTGAGAGTTTTTATATGAAAATATTTTGTATTTCGTTCACTTAATTTAACATCGTTGTCTCTTGAAAGTTTGAAAAAACGAGGGTCTAACAACCACACCCAATATTTCGTTCGACAATATGAATAGACAGACTCCAATATACTTTCAAGATAATCAACTAGACAGTCAGACTCAATCTATAGAAAATTATATCAAAGAGTTTATATCTCAATTCCCCAATTCAATCTGCAATCAACAAATAGGAATTTGCGAACCCGGTTGAATAAGAGAAATAACTTGGACGGTATCACAAACCAATATCCAAGTGTCATTCAATTCAATTAACAACCCAAAGGTTGGATTCAAGAACTGATTGATCTTAACGCACAACCTGTGATATTTCTATTATATAACAAAATATAATGTGTAAAAGAAATAACACGGACACCAGAATTTTGTTAACGAGGAAAACCGCAAATGCAGAAAAACCCGAAACCTAATCCCGCTTTGAACATCACACTGTATTAAGCCGCTACAAATACTAGCCTACTACCAATGAACTTCGGACTGGAATTTAGTTTATCCCTAATCAACTCACACTGATCAAGGTACAGTTGCGCTCCTTACATCTCTGAACTCCAGCAGGATTTTACACACTTGATTCCCTTAGCTGATCTCACCCACAACTAAGAGTTGTTACGACCCAAAGTCGAAGACTTGATAAACAAATATGTCTCACACAGAAAAGTCTATTGGAATAGATAAATTTGTCTCCCACAGAAATACCTATGAGTTGTGTTCCGTATTTTGATAAATCAAGGTACACAGGAACCAATTGATAAACCGGGCTTATATTCCCGAAGAATAACCTAGTATTATCAATTACCTCACAATAATCTTAATTGTATGGAAGCGAAACAAGATATTGTGGAATCACAAACGATGAGACGAAGATGTTTGTGACTACTTTTAATCTTACATATCGGAGATAAATCTTAAGCAAATCTTAGGAAAGTTAATACTCAATCACGATAGTAAAAGTAAGATCAGAGCACACAACTACATAGAAAATAGTTTGGTCTGTCTTCACAATCCCAATGAAGTCTTTAAGTCGTTAACCTACAGGGTTTCGTGAAAAACCTAAGGTTAAAGGAGAATCGACTTTAGTCGCAACTAGTATCACACATGAGGTGTGTGGATTAGGTTTTACAATTGCTAGAGATCTCCCTTATATAGATTTCAAATTAGGGTTTGCAATCTAAGTTACTTTTGTAACAAAGCATTCAATATTCACCGCTAGATGAAAACATGATTAGATTCAAGCTAATATCTTTCAACCGTTAGATCGAACTTAGCTTGTTATACACAAATGAAATGTACCTTCATTTAGGTTTGAGTAACCGTACCTAAACGTGTACACTATGTTGTCTCAACAATAGTTAACCGAATTTAGATATATGAACACTCTTATATCAGCCTTATTCGGCTTAACCACAACTAGTTCACATGACTCAAATGAAACTATTTATAGAGTTGTTCAATTGTTATATTCTCATTGAAATATACAAGAACACAATTTATGCAAGATCGGTTTGATTCACTCGAATCATTTCATGAACATTATAGCCACGGTTTGCAAAGAATGCATTCCTTATTATATAAATTTATTAGTTCATGAACAAACCGATTTTAGAACTTTAACCACTCAAGTATGCAAAAGGGTACGCATACTTAATGTAGCCGATCTAAGTTTGGGTTCACCGGTATGCAAACGGGTACGCATACTTCCAAACACTGCAGAAATTTCCGGACCTAAACCCTTCGCCAGTACGCGTACGGGTATGTGTACTTAGGTACTCGGAATTTCACAACTAACAGGTACGCATACGGATATTCATACTATAGTTCCGGTTATGGATCACATACATGCAAGAACGCATACTATGTTTATAATCCAATGATGGTTAAGTGTTCTAAACTTTATTTAAATCATTGAAACTTTCTTAGAGGATGACAATAGCTGTTTTCATGAAATATCAGCAGCAATACAATTTTCAAGTTATTGAAATAATCATAACGAAACATTCCAAGTCTACACCCAATGATTGTATCGCACAAACCATGTATGATGTTACTTAGCGATTTTCACATTATCATCTTTTGACTTTCGTCAAGAATATAAGATGAACTTGGTTGAAGCAAAATCTTATCAGCACATATTTCAAGAAATATGTAAGCGAGTTAAACTCAGCTCGAAATCTCAAATGTGCATAATCGAATACTATATAGTAATACGACTTTTGTCTCAATATAGGATATATAGTATAAATAGACTTTCCAAGTGATAGATGAGTTTTAGTCTCCACATAACTTTTGTTGATGAAGTTCCACACCCTCTCCTTAGTAGTTATTTGTCTTCAATTGATGAATGTCGTGTAGTCTAATGCTCAACTACACAATCTATCCTAGTCCATGACATCACTATAAGTAGACCATAAATCAAGACTTGTAGTTTTGATTACTAACATTGACAAACAAGCTTGAGATTCCAGCGCTTGCGAGTTCGACCGAGCAGTGCTCTAACAAATTTATTTAGAGATTGCCTTCTGAGAATCATACAAGTGTTCTAACTTAAGGTATTTACTATTTAGGAGAGTTTGTTTGTTTGGGTTATGAATTTTAGATTGAATATGTTCAATAATTTTTAGAAGGGTAGAGATTTTTTTTTCTGGAACTCCAAAAACATTTTTCTCCAAATTATTAAGTGTGCACCTAAAGTTTTTAGATTTTGAAAAACTATTTCTGTGGCATTTATCAGGGAAGGGTCCCAAGTATTTTTTTATTAGCTGAATACAAGAACTCTCCTTGAGCCAAATATCAAAAAAATTTAAAAGGAAACAATTGATTATTGTTGGATTCTAGGTTTAAATCTAGCCTAATTTGACTGTGATCAAAGCCAAAAAAAAAGGAAGATGCGTAAGAGAAGAGTCCGGGAATTGGCTTATCCCATCATCATTTGTATAGGCTTTATCTAACCTCTAGTGTATGTTTTTTATGCCTTCTCTCTGGTTATTCCAGGTGAAGATATTTCTTTTAAAACCTAGGTCCATAAGACCATCTCTTTGCAATAGTCTAAGAAAAGGTTCCGTTTCTCTACTAATGAAAGGTAATCCTCCTAACTTCTCCCAGGGACTTAGGATTTGGTTGTAATCACCAATTATAACCCAAGGCATACCAGATAGAGATATATTACAAGATATGTCCTCTAAAAAATTCCAAGATTATAATTTTTTGGGTTTAGAAGGATTGCCATAAAAAGCTGTTAAAAACCAAGAGTTTTCATAGAAATTAGTTTTTATTATAACATTCAGCATGTTACGGTTCCAATGGACAATCTCAAAGTGAAATCCATCCACCCATGCCAAAGCTAAACCACCAGCTTTGCCAATTGGATTTACAAAGAAAGTATTTGGGAAGTCTGCTAAAAGTTTTTTCAGGTAATGTCTTTGTGACTTGGTTTCAAACAGGAAAAGAATTTCTGGTTTTTCTATTCTAATCATATGATCTAGGTGTTGTCTAGTATTTTTAGTTCCACACCCTTGTGTGTTCCAGGCTATAATTTTCATTGTACTAGATTCAAACAAGACAGAGAAATAGTAAAGAAAGACCAAGCAAGCAGAAAAGAACAATATACTAAATACCCAAATTTTCACAGAACAAATAAGAAATTTAAGCTCTTTTAACTTGGTATAATTTAATAGAAAGTTTATGTTAAAAGAAAGCTAGGCTATGAAATATAAGAAAAAAGTGAGAGATATAAACTAGATGAAGATTCACAATAATAAATGGCAGAAATTAAAAAATTAAAAGGAATTAGATTGAGCACTGGAATATTGAATGAGAAAGGATTTTAGGAAAGCACCCGAGCCCCCTGGTTTCCTTCTTTAGCAAACTTCTCCATGGAAACTATTTTCTCTTCAATTGGTTTTGAATTTAAATAAATTTTTTCAGATTCTTCAAAAAAAATCATGTACTGGTTTAAAACATTTTGACTCAAAAGAACCTCTAGATTAAAAGCAGGAGGAGGAGGCGGAGGAGGAGGAGGCGGAGGAGTATCCGGAGAAGAAGAATGACCACAAGATTTCAATGGAGAATAAGAAGATTGAGATGCAGAAATATCACTAGATGAAGAAGAAAATGTGATGATAAAAGCCGGTTTAACAATTTGAGAGAGTTCATTTTCCAGAGTAAAAAACTGCTCATCAGAGGGATTAGGTGAAGGCATATCGATAAAAGACGGCAAAGTAGACGAAGATTCTCCTACATCATAAACAGATTTCCCCACGACATCCCTTAAATGACCATCAACCCTAGTTTTTTGTAATTATATAAGGGTGAAAAAGATCGGGTATCGGGTGAAAGCTCCTAAAAAGGTATTTTACCCAAATTAGATGGATAGTCAGGAGAATCCAAAAATTGCCCAACATGAATATCAATAAGGCCATCTAAATCAACTTCTTCCACTTCGGTGTCAGTTGAGACTGAGTCAGGCCCGTAAATGTTATCGAAAAAATCATCAGCATCCATCATAACATTATCTCCTATGACAGAATTAGGAGACACAAACAAAGGAGAACTCATGGATGCATCATAAAAGTAAGTTAAATCAATTTGGTCATCAATTAGGACCTTAAACTCATCTTCCTAACTCTGAGATTCATCATCCAGATCTATAAAAGGTGATTTATCATAAACCCTTTCGAGCATTCGGTTTTTTAATATAACACAATTTACTTCGACATGTCACAGGATTTTAAATAGTTGATTCCGGGTTCGAGCCCACCTTTGCTCTGACAGAGTTTGATAACTATCGTTCTATGTTTAGTTCTACTTTGACAAAAATAGGATCACCTGATTCTGTAATGGCATTTGGTGGGGTGGTAGTGGTGGTGGGGGGGTGGGGGTAGATTTCAGAAAATCTACCAAGATTCTTATAGATCATGGCTATGATGCATTCATGGTAATGGATATTTTGAATATTGAGCAGCTGGACCCAAACTGAGATAAACTTAAGAGCATCTCTTTCAATTAGACCATCCGAGAATATGGGGCACATTGGAAATGCATCACCATACACCTGCCATGGTCTATAAGCTAATATTGGAGCAACATGTTCTCTCTGTTGAAGTTCAACTAGTAACAAGTTTTCAAAAATGGTTGAAATTTTGAATTTAATTCTAGGTCCCCATCTATATTTTAAAACATATTTGATGTATTCTTTATCAAAAGTAATGGTTGAAAAAACTCTGCCAACATCTTCAATGATTAGGGGGGATAAAGGAGGTGTGGGTGAGTCTCTGGTCGATGCAGTCTTAAGATTGGATTAGTATTTAAGGGTTGTAAACTTGCCGGCAAAAGCAATGGTAAATTCATTAATATGAGAATTAGATACAAAGTGAAAATTACTAATTGTATTAGTACAGGCTCCAAAGAACAAAAAAAAAAACTCTTACAGAGAAGAGTGAAAGGGAAAGGATAGTAAGTTCTTTTGTAGAGAAAGTTTATAAAAAGAACTGGGGTAAAGACAGCAGGCTCAGGCTCAGGCATTAAATATAAATGAAAATAAAAGGATAGGAACCCTAAAAAAAGACACGTTATAGAGACAGACAAATGGTCTAAGTTTATAAGGTTAAAGCTTCATATTAACACATTCTATGGGTTGAACAGTATAGGGAATGTGTTAGGGAAGTACGGTCTTAGTTGTATAAGATAAAAGACAGCATTTAAAAATTAGATTTTCGAAAAATTACTGTTATAACTGAAGTACTTTGGTTATAGTTGAAAGTGAAACAGAATACTATGCTAAGTATCCCAAAGATAATTTTTCCAAGCAGAGAAAGCAAGACCAGTGTCAAAACCATCCAGGTAATAAAAAGAAAGCAAGGAGAATCAAAACGATGAGGATCCAAGTGATTCAATCTTAAGAAATGGATAAAGATACCATTGTCTATTTATCCGTAGAATAGAAATTTTGTAAAAGATTAAAATTGTTAAGAAATTTTTTAAGTTCAAATATCAAAAGAAAGAAAGTTTAAGAAAAAATTACCAATGTCCATTTAACTTAGAGTTCCTTCCAACTTAAATCCAATAAATTAAAAAGGAAACTTAATCAGTACTTATAAGGATGATTATATGGAAAGCGACCAATGTCATGATCCTAAAGATGTTTAAAAAGCACTAGAAACCCATCCATACAACAAGGTTGATCACCCAATAGTACTTAATATAAATTTGAGTTTTGGTTCAAGATAAAACCCTGCAACTTTTAGAAACAGAGTGAGGACCGATTTAAGTGAAATTGAAAAATGACTAGTTTCACAATTCTAAACCCTCTCCAACATTCTTTGGTTTTTGAATTCATTTTTTTTTAATTAAGTTTGGAATAAAATATTATTGTTTTGTAAAAATGACCGTTTGGAAACATAGTTCCCCGTATACCTTCCCTGAGCATCCAAAACGTCGGAAATTTATCGAAAAACATTAATGGTTGAAAATCAAATAAGAAGAAACTAATTAAAAAGATTGCAACTAATTAAATAATGAATTTGAGACGGCCGAGGATAGAAAATTTTCAATTAAAAGTTCTGTAACAAAGATAAACTTAAAGTTGACAAGTTTTTAAATCGCATTTAAAAGCATAAAAATGAAGGATAAACGAAAGGTCTAAAGAAACGATGAAACTAGACAGCCATATGAGGTTAGCTCAATCTTATAATTACTATAAATACAATTCAAAGGATATTCACCCTCAAGAAAGAAAACAAGACAGACAAAGCAGCTAAAAACATATTCTGAATCTAAAAGTAGGGAAACATGGTCATTAATCTAAAACATGTGATTATTTATGAGTGTCGCAATCATCATAAGCATCATTTATATACATATCAGAACTCCGAAATCGGAGAAGAATTTACTGAATAAAAGGTGGAAGCTCACTTGGCGGGAGAACATGGATTTATCATATTCATGGAGCGTCCTATCTGTAATGGTGGAGTCTAAACGAAAAGACAAAAAAAGTAGCTAGAGGATACTCATTCTATTTGTCCTACCTTTATCTATGAAGGATTATTCTATAGATTATTCTATTTTGTTTTGTTGTTTTTTTCTAAAAACTATTGTGTGTTTTGATTTAAAGTTTTGGTGGATATGATTATGGTTTTGATTTAAAGTTTTTAATGGATAAGATTATGGTTTTCTGGTTTATGGCTGATGAAAATTTCTTTTTTTTTTATTGTTTATAAGAGAAAAGATAGAAGATAAAATGGCTTGAAAACAGGCTTAAAAAAATATAAACATTTGAAAAAAGTTAAGAAAAAGACCAGGAGAAATTAAACCCAAAGATCCGATGAGAATTATTGTTTCCGTAGTCTCAGGCGTCTCTGAATTTGACCCGGAGGCTCATAGAGAAGTTTAGGCTTGTCATAAACTTAATCGACGCAGCGAAAAAGATTATTGAGGAATCACAAACAATGAGACGAAGATGTTTGTGACTACTTTTATCTTGCCTTTCGGAGATAGAAATCTCAAGCCAATTATTACAATTGTACTCGTATGATAGAAAGAGAAAGATCAGATCACACAACTACAAGAAAAGTAGTATCGGTCTGGCTTCACAATCCCGATGAAATCTTTAAGTCGTTAACCCGAATTTAGAGAGAAAACTCAAGGGTTAATGGAGATCGACTCTAGCTTAGAGAAAACTAGTATCACACAAGAAAAGTGTGTGGGGATTAGTCTTTCCAATGGCTAGAGTTCTCCTTATATAGTCTTTCAAATCAGGGTTTGCAATCAATGTTAGCTTGCTAACAAAGCATTCAATATCACCGTTAGATGAAAACCTGATTAGATAAAAGCTAATATCTCTCAACCGTTAGATCGAAAACTTAGCTTGTCATACACACATGTACTTGATGTTTTGGGTTTGTGTAACCGTACCCAAACATGTACAATGGTTGGTTCAATATTAGTCAACCAAATGTTTAGCCAAATGATAACTTCCATATCAACCATATTCTTCTTCATCATAACTAGTCCAAATAACTCAAATGAACTAGTTAGAGAGTTGTTCAATTGCTATGAGATCCCAAGTATTACAAGAGACACAATTGAATAAAAAACGATGTGATTCACTCGAATCGTTAATCATGAACTATAAAGCCACGGTTTGCAAAAGTATTCCTTAGTAATTTAGAATAAGTTCACGAACACCGTTTTCAGACATAACCTCTTGAGTTCGCGGACTCAAGCTAACCGGTTGAAGTTAATAAACTCCAGCAGAATTTCTCGGAATGAGAACTTCCGTCAGTTCGCAGACTGCACCTGAGCTTTAAATTCAGCAGATATTCTCGGTTTCGAGAACTTACGCCAATTCGTGGACTGGGTTTGCGGACTGAGTTGTTGCTCATGTTCCGGTTCCGCTTGATCAACAAAGTTCACAAACTTCGGTTCAAGTGTTGAGGACTTATACATATATGTGTTGCCACAACAATGTTTATATCCCCCAATGGTTATATAGTCTAAACTATCATTTCAATCATTGAAATATTCTCAGAGGGAGTTATATAGTTGTTATTCACAAACTATTTTTCGTCAGAGCGATTTCCAAAATGATTGAAACATAACATGACTTTCGTCACTAGGCAAGGATGAACTTGGATAAAGCGAAAGATTTACCAACACGCATTTCGAGAAATATATAAGCAAGATATACTCAACTCGAAATGTCACATGTGCATATTCTTAGTCTATATAGTAAAACAACTTTTGTCTCAAGATAGAAGATAGAGTAGATAGAATTTTGAGTGATAGATAAGTTCAAGTCTCCACATACCTTTTAGTCGATGAAGATCCACTGGTTCCTTGAGTAGTCATTCGTCTTGTATGATGATCGCCATGGAGTTCTTGAGCTCAACTACACTTTCTATCCTAGTCCGAGACCTTAGCTATAGTAAACTAGAAATCAAGACTTTATAGTTTTGATCACTAAGATTGACAAACATGCTTGAGATAGCAACGCATGCGAGTTTGACCGAGCAATGCTCTAACAATCTCCCCCTTTGTCTATTTTAGTGGCAAAACTATTAATACATATGGAATACAAAAAAATAAATATAAATAAACTTTGTAGCTCCTATTCCACAAGCCTAATCGTTAACAATACTTGAAATCTTCGTCACTTCCAAGTAGTCCAATGATCCCAAAGGTTGTTAGTTTAGTATCATCGTTGTTGAAAATCCATATCTATAACAATGAGAAAAGCATTGGTTCTCAATCATTGTTATACAGTGTCATAGTATTATTACACAACGTCAAAGTTCAATTGCATCACAAATTCAACAACAATACTATGGTTATACTTCACTCCCCCTTAGTCAATACTCCATCTCACATGGAAACCTCCCCCCCCCTTACATAATGATCCGAAAACCATATGTATTTGTAGTGTGAACTACAATTAATTCTCCCCCCTTTTGTCAATAAAATTGGCAAAGTTACAAGAACGGGATACTAATGAAATTTCCGTAAAAGACATTTCATGAACAAAGGTAAATGTTCTATCATCTTGTTTAGATGCAATCATAAAGCCGAGGCTAAATGCATTCATCAAGGAGTTTATAAAGATACAAGATAACCCCTAAAAATTCCACAGCCGCACTCCCCACAAAGATTTGGAAATTAAGCGCAAGTTCAAAAGAACTCTCCCCCATAAGATGTCATTCCCAAGGGAACAACAAGAGCGACCTTAATTTCAAGAGAAAAGAAGGATTTCTTTAGACTCAACAAATTACATACAAGTATGAATTTGGAATCTAACAACAAAATATTCAATCATATTAACCAAGGCGAACCAAAATTAATTTTACTAAATATGCTTAACACAAGTAAACTTATGGAGACTTAAATACATAATTAAACTAATCACAAAAGTAATCAATTTAATTGGCCACACTCAACATGAGAAAAATCTATGGAGTGCTAACTAAATAATCACACAAGATGATCGATTTAGTTCATTTTGGCTCAACATAAGAGATTATGGAACCCCGACTAAGATTATCATAGGAAATGACAACCTTAACCGTACATGTACTCAACATGAGAGAACTCATGAAATACAAACTAAATAACCACACAAGTTGATTAATTTAGTTATTAATGCTCAACATATAGCATCTCATGAAACAACCAACCATGCCAATAAGAAATCGACTTAGTTGTATCTTGCTCAACATAAGATACACAATGGAGCCTTCACGGTAATACATAATAATATGGAACAAATAAGCTCTATACCGTGGATTACAACAACAAGGATTTATTATATTTTTCCATCACAATGTGACATATAGACTTAATCCTAGAATCACAAAAGATTTTAACCTATCTTACATCAATAATTGACAATATAGGCTTCACTTTTGTGTTTTGCCAAAAGTCCATTCATTCCTTTATCAATATTTGCATACCAATATGTAAACGACTTTACTTTTGACAAAAATATGGGACAATCAAGTTCACGGACGTAAACACACATATCCCATCAAAATATTGCAATATAAAAAATCATAAAGATTAATACTGCAACCATCATCTTCCAAACAAGTTTAGAATTTAAACCAATAAGTCTAAAAACAAGTAGATGTAATCATTGGATATATCTATGTGTAATCAAAATCATGGATATTCCAAAACACTAGTTATTCTTCTAAATAGAACAGAAAACATAGAAGATTTACTAGACATTAAGACCTTTGAAGAATTCAATCGTCTTATCGAACATAATCTGTGTGCCCCAATTCTCGTGCTTTCCTCACCATATTCATAGCAGGGCATTCCTTGGTGAGGATGCACTTACAACATAACTAAGTTGTGTTAGGGTGAACAATGTCTTGCTCACCAAAAGTGACCTTTGGATTATCATGAAAGAGATCGCTTTTAGAATCTTTCACATCCAGTTCCATTTTTCCAAAAAACTTGTTAAGTTCCAACATCATGGATACTGCCTTCTCCATAGTCATGGAATTTTATGGAAGATCATTCCTTTTCACACTCAAAGCATCATTGCCTTTCTTTGGTATCCACTTCTGAGTGCGTTTAGGAACAGCCAGAACTTTCTTCCCATTACTCTCTTCTAGATTTCTCGAAAGAGAATTAGATTGACTATCCTTTTGCAAGTTAGTCTTTATCCAATTGGGAGCATCGGATCTTGTCTTCGTCTCTACGAAGTTATCCTTTTGATAACCATTATGATGTGAAAAGGCTTCGTATGACATTTATAGGCAAATCTAGGTTGATCACAGTACTGAATCATTTTCCTAAAGGTTGGACAGTTACAACCTGTAACATTAAGGGGATTAGTCTTAACATAAAATCTTGGTTTTAAAACTTCCTGTGATGCCCAAACAAGAACATCATGAAGTTTCTCATTCCTTATACGAAAACGACATCTCCTTTCCAGATGACCTTTATTTCCGCAATAGTGGCAAACATAAGGAATTTTCTTGCCTCGATTTGTATGTGTTGGCTTTGGAGGTTGATATACATTGCTCTTTTGAACTTTTACTGCCGGTGGAGGTATTTCACTTTTGCCATCAGTGGAAACCTTTTGTTGAGAAGAATCACTAGCCTTGAAATTTTTTACCTCTTTGCAAATACTTGGAGCATCTATTCCCTTATAGCCCAATCCTCGTGTATCACGATGATTTTTACTTGCTCCTAGCATAGTGGATAATTTGCTTGAACTAGTGTTGAACTTTTTCAAGTCATCTTCCAACATCTTGATTTTATCAAGAGCAGTAGCTAAATCAGCCTCAAGGCGTTTTTCTCGAGCGAGATAAGCGCTTTCTCTTTCACCAAAACTTGCTTGATGTTCTGCAAGTTTCTCTTCCAACAAGAAATATTTTTGATAAACATTATCACATTCAAGTGACTTTATACGCAGGTTTTCCTCAGAATCCTTGAGGATCGATTCATTAGAACGATTCGAAACATAAACACCTGTGTAACATCTTCTTAATTTCTTATTTTCTCGACAGAGAGGAGTCAGAAGAGGTGTGACATGAGAAGTTGTCATCTTCTTATTTTCCAATGAATTCAAAATCTTAACATACTATGAGACTTCCTCATCAACATGTCTATTAATATCTGAATCACCTTCATCAGAAAGTTCATCCAACTGTTCTTCTAGGCGTATTTCCTAGACTTCAACAGGTTCTACATTAAGAGAATGTTTATATACTGATCTAGATGTGACAGTTCTCTCAGGTGAATCCAAGCTTTGAAAATTATATGGTGATTTATGAACTGGTACATTATTAGAGGTAGACTCGTCCATAAAGTCAGATCGCTACAAACATAGACATGTAAGGTATTTAACGTGTTTTCCTGCTCTGATACCAATTGAAAAAGCGGGGGTCTAACAACACCACCCATTATTTCGATTAAAAATCTGTATGGACAACTCCGAGTTGTTTTCTAGAGAATCAACTAGACAATTAGACTCAATCAATATAAAATACTCAAGGAGTTATTATCTCAATCTCTCGATTTGATTTACTCAAGCAAATATGATTCGCGAGTCTAATCAAAGAGAGATAACTTGGATGGTACCAAAGACCAATATCCAAGTGTCAATCAATTTAAATCAACAACCAAAATGGTCGGATATTCTAATTGATTGAACAACGCACAACCTGTATTATTTCAATGATATAAAAATATAATGCGGAAAAGAAATAACACAGACACCAGAAATTTTGTTAACGAGGAAACTGAAAATGCAGAAAAACCCCGTGACCTAGTCCAGATTAAACATCCACTGTATTAAGCCGCTACAAACACTAGCCTAATACAAGCTAACTTCGGTATGTACTGTAGTTGAACCCCAACCAATCTCACATTGATCCAAGGTACAGTTATGCTCCTACGCCTCTGATCCCAGCAGGATACTGCGCACTTGATTCCCTTAGCTGATCTCACCCACAACCAAGATTTGCTACGACCCAAAGTCGAAGACTTTAGAAAACAAATCTGTCTCACACAGAAAAGTCTACACGTAATAGATAAATTCGTCTCCCACGAATAAACCTATGAGTTTTGTTTCGTCTTTTGATAAATCAAGGTGATCAGGAACCAATTGATAAAACCAAACTTATATTCCCGAAGAAAAGCTCAGTTTCATCAATCACCTCACAATAAACTTAACCGACGCAGCGAAGAAGATTATTGAGGAATCACAAACGATGAGACGAAGATGTTTGTGACTACTTTTATCTTGCCTATCGGAGATAGAAATCTCAAGCCAATTATTACAATTGTACTCGTACGATAGAAAGAGCAAGATCAGATCACACAACTACAAGAAAAGTAGTATCGGTCTGGCTTCACAATCCCAATAAAGTCTTTAAGTCGTTAACCCGAATTTAGAGAGAAAACTCAAGGGTTAATGGAGATCGACTATAGCTTAGAGAAAACTAGTATCACACAAGAAAAGTGTGTGGGGATTAGTTTTTCCAATGGCTAGAGTTCTCCTTATATAGTCTTTCAAATCAGGGTTTGCAATCAATGTTAGATTGCTAACAAAGCATTTAATATTCACCGTTAGATGAAAACCTGATTAGATAAAAGCTAATATCTTTCAACCGTTAGATCGAAAACTTAGCTTTCCATACACATATGTACTTGATGTTTTGGGTTTGTGTAACCGTACCCAAACGTGTACAATGGTTGGTTCAATATTAGTTAACCAAATGGTTAGCCAAATGATAACTTCCATATCAACCATATTCTTCTTCACCATAACTAGTCCAAATGACTCAAATGAACTAGTTAGAGAGTTGTTCAATTTCTATGAGATCCCAAGTATTACTAGAGACACAATTGAATCAAAAACGATGTGATTCACTCGAATCATTAATCATGAACTATAAAGCCACGATTTACAAAAGCATTCCTTAGTAATTTAGAATAATTTCACGAACACCGTTTTAAGACATAACCTATTGAGTTCGCGGACTCAAGCTAACCGGGAATGTGTACTTATGTACTCGGAATTTCACAATTAACAGGTACGCATACGGGTATGCATACTATAGTTCCGGTCATGGATCACATACATGCAATAACGCATACTATGTTCATAATACAATGATGGTTAAGTGTTTTAAACTTTATTTCAATCATTGAAACTTTCTTAAAGGATGAAAATAGTTGTTTCACGAACTATTAACATCAAAGCAATTTTCAAGTTATTGAAATAATCATAACGAAATATTCCAAGTCTACACCAAATGATTGTATCACACAGACCATGTAAGATGTTACTCGGAGATTTTTACATGTTCATATTTTGACTTTTGTCAAGAATATAAGATGAACTTGGTTGAAGCGAAAGCTTGCAAACACATATTTCGAGAAATATATAAGCGAGTTAAACTCAACTCGAAATCTTAAATGTGCCTAATCGAATACTATATAGTAATACGACTTTTGTCTCAATATAGAAGATAGAGTAAAAATAGACTTTCCAAGTGATAGATGAGTTTTAGTCTCCACATACCTTTTGTTGATGAAGTTCCATAAGCTCTCCTTAGTAGTTCTTCATCTTCAATTGATGAACACCGTGAAGTCTAATGCTCAACTACACAATCTATCCTAGTCCGAGACATTACTATAAGTAGACTAGAAATCAAGACTTATAGTTTTGATCACTAACATTGACAAACAAGCTTGAAATAGAAATGCTTGTGGGTTCGACTGAGCAGTGCTCTAACAATCTCCCCTCCTTGTCAATTTTCGTGACAAAGCTATCAATACATATGGATTACAATATAAATAAACTTTGTAGCTTCTCATCCAAATGCTTGATCTCCTTGGTTCTTCAACATTACTCGAAATCTTTGTTACTTCCAAGTACTTCAATGATTTTAATTGTGTTCAACTCAGCATCATAGTTGTTGAAGATCCGTAGCCGTGACAATGAGAAAATATTTGCTCTCAATCATTGTTATACAATGTCATAGTATTATTATACAGATCAAAGTCCAATTGTATCAGAACTTTGACAACAATACTATGGTGATATGTATCACCCCCGCTTAGTCAATACTTCATCTCACAATGAAAACCACTCCCCCTTACATAGTAATCCATAAACCATATGTATTTGTAGTGTGAACTACAGATTAATTCTCCCCCTTTTTGTCAATATAAATTGGCAAAGGTACGAAAACTAGTGGGATCCTCATGAAATTTTCATAGTGATACTTCATGACCAAAATAGAATAACATACCAACTTGTTTCGATGATTTCACATAGTCGAAACTTAGTGTATTCATCAAGGAATTTATAAAGATACAAGAAAAAACCTACAATATTCCACAACCACACTCCACACAATGATTTGGAAATTAAGCACAAGTTCAAATAAGAACTCTCCCCCATAAAATGTCATTCCCGAAAGAACAACAAGAGTGACCTTACTTTACAAGAAAAGAAGGATTTCTTTGGACATTAACAAATCACATGAAACATGAATTTGTATCCAAAAAAACTCAATTAAATTAACCATAAGAGAACCCATGATTAATTTAATTGGAAATGCTCACATAAGAGAACTTATGGAGCCGCACAGTACATATACAAAGATGTGGATCAGTGAAAGACCAATACTGCGGAATAATCAAAGATTCATTCTATTTTTCATCACTATTTTCACAATGACATATAATAGACTTAATCTTTGTAAACAAAAGTGTTAGAGCATAGCTCAGTTGAACCCACCAAGCGTTGGTATGTCAAGTTTGGTTGTCATATTTTAGTGAACCAAAACTCATTTAAGAGTCCCTTGATTTAAATGTACTAGAGTCAACTTCGTATAGGTTAGCTTGTGTAGTTGCAGGAAATCCCACAACATACCCCATATCATATTATGATAATAATTTCTAGATCTAAACATGTTAATCATCTAAATCTCAAATTTAAGTACTAGAAATATAAATAGACACAAGGATTTTTTACATGGTTCGATCAATGTGATCTACATCCATGGTTCTTCACTATGATTGTTGAAATTACATTTGGTTTACATTGAGAATCTCCATTAATGAGTATTTGGAGCTCTAGATTTAGTTTTAAGGGAAGAAGATGATAAAGAAAATAAATTTCTCTCTCTTACAAAAATGTATATCCCTTCCTTTTATCTTTCCTACCTTTCTATTTATATAGGTGTTTACATAGTGGATGACAACTCACATATAGTGGAGTACAACGAAGAATCTCGCAGGTTCTCTTACATTCTCGCAGACTCTTGCTACCTTCTTGCAGGCTAAGAAAATAAATGAATCTCGCACACTAACAAAATGTTGTTGCGAGATTCTGCTCCTATATTTTGCCTTTTTTTCTTGAATATTGCTTGAAGAGCGATCTTTAAGAAAAAATATGTTGTTGTAGTAGTTTTTGATCTTTGTTCATGAAGGAACGAGCGAAAGAATACTGGACTTGAAAAGTACGTACTTGCCTCTATTCTTTTGCGAAGTTCCGAAGCTTTGCGAAATAAATAAGAAGTATTAACCCTTGAAGTATAAGAAGTATGAAGTATCCTTGAATAAGTATAACAAATATGAAGTATGAAGTATCCTTTCTTGAATGAGAGTAATGAGTATTTCCTCTATTCCTGCGAAATTATTACTCCATTTTTGGTGAGGATTCTTGTTGTTCACTAATGAACATCCATTTTGTAAATGATTCTTGCTGAGAAGATAAAGAACATAAAATGTTTTCTTGGTAATCCATAGTTGCCTCTGTTCTTTATCTATGAGCGTAGAATCCTTGAGAAAATGTTGAATGAGCAAGTTGTTTCTTCATTCTTATCTTGTCTCTGCCTCATGATAGTATAATCTCTTCAAGGTGCTTATAATTTTGCAAATTAATCACATTCCGCGAAATAATCACATCTCCTGTGAAATTCTGAATGAGTCTGCGAAATTCTGAATAATCGCATCTCTTGCGAAATTCTGAATGAGTCTGTGAAATTCTGAATGAATCTGCGAAATTCTGCATAATTCTGCGATATTATTCTGTAAAGTTTTGTAAAATACTTGTACGAATATAATGTTTATGTAATGATTATTTTATGAAATGTGTTATGCGATGTTTATGTCATGAAATGCTTATGCAATGCTTTTATGATGCGAGTATGATGTTTGTATGATGAGAATGCTTATCTATTGCAACTTATAGCTAATGTTTGTGTTACTTATCTTATTTTGCCGCGCTAAAATTGATGTAGCTTTAAATTGCCTCCATTCTCCATTTCTCTAAATTTGTCTCTAGTATATGCATTCCTCTTTGTGTATTTATTTTTCTCGCAAGTTCATTTGCTTGTGCCTCATTTTTCTTGCTTTTATTCTTTGTCCATCTTTAGCTCATTGTATCTCATTGTTTTACTGTCTCCACTGTTTATTCCTGCACTATTAGTATCGCATAATATAATATAATCAAAATATCATAGATGCATTATTTTCACTATCTCAGTTTCATTTCTTTATAAATATTCGCAAGCTTGTTTGCTTACATATAATCATCTTCGAAAGTTTATTTGCGTACCCTCTTATGTGGTCTTATTTTGCCTTCCTAGTTAAAGGTCTTATTTCGCCACGTTTCTTTTTTCTTTGCGACAAAATCGCAGGACGTCTTTACACTTTCATGTATTGACCCATTGATCTTGTCTCATTTCTTCTAGTATTATTGCCTCTGAAGGATATTTTTCATGAAACAATATGACAGGCCTAAATATTATTGCGAACGTAAAGGCCCATGACATTGTCGTCTTGCGACGAAATCGCAGGACATCCGTACACTTGCATGCATAGACCCATTGATCTCGTCTTATCTTTTTTCTAGTATTTTTTCCTCTTCAGGACTGTTGCACAAATATGACAAGCCTAAATATTCTTGAGAACATAAAGCCTCATGACATTTGCGTCTTTTTTGACACTGTCAGCTCCCTAATGGAGGGTGCCGACCTTATCTCCCCCTGGTTGCCCCTTCAAGGAGACGTACTTCTTCCATACAAGACTAGCTCCTCACATCCGGTCTTGACAACAACCAGTTGTTTTCACAGCCTATTATCCCTTTTGCCTATATGGCTTATGGTTACGAGACTGCATCCTAAGTAGGGTTTTCTTCGGGCCGAGTGCATCATTTGCCAAGACTTGTCAAGAGTAGTAAAGAGGCTCCAACGCCCCCCGCACTCTTGACTCAACCGTGTACCTCGGTGCCTTGATCGATTACTGCGCTCCTTATGAGAGATCTCATTACCCTAGTCGCCCAACTTAAGTCATAAGCTCAAGCTGAGAATCCAAGGTGCCTCTCCTGGATGGGCTTTCATTGAACCCAAATATCCATGACTCAGGTTCCAGCAGTGGTATAACCTTATCCATGAGCCATGCAACAGATACCCCCTTCTATGACGCACTTTAGGTCTTACATTTGCCTCTTGCGAAATTTTATTCGCGAAGGGTGTACGTCATAAAGGTTCGTCCCATTCTAAATCTTAGATTTTTATGGATCTTAGATTATCTCTTGCGAAATTTTCACATTTATTTATTCTTTCATTCATTCTTTCATTCATTCTTTCATTTCTGTCATTTCTTTCATTCATTCTTTCATTCTCATAATATAATATCATATCATTTGGAGCAAAGTAAATATTCAAAAGAAATTCTAATACATTATAATTCTGAAATCTTTGTAGTTCGTTAAATCTTTGTAATTTTGCGATTGTATCGCTTTTTGGTAATCTTTGAAATCTTTCAAATATCTTTGAAATCTTTGAAATATTTGTAATCATGCGATTGCATAGTTTTTGTCAATCAAATCAAAAATCTTTTAGTTTCTCTAAGAGAAACATTCTAGAGAAATATATACATTGAATTTTCTCGGTTTTCTATAATTTTGAAATCTCAAAATCTTTGTAATTTTGAAGTCTTTGCAATCTTGAAATCTTAGTAATGGTACTATTGATTTATCTTCTCCCTAAACAAAGGCACTAAAGATTTCCAGGATGATATCAAATCATCAAGGAAATAAGGTTGAGTGAAAGCATGTTCCTGGATTTAAATTTTTTTGTCTCTTTAGTCTATCTCTAATTCCCAAATTTATTTCTGATTTAGGTTTGCTCAAAAGTGGGGAACTAAAGTTTTTAAGTCCACTCCTCCTTCTGGATGTGAGTGAGAGAATCAATTGTTTAGTTTTAAGGGAATGTAGATTTGTTATTTTTAGTCTATCAAATTTCTCCACTTTGCTTTTGATTTTTGGGATGGGAAAAAGAGAATATGTAATGCATTATTTCCCAATTAAAGCGTGTATTCATGGGATCGACCACAAACGTGGATTTATCAATCGTGAGGGCAAATCAAGATCTCTCTTTATGTTAACTAACTTAGTTAAACTTTGTTAATTTATAACACAGAACAAATAAACATAAAAAAATATCACCTAGCTATGATATATATAACTCGTGTCATAATCGTGCGACTTAGTAATAAGTTATTTTATTGTGTACTGATTTGGATTCGTACCGTCAGTTTGCAGTTATTATTTTAATTATCATGTATTTTTTCCGAGTTTATGTTATCATTAAGACGATCAACCACATTTTATATTCTTTATAAGGTTAACCAATTTGTGGCGAAACATTATTAAATATATATATATATTACTTTCACCAACACCCACCACATCCAAAATATCACTTGATACCACTTCTTTCCCCCACATCACCGTTGCTTCCACCCCCAACCACTGGACGTGCTTTTTAATTTTCAATCACAGGCGCCATGAGAAAAGTTTATATTGAACAAACTTAAGTCGTCAATTAATTTATTCCACTATTTTTTTATTCCATTGGTTTTCTTTTATGAAATTTTCTTTTATATTGTAATCAATTTTATTTAACACTAAAAGTCATGATTTATCTAATCAAGTATTATTTGGGTGATCCAACGGTATATGATGATATTGCCTTATAAGATCTGGTATCATCTACAAAATATTTGGTTTTTTTTACTTACCAATCGTGCGAAAAATAGCTAACTATATCTTTCACAATATAATGTTGTGCCTTTGTAAAGACACAAAAATATTATTGTTCGCTATTATTCACCAACACCCACCACCGTTAAAAACATTCATCGGCACTATTTCTTCCACCACCAGGGAAAGACCAACACCCACCATAATATTTTTGTGTCTTTAATATCTCTACCACCCACTACTTCATCCAATACCACCATTAATATTTATTAATATAATTTTTAATAAAAATATTATTTACTAATAAAAATATGTATTTATTAGATCAATTAAGGGGACATTTATGATGAAAAATTAATTAATAATTTATTATGAGAAACTAATGGGATACTAATTAATAAAACATTTATAATAGTTTGGTTGAGCAAACCATGCAAGACTGTGGATTTATCTTCTTCCTAGACAAATTTTGGCCACTACTCACATAGTCTTTAGTTCAGCGTAGATTTATCTAGCGCTTAACCCGTGCTGAAACGGCATGAGCATAATTTTTATCTGGATATTAAATTTAATATTTGTTAATTATCGGGTTTACTCTCCTTATCATTACAAAAATGAAGACAAAACCAATATATATTTTTACTCTTCAGTCCACAAATCTTTTATCATATACTCATATATGATTCCTTTCCAGTATGTTTGATATTTTGACATTCTACCAAATAATGTTTATTCTTTCCCTCTTTCACAACAAAACCAACGATATTTGATATGTTTTATAGTTTGCAAAGACAAAAACATATTATCGATCATTTGAAATTGTATTTCCCTTCTACATCTCCCTTGTTTTAGTGACCGCGCAAAACCAAAACATCGAACTACGTAGAATAAAAAAAATATTACATCACTCAAACTCCTTCTTCCTATAAATAATTGTGTCCCATAAGCTCAGAATCCTTGTTTATTTTGTCCCATTCTAAAATGGTCCAAAAAGATTAAAACTCTGAATGGACTCTACAATACATATTACATCGTATTTTCTTATATTTGAATAACACAAATAAATACTATTTCATTTATCTAAGCCATTATATCATAAAACGTTGAGACATTTCAGATGGAAACTCATTCGACTCAAAAAAGATCTATCTCCAATTTTTGAAAACTCTCAGGCAGTCTACGACATTGATTTTCTAAATGTGAGCCATTTCAGATGGCAACCCACCACCAAAACCACTAATTACCACTACCTTTTCCACCACCATCAATATCGTCATCGGCTCCATGCATCTCCAATCTCAAACACCACATGGGTCATCCCTAATTTCTATGTATGTGATTATTATTAAATTTATTATTTATTTAGAAAAATGTAATGGGTTGAAAAGAATTTTAAAATTTATTATGATTCTTTATTAAAAAAATTACTATTTATCTAATTAAAGTATATTTATTAAGATAATTATAAGACTATTTAATAAAAATATATTAGAAAAATGTATAATTAAGATAATTATAAGACATTTATGATAAGAGTTTAATAAAGTATTTATTATAAGAAATTAATGATTCAATAATGATGTGAGCAACCAGAGCCATGGATTTAGCTTTGCCAAGGATGAATCCTGGCCGCTCTTTATCTTTCCTAAGTTGTCCAAACTATGCTTTATAAGGGAGATGTGCGAAAAATTCGCAGGAGGTGGACCTGCGTCCTTCTTCATGCATTGAATCGCATGAACCATCTGTGCCAACCCTCCTCTGCGAAATATTTGTGCTAACTAATCATAAACTTTCTTCTGTGCGAAATAATCAAAAATCTTGCGAAAAAATAAGCATGTGTTGGGACTTGAACACGCGACCATGAACTCCTTAACTTCGCAAATGACCAATTGTGCCACCTCTTGTTTGCGAAATAATGAAAAAATATTGCGAAATTATACATTTTTCGCTCTCTGTAAAAAAAAAAAAAAACTATGCTCGCAGGCGAATTCGAACTTGCGACCTCAAACTCACATATTGTTCGCTGAACCAACTGTTCAAGAACCTCCCTGCGAAATTAACACATAAATTTTTTCCCTATTCTTTTATTCGCAACTGAAAATGGGAAGAAAATGAAAAATATGTATCTCTGCGAATTCGAACCCGTGACCTATTTGTTGTTCGCTCCGCCTTGAACCATCTGTGCGAATTTCTGTTTGTGATAGAAATTGCAGCGTCTGCCTCTTATCTTCTCTTCGTATTTCCTTAATTTCTTTCACATTTGCCTTCTTCTCCTGAACATGAAAATCTTCCACCGAAATTTTGGTTTTCTTCCTTAAATTCACCACAACAACTAATTTTTTTCTTTTACTCTTTTCATGTCTTTGAATTGTTTGATGATATTTACTCCCTGAAAGTGTAATTTCTTCCATGAAATTTCCATTTTTGAACCTAAACTTTGTAGATCTAGAAAAATGTGAACAGTAGCTAATCTTCATGGAAATTTCTTGAACCAACAAGTTACAGGAAGGATAAATCCTTTACTCCTCCCTGTTTCTAGCGCTAAAAATGTAGTTGCGGGAAATCCCACAACACACCCCATATCATATTATGATAACAATTTCTAGATCTAAACATGTTAATCATCTAAATCTCAAATTTAAGTACTAGAAATATAAATAGACACAAGGATTTTTTACATGGTTCGATCAATGTGATCTACATCCATGGTTCTTCACTATGATTGTTGAAATTATATTTGGTTTACATTGAGAATATCCATTAATGAGTATTTGGAGCTCTAGGTTTAGTTTTAGGGGAAGAAGATGATAAAGAAAATAAATCTCTCTCTCTTACAAAAATGTGTATCCCTTCCTTTTCTCTCTCATGCCTTTCTCTTTATATAGGTGTTTACATAGTGGATGATAGCTCACATATAGTGGAGTACATCTAAGAATCTCGCAGGCTCTTTTACATTTTCGCAGACTCTTGCTACCTTCTCGCAGGCTAAGAAAATAAATGAATCTCGCACACTAACAAAATTTTGTTGCGAGATTCTGCACCTACAACTTGAAAGTATTAGGGTAAGACATTACAAGTATTGCGAAGACTTGAAGAAGTGAATAAGTACAGAGCTACAACCACAACATCATCCTTCCACTTGAGTTTAGTGATATTTGACTTGAAATGTTTCATTCCCTAACATATCTTTCAAGTCGTGCATATTGAAAACATAAAACTGCGAAGCATGAACACTCTAGATAAACATAGTATTAAGGAATACAATATGAAGTTTCTTGCTTAACCATTAAACTTTGTATATGAGATATCGACATAATCGATTGAATGCTATTGTGATTATGTATGGGTTTGAGGTGAGGATTTTATCCTAGGAAACAATGTTTTTACCTTTTACATGTGTTTTAAGGAAGTAAGTTCATGATATGTGTTGTGAACCGGAAAGGAAATCGCCAGGCGTTATTGGGGATGTTCTTCATTGCAAATCTTATGAATGACCAATATGTATGATTAGTATAACTACTCATGACTTGTTTGTATTCTTGGTAAAACTATTCACATGAGGCCTGACTTATGTATTGGTATGACTTTTATTAGTGAAACCGATCTTAAGTAATCACCTGGGGTATGATCGGGTTTGTGAGTGTCTGACCAAATTTTGGGAAAGGGGAACCGATCCTAATAAGAGGTGCAGTACATCACAAAGTGGAACCGATCCTTGTATGAGGTACATCAAGGTTTATAGAAAAAAGGGGAACCGATCCCATGACCATGTACAACATATTTTTAGGAAAGGGGGAATCGATCATATGTACATGTGCAGTGCATACAAGTTAGATACCAAATATATGTGGGGAACCGATCCTAGTACCTAGTCAGTCGAAGTTTGGTAAGATAGTGTGACTATGCACAATACTCACATGGAGGTAGAACTGAAACTTGTTTTGGTAGAACCGTTACACCCATGGTTTGTGATTTAGTGTTACTTGATCAATCACAAAGTTCTTGAAAGTCAGATGACCCAATTCTAAACTTGTTTGGAAGTGTGGTAAATCGGTTTCAAGTGAGTAAGTATGAAAAGGGACTTGTAAGAGTAAGATATCGACACACTTTGAACACGCGCATTAATGTGTATTCTTTTACTGTTCAAAGATATTTCTTAACAGCTAAGAAGGAAGTAAATCCCAAGATCTAATTTAAATAAGTTAAAAATCTTTTAATTAAGGTTTTAAATTATATATGAAAAATAAGAATTAGTAATGTGCATTTGCTAGTTAAAGATTTTCCAAGGAGATTTCGATCATAAATTTGGACACTGCATTCACATGAATTATGAAAACCGAATTTGGGTTAATATGGAAAAATATCTTGAGAATATTTTCGGTTTTAGAAATTCCTTGGTGTCCAAACTTCCTTGTCTATAAACACTTTGAGTTTGCATTTCTAGCAAACTAATCCTTCGTGAAAATAAATTTCCTATATTGTACTGTTACTGGTGAAGCCTCCTATCGGAGAGGAGAGTAATCTAATTAGGTGAAATCTCTTACGGACGGCCGCTCAGTTTAAAGTCTTCGTTGGGATTGAGAAGCTCTAGTGCGTACCGTTGATAGGAAACTAGATATTGCGGTTTATATTTAGTTTTCGTATTGATTTGATTGACTAACGGTGGTTGAACTTTGATTGCACCTAGTTTTTTTATGCTTGAGAATCTTCTCTTCTGATATAAGATTCACTCAAACTAGTTTAAGTTTTCGACATGGATCTTTAGACTGTTGTTAGATCTACAGACGATCTTGTGATAATCCATTGTTAACAGACTCCGTTCTATGTGTGATTGATCACAAGAGATTCAAGTAGTTGTGTGCAGGTGTTTATTGAAGATCTAAGAAGATTTGAAGATAAAGAAAAGATCGAAGATTTCTGACTTGGTTTTATAATCTTTGGTTTGTACAATACTTGTTTTGGTATAAAATAGGATCCAATTAATAATCAGTTTATTCTTATGGTAGATTAGATTGATTAATTGAGAAGATCGGCATCAACACAATTATTTAGATTAAGAGTGTTGTTGGCTTGATCTTAACGATTACCTTTTGGTGATTGAACATAAGATATATCTTGGAACCTGGCAAAGGAGTATATGTTAAGATAAATAGAAGAGCCTTCGTGCAACTCATATTACTTGGTTGAAGAGAGTTGATACCAAACAGATTTGTTGTTCCTTTACAATTTGGAATATGAACCAACGGAATTGGTCCAAGTACATGACTTGTTTACAGGTTGGAGGCATGGGAATACAGACGAAAATAGGTGAACTATAGGTTAGTTGCTTCGTATCAACTATACGAAGTTGGTTTATTTTGTATAGCATCTTAATCCTGAGAGTATTCAATTCTGGACAAGGTCCCGGGGTTATTATGCATTTGCGGTTTCCTCGTTAACAAAATCTTGTTGTGTCATTTACTTTATATTTCCGTATTATAATTGTTTTGTTATAATTAAAGTAAATTGCACAAACGTTAATTCCTATTTACTTGATACGTGAATCCTATTTAGTTTGGTTAAGTACGAACCTTTATATCAAGTAAACATACTTCACTGTTGTATTGTCTCGATCTTGTATCCATAGACGATCACACGAAGTGTGAACCGATTAGTTTCATTATCTAGACTTAGTCCATAGACAATCACTTTCGGAGAAAGAACTTATAGAAAATAAAAGTTTTAGCTTGAGGTATATTTGGGTACCCTCGCCTTTTCAATTGGTATCAGAGTAGGAAAACACGAAAAGATCTAACAATCTGTGTTTGGTGAGATCCATCCTATTAGAAATGAATCCATGTCTGATTAAGTTATCGTTAAGCAAGAGTATGACTACTCAAAGGTTGAAGATGTTACTACTTCATCAACTCATGATCCAGGAGTTGCAAAAACATCTGTGTATTTCTATGATAAAAAAGAAGATGCTAATAAAGAGTTGGTAAAACTCCTAAAGCCTATAAAATCCCTGTCTTCTAAATTAGTGATTTTAAAGACAGAGTCAAATCTTCTTAAATAGGAGATCAGAAATAAAGACAGACAACTAGTTTGTCTGGCTGAAGAGAATATGAATCTCACTGTCAAATTAGAAGCTTTTGTTAATTCTCTTAATAAAGAGACATGTCCAATGACTCTGACGAATAATGCTATTGTTTTAGTCACATCTGAAACAGATCAAAATGATGGTGGTTTGTCAAACTGCATCAAGTCATAAGAGGATGAGAAACAAGCTTCTACATCTACTGATGACCAAATGAAATCATGTCCAAAGAAAACTTTGAATCGATTTCATGACAGTGATCTTAAGGAATACACTTTTTAGTCACTTGATAGGAAACTTATACTTCTTCATCATAATGTGGTCAAAATATTAAAGAAAGTTTCTTGTCTTAAAAAACTGAAATATAATTCCTCAGTAGAAAGATAGATTATTCCACAACCCTATAAGATCAACTCAAAATCAGAGGAAAGAGTTGACAATAGATTCTGGAAGAAGATTCCTCCTCATCCATGTCGAAACAATTCTTGGTTTGATGAAGAACGATTCCATAAGGAAGGGAAAGAGAGAATCTCTGCTAAAAGGAACAATAAGGAATTTTCAATAATTGTTTCAGATAATCACACTGATGTGAACCATAAGGAAGTCCTTAGAATGAGAAAATCTTTTGAAAATATCATTGAAAGAATTAAGAGAGATCTATCAATCTCTGAGAATTCTCACATCGGTATAATTTCTCCACATGATCATATCTCTAGCGGTTGAAAAGATCATCATCATGGGAGAAAATACATTGGGAAGAAATTCCCTAAAAGAAATATGAACTATGGTTCTGATATTCAATTTACGCTTGAAAATCTTATTCCGATGCAACTTAGTTGTATCAAAATTGTGCATTCTCATCCTTATCTGTGCTCGTGTTTATGGATGGGAATGGCACAATAAATCTGGAGCACATGTGTTTCTGTAATTGATTATCAGAAAAGTTGTAAGTTTTTTGGATAGTTGTAGATCAAAAAAATTTGTTCATGTTTATCATGATTTTCTAGATAAGTTTTATTCGGAATTTTTGAATAAAACTAAGAAGTTCAGAAAATAGGAAACGAAATATATTCTTTAATATTTTCTGGTTCTTCTGATATCTTTCGGCCGAAAATTGTCCCCTTTTATAGGGAAACTATCTCTTCCAGTATATTGATACCCTGGTCAATCATCTTATATATAACCAAGCATGCCTCCAATAACTCGCAGTGTCTCAAAGACTAATAAAGAGGAGGCTCAAAGGGTTAAAATTTTTCAAGGAATCAATACTGAGAAGAAGAAAAGAAACAAATCAAAAATCATGTCTGATTATGATTCAGAGAGTTCGGTTGGATCACAAGATGAGTCATGTCTGTTGGCCTACAACAAACAAGATCCAACCAAAGTCAAGTGGATTCGTTCAAACAATATAAATCAATACATCCAAAGTTTTGAAAAACTGGAAACTGATCTAGTTATGACTGTCCGACATCAGGACTGGTTAAAAGAACGAATCGAAGGAACAAAAGAAGCTCTTGCCGAACTCAAGGTTCTTGTTGAAGAGCTAGAGAAACAGGAAGTGGTTGCATACAAGTCTCTTGAGACATGCTTTAACATTTTGAGCACTGATAAAACATCGGTGAACAACAAGAGCACCACTAGAGATTAAGTTATATGCTGTAATACTTAATCTAGGAAAATTGACATCAATTTTTAATTTCTTTCATTGATTGTATATGTCTATTTATGAATAAAATTATCTTATGTTGATGAATAAAATTATTTGATTTATAATTTTTCTGTGGTAGTTTTTGATTTACATAGCCGGTGCTTTAATGCTTTATTTATTTGCTATGTATGTTTATGGGATATTTGATTTCGGTTTTATTACCTTGATATTCGATCTCATAATATGTTTTGAACCCTTATGGTTTGGGTGACTTTTGATTTAGCAGGATTAAGTTCTAGCCCATGTTGGTAGGCTTTATCAAAGGATCTTGAGGGGTTCCTGTAGAAACAATATGTGAAAAAGTCACAATATGGTGAATCGGTTTTGGTTTAGCATAAAAGCATATGTTTTCGACGGTTTTCAACTTTTTCTTGCAATTGTTAAAACTGATTTTCAACCTTTCTCTGGTAAAGGTTGGTTATTGTTATTCTTTTGTTTTTGCATAAGGATGACAACATAATGGTATTTCGATATAAATTCTCCCTGGAAGAAGAAGATGCGATCATATTGGAGAAGTTGGATGCGAAATTGAGATAACAATCTTGTTAGTTAATTGTTTTCCTGTTTTAAGAAAAGCCTATTTTTTATTTGATATATATATTGCTTTTGCTTAACCGAAATTGTCGGTACAATTGATGTGTTATTCTATTATGTATGTGTGGATGTTTGTGTGATTCATTTGGCTCTGGTTAAGTAAAACTATTGTTATCTTGCTTTGTTGTGTGATATCAATCGTTTAGGATTACGAAAGTTTGGTGCAATTGCGGTTCTTTAATGTTTATGATATTTCAATTGTTTCCAGTTAAGTAAAACAATTGTTATTTTACTTTATTGTATGGTATCAATTGTTTAGGCTTACAAAATTTGGGTGCAATAGTGAAACTTTAATGATATATGTTGTTTCAATTGCTTCCGGTTGAGGTGAATAATTATGCAAGTTGATTTATTGGTTTGTATGAATTATTTATGGCTTAACGAATGAATATTTTGACGGGATGAGTTGTTTAGTCCAATTTGATTCCGGATAAGATAAACTAAGTTATTTATGATCTTAGTTAGACTTATCAAAGTGGAGGTTTCGGTTATTCAAGTCTATCTGAATGCCTAAACAAGGAAATGCTAGTTAACTAACCTAGTATTTGGCTTGTTTAAAATCTAAAGGTCTAAGTTATATGGATAATTAGAACCTGATGAGAAAAATGGAGTTTATCTTTGTTTTGGTCTTATCGAATGAAGCGGTTGTATTTATACAATCGGTTTAGCAAAGGAACTAAGTTGCTTAGTTGATTATTGGTTTGCTAAACTAGTTGGGAAAATTGCTTCGGGCAATTATTTCCATGATAACATATCAAAACATAATTACTTTGTAGTTTCGGTTTTGCTATAAAAAAATGGTATGTGGAAACCTCGTGATGGTAATTTTCCGAAATACATCAAGTCAGAAGAGGATGAGAAACAAGCTTATACATCAACTGATGATCAAATGAAATCTTGTCCAAAGGAAACTTTGAACCGATTTCATGAAGATGATCTTAAGGAATACACTTTTCAGTCACTTGACAGGAAACTTATACTTCTTCAACATGTTGTAGTCAAAATATTGAAGAAAGTTTCTTTTCTTAAAAAACTGAAAGATCATTCCTCAGTAGAAAGATAGATTGTGCCACAACCCTATAAGATCAACTCAAAATCAGATGAAAGAGTTAACAATATCTTTTGAAAGAAGATTCCTCCTCATCCATGTCGAAACAATTCTTGGTTTGATGAAGAACGATTCCATAAGGAAGGGAAAGAGAGAATCTCTGCTAAAAGGAACAATAAGGAATTTTCAATAATTGTTTCAGATAATCACACTGATGTGAACCATAAGGAAGTCCTTAGAATGAGAAAATCTTTTGAAAATATCATTGAAAGAATTAAGAGAGATCTATCAATCTCTGAGAATTCTCACATCGGTATAATTTCTCCACATGATCATATCTCTAGCGGTAGAAAAGATCATCATCATGGGAGAAAATACATTGGGAAGCAATTCCCTAAAAGAAATATGAACTATGGTTCTGATATTCAATTTACGCTTGAAAAAGCTTATTCCGATGCAACTTAGTTGTATCAAAATTGTGCATTCTCATCCTCATATGTGCTCGTGTTTATGGATGGGAATGGCACAATAAATCTGGAGCACATGTGTTTGTGTAATTGATTATCAGAAAAGTTGTAAGTTTTATGGATAGTTTTAGATCCAAAAAAATTGTTCATGTTTATCATGATTTTCTAGATAAGTTTTATTTGGAATTTTTGAATAAAACTAAGAAGTTCGGACAAAAGGAAACAAAATATATTCTTTAATATTTTTGGGTTCTTCTGATATCTTTCGGTCCGAAAGCTGTCCCCTTTTATAGGGAAACTATCTCTTCCAATATATTGATACCCTGATCAATCATCTTATATATAACCAAGCATGCCTCCAATAACTTGCAGTGTCTCAAAGACTAATAAAGAGGAGGCTCAGAGGATTAAAGATTGTCAAGGAATCAATATTGAGAAGAAGAAAAGAAACATATCAAAAATTATGTCTGATTATGATATGAAAGTTCGGTTGGATCACAAGATGAGTCATGTCTGTTGGCCTAGAACAAACAAGATCTAACCAAAGTCAAGTGGATTCGTTAAAACATTATAAATTAATGCATCTAAAGTTTTGAAAAACTGGAAACTGATCTAGTTATGAAAGTCCGACATCAAGACTGGTTAAAAAAAAGAAAAGAAGGGAAAAAAAAAAAGCTCTTGCCGAACTTAAGGTTCTTGTTGAAGAGCTAGAGAAATATGAAGTGGTTGCAGATAGGTCTCTTGAGACATGCTTTAACTGTTTGAATAGTGATGAAACATCGGTGAACAACAAGAGCACCACTAGAGATTAAGTTATATGCTGTAATACTTAATCTAGAAAAATATACATCAATTTTTGATTTCTTTCATTGATTATATATGTCTATTTATGAATAAAACTATCTTATGTCGATGAATAAAATTATTTGATTTATAATTTTTCTGTGATAGTTTTTGATTTACATAGCCAGTGCTTTAATGCTTTATTTATTTGCTATGTATGTTTATGGGATGTTTGATTTCGGTTTTATTACCTTGATATTCGATCTCATAATATGTTGTGAACCCTTATGGTTTGGGTGACTTTTTGATTTAGCAGGATTAAGTTTTAGCCCATGTTGGTAGGCTTTATCAAAGGATCATGAGGGGTTCCTATAGAACTAATATATGAAAAAGTCACAATATGTTGAATCGGTTTTGGTTTAGCATAAAAGCATATGTGTTTCGACGGTTTTCAACCTTTGCTTGCAATTGTTAAAACCGATTTTCAACCTTTCTATGGTAAGGATTGGTTGTTGTTATTCTTTTGTTTTTGCATAAGGATGACAACATAATGGTATTTCGATATCAATTCTCCCTGGAAGAAGAAGATGCGATCATACTGGAGAAGTTGGATGCGAAATTGAGGTAACAATATTGTTAGTTAATTGTTTTCCTATTTTAAGAAAAGCCTATTTTTTATTTGATGTTTGCTTAATAAAAATTGTCGGTACAATTGATGTGTTATTCCATTATGTATGTGTGGATGTTTATGTGATTCAATTGGCTCTGGTTAAGTAAAACTATTGTTATCTTGCTTTGTTGTGTGATATCAATTGTTTAGGCTTACGGAAGTTTGATGCAATTGCGGTGCTTTAATGTTTATGATATTTCAATTGCTTCATGTTAAGTAAAATAATTGTTATTTTTCTTTATTGTATGGTATCAATTGTTTAGGCTTACAAAATTTCGGTGCAATAGTGGAACTTTAATGATATATGTTGTTTCAATTGCTTCCGGTTGAGGTGAATAATTATGCAAGTTGATTTATTGGTTTGTATGAATTATTTATGGGTTAACGAATGAATATATTCACGGGATGAGTTGTTTAGTCCAATTTGATTCCGGGTAAGATAAACTAAGTTAATTATGATCTTAGTTAAACTTATCAAAGTGGAGGTTTCGGCTAATCAAGTCTAGCCGAATGCCTAAACAAGGAAATGCTAGTTAACTAACCTAGTATTTGGCTTGTTTGAAATCTAAAGGTCTAAGTTATATGGATAATTAGAACATGATGAGAAAAATGGAGTTTATCTTTGTTTTGGTCTTATCGAATGAAGCGGTTGTATTTATACAATCGGTTTAGCAAAGGAACTAAGTTACTTAGTTGATTTTTGGTTTTCTAAACTATTTGAGAAAATTGCTTCGGGCAATTTTTTCCATGACAACATATCAAAACATAATTACTTTGTAGTTTCAGTTTTGATATTGGTTATCAAAAATGGTATGTGGAACCCTTGTGCTTGACTCAACAGGTTGCAAGTCTATTTTAAGATTGTAAGATCCTTTATTTTTTCGTTTCTTTGTCATTTTTGTGACAAAAAGAGGGAGAAATATATATATGGAGTAAACAGGTGATGCTGGTATCAATTTTATGTTGATTGGTGTCACTAGGGAAGAGGACAATGGTGCTTGAAACGTTTATCCAACGAATGAGGAAAAGCATAGACTAAGGAGGAGTAACATATCATATGATTGGGATAACAAAGACGTGCGGATTAAAAATATACCTACCTCACCTTTAGGGGGAGTATTAGCTTTGTTAGTATAATGTCAACAACGACATTCTTAAGGGTTGAATGATTGCAGGTTATGTGTTGTTGAATTCAGGAATCAAGCGTATGTGTAATGAATTATTGTAATTTGTTTATCCATATGATTGTAAGAGTTTTGTCACTAAAATTGACAAAGGGGGAGATTGTTAGAACATAGCTCGGTTGAACCCACCAAGCATTGGTATGTCAAGTTTGGTTGTCATATTTTAGTGAACCAAAACTCATTTAAGAGTCGCTTAATTTAAATGTACTAGGGGCAATTTCGTATAGGTTAGCTTGAAAGTATTACGGTGAGACATTACAAGTATTGTGAAGACTTGCAGAAGTGAAGAAGTACGGAGCTACAACCACAACATCATCCTTCCACTTGAGGTTAGTGATATTTGACTTGAACTTTTTCATTCCCTAACGTATCTTTCAAGTCATGTGATAGACATATTTTTGTGTTTGAATTGTCCTCAGTGTCTCCATTGTTAGTGCTTGATTCTGTACTTATTATGATGTTTTTAAGTTTGTGTAGGTATTTTTGGAGAAATACACATGTGTGGAAAAAGTTGCTCAAAAAGTGCTATTTGGACCCCCGGAGAAAAGTACTAAAGGCACCCTCATGTTGGTTAAGGGGCACCTCATGTCACCCCAACTGTTAAAGGCGCCCGTGTTTTGGATCAGGGCACTTCATCCTCTACATTTTGAATTTCACTTTGGGCGGGAAACTCTTGCAGATGTTGGTGAAATTTTGGATCAGAGTTTGGACGTGATATTATCATATTCAATCATTAAATTTGGTTGGGCTGGTCCTGTTAGGACTAAACAGTGTCTAGACGTCTTCTTGGATCGAGTAAATTGGGCTAGATAATCATTTCTCGACGAAACAGAGATGGAGGATAAACTTGGATTTCCTGTATTGATCACGAAGAGATTTTGGTCGGATATTGATTGGTATTGGCTTATTATATAAAACAGGGATGGTAAAGTTTCTATTTTCGAAGAAAGAGGATATTTTCACGTGAAACAAGAAAACATGGAAGCACGTTTTCAAGGGAGGAAAACTAGGGATCTCCTTTGGTTTATTCGTCGAAGCTGCGTGTATAATCTTCCTGGAACGGGTTAGACTCAATATGTTACGAGAAATCAGCATGTTGGAGTATGTCAACACTGAAACAGCAGCGTGAAAGAGTTATAAACGGAAATAATCCCGAAGAAGAATAATGAATTAATGACGAGTTATCTTGGATATTTCCTGAAGGATGAGACTATATATAGGGTGTTGGGGGTCATAAAGAAGGGGTTATGGAGAGTTATGGGTAGAAAGTAGCGAGCACAGAAGGTTGTAGAGGGTTATGGTCGGAGTTTCTGCACTTTCAGGCGAAGAAGACGAAGAATAGATCACATTTTTAATAAGACCTGTTATCTTTTCATTGTAACAATATTTGTAACAGAATATTCTGTAACGCACTTTCACCGTTACAAATCTTTGCTCCATTATAATTCTTTAATAAAAACACCTTTTTGAGCAATGAATTATCTTTCTAAGTGTGCTTACATTATGAGAAGCTAAACGCCACCACTGAGACGATGGAGGAAGCCGAATTTCATACATGGGTAATTTTAATTAATTCTTTATATGACTTTTGCACTAATTAAAATAGAATTATGATTTGAATTAATTAGTTATCATTTTATTAGATGGGTCATGCTTTCTTAGATGTTTGGTGTCCCATGCTTACGATTTATAACTAATATTTTGAGAATCTACCTTGGAAAATATAAGAGTCCATGTTGTTTTATTTGTTGAGCGATAATTGTTAAAAGAATTAATATTTGAACCTTTTGTTATGAGTTTGGCGGAATCCTGAGTTCCAGCACCTCTCTTCATCCTGTGACAATATTTTGTATATATTTTTCTTTTATTTTAGTTTAGTTTATTAAATCCTAAAATCGATTTCAACAAGTCTGAGTGAACGAGATATGGCGAAACTACCATGTTTTTTTTTTCTAACACCTGAGCTCTATGCTTTTATGAATAGACTCTATAGATATTTCCATCTAATCAGATTGGTTCCTCAACTCCTACGACCATGATGTTCCCATCCACTTAGATTGGTGAGTGCCATCCTTAATAAGCATAACTTTCTAGATTCTTGAGTTTATTTATTAATAATGCAACTAAAAAGTTTCTCCAATACCCTCAAACTTAAATCTAACATTGTCCTCAATGTTCTAAAGATGAAAATAAAAGCATGAACAAGGAGAAACTGTTACCACTTGAAGAAAAGAGTAAAGAAAGATATTACCATGTTGCATGAGCATGGGTTACCTCCCAAGAAGTGCTAAGTTTAAAGTCTTCATCCAGACTTGGAAATAACTAGTCACCTCGCAGAATCATATAACAGTAACCGAAATAACTGTGGGTCATCTGGATCAAAAAATATTACCCAAAAGAAGAGAAAATTGCAACAAGCCATGAAGATACCGAACATATCCTTATTTAACTTTTTGTTTAAGACAATTATATCTAGTTGTGGCTCAGGTTCAGGCTCTATAAAAGGGTCTAAATAAAATGTTTTCATGGGCTGGACTTCCTCAAAAGAAGGATTCTTAAGATCAAGTTGTAGAGTCTGGAAATACTCAAGTAGCACATAATAATAACCTGAATAATTGGGGATCCCCTAAGTCAATCAGATTTGACTCACAAAGTTGACCACAGTAGTGGTCATTCTTAAGCAAATGTGTCGACCCTAATCTCCTAAAGTAATTAGGTTTAGTCTCAAAACTTAATAATTGACACATCTGAAACTTGTACGTTCCCACAATTGGAAGGAAGGTTTTTTGTGGGAAAACAAAGTCAAACGTGGTATCATAGTCTGGGTTAACCACATCAACCATAGGATGGGTTTATAACAACTGAAATTCTTTATGGACACAACTAGGTTCAAGAAAAAGTGTATGAAGATAATCTTTTAAAATGGTTGAGGCACATATGTCAAGTCCCAAGTTAGGGATCTTTCTAAGAGGTAAGGCACATGGAGAATGATAATCACCCCCAAACTTAGAGTTTTCAGTGTCTCTAGAAAGACTAGTCACAACTTCCCTAATTTCAAGGTCATCCGATTCCTGAAAATGGTCAATTGATTCTTCTAAGTCAGGTACATCCTCACTCATCTCTACGAGTTCATTTTATTTTTCCAAGTCTATTGTTTCTAAATCGCTAGACTCAAAATATAATCGTTCCTCTAAACCATCATTGACTTCGTAATCAAAAAGGAATACTACATCGTCTAAAACAGTGGTATCTCTAGTCAAATCCTCGTCCTTTTGAATAGGTGAATAATTATTAAAATTATTTGGATTTGAACTAGAAACATTATCATTTTTAAGCTCAATTGGAGTAACAAATTCCTGATTACTATGCCTACTAATTTCAAATTATTCATCAACACTATCCTCATCATAATCATCATTATAATAATATGAAAATGGTTGAACCTCATCTAAACAAGTAGTGTTACCAATTTTATCCTCGTCATCTTGATTGTGTAAATAACTATCCTCATTTACAAGGGTATTATTGGAAACACTATATTTAAGATTATTTTGAGCAAGTTTTTCGACAATCCTATTTGTAATCTTAGTAAATTGCTTAAGAGTCTCTTCTAGAGACATCTTTGTTGACTGCTCGTCTGGAAGAATATTACAGGTTTCTTTCACAAATAAGGTATAACTCTTGAGAGCCTCTTATAGAGAAATAGAGGGATTGTTTTGCTCATATGACTGGTGGGTGTGCGAAAAATAATTGGGCTCACCATGGTATGGACCATAACCTTTAAAAGTTTGATGTTCCCAACCACTATTCACACTATGGTCAAAGTAATGTCCATTTTGAAAATCAGTCGGATAATCATTGTATTGGCTGTTATAATACCAGTTTGAAATCCTAACTGCAAGGGAATTCTACACAAGCACAAACAAGGCTGACTCGACCAAAAAAAACCTACTGAATTCTAGCAAACAAAAAGCATGATGGCTCCACTTAGATTGTTTCTAGACCAGCTTCTAATCCTTCGAAAAGGAATTCGTTACAATTTAAGCAAACCCCTCTGGAATCAATCCGAGTCAAAGTAGGTTGAATCGAGGCGAGGGAATCTTAGTGTAGCTTTGATACCCAAGGCCTCACCGGCATTACAAGGCGGCACAATCACGCATTTAACTCATAGAAACCATCATGAACTTCGAAGTATGCTTAAAAGAGTAACCAATATTTTTTGAATGACTTTCCTATTAAGCTCGTTACCCTATCAGTCTCGTTCTAGTCAGTATTTTAAGCTTATGTTCTAGTTTGGTATCGTTTTCCTAAGGCGGGCAAGAAGAGAACGGTGATGAAATACGAACCCTCATCTTGTATGGCCAGTCCTTGCCCTTTACCAGGAAATTAAAGTAGCCGTATTCAATACCTCAACATATATGCATACAAGATCATCCAGTAAACATGATGACAGGGGATTCACGGGAGTTTAGAATTCTTACCCCCTGTTCCAGATGGGGGATGAACCGTTTAAGTAGACCCGGGCCACTGACTCCTATGTTAGTGTACGAACCCGAGGGGCCGAGACAGTATCGTAATTGTCGTCCTTCCCCGTGCAGTTTATATTCAAAATAACCCTTCCTTAGGGTTTTAAAAATAATGCCCAAAAGAATGTACCAAAAATAAAGTCCAAAAATTAAAATTAAAATTAAAAAAATAAAATAAAATCCTATTTATAGTCTCTAAATTTGTTTTTGATTTTGATTTCTTATTTTTAGTTTTAACAAATAAAAATCTTTTACATAGAAGGCAAGCGAGCAACAAGCTGCGCCGCAAGCCCTTTTTGGATAGAAAAACCAATCCTTTTAAAAACAAACTCCATCGACCGGGGAGTCATGAAATTACTGTGCATGACTTTCTAAAATCTCTTGAGAAGTCCAACCGCCTCTGGAGCCAAATAACCGAAAGTGTCAAAAGCAAAGGGGATAAAAGCATGTCCATTATCAATACATGCTTTCTCATGCTTTGCTATCTTACCTGAGGAAGCTCTCAGTGTTTCCTGGCCAACTGTAAAAGCACCATGCCCAATACCAACTAACGGAGAAACACCCGTGAGGTAAAAACATGCATGTTTACCATTAGCCCATCCAAAAATAAGAACATCAGCTGGCCTAAGTGTAGATCTCCCTTCAAGTGGATTCGTCAAGAAATTGACTTGCGCCTTTTTTTTTGTTGAAATACTAGCTCTCCACAATATGTCATATAACGTATCCCTCACATGATCATGTCTATATTTAAACCCAGGATCTACCTTGCAGTGGACTGCATGTTCCCCAAACGAGTCTAAACATCCAGTAATGCAAACATCACACTGTGTATCATAGGGGTACGGAGGAATCATTAATATGTATTTAAGGATGGACCGATACTCCACATGTGACATCTTATGCCCAAGGCCCTCAATCAGAATAGCAATAAGAAAATCCTGAGCATGCGCTGCTTGAAGGCAACCAAAGACCGCTTTCTGTCTATCCGAAAGCTCATAAACACTATCAATGTCCTTAACTACTTTACCAAAGAGAGCACTCGCCAGGTTTTTTTGTGTTTTGTGTTTTTTTTGGGGGGGGGGGGGGTGTCCTTACGGGTAAAGCAGCTAAAGTCATAGTCATAAAGAGTTACTTTTAGTGCCTGCAAAGCCTTATAGAAATTGTCATCCATGCCTTCAACCCCGCTGTCCCTTAAAATGTGATCTTGTAGGCCCCAGGATTGCACACGAGATGCTAGGAAAGCATATTGCGATGTCTCCTTAGCAGTGTATAACCCAAGGCATCCATATATAATAGGCAGGGTAGATAACCTCCATTGGAGCTCCCAAAAAAAAAGGACCCCCACTCACCACAATGCCCTCCACCACCTCTCTCAGGCCTCTATCAAAAATATCTACTGCAGCTGTAGTATATTCCGGGTAGAAAATTCGAAGTCCAAAGAGCATCTTGGAGATGCCCATATGAGCATGTAAAAGTAGCAATTCACACTGAGGATCACGAAGCCTGGATAGAACCTGCATTAAATCCACTGCTTTTTCTGCCCTACGGATAACAAGTTCTTGCACAAACCCAATGTCTCTAAATATAAAATAAAATAATTATTTACAAAATCTTCTTCTTCACTCCATTTGGATTCCTCTTTTCTTTCCTTTTCGGGCTTTGCCTTTCTTTTCAGCACTTTCTCTTTTTCTTTAGCTTAGCTCCGAATCTGAAAGCAAACAGAAAATACCAAAACGCGTAAAAGAGAACAAAAATAATAATAATAAAAATAAAACATAAAAACAAATCTATACACAAGTCCGCGTCGGTGACGCCAAAAATTGATAGTTATTTTCAATGATGTTGTAGTAAATAGGTTGTCGTTCACTCGGACTTGTTGAAATCGATTTTAGGATTTAATAAACTAAAAGAAAATAAAAGAAAAATATATACAAAATATTATCACAGGATGAAGAGAGGTGCTGGGACTCAGGATTCCGCCAAACTCATAACAAAAGGTTCAAATATTAATTCTTTTAACAATTATCGCTCAACAAATAAAACAACATGGACTCTTATTTTGGCAAGGTAGATTCTCAAAATATTAGTTATAAATCGTAAGCATGGGACAACAAACATCTAAGCAAGCATGACCCATTTAATAAAATGATAACTAATTAATTCAAATCATAATTCTATTTTAATTAGTGCAAAAGTCATATAAAGAATTAATTAAAATTACCCATGTATGAAATTCGGCTTCCTCCATCGTCCCAGTGGTGGGGTTTAGCTTCTCATAATGTAAACACACTTAGAAAGATAATTCATTGCTCAAAAAGGTGTTTCTATTGAAGAATTATAATGGAGCAAAGATTTGTAACGGTGAAAGTGCGTTACAGAATCTTCTGTTACAAATATTGTTACAATGAAAAGATAACAGGTCTTATTAAAAATTTGATCTATTCTTCGTCTTCGTCTTCTTCTTCTTCGCCTGAAAGTGCAGAAACTCCGACCACAGCCCTCTGCAACCTTCTGTGCTCGCTACTTACCCCCCCTAACTCTCCATAACCCCTTCCTTAGGACCCCCAACACCCTATATATAGTCTTATCCTTCAGGAAATCTCCAAGATAACTCGTCATAATTCATTATTCTTCTCCGGGATTATTTTCGTTTATAACTCTTTCACGCTGCTCTTTCAGTGTTGACATACTCCAACATGCTGATTTCTCGTAACATATTGAGTCTAACCCGTGCCAGGAAGATTATACACGTAGCTTCGACGAATAAACCAAAGGAGATCCCTAGTTTTCCTCCCTTGAAAACATGCTTCCCTGTTTTCTTGTTTTACGTGAAAATATCCTCTTTCTTCAAAAATAGAAACTTTACCATCCCTGTTTTATAGTAATAAGTCAATACCAATCAATATCCGACCAAATATCCGCCCACAATCTCTTCGTGATCAATACGGGAAATCCGAGTTTATCCTCCATCACTGTTTCGTCGAGAAACGATTATCTAGCCCAATTTACTCGATCCAAGAAGACATCTAGACCCTGTTTAGTCCTAACAGGACCAGCCCAACCAAATTTAATGATTGAATATGATAATATCACGTCTAAACTCCGATCCAAAATTTCACCAACATCTGCAAGAGTTTCCCACCAAAAGTGAAATTCAAAATGTAGAGGATGAAGTGCCCTAATCCAAAACACGGGCGCCTTTAACAGCTGGGGTGTCATGAGGTACCCCTTAACCAACATGAGGGTGCCTTTAGTACTTTTCTCCGGGGGTCCAAATAGCACTTTTTGAGCAACTTTTTCCACTCAAGTGTATTTCTCCAAAAATACCTACACAAACATAAAAACACCATAATAATACAGAATCAAACACTAACAATGGAGACACTGAGGACAATTCAGACACAAAAATATGTCTATCATCGTGCATATTGAAAACATAAAACTGTGAAGCATGAACACTCTAGATAGACATAGTATTAAGGAATACAATATGAAGTTTCTTGCTTAACCATTAAACTTTGTATATGAGACATCGACATAATCGTATGAATGTTATTGTGATTATGTATGGGTTTGAGGTGAGGATTTCATCATAGGAAACAATGTTTTTACATGTGTTTTATGGATGTAAGTTCATGATATGTGTTGTGAATCGAAACGGAAATCGCCAGGCGTTATTGGTGCTGTTCTTCACTGCAAATCTTATGAACGACCAATATGTATGATTAGTATAATCGCTCATGACTTGTTTGTGTTCTTGGTAAAACTATTCACATGAGGCCTGACTTATGTATTGGTATGACTTTTATTAGTGAAACCGATCTTAAGTAATCACTTGGGGCATGATCGGGTTTGTGAGTGTCTTACCAAATTTTGGGAAAGGGGAACCGATCCTAGTAAGAGGTGTAGTACATCACAAGGGGGAACCGATCCTTGTATGAGGTGCAACAAGGTTTATAGAAGAAAGGGGAATCAATCCTATGAACATGTGCAACATGTTTTTAGGAAAGGGGGAACCGATCCTATGGACATGTGCAATGCATACAAGTTAGATACCAAATATATGTGGGGAACCGATCCTAGTACCTAGCCAGCCGAAGTTTGGTAAGCTAGTGTGACTATGCATAGTACTCACATGGAGGTAGAACCGAAACTTGTTTTAGTAGAACCGTTACACCCATGGTTTGTGATTGAGTGTTACTTGATCAACCACATAGTTCTTGAAAAGTCAGATGAACCAATTCTAAACTTGTTTGGAAGTGTGGTAAATCTGTTCAAGTGAGTAAGTGTGAAAAAGGACTTGCAAGAGTGAGATGTCGACATACTTTGAACACGCGCATTAATGTGTATTCTTTTATTGTTCAAAGATATTCCTTAACAGCTAAGAAGGAAGTAAATCCCAAGATCGAATTTAAATAAGTTAAGAATCTTTTAATTAAGGTTTTAAATTATATATGAAAAATGAAAATTAGTAATGTGCATTTGCTAGTTAAAGATTTTCCAAGGAGATTTCGATCATAAATTTGGACAGTGCATTCATAGGAATTAAGAAAACCGAATTTGGGTTAATATGGAAAAATATCTTGAGAATATTTTCGGTTTTAGAAATTCCTTGGTGTCCAAACTTCCTTGTCTATAAATACTTTGAGTTTGCATTTCTAGCAAGCTAATCCTTCGTGATAGTAAACTTCATATGTTGTATTGTTACTGGTGAAGCCGCCTATCAGAGAGGAGAGTAATCTAATTAGGTGAAATCTCTTACGGCTGCTCAGTTTAAAGTCTTCTTTGGGATTGAGAAGCTCTAGTGCGTATCGTTGGTGGGAAACTAGATATTGCGGTTTATCTTTAGTATTCGTATTGATTTTATTGAATAACGGTGGTTGAACGTTGATTGCACCTAGTTTGTTTATGCTTGAGAATCTTCTTTTCTGATATAATATTCACTCAAACTAGTTCAAGGTTTCGACAGGGATCCTAAGACTGTTGTTATATATAAATACGATCTTGTGATAATCCATTGTTAACAAACTCCATTCCGTGTGTGGTTGATCACAAGAGATTCAAGTAGTTGTGTGCAGGTGTTTATTGAAGATCTAAGAAGATTTGAAGACAAAGAAGAGATAAAATATTTCTGACTTGGTTTTATAATCTTTGGTGTGCACAGTACTTGTTTCGGTAAAATAGGATCCAATTAATAATCGGTTTATCCTTATGGTAGATTGGATTGATTAATTGAGAAGATCGGCATCAACACAATTCTTTGGATTAAGAGTGTTGTTGGCTTAATCTTAGCGATTACCTTTTGGTGATTGAACATAAGATAGATCTTGGAACCTGGAAAAGGTTTTTATTTTAAGATAAACATAAGAGCCTTTGTGCAACTCATATCACTTGGTTGAAGAGAGTTGATACCAAACAAATTTATTGTTCCTTTACTGTTTGGAATACGAATTAAAGGAATTGGACCAAGTACGTGACTTGTTTACAGGTTGGAGGCATAGGAATACATACAGAACTAGGTGAACTATAGGTTTAGTTTCTTGGTATCAACTATACGAAGTTGGTTTATTTTTTATAACGGCTCAATCCTGAGAGTATTCAATTCTGGACAAGGTCCCGGGGTTTTTCTGCATTTGTAGTTTCCTCGTTAACAAAATCTTGCTATGTCATTTACTTTATATTTCCGCATTATGATTGTTCTATTATAATTAAAGTAAATTGCACATCGTTAATTCCTATTTACTTGATACGTGAATCCTATTGAGTTTGGTTAAGTCCGAACCTTTGTATCAAGTAAACATACTTCGTTGTTGTATTGTCTCGATCTTGTATCCATAGATAATCACACGAAGTGTGAACCGATTAGTTGCATTGTCTCGACTCAGTCCATAAACAATCACTTTCGGAGAAAGGACTTATATGAAGGAAAAGTTTTAGTTTGAGGTATATTTGGGTACCCTCGCCTTTTCAAAAAGTTCATCCTATCTTCCATCAATATTTTCATAGAGACATAATAGGTTTAACTTTTGTAGTCAAAAGTTTATTCTATTTTTTATTAATATTTTCATACCGACATACAATAGAGTTAACTTTTGAGCATATATAGACAGTCAAGGTTCACGGACGTAAACAACATATCCCATAACAATTTACAATATATAAAACCATAAAGATTAATACTGCAAAAAAAAAATCATCTTCCAAATAACTTAGAATTTAAATAAATAAATCTAAAAACATTGCAAGATGAAAACGTTGGCAATAGCTATGTGTACTCATAATAATGGATATTCCAAACCCTAGTTATCCTTCTTAAAAACATAAGAATAAATTCTCATAAGAAGTTTCATAGACATTATAGAGCTTTCTCAGGGCATCTACAGATAATTCCTTCTCATTATTGAAAAATCCATTGATAATGGGATCATTTAGTTCCTCCAAATCTTCAGAAATATCAGGTAACTCACTAAGTTCTCTTTTTAGTCCACGCAAAGTGTTCTTTGTAAGAGACAACATTTGTTCATAGTGAGTTATTTCTTTTAAAGATGAAACGATTAGAGATTTTAAATCATTTCTTTTTCTGATGAAATTTTTCACCATAACCCTGACAACAACCATACAATAGGCAGTTAGAAGAAGAACCTGAATCATTAATCGTGGCCTTCACCTTTTTCATCCTTGAGGACTGGATTCCTTCACATAGATACACATTGACAGCTTCTAATGCATCTCTTTTTGTGATACCTCTAGTTATAGATTCCATGAGACTTTATCTTTCAAACAGAAAAAGTTAGTATAAGGGCACCCTGGGTGTACTTAGTATTGTTAGCATGAATCCTACACATGTGCTATTCTATTACCCTAATATGTACTGGGACTATTTTCCTTCGGAGATAATCGAATAGAATTTGTGTGTTGTTCTTCCCTCATTTGAGGCTTTATCTCTAATCTTTGCAGTGTTTATCCTGCAGAATTAGGCCTGCTTATTCATTTATAGTGCAGATCACTACAAGTGGTATCAGAGGCAGTCTTTCCTTGGATTGATCATGGCTGATAGTAAGGCTTTAGTTGAGCAATTAGTTATTGTTCTTCGGGTTCAAGAAGTAACAGCAAGGGTATTAAAAAATAAACCCTCTCATGTGCTTCCATACAAATGCAAGAAAATTTTAGCAAGAGAAACGAAGAAATTGTTGTTACTGGAGCGTGAGATATATTTGAGTCCATCTGTTGATGAGAATTGGGAATCAAATTCGTGGGAGAGCTTCGAATTAATTGGATCTGTGTTGAAGGAAGTGACGCTCATGAAGAAACAAATCAGTCAAAAACTAGAAGAACGTCCTATTGATTCAATTTCAGTAAACGATTTAACTTCAACAACTTCAACTCCTCTAGAAACGTGTTAGGGTTCTATACTTTTAGTGAATGAAAACTTACGTGAGACAGAAATCAGAACTAGATAAACCCTTTGATTGGGGGTCAACCACCAGCTCTGATAGGGAAACCCTAGTTTTAATGAAACTTGTTTATATTGATTGATAATAAAATACTAAGTTGGCCAGGCTATATATAGACTGCTAACTAAACAAGGAAATAAACCAACTAAAAATAAGGAAACAGTTTTAATAACGTGGAGTTGGTGTCACAACATCCCACCCCCAGGAAAACAGACTTGTCCTCAAGTCTTATAGTCCAGAAAATGCGCAATGAAATCATCAGCGTCCTCCCATGTTGCATCATCATCCGGATGATTCTTCCATTGTACAAGCCATTGAGTACCATAATTATTCCCTTTCTTGTACATGCGTCATTCCAAAATTGCTGATGGTTCCCATTTGTCATAATCTATGATATCTGGTAAGGGAAGCAACAACTTTAACATTTGCTCCCAGGCGCTTTTTTAACAATGAAACATGGAAAACGGGATGAATACGACTGGTATTAGGAAGATCCAACTTATAAGCCACTGTCCCAATTTTTTCCAAAAATCGAAACAGCCCATAAAAATGAGGAGAAAGCTTCGAAAAATACTGAGTAGAAACTTTTGTTTGCCTATACGGCTGTAGACGTAAAAACACCCAATCATCCGGTGCAAAAGTTCTTTCAGTTCGATGGCTGTCATCATACTTCTTCATACGATCTTGAGCTTCATGCAAATGAGATTTCAACAGTTTAAGAGTATGGTCTCGAGCCCGAAGATTTATATCAACATCATTGACAGAAGTAGATCATGGTAAATAGGAGAAAATGGTCGGAGGAGGTCTACTATACAGAGCTTCATATGGAGTCATTTGGATGGCAGTATGAAAGCTTGTGTTATACCACCATTCAGCCCAGTGAAGCCATTTAAACCAATCCTTTGGCTTCATACCAGCAAAGCAGCGTAAATAACACTCTAGAGTACGATTAGTAACTTCAGTTTGACCATCGGATTGTGGATGATACGCCGAAGTGCGACATAGCTGTGTGCCTTGTAAAGAAAAATAGACAGTCCAAAAATTACTCATAAATACCGCATCTCGATCACTAACAATGCTTTTTGGCATCCCATGAAGACGAACTACTTCACGTACAAAGACCTGCGCAACTATGCTTGCAGAATACGGATGAGACAAAGCAATAAAATGGGCATACTTTGTAAGACGATCAACAACAACCAAAATTGAGCTCTTTCTGTCAGATACCGAAAACCCATCTATAAAATCCATTGAGATGTCAAGCCATACATCAGATGGAACTGGTAAGGGGTTCAAAAGGCCAGGAGGAGAAATTGATTCAGATTTATTGCGTTGGCAAATGTCACAACGATCAATAAACTCCTTAATTGAATGCTTCATCCCTTTCCAATAAAAACTTTGTTTCAATCTCTTGAAGGTCCTTAAGTAACCTGAGTGACACCCCAAAGGAGTTGTGTGAAATTCTTCAAGCAATTTGGAGCACCACAAAGAAGAGGAAACAACCACAATCCGGTTCTTATAACGTAGGATACCACCAACATAAGTATAATGGCGTTTGAAATCAGGATCTGAACGTAGACTAGCAATCAACGGCCCATATACATCATCCTGATGACATTCGTGAACAATATCATGCACACCAGAGAAAATTGGAATTGAAATGGAATTAAACTGAGGACCGGAAAGGCGAGATAAGGCATCAGCAGCTACATTCTCTTTGCCATGACGAAAAATAATCTCATAGTCATATCCCAAAAGTTTAGACAACCATTTTTGTTGCTCCATAGATGATAATTTTTGGTCCAGAAAATATTTCAAACTGCGATGGTCCGTATAGATTTTAAAATGCCTACCCAGTAAATAAGGCAGCCACTTATGAACCGCAGAGACAACTGCTAACATCTCTTTATCATAGACTGAAAGGTTCAGATTCTTACCAGATAATGGCTTGCTATAGTACGAAAGAGGTCTGCTAGATTGCATTAAGTCAGCTCCCAAACCACCACCTGAAGCATCACATTCAAGGTAGAATTCTTTGCTAAAATCGGGTAGCACCAATACAGGAGTGGTAGTAAGAGCATGCTGCAGCAACTTGAATGAAGAAGTAGCATCATTATCCCACAAAAAAGCATCCTTTTTTAAGAGCCGTGTCAAAGGCTTACTGATAATACCAAAATCCTTGACAAACTTGCGATAATAACCCGTTAAACCAAGAAAAGCACGAATTTCTTTAACTGTGCTAGGAATAGGCCAAGAGAGAATACTCTTTATTTTATCATCTTCAAACGAGACCCCATTAGATGAAATAATATAGCCGAGATAACCCACAGAAGGTTGAGCAAAAGTGCATTTAGACTCTTTCACGAACAATTTGTGCGAACGCAAAATATCAAATACGATGGAAAAATGCTGAAGATGCTCCGAAAAACTCTTACTATAAACCAATATGTCATTAAAAAAAAACTAGTACAAACCTGCGTAAATGAGGTCTGAAAATATCGTTCATTAAGCTTTGAAATGTAGCCGGAGCATTCGAGAGTCCAAAAGGCATTACCAAGAATTCATAATGGCCATCGTGCGTCCGAAAAGCCGTCTTAGGAATATCCGGGTCAAAGAGACGAATCTGATAGTAACCAGATCGTAAGTCTATCTTGGTAAAGAAGCACGCACCGTGTAACTCATCCAAGAGTTCATCCACCAAAGGAATATGAAACCGATCCTTAATAGTAAGTTTGTTCAGTGCCCTATAGTCCACACACATTCTCCATGTACCATCCTTTTTACGAACCATCAAAATTGGAGAAGAAAAGGGGCTGGAACTGTGACGGATTAATCCAGCGTCTTTTAACTCAGCTACTATTTTCTCAATCTCATTATTTTGAAAATGGGGGTACCTATATGGTCTAATATTAACCGGGGAAGCATCAGGCTGCAAAGGAATGTGATGATCATGTTGTCGTGAACGTGGTATAGAATCGGGAGCCTGAAATATGTCACCGTATGAGGAAAATAATTTCCGAATTTCGGATGGTAGTTCAGCACGCAAGTCACCTGTAGTGGCATTAACCTCTAAGAGTTGTAGCAAAATTCCAAAGTGTTCCTTGGCCAGTAAATGCTGCATGGGAGAACTATCTAACATCATAACAGTGGAGTTGTTGGTACCCACCAAAACAATGTCATCGCCTTGGTATTGGAACTTCATAGTTAAAGAAGTGAAATCCCACAAAATTTCTCCCAACGTACGTAACCATTGGACACCCAACACGGCATCACAACCACTGATAGGCAAAAGATGAAAATCAGAAAGAAAATTATAGCCTTGGAACTGAATTGGAACATGATAGCAAAATCCTTGAGTACTGAGCTGACCACCATCACCAACCGTGACACGTAAGTTAGCGTCTGTGGAGGAAACAAAATATCCACACTTTTTGGATACCTTGGGGTGTAGAAAATTGTGCGTGGAACCCGAGTCGACAAGAACTGTCAGAGCTTGCCCTTTCTTAAAACCAGAGAGACGCATTGTTTTAGGAAAAGGAGTACCCAAAAGAGAATGCATAGTAATCTTTGGTGCGGCATCAACTGGTTCATTAGGAGGAACAACATTGGTATTATTCACAGGTGATTCAGTAACAACCTCCACTTCTGCAACTTCCTCATCGATGTCAGCAACATCTAAAATAGTCAATCTGGGATTGACACAAACATGAGTCGGTGTATAGATTTAATCACAGTTAAAACAGAGACCTTGGGCACGTCTTTGCTTCTGTTCATCTACCGAAAGCCTTCTTGCTCCAGGAGGCAAGGGTTTTTTATACAGAGTAGGTTGCACAGTACTAGCAGGCCTGTTATGAGGAGGACGATAAGGTGGATTGGAGGCAGACCTAGTAGCCTCATATGCTTCTTCTTGGTGAATTTCCTTGGTAAAAGCCTCCGTCAAAGATTGAGGTGCAAGTAATTTAACCATACTTCCAATATGTGGTTTCAATGAACGAATAAAACAACTGACCAAATAATCCTCTGGAAAATCCACAAAATTTAATAATAGTTCAAAGTCAAGAATATGTTCACGTACCGAGCCTTGCTGATTTATTGTGCTTATAGCTAAGCGTGCATCCACAAATTTGGCAGGAGCAAACCGAGCACGAACATGCGAACAAAATTCTTCCCAAGTGACAATCGTGGCCTTAGTTTGTTTCCAACGATACCATACGTTGGCATCCCCTTTTAGATTGGCAGCATCAATAATTATCTTAAGAGCATCGTCCATTTGTATGGATGCGAAATATTGGTCGGCATTGAAAATCCAACTATCAGGATCCTCTCCATCAAAGTGAGGAAACTTTAGGTTAATAGCACTAGGTTTTGCAGGCGGTGGTGGAGGTGGAGGAGTTGGACCACGATTGTGACCATCACCAGGAATCCGATAATCATTAACAGCCATCTTTATGGAGTTGGTAAGCTCTGTGTTGAGACGGTCAGTTAAAGCTTCAGTGATACTTGTGGACAGAGTGGTAGACAAGGTGTTCAAAGCGGTGGTGATACTGGTTGTAATAGTTTCCGAAAGAGCTCGATGGTTCTCAGCCATTTCAGCTTGACGCGCAACACGTTCCTCTTCTCGGCGTTGTCGTTCTTTAACAGCCTTAGTCTTGCTCTTGTTTTCAGCCTCAAGGTGTTGTGCAGCGAGAGAAGAAACTAGGGTATCCACAGTTTTAGATAACGCAGCCACATTATCATTAACTTGTTTCAGATTATCTGTATAATCATGACCCATCATAGAAAAAAATTTGGTGGTAATGTTAAAGAGAAACTTGTGTTGTGAAAGAACGGAACTCAAACCCTAAAAAAAATATGGATGGCTTCATTGTTCACCGATGTTACTGTTCACAGAACCCTTTTTTTTCCCTGTTCTTCAGAGGAGAAAAACAAGAACCCTAAAAAAAAAATGGTGGATTTTTTTTTTTTTGAGATTGAACTAAACCTGCTCTGATCCAGGTGTTAGGGTTCTATACTTTTAGTGAATGAAAACTTACGTGAGACAGAAATCAGAACTAAATAAACCCTTTGATTGGGGGTCAGCCACCAGCTCTGATAGGGAAACCCTAGTTTTAATGAAACTTGTTTATATTGATTGATAATAAAATACTAAGTTGGCCCGGCTATATATAGACTGCTAACTAAACAAAGGAAATAAACCAACTAAAAATAAAGAAACAGTTTTAATAACGTGGAGTTGGTGTCACAACAAAACGGACGAAGGTAATTATCAATCTAGTTTCAATCCTCAATTTTCAATTATTGATAGAGCTAAAGATGGCAGTTTAAATCTCAACTGTGAGAATCAGTACCGCTTCATGAAAATGTTTCTTCTCATAAATCCGAGTTCATTTTTTCCTTCTGTGATGGGTGTAAAGTGAATCCACTGTTTCTGGATTACCAAGAGGGTAAGCTTTTTGATTCCAGAATCAATTCAGTTAATGATTTTGTTAAAAAGAATTTCATCAAATTGAGCCAGGATGGTTTCAAACATATACTATTAACCCTAACTCACAGACTATTAATTGCTAAATGTTCTTCCAGTGTTATGAATTCTCCTCGTAGCTTATTCGATCGTGGAAAATACAAGTGATACAAATGGAAGTTTGATTCAAAATTGAGGTTCCTGATTGCATGGGTTTTTAATTCTTGGATAAATTGTATAGGAAAATTGTTCAAAAGCTGGTTCATCACAGTGAATATCAATCAAATGGGTTTTTTACTACTGCTTGGTATATGTTTGATAAAATACTTCACTGCGAAGTTATGAGAAGGTTATTTGATCAAGGAAAGCAGTTTCAAGCTATTAACATGTTATATTTCGTCACACACCTAACTCAAATTACTTATATGCGTGATACATCATCCAGTTCTTTGTATACTCGGCTGATATTTGATCGAGGAAGAGATTTAGAGGGATTTATTTTAGTCGATCGATACAATGATGAATTTGTGTTGAATTCTGTTTATTGGTACTGGCTAGAATTTTTTCTGGTGAATTCAAATACATTTTTAATTTTTAAAGATTTTGACAATTATTATTGTAAGAAGTTGTGTAGTGGTAAATGTTTTCGCCGTGCCTTTAGATCTGTTCGGAGGTGTTTTTCTTATGATGGAAATATTTCCAAATTTTGCATTACTTCTTATTTTTTTTGCTTGTAATGGGTTGGATTTTATGGATTCTTATGATGGAAAATCTGCTTATGAATTGATTTCGGAACTGGGTTATCATTTGGAACTGTTATTTGGGATTTCAAATGTGTTGGAGTTTGTTCAAAGTGGAGACATGCGAGTTTCCAGCAAGCTGATTGAGGAAATATAACCGCAGGATAAGGCTCTCTTCATTATTGCGAGACTTCATGTGACAAAAGAATACGAGTTTCGCAATGCAGGTGAACTAATTCTTCAGATTCATCCTGACGGTAGCTGGAGTTCCAGGGATCATAATGGTTTTCTTAAGTTACAGTTGAGATATAGTTTACTCAAAATGCCTGATTGTTTAATGAGACTTATGAGCAGTGCAAAATGTTTTCATTATAGCCTTGATGTTGCTGGGAAGGTATATGATAAAGGAAGGTTTCGAGAATTGATTACGAGGTATTCTTATATTACATTAGAAATAGTTCCAAAATCATTTTTGGTGTACTTAATTTCGGCTTGATGTCTCTTAATGGATTTATTTCGATACATAAATTTAATACAATTATTGTTTATAAGCTGATTCTAGAACTTGGTTATGGTTTAGAATTGTTCTCAGTGGAGTCGAATATATTTTTGCTTGTTGAAAAGGGTGACAGTCAGGATGATTGCAAGTTGTTAGCTAGAAGGCATCAACAAGGTAAGGTTCTATGGAATTTTTTTCTACTTTATGACAAAAGAAGCTGCTTATGTCAAAGCCCGAGAACTATTTGATCAACTGCACCATACTGGAAGATGGAGTGGCAGTGGTGATATAGGTTCTGTAATTACAGATTTTTATCTTTCAGAAATCAGTTCCTTGCGGGGTTGGGTGTATGAAGCAACACAAAGTTATAGATGGAACAGATTTCTCGCAAGGTTAGTGGGAACCCTAGTGTTATTCATGGTGATTCAACTTCTAAATGTTCTAAAGTTGGTGGAATTCTTGAGGTGGAAATTCAAATTGCTTTCACCTAGTTTAAGAAGTATGAGAAATTGCAGTGGTTTAAATTGGTATTTCATTATAATATTTGGATCACTCAGCCTTATTGTTTGTGGCAGTATTTCTTGTAATTTCAGTAGATATGGAAATCACTTATTCTTACAACTTAAGAATGATGTCTATGTGAAGATGGAAGTGAGAGGAGGACATGTGTATTGTGAGGGTTTCAAGCAAAGGCTTAGTGGTATCCAAAATTATATATTCGTGATGCTTATGCTTGAGTATGAGAAGGAGATCACTCTCACAAATAACACTAGAAGACGCCGTGTGTAGTACAAAGAGGTGACCCTCTTGCAGAACTATCTAAGTTTCGTTTAAGTGACAATGACATCCATCTGGCTGGCAGCTAAAGATGGGTTATCTACACATTTTAGAAGTTTACTATTGAGTTTATTATATGAACAAAGGAGGAGTTCCAGCAAAGTGGAATCATCTGGATGGATAGGATCAACCTTCTTCACATTGGTTAATGCTTAACAATACTTCCCTTGTTACAGTAGATCATCGGGTTCATTTTTGTTCACTGAGGAACATTGTGCTGTAGTGGAACGTGACAAAGGGATAGTGGAAATTAAGGACCTGCTTGGTGGAATTAACACTCATTATGCTACGAATCTGATATATCACGAGTTCAAGCAACTTCTTACATGGCTAGTGAGTAGGGTACAAATTCAGAATGGTAATAATACCAGGTGCAAAGGTAGAGAATCTGGGGAAATGCAAGCAGCTTTATTTAAGGAGATGCACTTAAATGATAATGGTAGTGGAATTAGAGTGCATAGGTGGTGGAAAGGATTGCTTAGAGATATTGCTTATATTCTTGACTCGGATAGCAAAGGTACCTCTGAAATATTTATTGCTTATATTCTTAATTAAGCTAGAGATGAAACAAGAGCGAGCATCAGCCTTCTTATCTCCAATTAGTGTATACATTGTGGAGTTTGCAAGTGATTCTTGGGTCAGAGAAATTGGCAGATTCAAACTAGTTATACAGGACGCTACTGAACTAATTCTTATGCATCAAAAGAGTTGCGACCTGGTGATTGTTAGAATTACAGGTAACGGTCCAGTTGATAAAAGCATTAAAGGAGACTCATTTAGTTGGCTTTTCTCTGTGCACTACTAGGACAATAGTATACATACTTTACTCCAACTTCATAACATCATTCAGTTGGTTCAAGTTGTTTATACAACTTACCACACCCTTCGCAGTGCTATTTTTGAACATTATATGGGTCACATCTCATGCAATATTCTTGAACAAGCTGCAACAACCATGCATCTCTTCAGCCTCGCTCATTCCATTTTCATATCTACCATCCTTGATGACAAGGATGATTTGAGGGGGTGGGATTTGTCATGTCCCATGTCTTATAGGACACCAATGTATAAGGGCACCGTGGGTGTACTTAGTATTGTTAACATGCATCCGACACATGTGCCATTCTATTACCCTAATATGTACTGGGACTGTTTTCCTTCGACAATAATCGAATAGAATTTGTGTGTTGTTCTTCCCTTATTTCAGGCTTTATCTCCAATCTCTACAGTGTAGATCCTGCAGAATTTGGCCTGATTATTCATTTGTAGGTAGATCACTACATGATTGTCATGTGCCTTCTAGAAAGTGCATCTGCCACCTTGTTTTCTGAGCCTTTCTTGTATTTGATTTCATAGTCAAAACCAAGCAGCTTCATGAGCCACTTTTGCTATAAACAGTAGAAATCTTCTGCTCCAAGAAGTAATGCATACTCTGATGATCTGTTTTTATAATGAAGTGCTGACCTTGTAAGTATTTTTTTCCATCTAGTGGCATCTTGCACAATTGCCAAAAGTTCCTTCTCATAAGTGGATAAGGCAACAACTCTTTGGCCCAAAGGTTTTTTGTAGAAGGCAATTGGTTTGTTCTCTTGCATTAGCACAACTCCAATTCCCGAGTCACAAGCATCAGTTTATGAAGTAAACTGTTTACTAAAATTAGGCAAGGCTAACAAAGGAGTAGTTGTCATGGCTGTCTTGAGAGCATTGAAGGCACTAGTTGCAGTAGGAGACCAGTGGAAGGAATCTTTCTTCTAATATTCAGTTAATGTTCTATTGATAAGATCATAATCTTTCAGAAACTTCCTATAGTACCCTGTGAGGCCTAAAAAACCTCTCAGCCCTTTATTGTTTGTAGGAATAGGCTAGTCCACCATTGCTGATATTTTTGCAGGGTCTGCCATAACTCCATTTCCTATAATAATATGACCTAAGTACTCTATTTCAGGTTTCCCGAAGGAACATTTAGAGAAGTTAGAAAATAGTTTATTATTTCTGAGTATCTCCAAAGTGGTTTGTAAGTGAAGTAAGTGAGCTTCTAGGGTCGGGATATAGATCAAAATGTCATCAAACAATACAAGGATGAATTTCATGAGATGATCTTGAAAGATATTATTCATGGGAGCTTGAAATGTAGCAGGAGCATTGGTTAGGCCAAATGGCATAACCTGAAATTCAAAATGTCCATGATGGGTTCTGAAGGCTGTTTTATGGATGTCAGGAAGGTATACTCTAATCTTATGGTAACTTGATTTTAAATCTATCTTAGTAAAGAACTTGGAACCATGTAGTTCATCTAAGAGCTCATCAATGATAGGAATAAGAAATTTATCTTTGATGGTGAGGTTGTTTAATTTCCTATAGTCTACACAAAACCTCTAAGAGTTGTCCTTTTTCTTGACAAGAAAAATTAGAGAAGCAAAGGGACTGTGGCTTGGTTGGATGATAACATCTTGGAGCATTTCTTTAACCGGATTCTCAACAATTGTTTTATGTATGTAAGGGAAGTTGTAGGGTATAAGATTTACTGGTTTAGAGTTAGGTTTGAGTGGTATTTTGTGGTCCAAGTCTCTTTGAGGAGGTAGCTTTTGTGTCTCACAGGAAACATCAGGGTATTGGTTGAGTAAGGAACAAATTTGAGGTGGTGTTGTTGAGTGTGCAGGTGTAGCAGAAATGGAGAATAGTTAATCCACCAGTTCATGAGTGTGCTTTTGGAAAAATATCTTTACTGATGTCCCACTCATCATGCTAAGTGATGGTTTGTGTTGATCTCCAGTGAGAGTAATCTTCTTACCCTTGTATTTAAATGTGATGCATAACTTGGATAAGTTGAACATGACATCTCCAAAGTTTCTCAACCAGTCAACACCCAATACAATATCACATCCACATAATGGAAGTAGTCTCAAATCTCCACAAAACTTGTGCCCTTGCATTGACCAATTCAGTTGAGAACATATGCCTGAGCTGACAGTCTTGTCATCATTGGCCATAGTAACTAGTAAACTATCAGTATGTGCCATAGGGAAGTTTAGCTCTTTGGATATAGCACTATCAATGAAGCTGTTAGTGCTCCAAGTATCTATGAGAATGGAGATGGCCTTCTTGTTTATTGAGACTGGTATTCTAATAGTATCAACAGATATAGTACATGTTAAAGCATGAAAAGAAATCTCCATATCACTCTCTACAGCAGGTGCTTCCTCTGTATCCATTATCAATTCTTCCTCTGGCTCAGAAATGTCTGCAGCCTCTTTACCAATCAATACACAAAGATATTGCTTTTTGCAGATGTGACCCCTTCTGTAATAGTCATCACAACTAAAGCATAGTCCCTTAGCTTTTTTGTCCCGTACTTGCTCAGGTGTAAGCGTTTTTAGTGGTATGGGTGGATGTATTAGGTTTGGGAGCTGATTGGAGAGAAAGTGAGGTGGATGGAATAACGCTAGGCTTGGGAGTGAATGTAGTAGAATGAAATGGTTGGTGGTGGAAAAATTGGGAGTGATTTTTTTTTTTGTGGTGGTTTTGTTACCATCTATTATAGATTGAGAGTTTGTTCTTGCATTATAGCAAGGGAAAAGGCATGTGTTTGTGGGTGAAAACTATTCCTGCCGATTTTGGTAATTTGGGGTATGTGGATGAGAAATAAATCTAAACCTTAAACAATGCACTACGCGGTGAGTGCTTGTTGATTCGAGAGGTCAATCTGTGCAAGTCTGGCCTAAACCAAAAAGAATGGCCGTTCCAGACTTGTTTCGGTCACAAGATGAAGGAGATGGGGTTGATCTTAGAGAGGGAAGCGAAGAATGTGTTGAGATTGTGATGGTGTTGTCTATGTATGACTTTCAACAGAAAGATGAGCAGGCTCGTGATTAACGCAAGCAGGCTCTGGATGTTAACACTTGGTTTCTGTGTTATACTCTCTCTGTTCTGTCTTGTTTCTGTTGAAAAATGGGGCAGAGAACCTATTTATACAAGTCTTTTAGCCTAACCTTCGTATCTCGTGGGAAGTGGAGAAAGTGGAGTGATGGAGTAGTGGAGTAGCGTGTTGGTGTCACACGACCAAGATTGCCCACTTCTCCCATCATCACTAACCGTCCATGACTTCCTGACACGTTCTTGTGATGGCGCGTTGTGCGCCCGCACGTGTAAATGGACCAATACCCCAGTATGTATCCCCCAGTTTGTGACATGATTGATGTCTCGAGTGTGTGGATCGTGGGACCCACAGAAAGTAACATTTAATGCTACGTTATTTAGGAAATTGATACTTGTGAAGTATCGTGTGTATACTATGCAGGTACTGCATCGAGTATATTCAGCATGTATGAAGCATCGTTGTTTGAGAGTCTTAAAGAAACTTCATGTTCATCCTACTTCATGTGATGGTTTGGAAGTTGCGCATGCAAACCCTCCTTTGACCGATCACATGGTGTGGTAGAGTGACGGGTAGTGATCACCATGGCGCCACACTGACCAATTAACTCCTGACCAGGGCTGTATAGCCAAGCCAGTGAAGTTGGACGGACGAGATGATCTTTGAGATACGCATCTGCGACTGTTGATGAAATTAGGGTTTATGAAAAGGTGCGTAAGCATCACTTTTCAGCTTGGTCGAATCCAAGCTTGGGACGAAACTTTGGCTAGGTCGGTCGTGCATGTGTGTAGACAATATGACGGTGTAGGCGCCCATACCTCATTGTCTCACGAAAGTGTGATCTAGGCCACTCAATTTGTCCTGCGAAGTTGTGTGGTTGAGATCAATTTGCGACAGAAAATTGGTGCCGCAAAAGCCGCACGTCGTACCAACCTTGAACGGGCGTTCCAAGACGACCAGGCTTGGTAGGTCTTGGACGATTGCTCCAACGTGTAAGTGGTAGGCTGTTGTTCACGCCTATGCCTTACCATCCCATGAAAACACGATCTAAGCCACTCAATTCGTCCGGAGAAATCGAGCGGTTGAGATTAGTTTGCGGCTTGGGAGGTGCGACCACGCATGTTGGAGCGAACGATTTGGGATAACTAGGCATGGTATGCCTTGGACGATCAGGTGAGGGGATAGACGGGTCCACGGTGGTCATGTTGGTATGACCAGACCTGGTTTGATCTAATATCAGACCCTCCATTCGTGCCGGAGAAAATGGACGCTCGTGATTCAAAAACCTAATTTTGGGTTTCAAGGTCGTGCGTCATGCTCCATTCAGGCGCACGATTTGGAACGACCAACCACGGTTGGTCCTGACCGATTGGTCAGGTATGTAGGTGGGCCCACAGTGATTGTGTTGACATATTCCGTGCCCTTTGAATCTAAATCTGCACCCTCCATCTATACCTGCGAAGATGGATGGTTGAGACTGTTTTGCGTCCATACTGCTACGGTTTGGACGTTTTGGCAAGCTAGGCCAATCTTTTGGGGAGACCGACCATGCGGGCCCGCATTGGTTCGGCAGCGGATATTCCATACCTGCTTGGGGTTATGAAACTGATCCGGGCCATCCAATCATGCTGGTGGAGTTGGATGGTCGCGATCATATCCAGACTGATACGGTTAGTCTGGACGCTCAATCGGGCTAGTATAACACACCTAGATTTGCATCCTGTACGGGTATTTCGTACATGTTTCATTATAATGCTTGGAGATTCGTGTTTCTCTGCTGAGAACAACACTCAGTCGTCATGCCACACTGACAGTGAGTACAGGAAATACAAGGATGGTTGCACATTAATTAATAATGCTGGAAATTCGCAGGGTATATGGGATTGTTGCTACATGCTCCAACCTGGATGAATTTCATGTATTTTATTCACAGAATGGGATTGTTGCCACATGCTACATTCTAGGTGAACTAGTAAAGTGAAGGAGTATCCATCACTCATTAATGGCCTTATCTTTTACAAGATGTTGGCGCATAATTTTTAGGTTTTACAATTTTACCCTTAAATGAAAATCCACCATCAACAGCATGTAACAATGTTTTAGGATCAAACATAAGTACTGAGCTTATGAGTTCTTATTTTAATCCACCAATAAAACTAGCAATGAAGTATGTCTCAGGAAAATATGGACGAACACTCAACACCAAGGCTTTCAAATACTCAAATTCTTCAAAATAAGCATCAACAGTAGTCAGTTGAGCCAACTTATTGAATAAGCCAACAATGCTATCATGTGCAGGGTTCTCAAAGCGAGCATAAACATTATCACAAAAGCACTTCAAAAATATATGAGTTTGATTGAGGCAGAAGTTGTCATACCATTTAGATGCCTTTACATCAAGATGTATAGCTGTTATCTTGGTTTTGGTGTGGTCTGAAAGATTATTCATCTGAAAATAATACTCACATTTATGTAACCAGCTTTTTGGATTATCACCGTCAAAATGAGGAAAATCTAGTTTCAACATACGCGGTTGTGGCACCAAATCTATTCTACCTGAATTCATAGTAAACGGAGTTTCACCCATGTGATTAGCGCCAGAATTAGACCCATGAGTCTCATTAGCATCTCTAGTAGAAAAAAAATTCTCCAGTTGAGCTTGAAACCCTTTCTCTATTTCTCCCTTAAGCGAATGAAAATCTTCTTTTGTAGTCATCGATGTAATTTGTAAAGCGATATTGTTTACCTTTAAGTGCAAAGAATCGAGCTCCGATTGCAGTCTGTTGTTGGTATCGTGTAATTCTTTGCAAGTAGGAACCACCAAGATTGAAGAAGGGAATAACGACTCTTATGCAAATTGTACTGTGCTAGTACAAATCAAGATGGATTTAATCGGAATTTGGACGGAATTGCAAGTAACCTCTTCCATAGAAGCCACTAATACTTCATTAAAAACATCTTATCCCCAAAAAGGGATGTTCTTACAACTTAAATGCAACATAAGGAAAAAGAGAAACCCTAAACTAGTGATGAATAGGGTCATATAACTGTCCCACTCTCATTGGGGCCGACACTAGCCAATGATCAACTGAAAGAGATAGTTATTTAGGCAGACTAACAATTAAGGGAGGCACCCAGTAGACGGTCTAAGGCATCCCACACTGGGAAGCCACGTGACAATAGACTTATAGGATAACTAACCTTAAAGAAATTTTGAAAAAGTTTACACGGTTCATGATCCATTATCTATCTTAACAACAAAATATTCACTTGCTCAAAATAAATTTTAGTTATAAATAGACTAACGAGAAATAACAACCATATTTTATAGGACTTGAGCAACCTTGATGTGATCCTTATTCTCAAGTCAAAAATAAGGATACATTACACTACTATGACTAGATAGTAATTGAGTGAACAAGATGTTCACTTCTTGTGTCACAGGGTGACATATCAAGGTTTGTTAAAAAAATAGACTTACCTCGTCTGAATCTGATTCTTTTAGACATCTTCTTCTTATACTCAGGTATTTGATGTTTTTCCAGAGTCAGATTCATCACTTGCATGTCACTTTGAAGTTTGGAAATGCTTTTGTTATTCTTATTGAATTTCCAACACTTACTTTGAACATGACTCGCACTTCCAAAAAACGAGCACAACAGAGAAGAGTGTTTGCTTTGTAGGGATGATTATATGTTTATCACAACCTTCGGGACTAGATGTTCCAGAACCGGCTAGAACAAACGAGTTGATTGTGCTCACAGTATTATTTTTGAACCCTAAACCTTTTGTGTTCCCAAAATCCTTTTGACTAAATAACATTGTTGAAATCTTGTCGGAGCTTCCTGATAGCCTTTGCAGGTTACACTTGAGAAAATTAATCTCTTTTTCTTTCAGGGATATGGTTATGGTAAATTCATCATTAAGACAATCGATTTCAAGAGTTTTCACCTGAAGTGATGATTCAAGTATCTCTAATATAATCTTCAGTTGAAGATTTTATTTGTGAATTTCTTAACTTTTATCCAAGAATTTTAAAATCTCAGTGTCAGACTCGCATCCTGAATCATAATTTGGGTTAAAAGAAACTTCTGTCGAGAAGGATGAAAGTTCTGAACATGCTTCGGGAGTATGTATATCATTGACACCCTAAGATATTTCTTTTTGAACTGAATCATCAAAAGCATTAGAGAGAGAGGGCACTCTATTGGATCCCTTGATTTTCTTCACAATATTGATCTTTTGTGTAATCAGTGATCTGTTAGGATCAGATTGAATAGAACAACATTCATCAGCCCATGAAAAGTTAGAAGCTTCACTTGTAATGGTCACAAAATTGAACGCAGACGTTCTGACTATATTCTGATCATGATCAAGTAATTTTAACTTTCCAACAAGAGAATTTCTGGAAAGAGTATCAAGTTTATTTCCCTCAACGATGGCATGCTTCTTAGAATCGTATCTAGATGGCAGCGATCTGATAATTTTCATCATAATGTCCTTTTCAGGAATAGTCATACCCAATGCAAAAGATGCATTAACAATTTCAGACACTTTGTGATTAAACTCATCAAATGAATCTTCATCTGCCATACGAAGGTTTTCCCTATTTGAATTTAGGTATTGAATCCTAGCTTCCTTTTTATAGGTAATCCCTTCAAATACGGTTTCTAAGATATACCAAGCATCTTTAGACTTCGTGCAAGTAGTCACATGATGCTGGAGATCAGGGGTAATGGCATGGATGATAGCATTTAACCCATTAGAATTTTGCTTTGCAGCAAGAACTTCTAAAGGATCATACTCACCAATATCCTTTGGAGTAGTTACACCATTCACTGTAACTAAGGGAGGATCATACCCATTAACAACCCTAACCCATGATTGAAAATCACACGCTTGAAGAAAGGAACGCATAGTAATTTTCCACCATCGAAGACTGGTGGTACATTTATGGAGATAACACTTCTGTCCATATTCAGATCGCTACAAACACAGACTTATGAGGTCTTAAACGTGTTTGCCTGCTCTGATACCAATTGAAAAAGTGGGGGTCTAACAACCACACCCAATATTTAGTTCGGAAATCTGAATAGACAAACTCCAATATACTTTCAAGAGAATCAACTAGACAGTCAGACCCAATCTATAGAAAAGTATATCAAAGAGTTTATATCTCAATTCCTCAATTCAATCTGCAATCAACAAATAGGAATTTGCGAGCTTGATTGAATAAGAGAAATAATTTGGATGGTATCACAAACCAATATCCAAGTGTCAATCATTTCGATTAACAACCCAAAGGTCGGATTCAAGAACTGATTGAACTTAACACACAACCTCTGATATTTCTATTATATAACAAAATATAATGCGGAAAAGAAATAACACAAACACCAGAATTTTGTTAACGAGGAAAACCGCAAATGCAGAAAAACCCCGGGACCTAGTCTAGCTTTGAACACCACACTATATTAAGTCGCTATAGACACTAGCCTACTACCAATAAACTTCGGACTGTAATGTAGTTGAGCCCTACTCAATCTCAGACTGATCAAGGTACAGTTGCACTCCTTACATCTCTGAACCCCAGCAGGATTCTACGAACTTAATTCCATTAGCTAATCTCTCAACAAACATTTGCTATGACCCAAAGTCGAAGACTTGATAAAAAAATCTGTCTCACACAAAAAAGTCTATTGGAATAGATAAATCTGTCTCCCACAGAAAAACCTACGAGTTTGTTCCGTATTTTGATAAATCAAGGTGCACATGAACCAATTAATAAACTGGACTTATATTCCCGAAGAACAACCTAGTATTATCAATCACCTCATAATAATCTTAATCGTATGGAAGGGAAACAAGATATTGTAGAATCACAAACGATGAGACGAAGATGTTTGTGACTACTTTTTAATCTTACCTATCGGAGATAAATCTCAAGCAAATCTTAGCAGAGATAATACTCAATCACGATATTAGAAGTACGATCAGAACACGCAAATACAAAGAAAATAGTTGGGTCTGGCTTTACCATCCCAATGAAGTCTTTAAGTCGGTAACCTACATGGTTTCGTGAAAAACCTAAGGTTAAAGGAGAATCGACTCTAGTCGCAACTAGTATCACACATGAGGTATGGGGATTAGGTTTCCCAGTTGCTAGAGTTCTCCCTTATATAGTTTTAAAATCAGGGTTTGCAATCTAAGTTACCTTGGTAACAAAGCATTCAATATTCACGGTTAGATGAAAACCTGATTAGATTCAAGCTAATATATTTCAACCGTTAGATCGATCTTAGCTTGTTATACACAAATGAAATGTACATTCATTTAGGTTTGAGTAAACATACTTAAACGTGTATACTAGGTTGGCTAAACAGTAGTTAACCGAAGTTAGCTATATGAACACTCTCATATCAACCTTATTCTAATTAACCACAACTAGTTCAAATGACTAAAATAAAACTAGTTATAGAGTTGTTCAATTGATATATTCTCATAGAAGTATACAAGAACACAATTGAAGCAAAATCGGTTTGATTCTCTCGAATCAATTCATGAACATTATAGCCACGGTTTCAAAAGAATGCATTCCTTATTGTATAAATGTATTATTTTATGAACAAACCGATTTTAGAACTTTAACCACTCAAGTATGCAAACGGGTACACATACTTAAAGTAGCTGGTCAAAGTTTGGGTTCGCCAGTATGCAAATGGGTATGCATACTTCCAAATACAGCAGAAATATTTGGACCCAAACCCTTCGCCAGTACGCGTACGGGTATGTGTACTTAGGTACTCAGAATTTCATAACTAACAAGTACGCACACGGCTATGTATACTATAGTTCCGATCATGGATCACATGCATGCAAGAACGCATACTATGTTCATAATCCAATGATGGTTAAGTGTTCTAAACTCTATTTCAATCATTAAAACATTCTTAGAGGATGAAAATACCTGTTTTCACAAACTATTAGCATCAAAGCAATTTTCAAGTTATTGAAATAATCATAACGAAACATTCCAAGTCTACACCAAATGATTGTATCACACAAACCATGTAAGATGTTACTCGGCGATTTTCACATGATCATCTTTTGACTTTCGTCAAGAATATAAGATGAACTTGGTTGAAGCGAAAGATTACCAACACATATTTCAAGAAATATGTAAGCGAGTTAAACTCACCTCGAAATCTCAAATATGCATAATCGAATACTATATAGTAATATGATTTTTATCTCAATATAGGAGATAAAGTAGAAATACACTTTCCAAGTGATAGATGTCTTTTAGTCTCCACATACCTTTTCTTAATGAAGTTCCACACGATCTTCTTAGTAGTTCTTCATCTTTAATTGATGAACGCCATGAATTCTAATGATTAAATACACAATCTATCCTAGTATGAGACATCACTATAAGTAGACTAGAAATCAAGACTTATAGTTTTGCTCACTAACATTGATAAACAAGTGTAACATCGTTAAAAAAATTCTTCGGCTTTGAGCCGAGTCTAACACATTTGGCTAGAACTGTATGGTGAGCGCGTGCGATCCTAGTACTGGATGCTTATAGTAGTAGAGAGTTCCCTAAACCAAGTTTAGGTCTTCTTAAAAATATAGTTAACCCTTAGTAAAATTAATGTGCCTAATTAGTAGGTGCTTTGGAAATTGACGCATGAAAGCCACGTGATGGACATGAGCATCTAGAGGGGTAGTCTTTTATTTTTGTCACCAAGTCTAAATCTAAATAAAAAGAAAAACAACTTATTTTTCTAAGGTATTCCTCGTGTTAGAGCACTGCTCGGTACTCGCATGTGTTGCTATCTCAAGCATGTTTGTCAATGTTAGTGATCAAAACTATAAAGTCTTGATTTCTAGTCTACTATAGCTAAGGTCTCGGAATAAGATAGAAAGTGTAGTTGAGCTTAAGAACTCCATGGCGATCATCATACAAGACGAAGGACTACTCAAGAAATCAGTGGATCTTCATCGATTAAAAGGTATGTGGAGACTTGAACTTATCTATCACTCAAAAGTCTATCGACTCTATCTCCTATCTTGAGACAAAATTCGTATTAATATATAGACTAAGATTATACACATGTGATATTTCAAGCTGAGTATATCTCTCTTATCTATTTCTCAAAATATGTGTTGGTAAAGCTTTCGCTTTAGCCATGTTCATCTTTACCCAGTGACGAAAGTCAAGTTATGTTTCAATCATTTTGGAAATCACTCTGACGAAAAATAGTTTGTGAATAACAACTATATAACGTCCTCTGAGAATGTTTCAATGATTGAAATGAGAGTTTAGACAATATAACCATTGGAGGAGATAATCATTATTGTGGAAACACATATATGTATAAGTCCTTATTGCTTGAACCAACGTTTGCGAATTTTGTTGATCAAGTGAAACCGGAGTACTACGTGAACTTCAGTCCGCGAACTGGCGTAGTTCTTAAACCCGAGAATTTCTGTTGGAGTTTGTGAACTCCGTCCGGGAACTTAAGTCCGCGAGCCCAGTCCGTGAACTTGAGTAGGTTATGTCTAAAAATGATATTCGCGAAATTATCTTAATAAACTAAGAAATGATATTGCAAACCGTGGCTTTATAGTTCATGAATCGATTAGAGTGAATCACATCGTTTTTGCTTCAATTGTGTCTTGTGTAGTACATAAAGATCTAAGCAATTGAACAACTCTCTAACTAGTTCATTTGAGTCATTTGGACTAGTTATGGTGAAGAAGAATATGGTTGATATGAAAGTTATCATATGGCTAACCATTTGGTTAACTATTGTTGAACCAACTAATGTACAAGTTTGGGTATGGATTTCACAAGCCTACAAACATGCATTTCATGTGTGTGTAACAATCTACGTTTTCGATCTATTGATAAATATTAGCTTGAATCTAATAAGGTTTTCATCCATCAGTGAATATTGAATGCTTTGTGACTAAGCTAACATTGATTTCAAACCCTGATTTGAAAGACTATATAAGGGAGAACTCTAGCAACTGGGAAACCTAATCCCCACACATTCTGTGTGATACTAGTTTTCTAAGATAGAGTCGATTCTCCTTTAACCTTTGGTTTTCTTCTTCTAAAACCAGGTTAACGACTTAAAGACTTCATTGGTACTGTGAAGCCAGACCGATACTACTTTCTTGTAGTTGTGTGATCTGATCTTGATGTTTCTATCGTACGAGTACAATTTTAATAATTGGCTTGAGATTTCTATCTTCGATAGGCAAGATATAAAAGTAGTCACAAACACTTCGTCTTATCGTTTGTGATTCCATAATATCCTTTTTCACTGCGTTATTTAAGACTATTGTGAGGTGATTGATAAAGATGAGTTGTTCTTCGGGAATATAAGTCTGGTTTTATCAATTGGTTCATGTTCACCTTGATTTATCAAAAGACGGAACAAATACTTGTAGGTATATTCGTGGGAGACGGATTTATCTATTACTGTAGACTTTTCTGTATGATACAGATTTGTTTATTAAAGTTTTCGACTTTGGGTCGTAGTAACTCTTAGTTATGGGTGAGATCAGCTAAGGGAATCTAGTGCGCAGTATCTTGTTGGTATCAGAGGCGTAAGAGCATAACTGTACCTTGGATCATTGTGAGATTGATTGGGGTTCAACTACAGTCCAGACCGAAGTCAGCTTGGAGTAGGCTAGTGTCTGTAGCGGCTTAATTATCAAGCAGAATGAAATATGCGAAACTTTTGCAAGAGACGATCTAAGATCCATAAAAATCTAAGATCAAGAATGGGGCAAACCTTAATAGCGTACACCCTGGTTCAAGAATATAATTTCGCAAGAGGCAAATGTAAGACCTAAAGTACGCCATAGGAGGGGGTACCTCTTGCATGGCTCAGCGATAAGGTTACATCACTACTGGAACCTGAGTCATGGAGATTTGGGGTCAATAAATCCCATCCAGGAGAGGCACCTTGGATTCTCAACTTAAGCATATGACTTGAGTTGGGCGACTAAGGTAATAAGGACTCTCCTAAGGAGTGCAGAGCATGATCAAGGCGCCGAGGTACACGGTTGAGCCAAGAGTGCCTGGGGCGTATGAAACTACCCGGGTGTTGATAGTGGATTTTAGTTTAGGGCTAAAGTTGTAAAACCAAATTTTTGTACAGACGTCAGGCCATTTGATAAGTGATGAATACTTCTTCGCTTTATTAATTCACCAAGAATGGAGCATGTAGCAACAATCCCAAGTATTCTGTGAATTTTAGCATTACCAATTAATGCATGAATCACCTCGTATTTCCTGTGATGTTCTCAGCAAAACTCTCATGGTTGGTTCGGCATGATGACTGATTGTTACTCTCAGCAGAGTGACATGAATATCCAAGTATCAACAGTGAGGCATGCACGAAATACCCGTACAGGCTACACTATTCTCTAACAAAGAGGATCATCTCTCGGTGTGTTATACTAGCCCGATCGAGCATAATTGAATCTGGACTATCCATACCAGTCTCAGAATCAATCACGACCACGCAAGTTGGCCGCACGATTTAACCAGCCTAGACGAACCCTAGCAGGAGCAGGCAACCACTGCAATAACCACCAGCGGGCCCGGTTATGCCCTGGTTGGTCGAACGCATGCCTTACCCCAAATAGCCGCCAATCACTAGTCCTGAAAAGAGATGGTCGAGCAGGCATAGAGTGGCTTGAATGCATAAGACTGTCAGAAAACAGTCTCAAAGAGGTCACAGCCGTCTAACTTCGTAGGCATGGTTGGACGATTTAGATTGCGCCTCGATCAAGTGGTGAAGTGTTGGTACACCCATTGGCGGGCTCACTTTCCACCTGCTTGATCGGTTCTCCGAAAACCAGGTCGTGTAGCAATAAATGGTTGCCCAAACACGGTTGGTGTGATGCCTTGAGAAATCGTGAAAGTCACAAACAGATCACGACCATCCAAATTCGCAGGCATGGTTGGATGGATTAGATCGCGCCCAGAACCGTGATGCAAGCATGCATGTATTCACCGCCAGCCCAAGGTGGGACCCGCGAAATCGGCCTCCCCAAAGGAGGCGCGCAACCACCAAAACCGATCGGTTGAAGTTGGACGGTCTGAAACCCTAAATTAGGGTTTGTGGCATCATCCATATGTCACAAAACGATCACGAGCGTCCATCTTTGCAGGCTTAGACGGAGGGTGTAGATGTCGATTTAAAGGGTCTCGAGCATGTCGACGCGATCACCGTGGGCCCGGATTCATACTTGACTGATCGGCCAAGGCCGGCCTTGGCCAGACATCTCGGTTTGCGTGCCCAAAGGTGGCATACCACGCCTCCTTAAGGAATCCTTTACGACACGGGATTCCTATTGAAAACTGATCTCAACCGTTCCTCTTAGCCGGCCAAATTGAATGATTTAGATCGGACCTTTGCGAGTCAAGCTGGCATAGGCGTGAGCATCAGCGTGCCACCTCCTTGCAGGACCAATCGGTCCCTTCGGAAACGCTCCCTAAGCTCGAATTCGTTCGAGCTAAAAGTGGCAGCTTGCATACCTCCCAAACCCCAATCCAACGGTCGCAGATTAGTGTCGCAAGCCATCTCATCCGTCCAACTTCGCTAGTTTGGACGGATAGCCTAGAATGGGAATTAGGCGACAAGTGAGATATCACCGTGATCAACGTCCGCCACTCTTCCACATAAAGTGGTCGGCCAATGTATGGATTGCTCATGCAACCTCTAAACGGTCACTTGAAAATGGCAGGACGAGATGCTATTTTAAGATGCTTAATTCGTGACTTACTCCGTTAAGATTTAAAAAAGCGATGCTTCATGCATATTGAATATATTCGATGCATCACATGCGTAGAATATACACTTTCCAAATAACTTAGTTATTTAATCTAGCATTACATGCTACCTTCTGTGGGTCCCATGATCCACACACTCGAGACATCAATCATGTCACAAACTGGGGGATACATACTGGGGTATTGGTTTGGCGGTTTATAGCATGCAACGCACAACGCGCCATCACAAGAACGTGTTAGGAATTCATGGACGGTTAGTGATGATGGGAGAAGTGGGCAAGACTGATCGTGTAACACTAACACACACAACTCCACTACTTCATCACTCCACTTTCTCCACTTCCCACGAGAGATGTAGGTTAGGATCAAAGACTTGTATAAATAGGTTCTCCTCCCTATTTTCCAAACAAGAACAACAGACAGAAACCAAGTGTTAATACAATTGTATTCAAAACACCCAGAGCCTGCTTGCATTATTCGTAAGCCTGCTCACCTTTCTGTTACAAGTCATAAAACAGCCTACACCTTCACAATCTCAACACCTTATTCGCTTCCCTCCCTAAGATCAACCCCATCTCCTTCACTTTGAGACCGAAACAGGTCTGGAACGACCATTTCTTGGTTTAGGCCAGAATTGTATAGATTGATCTCTCGAATCAAAATCACTCTCATGCAATGCATTTGTTTAGGGTTTAGATTCATTTCTCATCCACACACCCCAAATTACCAAAACCAGAAGAAATAGTTTTTACCCATAAAACCTGGCCATTCTTGGCAAGTCTTGACTACGATGCACTAGGCCCGAAGAAAACCCCACTTAGGGTGCAGTCTCGTAACCATAATCCATATAGGCAAAAGGGATAAGAGGCTGTGAAAACAACTGGTTGTTGTAAATATCGTATGGGAGGAACTAGTCTTGTATGGCAGAAGTACGTCTCCTTGAAGGGGAAACCAGGGGGAAGATAAGGGCGGCACCCTCCATTAGGGAGCTGATAAGTGTCTTAAGATGCAAATGTCATGAGGCTTTTTACTCACGGGAGTATCAAGGCTTGTCATATTTGTGCGACAATCCTGAAGAGGAAGTAATACAAGAGAAAAAGATAAGACGAGATCAATGGGTTTTTACATGAAAGTGTAAAGACGTCCTGCGATTTCGTCGCACGACGGCAATGTCATGGGACTTTATTTTCGAAAGAATATTTAGACCTGTCATATTGCCGCAACAAAATTGACAAAAGAAAAAGTTAAGGCAAGATCAATGGGTCTGCATGAAAGTGCAGAAACGTCCTGCGATTTTATCGCAATGACAAGAGGTGGCATAATAAGACCTTTACTTAGGAAGGCAAAATAAGACCACATCAGAAAATAAAACATAAGGCAATATTAAAATATGTGATTGTGAAATTATGCCGAAATAACTGCAAAATTATGGTAAAACCATACCGAAATATTTCATGCTAACCTTATCATTAGAAGGTAATTTATTTAATCTCTCATTTGAATACAAAAAACAGAGGCAAGTATGGGAATGCATGAAATGAGAAAATGTTTTTTTGTCTCCATATGATAGATTTACACATAAAATTAAAAAAATTTAATTATATATTGATTAATCATATTGCAAAAAAGGGTTGTTTTTTCTAACATGTGCAGGAAGAAACAAAAGAAAGAGAGCTTGTATTGAAAATTGAAGAAATTCAAAGTAATAGATTACAAGAAAAGAAGATTAAAGAACAAATATACAAGTTTTACAAAAAGGTAAGGAAGGGTGAACATTTTACTTCTTGCTTGATTCTTCATTATCTTCATTAGATCCTTCCCCAGAGCTTTCTTCCTTATCCTCATCAGATTCTTCTTCTCCATCTTTATTAGATTCTTCATCTTCAGCAGCTTCACTATCAGAGATAACCAGATTAGGAATATTCTTTGGAACTTCATCTGAGATGCAAGGGTATGAAGAGTGGGGAATGTTGTTGTCATCGCAAACCATTTTAATAGTTTCATTGAGGAAAAGAACAACATCATTCTTGAAATTCGCAACAGTGATCTTTAGTTGGTTCTTCATTCTGGAATATTTCTCATTGCTAGAAGAAAAATCCTTTGCGATCTTCGCTTTCTCATTCTCAATCTCTTCAATTCTCTTGTGATATCTATCTTCAGCTTCTGCGAAAATATAACAATAAATCAACAACTTGATGATAGTTTATGAAAATCAAACAATTAAATAAGGAAGAACATTTAACAACCTTCTCTGTTAGAAATCATATCTCTAATCAAGGCCGTATGCTCAACTTGGAGACCGACGTTTGCACCTAAATTGTTCCTGGCATTATCTAGAACTCTCGCAGCCTAAGAAGATTCATCATCATCATTTATGAGAATGCGGGAGCGATTTTTGGTTCCCTCTTTCGCAGAGCACAATATTTCTACGTTTGAGATCATCTCTTTCAATTTGGACCTCAGGAAGAGTTTCTTGGAATGTCGCTAACGTTTGAGCACCTTGGAGAGCAATACCATCTTTTTCATCTATGAGGTCACTATTATGGGCTCTTAAACTATTGATTTCTTCTTTGGAATTATGAAAGAAACGTTAAGTTTATTAGCCATACTCAAGACAGATCTATGGTCAATTTCTAAGAGGCGAAGTTTGGATCTGAGTTCATCTATGGGAAGAGATTCAATCTTATCATTTGAAAAACTATTTAGAGAAGTATTTAAGTGTTCAAGAAGGGTATCATCATCCATAAGATTGGTAAATGTATGAAGAATAATAGCTTCATCAGAAAGACCATAAACGTCTGCGAAATGGTAAATTGTATAAGAAAGGATAATGAGAAAACGAAATGAAGAAAAGGAAGAAAAAGTTATATACCATAGAGTTGCTTGTTGGCATCTTGAAGACTAGAGATTTTATTCTTTTGAATGGCAGTTTCAGATTCCAATTGTCTGATCTTTTCGCGAAGGCCAACAGCTTCATCCCCCAATTTTTCATTCTTCTTGCGAAAATCAAGATTTTTCTTTTCAAGAGCCGCACGTCTTTTTTCTAAATCTGAAGTAACAGCGAAAGAAGCTTTCCCAGCCTGCGAAATAATGCAGTGAATTTTAAGAATAAATTATGAACTCAAGATAAAAAAATAATATAAGTATGAAAACTTACCAAGCTATTAAGCGAATGTAAGAAACTTGGAGATATGGATCTTGAAACCCTGCGAAGAGACTCATTATTCTCTAAGAGAGGGGCATCACAGATAGTAGCTATGGACCGGCATGTATTGGTAAGATCATCATCTCCAATTTATTGTATGGAATCATAGAAAATGCTAGACAGCTGCGCCATAGAGGATTCAGGTGGGGAGTCTTTTTTGGCAAAAGAAGCATCAATATCTTCATCATCATCATCATCATCATTATCAGAGCTTTCACTAGATTGAAGATTTGAAGAAGAGGGAGATTGGACTTTTAATTTCTTTGAAGGAGGGGCAACAGATTTCTCCTTGCGAAGAGCACTTTTAGCCTTGCCTTTAGTCTTCGCATCATTAGACCCTTCTTCTTATATAACTACGACACCAATCTTCGCACACAAATGAAGATAAGAAACAGAGGCAAAAATATTGTTAAAAAATAGCAAAAAAAAGTGTTTCTTACTTCATCCGTGATCGAACGAAGCGCTGCTAGGGTGGTTGATTTGCTAGTCCTTTTGTAGCTTCTTATGAGTCTATTAATCTGAAATTTTCGCAAGATTAATAAGATATGGATAAAAGTAAAGACAATAAACTGAATGAAATAAGCGTACTTCTTTCTCTTTATCAGGCCAATTGAACACCCATGGTTGGTAAGTGGCGAGATTCGCAGGTAGAACATGAGAGCCATAGATGTACGGACCCTCTAGAATTAATGGGAAGATGCACCACTTATCATCTTTATAATGACGAGGGGTTGTATTATTGCCAGGGTGCCAATCTGTGTCTTTCATAAGTATTTTATCATCGTCGATATTGTCCTTCTTTCTCAAGCGAACGCCCCAGCAAGTACTGTTTCTCTTTATGGAAATTATCTCATAATTTTCAAAGAAATTTTCTACAGTATACTTCGCATGAAAAATTGCAACACCAGCGAATCTAGGATCTTTAACTTTTGAGGGATAAAGAGATCCCTTACCAGCTCCACGATTAGCAAACTCAAGCATTAGGCGAATACAGTCTCCAATCAATTGATAAACTGCTCGCGAGAATTTCGCATGGGATAGTATTTCATAAAACAACGGAAGTTCAGGATAATAGAGAGGAATAGGGAGACCAGCTTGAATTTGGCCTAGTGATACTATGATCTTTCCATGATTCCAGGGATGATCAAAAAATAACTTTGCAGAAAGATCAGATTTAGGGGTTTGACCATGAACAAGAGATAAAGTAAAACCTCTGTTTAGAAATTTATTTCGAATTTCTTTAAAGGAAACTTCATTTTTACGACCAACTGGAGGCATTTTTAGTATGATAATGAAGAGGAATTGAAGATTAAAAGAATGAAAGTCTATAAAAATTACAGTAGCAGGAGCGGAATTTACGGAAGAACGGTGAAGTGAAGTTCCAGACAAAATAAGAGAGAAGGTAAAAAAAGAGAAGAAAAGAATAAAAAGAATATATATATATATATAAGAGATTAGAAATTCTCGAGAAGATAAGTGCATTCAATGCAAAGAGTAGACATGAGCGGTTAAGAAGAAACGGTTGAAAAAGACGTGTCCAGAGATGAATAGAAGAAGAGATACGTGTAATAAAGTTTGCGTAAAGTACGGAATCGTGATAGTACAGAAATTTAGGGAAAGATAAGTACCTACGGCATTTTGAAGTACAAATTCTCATGACATTCTCTCCTTCACAGAGAAGACATGAGAAGAGGCAAGATGTAGGATCAGAATATCGCAACAATGACACATTTGCGAAGTCTCCACCAACAACACATTGCGAATGTCGCAGAATGATTTGAGAAGTGACGTAGTAGACAATGATAGCGCAAGCACGAGAAAAGTGTGAAGATCTAGCGATATTTAGGATGTTTGCGAAATTTTACATTTGTAAGCTTGTGAAATGCCGCAAGTCAGATCCGAAATTAAAGGACAGCTTAGCTGTCATCCACTATGTAATACCCTATATAAAGAGTTGAATAGGCGTAAGGAGGAGAGATTAATTTTGGAGTGTTGAGAAAGTTTTGAGGAGAGACAAAGTCCAAAGCAATATTTGTATTCTTGATTTCATTTCTTTCTTGTAACATTTCTAGAATCAATTAATAAAAGGTTTTGTTCTTGATCATAAAGATGTGTTGATTATTATAAATTTTTGTGAGGGATGTATTGTGGGATTTCTTGCAACTACAACTGTACAACAATTATTGAGAACTCTTGTTTTCTCGTTGTTATAGCTATGGATTTTCAACAACGATGATTCTAAACTTACAACCTTTGGGATCATTGGACTACTTGGAAGTGACGAAGATTTCGAGTAATGTTGAAGATTAGACATGTGGAATAGGAGCTATAAAGTTTATTTATATATTTTTTGTATTCCATATGTATTAATAGTTTTGCCACTAAAATTGACAAAGGGGGAGATTGTTAGAGCAGTGCTCGGTCGAACTCGCATGCGTTGCTATCTCAAGCATGTTTGTCAATGTTAGTGATCAAAACTATAAAGTCTTGATGTATACTATAGCTAAGGTCTCGGACTAGGATAGAAAGTGTAGTTGAGCTCAAGAAATCCATGGAAATCATCATACAAGACGAAGGACTACTCAAGGAACCAGTGGATCTTCATCGACTAAAAGGTATGTGGATACTTCAACTTATCTATCACTCAAAAGTCTATCTACTCTATCTCCTATCTTGAGACAAATGTCGTATTACTATATAGACTAAGATTATACACATGTAATATTTCGAGCTGAGTATATCTCGCTTATATATTTCTCGAAATATGTGTTGCTAAAGCTTTCGCTTTAGCCAAGTTCATCTTTACCTTGTGACGAAAGTCGTTTTATTTTTCAATCATTTTGGAAATCGCTCTGACGAAAAATAGGTTGTGAATAACAACTATATAATGCCCTCTGAGAATGTTTTAATGATTGAAATGAAAGTTTAGACAATATAACCATTGGAGGATATAAGCATTGTCGTGGAAACACATATATGTATAAGTCCTTATTGCTTAAACCAAAGTTTGCGAACTTTGTTGATCAAGTGAAACAGGAGTAGTACGAGAACTTCATTCCACGAACCCAGTCTGCGAACTGGCGTATTTATCGAACCCGAGAATTTCTGCTGGAGTTTGTGAACCCAGTCGGTGAACTTGAGTAGGTTATGTCTAAAAACGATGTTCGTGAACTTATCTTAATAAACTAAGGAATGATATTGCAAACCGTGGCTTTGTAGTTTATGAATTGATTCGAGTGAATCACATCATTTTTGCTTCAATCGTGTCTTGTGTAGTACATAAAGATCTAAGCAATTGAACAACTCTCTAACTAGTTCATTTGAGTCATTTGGACTAGTTATGGTGAAGAAGAATATGGTTGATATGAAAGTTATCATATAGCTAACCATTTGGTTTAACTATTGTTGAACCAATTAATGTACAAGTTTGGGTACGGTTTTCACAGGCCTACAAACGTGCATTTCATGTGTGTGTAACAATCTATGTTTTCGATCTAATGGTTGATAAATATTAGCTTGAATCTAACCAGGTTTTCATCCAACGGTGAATATTGAATGCTTTGTTACTAAGCTAACATTGATTGCAAACCATGATTTGAAAGACTATATAAGGGAGAACTCTAGAAACTTGGAAACCTAATCCCCACACATTCTGTGTGATACTAGTTTGGTAAGCTAGAGTCGATTCTCCTTTAACCTTTGGTTTTCTTCTTCTAAAACTAGGTTAACGACTTAAAGACTTCATTGGGATTGTGAAGCCAGACCGATACTACTTTTCTTGTAGTTGTGTGATCTGATTTTGTTGTTTCTATCTGTTTGTACCCAAAATTACTTTTGGGCACAAAGCACGATGAATGGATTATTTGGTGTGTTTTTAGGGTTATAATAAATATTGAATAACAAATATAGAGACGCAGGTTTAACGTGGTTTGGCATGGTTTGCCTACATTCACGGGTGAATCCCCTTGGGGAGTAGTGTTTTATTGATAATGAAATTACAATCTATTTTTCTCTCTCATGGCCTCCCCATTTTCAGAATTACCTCCCTCTATTTATACAGTTCAATATCTGATTTCAATATAACTTAAATGGCATTAACTGCTCATTCATGCCTCAATCTTCAATTATTCATGAAACTGATGGAATTAATACTGCATGGTCATTATCTGTATGAAACTGCTGGAATTATTACTGCATGGTCATAATCTGTATTAACTCTTCATGATGTTTTAATTCTGCACTTGCTGGCCTCCTGGAATTAATTCGCATGAAACTGCTTATTCATGCCTCCAGAATTAATTCTGCATTCTGGCAGATTTAATTGACTGGCTGACATGCATAATGGCTGGCAGCATGGATGGATGATGGCTGGAAGCACAGCTGACAACACAGGTAGGGACTGGCTGGCAATACACCTGGCAGCATATGGCTAGAAACTGGATGGCAAAGCTGTAGAGTACTTGGCTGGGAATTGGTTAGCAGTACTACTGGCTACAAGACTGAAAATTGGCCCGGGGTGCGACTTGCAAACTGACTTCGACAGTTGACCGATGGTAGACTTTGACCATTGACCAGGAGTTGACCTTGACCATTGGCCAGGCTCTTACCTTGACCATTGACCGGTCATTGAATTTATGTAACACTGGGCAGGCTGGTGGGTTTCTTAGGTTGACTGGTTAGTGGGCTTGGATGAGGGCCAAAGATGATCCAAGTACTAATTGGGCCCATTATGTGGTATTTTTACTTATGGTACAAACATCGCCCCCTCTTAACCTCCAACTTGTTGGGGGTTAAGACAATTTCGTTTTCCTTAGTCAATGAAAAAACTCATAGATTTAATTATTGACCTAGCCTATGTGCAGGGAATGGATGCGGGTTACGTATATGGACTATGTTTATTTGATATTGGATGGTGAGTGAATGTCTTGAGACTATCTTCCCCAATAAAGAGCTAAAAGTAGCTGATAATATGATTGATGGTATCCTTCATTTTTCAGTATGCAACCATGCATGAAATTGTGGTGGAAGTAATATTCGCTAGAGTTTTATTTGGAGATGTCAATGATGTGGGTTAAGAGTAGTGCAATAATGGCAATCCATCCTATAATAATCTTGTTCATGAAACTTTAAAAAAAAAAACAAATCTCAAACAATCAAATCAATAATGCTATCAAATACCTAATAAAAAATAAAGCACTCATGTGGAGAAGATAATAAGCAGTTCATATGTGTGCAGTGCAGCATATTTGAATTATGTAGTATTCAATCAAGTTTCAGAAACTCATTGAAAGTCAGACCGTTCCAGTCCTTTTCCATCATTTGATATTCTTCAAACCTTATGAGCTCGTACTTTTGTTGTACTCTAAACTGTAGTAGCTGGTACTCTTGATACTGTTGATACGTTTTCTTCCCTTGTTCATCGGAATTTTGTTCATCGAAATGGAAGCACATTCCCTGTTCGAAAAGATCTCTTTCAGCAGCTTGATTCCTTATAAATTCTTCCATCTCAATGATGTCATCGAAATCTGCTGGTATTTTGTTAAGGTAAAACGGATACCTAGCATTAGTTTTCTTTGGCATCTTGATGCTCTTGTCTTGATTGTTACCTTCATGGAGCTCAAGAATATCCTCTACTGGAGTAAAATTAAATTTATGCAGTGGGATACCTCCATTATCTTCAGTAATCACGTTGATGCTTGTTTGATCAGTAAAGTGTAGTCTCAGATTTCCAGGGACAGGTCTATAATTTCCATTGAAAATAGAAATCAGAAAGTTTGTCATGATTATTATATTTTGCTCCTTAAGCTTTTCTTTGTGATCTTCATATTGGTTCTTTGAGATGATTGCATGTATTTGTTCTCCCTATTTATGTTTATATTGGTTAGTTATATTTGAAAGGAATTATCAAGATAAGAAAACACAGCAGTAACCACTTACGTTTTGGCGGAGGAAAATCATATTGAACTGAAAAAACTCGTTTCCGTTCTATGTTTTAGTTGCCCATGTCCTGTCTATTCTGACTTTCGCTGAAGTTGCGACTGTTCCATTTGCCATATCAGCTGAAAATGGACTTTCACGTGTATCCATGTTATACCAATGTCCTGCAAAGGTATAATTATACCTATATTTAAAAAACAAAAACAAAAACTTGGCATACTAAACCTAGATTCAAAATCACAAACCAAAAAAACGATAAGGAAGTTATTTTCATACCTTTTGAATGCATCCGGGAAGGAGTTGTTAGGAGTTAGATTTGTATATACTCAGCGGAAGTTATTTACATATATATAGTTTTTTCTGTAATTGATATACAATTAGGTTTTAGTATATTCTCATGAAATGGGCCATTAAACTGTAATTGGCTTGACATTGGGCCTATGACTCCGTTTACGGGTAGGGAATGGATACGGGTTCAGTACATAGAATAGGCTTTTGCAGGTATTGGTTTCTACTTGGATAGAATAATCCCCATCGATAGAATAAGAGATCCTTCATTTCTGAAAATTAAAATTGAGTGAACAACTAAATTTGTCGACAACGCGGGATCTGGATGAAGAATTAGATTCAGTCCTTTGTATAATCAGGTAGACATTACAATATTCTAATTGACCTTACCAATGTTTTAGTTTTTTTTTGTTAAACCTAATTTCGTTATAATGGACGACTATTATTTTGTTATTCAATTGCGAATAACTTAAACCATTTTTAGGTTTTTAGTTTGGGGTTTTCGACCAATCGATTGGAATCGTTGCTGGAAATGAGGAATTTTGGAATTAAGAATTGGATCCATCTATTAATTGATAATTAGGTATGCATTACAATTTTGTAATCGATTTTAGTAATGTATAATTGTTTTTGATTTTATTACGAACCTGTACAATTGAATAAATTTCAAACTTCTATTCTAGAATTTTGCCTGGAATAATCAAAGGAAAAGCTTTTGATTTTGTGTATTATTTGCAGATAATAGATATGAAATTATAGGAAAAGTTTTAATATAGGGTTGAATAATTCAAAGGAATGATAAAAGAACATAGATAAATCTGAAACAAATCTAATTTTATAATATCAAGGCATATTCAGGCTAGTCCAATTCCTCCATTGTTTTCATTGCATTTGAGCTTGCTTTTGGAAAGGCATGTTCATCTGCATCTGCATTTTTCTGTGATTTGTAAGCTTCCCTGATCTCAACTAACCAAGGCATTACTTGTTCTTCGAAAACTCCATAATGCTTTATTGTTTCAATGATAACTTTGTTCTTCTCTTCAGTGCTTGTTGCTTTAGACCATTCTTGATGAAATAAGTCTTCTTCATCATCTGTTTTCTTTCCTTTACAGGTCTTCCAATCTGGAAACTACCTCAGTAACATATTCTGGTTTGCCTCATCTCTAGCAACGATTTGCTGTCGATGCCATTCATGCCATGTAGTGGTGTGCTCATCCTCCAGTCGTTCCGTTGGCATATCTAATGATATGTTTTTATTTTCAGCGGGAGCAGCCTCCTTAAATCGCACTGCTGGTATGTTTCTTTCCATATTCTTCTCCATCAGGCTCTGTATTGCACCTGCAAGTAGTATTGAACTGTTATATTAACCAAGGAACTGCATTATATGTTGTACTGTTGCTGAATGAGATGTTTATATAGTTTTTTTTTTAGGTTTTTTTTTAATGGATTCAGGGTAATTGTATTCCTATTATATTCATAGTTATCTTAAATATATACTTATCATATTTAAATTCATACTTATCATATTAAAATCAATATAACAGTAAATATATTGATTTGCTCAAATCTATAACTGATATACTCATCATATTTAAATGCATATAATAGCAAATATATTGATTAGCTGATGTGTTATTTTTAGAATTAGTTGTGAGGAGTTATATGTTGTGTTTGGCAGTCTAAATCTGAACAACCATGCTTGTGTTTGGCAGAAGCCAAGAAAAGCAAGATTATGAGTTTGTGATTGTCAACATACTTCTAGAAAATAACCATGCTTGTGTTTGACAGAAGCCAAGAAAAGCAATATTATGAGTTTGTGATTGACAATATACTCTTAGAAAATAGAACTCTTTAAAAGCCTTAAATAAACTGGGCTAATCTGTTATCTATACCCAAAATATTTAACAAAATAAAAAAATAACACCCACTGATCAATAAACAATGTCTAGGAAGTAAATCAGATGAAGTAACTAATTTAAGAGATTTTGAAATATCTCCTGAAACACAATATTCTGTGTGTATCCATCTGGTTCTTTCCCATTTTTCTTGATCAATATTTTTAAGCCCTGTCTTCTAGTGGTTCTTGAAATGGCTACATAAAGCTGATCATGGGAGAAAACAGGTTCTTCCAGGTAAACTCCCACATTTGGCAGGCTTTGCCCCTGACTTTTATTTATTGTCATGTCATAGCAAATTCTTACCGGAAATTGCCTTCTGTGTAAAATAAATGGTAAACTTGTCTCAGGTGTAGTCATAAGTATACGTGGTATGAAAACCCGATTGCCACTACCTGGACCTGTAAGTATTTTAGCTTGAATCACTGTATCTCCTAATTGGGTCACAATTAACCTTGTTCCATTGCATAGTCCATCCGCGTTGCTAAGGTTCCGCAGAAGCATAATTGGTACTCCAACCTTTAGAGTTAACTTGTGGCTTGCCATTCCAGATTCCTCATGCTTGTTTAGGAACTTTTTGTCGTAGAAAACAACACTTGAGTGATATTCTGATGACTCTGGTCCGATTGAATCTGCACTTAAATATATACTCTCTTTTCCTGCGAACATAATACAACATGAAAAGTAAATATTGATATATCTCAAGTAGATTGATCTGATGAGTTAAATAGCGACAATATTTACCTGGCACAGATGATAAGACATGTGAATTTATCTTGTGCACACATTCATTAGTTGGCGCTAGTATACTCCGTTCAGCTAGGTACTCCTTATCCAGCATTCTTTTCAAAAAGTCTGGATACATGGTCTCTACTATTGTCTGAATGTGATTTTCTTTACACTCAATCAGTAAATCCGATGGTATCTGTATCCAATCTTTGTCTTCGGATTCATCCAAGCTGATTGCATGTGCTTTACCATCTCCAACATCAAGAACCCATTTTGCAAACTCCTCTATTTATTCCTTTTTTTCCTGGGTTGTATCTCCGGTGAATAGTCTCATATTCTCTGTAAGTTCGAAAACGGTGAAGTATTTCTAAAATTTTGATTTGCTTATAGAAGCATTTACTATGTCTTCTCTGGTTCCTTCCTCAATAACTGGTAGAATTTGGCGGAAATCGCCCCCCAGCACTAGGTTTTTTTTCCCAAATAATACCTTTTCACCGTTATTTGCTTCCATCATTAAATCAGCAAGAGATCTTTGAACAGCTTCAAGTGCATTCTTGTGCATCATTGGTGCTTCATCCCATATAATCAAATCTACTTTGCACAATAACTCAGCTAGATCTGTTTTTTTAAATAGATTACAGCAGGATGTTTCATTCAGCTTCAATGGAATCTTGAACCTTGAATGAGCTGTACGGCCACCTGGTAATAACAGTGATGCTATTCCATAAGAAGCAACTGCTAGGAAAATTTTACCCTGTGACCGAAGGGAAGAAATAAGGGTTCTCCAGAGATATGTCTTACCTGTTCCGCCACTCACATAGACAAAAAACAGCCGACCATCATTCTGCTCAACTGATTTTGAAATTTCGTTAAACGCTAATTCATGTTTTGTGTTTAATCCCTTCTTTAAGTCATCTGCTTCTATCAGTAGAATATCTCTATCATAGTTCAGTTCTTCATGAATAAGGGTGTTTTTAGGAATGTCTAATTCAGACATGTTTGGGTATGGTATATCGGAAAACTCATCCTCCCTTAAAGTTCGATTATGTTTCCAGAAAATCTTCTGAATTTCCTGTAGTGTATAGTTTTGCAAGACTTCATTGGCTAGGGTTCGTGATGCATCTCCGTAAAACTTTATTTGTTCGTACTTGATGTCTTCTGCTAAAAGTTCCCAATTATCATGCCATAGTTTCTTGGGTTCTGTTACTTTGCAGTTCAGCAAGATTATAACAAACAATTCACGTAACCTCTTACATGTATGTGTTGTTGCTGCTTCCTGAATGGCTCTGTGCCATTCACCATCATCCTCCAACAACCCTAGTGCCAAACATGCGGCTTTGAATGTAAGATGAATTGCTCCACCTACTGTTTTAATATCATCATAGCTTTGGCAGCCTTTTTGCACATTGAATAAAATACGCAGGTAGTATTTCTCACCAGCTGTTAGATGGACATAGTAGATACGCCCAATCTTGAAGCCCCTTTGCCTTACTTTCCATTTTTTGTTCACTTGGTCCCACCTCCAATGCTTAGGAAACTCTGCGTATGTCCATTGTCTTGCATCTTCATGGTCTCTATTATCTTGCATCCATTGAATGAATTTAGATGCATCCGGATCTGCCTTGTCTAGAACATCTATCAAATCATCGGTATCGTTGTGGTACACTAATTGTTCCCCTTCTAAATGTAATGGCAACCTCTCCACACTTGTATTTCGATAATGAATTTCAAAACCAAGTGTCCTCCATATACATTCGCATCCTGATAGGTATAGTCCCTCGAGATATGTATTGACCTCGTCCTTACTTGGCTTTTGTATTTCTTCCACAACACCATGGCTATTTGAATTTTTGTTAGTTGCACCCTATTTGTCCGAAGTTTTGTTAGCAGGTGGAAATACTGCAACAATTGCAGTTATCATGTCCTTCCCTTTGTGGATGTACTTGAACAAATATTTAATAGTCATACCCCTACAGTTGCATATTTCCACATTGATGTGTGCATCATATCTCATTATCAAGTCTAGATTGTATGGCACAACCCATCCTGCATCTAACTTGATTCCGTCCTTTTATGGTCCCCAATCAGCCTGACGTCTCCTATAAACCACGAATCCCATATCATCAACATATGTTTTGTTGCTATATTTCTTTGGGAATTTTTTTGTGCACTTTTTGCCGCGCATACATGGAGAGTCAGGTTTTGCATGTCCGCATGGACCATGGAGCATATACTGGCAGACTGCATCGTATCCATCTTTATTTTCTTCTGGGTTTGGAATCTCCGCAGATATAATTGAATCAATATGTGATGCGGATCTCGGCTTATCCTTAGGTTGAAGCCACAGCAATATATGAGCATGAGGCAAACCTCGTTTTTGAAATTCAACAGTATAGAGAGCTGTAATCAAAATAAAAAATGTTAATACGTCACCAAATATATGTAGCTAACATTATGTATATTTATTTATCTGGGAATTAAATGTTCAGTTTTGAAATATACCTCCCTGTACTTCTCCAAAATGCCTGCTCCCTATTAAGTCTGCCATTAACTGTTTCATTTTGATGTGAAATACGCGACTTATCATGTCTGGTCTCTCATTTGGTTTTTGTCCACGAAACATTTTGATGGCTTCTGTTATTTCTGGCCAATTTGGATTACATGTGAATGTAATAAATAATTCAGGGGGACCCAACTCTCTGCATAGGGCTACTGCATCTTGGTAATGCTGAATCATATATCTTGGTCCACCTGTGAAAGATGATGGCAAGATTACTCGACCTGTGCTACCGGGTTTAGTGTCTCCAGCCCTTACGGCTTCCTTTATGCCATTGTATAAGTCACAACGTATTTCTTTTTGATGGCCTTTAACCCAATGCAATCTGCTTTGCTCAATTGTAGCATAAGCATCAACCACATACTGCTGGAATAGTCGTCCTCCCCGTAGAAGTGTTTGACCCTCACGTTCTCTTTGTTGTAATCTGAATGCATAGTATTCCCTCATAGTTATGTTTGCTCTCTTCTTTCCATTACCTATTTCATCATCTATTTCGTCGTCGTGCACAATTTTAATTTTCTTATAATACGGAATATCAATATGAAAACCGTCTTCACCATAAGGAAATAACAGCGGATACTGCAATGCCATATAACTTGGATGCAACTCGGATATATCTATTAGTAAACCGCTTTTTTCCTGTATGACTATGTCTCTTTTTCCATCTGAATCAGGATCATCAACTACAATTCCAGCTATTTCAGATGTAGTTGGAAGATTGTATTGCCTCGCATCTCTTTTTCGTGTACCGATAAGACGGAATTCAACATCGTTTAGCTCATCTAGTCTGTACCTATCCCTCCACATCCTGAATTTTTGACTCATCCAGTTGTGTGTGTCCAGCATTGTAACTAAGCCATCAACAGTGTTTTCATTCAAATCCCTTGTGCTTTTATTCCCATATTCATCTATGCCCATCATTGAAGATTTAACGCCTGTCTTTACATCCTGTTTTTCACCTTTTTGCTTCTTGGTAATAGCATTCATCCTATTTTTGACTTCATTTTCGGTGTCTATAATGTACAGCTGTAAAAACGCAGGTGACCTACCATCTAGTGGTAACAAAGACCCCATGAAGTGATGATTAAGGCCATGCATTGTAAACACCCATGGCGCAGAACCATTGTTTTGTTCTTTCGACACTTTGGCACCCTGTGAGGTAAATTCAAACATTGAATTATATGCCCTGATGTTCAGCCTGAAATTTGATGCTTGTGGGCCACCATCTACATACTCCATTAGTTTTTTTAGAAATTCAGGTGCCTCGTTAAGCAAAGGTAATTTGACAGCTCCTTTCCCACAACAAATGGTAAATTCCGGTGGCTGTTTATTTTGGCTTTTGTTGACCCTTTCCTCGTCCCACATCATTGCATGACAATGAGGGCATGTTGCAGTTGGCCATCCAATATAATGCTTCTGGGATGCCATCACTAGTAAATATAGATAATAAGAAAGGATGATAAGTATATAGTGTTTTATTTGAGCTTTCTGTATCATTTAGATCCAATTGAATACACTTACATGTATATGGGAATTCTTCCTCTGATTCATAATCAAGAGGTTGTTCCTCATTATTGTTGCTTTCTTTTCCGCCTAAGGAATGTTGGAAAACATGATCAATTGAAATTAACGAATTATAGAAAACTTTAAACGCAAAATTATGTTAATATAGTTAGATGAGTCATTTCACCATTCATGTAATTGGCGGCGAAAGTTTTTGCTTGTTTCCTGGTTCTTTGAGATATGTCTTGTGATAAGGCTGGCATGAAACTGCATATGTTAGTAAACACATAAAACCTGCAGGTAATACAATTGACTATGATCCTAAATCATGTAAGGTGGTTTATACCTTTCCTCTTATTTTTAGAACTGTTCTTCTTGCCTTCACCCCTTTTTCTTCTAAGCAACCTTCTTCTTTCTTTCCTGCATCTATGGTCCACTGTTTTACCTGCAGTTTGTTTTTTTGCAGGACTTTTAGGTTTCAAAGCATGCTTGAGTTGTTTTTCTGGAGAACTAATCTGGTGTCTCCTAAATCGTCTAGCAGTTGTGGGGTTTTCTGGGACATGATTGTGGGTATGGTTTGTTGATAGCCTGATAGCCCTCAGTTTGAGATAAAATGGCTTGGTAAGCATAATGGAAAGCCTCAAGCTTCTTGCAAGTTTTTGGTTTCTGGATTTTAGGATTGCAACGTGGACTGGAAGCATATCACCAGCTGTTTGAAGTCTGGACGATCTCATCTGCACATAGAACGCCTTCTGTAGTAAAAGATAAAGCCTTTGTCCCCTGGCTAATTGTTTTTCCTTTCTTTATGTAGATGCATTTTACTATAAACTACATCCAAAGGTTAGAAACGTACTACTCTTCTCAAATGAAAGTAAACACTCAATCATGAACACAAGATATACGTGGTTCGGTATGATTACCTACGTCCACGGGGGTGAAATGATGAATCTTATTACTTCAAGGTGTTAAAAAGGTGTTGATCTTAGTTGGATTTCTTTACAAGGTGAACTTACTTCTCACTCACTTATTCCTAATGTTTTCTCGAGTTTCTATCTTCTCCTCTCCCCAAATTACAACCTTCCTTTCATGAATAAAAGTCCCTTTATTTATAGGAAAAGTTCCATACACCCAAGATATGGTGTTGGTCATGTTACATCAATTCAGCAGTTCTACTGTCGGACCGACTTATGTCGCCTCACATGGCCGAGGTATCTTGTCTCTTCGCATGTCTTTCATCCGAGCCGACATCTCCCAATGCTCTCTTGACACGATGTCGCGTGTTTCTGAATGTCACCCTTCTTCGATCGTTGCTTTTATGGTTAGCCGATGTGTCCCCTACTTTCTTATCCATTTGACCATAGCACCTCGTTTGTCTCGCCGCGTCTCGTCATGTCATCTTTGTCAGAAGTCTGAATCAAGTCTTGTCCGACAGTTGTAGAGTGATCACGCCCGATCCACGTGGCTCCTGAAATCTCGCGCCACTAATCTTCATTCCATGCTTCGCGTATTTTTGTGTTTAGGTGCACCAGGCCTAGGATGTTTCCACCTGGATCTGTGTATAATTTACACCTACATTTATGCCCCTTCTTCCGCTCGTGTGGGAGACACGCGTGGAAGAATATCGCCCTAACTTCCCACGTCTTTTTTCATGCCGTGAATCCCGCCATGCAGCGTCCCACTAACTCCACTTTATGACTGGTAACCATCGGCGTCGGTTACAATTCTTCTTCTTTAAATAGCCCGCTCATTTCTTCCTTCTTCTTCTTTACCCTTTCTTTCTCTGTTCATCTACTGAGGTTTTCTCCCAAGTTTCTTCACATTTTGCGCTTCTCCAAAAACCCTAGCTTTCTTGGTTTTCTTTCGTCGTTTTCTCCTCACCGACTGATATAGTAGCTGCTATCGCATCATCTTTCTTTGCTGGGAACCGAGTTCTGCACTATCTTCGTTAATGGCTTCTTCTCCTTCCATGGCTGAAAAGAGGTCTGTTGATGACATTTTTTCCGAGTTTTATGTTCCCCCCCTTGCTTCTCTGTTTTTGATTGAAAGCCCTTCTAGGTATGATGATCGCGCGATAAAATCTATTTTTGCTGATAGCTCTCCTTCTATTTCGTGCAGGTCCGAGAAAAGGGTGAAGGATCTCTCTGACGAAGAGTTCATTGAGCAGTTGAAGGAGAAGTACGATCTTCAAAATTACGAAGTGACCCTTCTCTCGGGCCGAAACGGTAGTTTGAATAAAACCGATATGAAGAAGCACGAGCAATCGGCTAATTGTGTGGTCATCACCTTGGTCAGCTGGAGCTGGGCCTTCGTCTTCCCTTATACAACCCTGATAGCCCATTTTATTACGAGATTTTGTCCCAGATTCGGCCTTCTCGTGCTTTAGCTCAATGGACTGTCAATACTTTCCGAATTATGAACGAGTGGAGGGATCGCCACGATGGTCATGGTTCTACGGCCGAGTGGTCGACCTACAAGCCCTAGGACGCTCCTGAGTATACCGTTTCCAATTTCCTTGTCAACTATCGAGCTGGTACTTCCACCTTAGGAGAACTTGCCGGTTTTGCTGCTAGTCCTCATCGGGTCAAAACTATGCCCGAGGGTGTTGAAAGGATGATGCTGGATGCCGATCCCGTCGGCCATGGTTCCAACAAGCGAGCATTCCATTCTAATGACCCGATTTATCCCCGAGTTCCGCTTCTAGTCCGAGGTCCGATCCTTCATGGTGACTTCCCGTCACCTACTTTTCCCGTCGAGCCCTATTCTTTCTGGGTGGTTAATGATAACAAGGCTGATAAGGTATGCGCTTTTCTTGATTTTTATCTTGCTAGCTTCGGGCGTCAGTTAGTCATTTGTTATTGTTTAAAAATCTCAGGTCGGCTCCACCAAAACTATCGGTTCTAGGAAAACAGGTGCTGGCACAAGGGTTGAGGAATACCAGGGGAAGGTAACAAACATAATGATTTTCTTATAAGTACATGTACTTGCCCCTGTTTTTTGCCTTCACATGTTCTGACGAGACACTTGTGCAGAAACACCCAAGGCACGATGATGATGACGCGGGCGATGTTGACCCTACGCCGCTGAGGCATAATCCTGGTAGAGGTAAGCAAATTGCTAAGCCACCACCGAAAACGGGCCCCATCATTGATGTTTCCGATGAGGATGAGCTGTTTGGATAGAATGTGTCGGGCGACAAAGGCGATGAACAAGGTATGGGCGACCAACAGGAGCCCTCGGAGACGCCCGTCGTAGAGAAGATCGTTCGATGATGTACCGTAGAGCTTCCTTGTGTGCCCGGATTCGAGGGATCGTCTTCTAGTGCTGAAACTTCCTTTACTGTCTCTGGCCCGATCATGAACTCCTTGGGTGCGCTTACTTCCTCCAAATTCGTGAAGTATACAGATGAGGAAATGTTGAATGATGTGTCCCATTATGGCGACATCGCCCTGACACTTGACATTGTGGTGAGCAAGTCGCTTCTGTATGGTTATGCTCCGCTTCCGATTTCTTTCTCGTAGTGTTGCTTATGAGTCAAGCTATTTGTGTTAGATTATGAATCGCGTACGCTTGGATGCTGCCAATCGCCTTCGAGATAAGCAGTTGATAGAATCTCTCCAACTTCAACTTCAGAATGAGAGGGGTCGCGCGAATGATCTGGAGATCAAGCTTGCCGACGCTCAAGGTATATGATCATTCTTAACTTGTGTTGATTGAGTTTATCGTGCCAGTATCCTGAGTCGAGTATCCTTCTTCTTAGCCGAGGTATCTAGTATAGGTATAGACGCTACTTCGGAGTTTAGGATTATGAAGAGAAAATGGGATATTGAGAAGGATCTTGTGGAAAATCTTCGTCAACGAATGGCAAACAAAGACGACAAAATAGACCGTCAAACTGAGGAGATTGCAAGACTTGAGGACGAGTTAGAACGACATCGCTGGTTTGATTATGATCCTGCCGAGATGGACAACTTACGGGCTCACTTGGGGTCTTCTCAGCGCCTTGATGCTGAAAAGGCTGCTTTAGCCACAAGTTTGGAGCAAAGGGTAGACGCTCTGCAACTGCAGAATCGATACCTTCACGAGGACCGCCGACGAATATTGAGAGATAAAGATGTGGTGGAGCGAGCTAATAGCGATTTACATGGCCGAGTGAGTGAATTTGATAAGGTTATGGGCGATTTAGAGTGGAGTAGATCGCAGCTTGCAGTTCTCCAAGCGTCACGTAATCGGTTAATGGACGGTTGGGCCGAGCATAAGAAGTATTTCCCTAGTAATGAGTTCAACGAGCAACATTATAACGAATTAAACCATAAAGTTATCCAGGGCCGAGGATGAGCTGTCTAAGTCGGTAGAGTCGCTTCAGTCGGTGTTACCCGCCCTGTCAGGTCCCTTAGATGATGTGTTGAGGCCGCTCTTTTAGATTTATATTGCGCTTTATTCCTACAAAAATGCACCCGATGAATAACATTATATTTTTGTGATCTTGTAGCCGAGCAACAACGCTCTCGGGAGCTGGATCTGGAGGTTCGCCGATTGAAACAGGTCGAGGTCGATTTGAGCTCCAAGTTAGCTGATGCTGAGGAAAACGCTTCCCAGATTACCCAACAACTCGAGGATGAACGCGTCTCCCATGCAGAAGAGTTAGATCAGAAGGTTCAGGCTGGCATTATGGACTGGGTGGAGAAGAAGTGGCTCGAGGTCGCGCAGAGGAAGGCCGGCGCGGCTCCTCCCAAGGCTTAAACTTTCTTTTTGTGGTGTTGCGTCACTATGTTGCCCATTCCATCGGGTTGTAAATCGCTCTAAACACTTCTCCCCTTTTTAATTTCCGCTACCTTGCTTGTTCGTTTTAATGGGGGTGCTGCGTCACCAATGGTGTTTGTTTTGTTTTCATTAGACGCTTCGTTTCGCTTGGTCACATGACGCTTTTCGTATTTTCTTAATAGTCGCATGACGAAATCGAGTTCTACTTTGTTTCATATGTTATTCCTGCAATCATTATTCAAGTAAGTCAGTATTCTAACCATTTCTGTCGAACACACCCAACAAGGAGGGTCATCGGGCCCTATGCCATGTCCTGATTGGGGTATCTCATCACTATCTCTTTGGATTCAGTGGAAGGTTACCAGTCATCCTAGTTCTAGGCCCGACAATCCCGAGTGGTTATCGACCAACCGATCTCGGGCAAGTGGACACGCCCACTTGCGATGGTGGTGACCTTTCAGATGTAAGTAGGCCACCTAGCTGAGTAGACCTCGTGTCTAAACAACCTTTGGAACTGGTTTCCAACCACCAGAACCCTTAGGATACCTCGGTACTTGCACACTGCCACTACCCCGAGTTCGAATAGCCAGGCGACTGTAAGGCACCTCGGCACTTCCACACTGGCGTTTCCCCGAGTACGAATGCCCATTCGAGTGTAAGTCACCTCGGCACTTCCATACTGGCTTTGCCCCGAGTACGAATGACCATTCGAGTGTAAGTCACCTCGGCACTTCCACACTGGCATTGCCCCTAGTACGAATGACCATTAGTCGCTCATGCCCTATCCCATACCCCTCACGGTTTCACAGAGATAGAGGACACGTTTGCTTACCGTTTTTCCGCGTCGCTTGTCAAGGATGGTAGAGTTTCAGGAATCGGATGTTCCATGGTTTGAGCTCTCTTGTTCCGTCAAGTCGCAGTAGTCGATATTATCCCTCGCCCGCCTTAGATTCGATTATATATGGCCCACCCCACATTGGTGCTAGTTTTCCGCCTTTTTTGTCGTGCTCCCATTCAGCCAGAAATTTCAATACTTGCTGCCCGGAATGAAATTCTCTTGGTCGAACGCGCTTGTTGTATTCCCGTTGTAACCTCCTCTGATAATTTTCCATTTTTTGTAACGCTATTTCTCTTGTTTCTTCCAATTCGTCGAGTTTAGACAAGATCAGGTCGGATGACACATTTCGCCTCCAAGCTTCGGTTCTTGTGGTAGGAATCATCCCTTCTGTTGGTAGGATCGCCTCGGTTCCGTAGGTAAGCATGGATGGAGAAAATCCCGTAGCTTTTCTTCGTGTGGTTCTGTATGCCCATAGGACGTTGTATAGCTCCTCGCACCAGTTGCCATATTCCCCATCTAGTTTCTTTTTCATGTTATCGGCGATGGTTTTGTTTGTGATCTCGGCCTGCAAATTACACTGGGGGTAAATTGGGGTTGCTTTACTCTTGCGGATGTTGTAAGTGTTGAATAGAAGATCAATGTTCTCACCTTGCAGTTGCTTTCCATTATCGGAGACGATAGCCGCAGGGACCCCGAAGCGACAAATGATGTGTTCCCAAATGAACTTAAAGACATCTTTGTCCCGAATATGCCTTAGTAGTGCCGTCTCTACCCACTTGGTAAAATAATCAGTGGCCACGATCAAATACTTCCTTTGCCCCTTTCCTACATGTAATGGCCCGTCTATGTCCACTCCCCATTTGGCGAAGGGCCACGGACTTATGATTGAGTTTAACGGTACGTCGCGAGCATGGATTTTCTTCCCAAAACGTTGACACTCTTCGCAAGCTTTCGCCATTTGCTTTGCGTCCTCGTTCATATACATCCAAAAGTAGCCCATTATTTTTGCCTTAACCGACAAACTTCTTCCCGAGCTGTGATTTCCAGCCGCCCCATAGTGTAGCTCGTGTAGGATTATATGGCCCTCTTCCCTGCTCAGGCATCGTAGGAGTGGTCCTAGGTAAGATTTCCGATATAAGATAACTTCCCTTAACTCGTAGGCGCCCGATTTGCTTTTGATCTTGTTCATCTCGGGCCGACTCTTAGGCATCTCACCCATCTCTAAGTATTGATGTATTGGCTTTCTCCAGTCGCCTTATTTGTATCTCTCGGCTATGCTGACGGACACCTTAATCCGTACCTCTGGTGTTTCAGGGATAGACGGGTTAATAAGCCTCATAACGCGTATTCCTTCGATGCTCGGGTCTACAAGTTGTGAGGCGATATATGACTGGGCGTCCGAGTGTCTGTTATCCTTTTGGCAGATGTGGCGGAATTTAATATCTAGAATTTGCTTGATGTAAGATTGGGCGAGCTCCCAATATTTTTGCAGAACCGGATCGTGTGTAGCGTATTGGCCCGTAATTTGCCGGATCACCAGTTGTGATTCACTAGTCAGTCGAACCTCATGCATCCCCATTTCCATAATTATCCGTAAGGCATGGATCACCGCCTCATATTCGGTGATGTTGTTCGTCGCCTTGAATTCTAACCTGAACGAATGCACGATCTGCCTCCCCTTTGGCGTGGTAAACACCAACCCGAGGCCCGACCCGTCTTTGTTTGATGCCCCGTCGACAAATACTTCCCATCGTGTTGCGCTACTGGCGGCTAGTAGGTCCGCTGGCTCCTCTTGTTCTTCGACCATTCCCGGTATATCTTCTACCTCGTCCTCATCACCGAGGGGAAGTCGCAAGAAATCGGCCACTACTTGCCCTTTGATCGCGGTTCTTGCCTCGTATATTACGTCATATTGTTTGATTATGGCTCCCCACTTGGAGATTCTCCCCGACCGCCGGCGCTATCCAAGACCGCTTCGATAGGCGATTTGGTGAGCACCCGTATTCGATGAGCTTGAAAATATGTTCGTAGTTTGGAGGCAGCAAAGGCTAGCGCGAGCACCATCTTCTCCATTCTGGTGTAGTTCTTCTCGGCCGGACTTAAAGTTTTTTTGTCGAAGTATCCGGCTTTTCCACGCCCATCTCTGTTTTGACCAATACCGCACTAATGGCATAGGGTGTCGCGCCTAAGTATAGAGTGAGATTTTCTGACGGCTCAGGCCTTTGAAGAACCGGGAGGCTAGCTAAATGTAGCTTGATTTTTTGAAAAGCTTCTTCGCTTGCATCCGTCCATTAGAATTTTTCTCCTTTCTTCAAGATGTCGTAAAAGGCCTTGCATTTGTCTGATGACCGTGATACGAATCGCCCCAATGCGGCTATGCAACCATTTAGTTTCTGCACGTCTTTTACCATTGCGGGGGATGGAATTTCAAGGACGGCTCGTACCTTCTCGGGATCTACTTCTATTCCCCTGGGAGTGATGATGTAGCCTAGGAATTTCCCCGACGTGACCCAGAAGTCGCACTTGGCCGGATTGATTTTCATCTTGTGTCTCCTCATTGTCTGAAAAATCTCTCGAAGGTCTCAGACGTGGTTTTTTTATTTCCGACTTTTGACTAACATGTCGTCCACGTAAACTTCTATGGTATCGTGAATCTTGTCTTCAAACATGTCGCCTACCAATCTCTGGTACGTAGCCCCGGCATTCCTAAGTCTGAATGGCATCTCGGTGTAGCAATACAATACTCTCGGTGTGAAGAAGGAAGTGTGTTCCTGGTCCTCGGGCGCCAATGGTATTTGGTTGTAGCCCATGTATCCGTCCATTAAGGTCATTGCTTCGTATCCCACTATTGATTCTACTAGTTGATCTATGCTGGGAAGGGGGAAACTGTCTTTCGGGAAGGCCTTGTTCAGGTCGCTGAAATCAATACATATTTTGACTCCCCCTTTCTTTTTTGGTACCACGACCATGTTTGATATCCACTGTGGGTAGTATGACTTCCTTATTATTCCGGATTCTTGTAACTTCTTCAGCTCGACCTCGACCGCTGCTTGTAACTCTGGCGCAACGCGCCTCATTTTCTGTCTAACCGGTTTGAACCTCGGATCGATTTTTAAGTGGTGACAGCAGACCTTCGGGTCAATACCCTCCAAATCATTCACTTCCCAAGCGAATGCATCCAGGTTTTATTTTAATAGCATTGTGAGTTTACTTGCTTGTTCGTCCGATAGTAATACCCCGATCCTCACTATTTTGGGTTCTTTTATCGTTCCCAAGTTTACTTCTTTAGTCGGCTCGACTGTCGAGAAGTTTGATTTGGTCTCCCTGACTGGGGACGCTTCCTTTAATTGCTATAAAGGGTCTTTCTCTCGAGTTTCGTGTGTCAGGACCGCTTGTGAAATTGCCTCCTCCAATTCTTTTGCCGCCTTCACTTCCTTTGCTTTGTTTTTTTCTTGCCTTTGCCGAGATCGCCGTTCTTCATTTATTTCTATATCAACTTTCATGCATTGTCGTGCCGCCTAGGAGTCACCCACAACTTCCGCTATTCCCTTGCAAGTCGGGAACCTTAACCTTTGATGGTAGGCCGATGCTACTCCTTTAATCCCAGCAACCCATGGGCGCCCGATAATGGCCTCATAAGGTGAAGCGACGTCGACCACACATAAAGTGGTTAGTTTGTCGAGGTAGCCACCACCATCTGAAACTCTTAAAGTTACTTCGCCCTTTGGGATGGTTACTGTGCCGTTAAAGCCGTAGATACGATATGTTGATGGGACGAGCATGTCGTCTGAGAGTTTCATTCTTCTGAACGTGTCGTAGAACAAAGCACCTCGACTGAACTTCCGCTATCCACAAGAATCCTTCTTACTCCCCACTTTTCAATCAACAGCGCGATGACCAGTGGATCGCTGTGTGCCTGTCCGTTTGCTGGGACATCCTTAGCCGAGAACGATATGGGCAGCGTCATCCAAGGTTCCATGGGAAGGTACTTGGCTACGCTGAATATCTATTTACCGTCACGATCCCTTTTATGGATCCTAGTGGTGATTACTGGGCCGAGGGTGTAGTTTTGCATAGCCGAATGTGAAATGGTGCTCACGAATTGACTCGCCCTATCGATGCGGACTTGATGAACTGGTGCATCAGGTGTTGCTTCCGGCCGAGGGAGGTGTCAGACATACTGCCTCAAATATCCATCGCGGATGAGGTGTTGAACAATATCTTTCACTTCTCGACAGTTATTGGTGGAATGGCCCCTATACTGATGGTAGTGATAGTATTCGGGATGATCTCGGGTCTCTTGGAACTGTACTCCCCTCGAGGCTGGGTAGTTGATGTCGTTTCTCTTCTCAACTTCCTTGAAAACCTCTTCCAAAGAAGCGTTTAGAGGGGTATACGACCGGGTTTCCTGCTTTGGATTCTTCCCTTTGGCCATCCATTCCATCTTCTCACTGCTCCTTGGGGGAGGGTCCGATCTCTTTTCTGATCGCCTGATATGGTCGTCCATGACCGTTTTAGTCTCGGTACCAACCTCAGCGCTGGCTTCTTGTACTCCTTTATCTCTTGATTCGGCCTGAATTTCTTCCAGGGCGATATAGTGCTCTTGCATTCTTCTCATCTCCTTTAAGGTTTTAGGTTTTTCAGAAAACATGGAAATCCAGATGGGGTCCGACCTCCCCAACGCATTTTTCGAACCCAAATATGGCTTGATCCACCGGTACCTTCCCAATTTCAGTACACAATTTCCTCCATATGTCGGTCAAAGTTCTCAGGGGCTCTCTGAATCGTCGGGCGAGAGTAAACAGCTTGTTCATTCTTGGCCGAGGTCGGCTGTTATGCATGTAGGTCTCAAGGAAGGCCTCGACTAGCGCATCGTACCCGTTAATCGAACTAGGTGTGAGTTAATAAAACCAATCTCGCGCCTCGCCCTCCAAACTAGCTGGAAAGAATTTGCACATAACTACCGGGTTGTTTCTCCATTGGATCAGTGACATTGTATACATCTTAAGATGTTCGATCACATCGCCCGTTCCTTCAAATCTAGAGGGGAATAAAGGTAGAGTACACTTGGGTGGGAACGAAATTTGCTCCAGTTCTTGAGAGAAAGACGTTTTCTCGGCTTCACTCATAATCTTGGCCAACTTATTCTCTTCGCTTCCGCCCGAGAGTTCCTTGATTTTTGCTTCCAACTCCTTAAGTTTGGCTTTAGTTGTTTGATCTTGTCGCTCGTCCCTTCCTCGTCTTTCTTCGTCGGTGGACGAGTCCTAGGGTGGTCCATATCTCTGCGTGGGGGGTACCGGAGGTAATGGTAGCTAACCCGACGGATCGGGCAGATTAAGGTTACTTGGCCCCATCATATTTAGTGAGTGATCGGATCGGCCGCGGTATCCTGATGTCCCTCGACTGGACGACCCTCTCTATATGGTCTGTTGGTTCCTCAACTGGTAGTTCTCATACTCCAAGGCTATATTCCTCTGCCGGAGTTCCCTTAGTGCCACCTCTTGCCTCCTATGACTCTCCAAAATGGCCAACAACGTCGGGTCCGTACTTTCGTGACTGGAGTGTCCATTGGGTTGGTGTGGCCGAGGTTGTAATGGTGCTGATGTGGGTGGTGGTGGCGGTATCGGGTTGGCTACACGATCGACCGCGTGAACGGTTATCGGGCCGATGTTACTTGCTGATGCTCTCCCCAGCTGAATCTGCCTAAGACGCTCTTGATCCCTTCACAAAGCTTCCTAGTGTTCAACTTGCTGCCTCGTCTATTGCCTCTGAGCTCGCGCTGCAAGTGCTTCCTCATCGTCATCGGTGTCTGAAGCTGTGAGTCCATTGATTTGGTAAACTCTCCTATGGGTCAATATAATCTGGTCCAGAGGTAAGGTGTTATCGTCTCGCCCTAAATCTATTTCTTCGTCTACAACAGGCATCCCTCGCGCAGCTGCATGAGATTCCTCGGGCGGTGGTTGTCGATTGTCCTCTTGCCTCGGCCCCGTTATCCCTGCCTGCATGCTGCTGCTAGTGACTGTGCGATTCCTCAACATCCTTATCATCCCTGAAGCGCTAGCCATTAGTCACGTCGCGTGATAAGCCGAGTATCTCCCGTCCCTACGTCAGCAAATACAAAAAAAAGAACCCCTTACTTCGACCTGATTTTTCTAACAAAAAGTTCAGACAAAAAAGGCGAAATGTTCGACTCTACGACTACTGTCACTGTGTAGGGTCAACTTTGTTTATCAGGTGGGTTCCGTTTATCTATCCTATTTTGTTCTTATGCTGAATTTGTAGCTGAACTCACTTCCCCGTCACTATCACTCCGTACGACGTCGCTCTCTGTAATCGACCTATGCATTTAAGTTAGTTTGTCCTTTATTCTACATGCTCCAAATCATTGATCTTATGCACGCGACACTTAAAAAGTACGACAAGTAACCCCTAGAATCGAATTAAACTTGTACCAACTCCACTTTCTCGAGACTTAATTATGACCTTTCCGACAACTTACGTTACACCGCCGGCTAAAAATTATATATGATCGACAGTTCATTACATGATGAAACATCTAAAACGCTAAATTTTGGTAACTCCGAGCATCCGACTTCTTACCGCAGCTAGAAACAACTCGATTAACGCTAATAAACACACAGCTATCAAGAACAAACAGTCGTCCTTTCAACAGATTCTTCACGTAGCTTCTAACCCGAACTGTTAGTCGCTGGTGAGCTCGTGAAGTTTCTCTGCCGATCAAACTGTTGAAGACGCTAAGAAGACGTTGATACTGCTCTGAATTTAAATGCTCAGTAAATGACTCAAAACAACCATTACTTGGCCAATGAGTTCATCGTAGCTTCTACTCCAACACATTAACGTGTATTGAGGAGCTGTTGATCATCTCTGAAGACTTTAATGGCAAGGTATCCGGAGATCTTAGTCGTGTCCCCTTAGTCGGCGCCATAATGTAGATACATTTTACTACAAACTACATCCAAAGGTTAGAAACGTACTACTCTTCTCAAATGAAAGTAAACACTCAACCATGAACACAAGATATACGTGGTTCGGTATGATTACCTACGTCCACGGGGGTGAAATGATGAATCTTATTACTTCAAGGTGTTACAAAGGTGTTGATCTTAGTTGGATTTCTTTACAAGGTGAACTTACTTCTCACTAACTTCTTCCTAATGTTTTCTCGAGTTTCTCTCTTCTCCTCTCCCCAAATTACAACCTCCCTTTCATGAATACAAGTCCCTTTATTTATAGGAGAAGTTCCATACACCCAAGATATGGTGTTGGTCATGTTACATCAATTCAGCAGTTCTACTGTCGGACCGACTTATGTTGCCTCACATGGCCGAGGTATCTTGGCTCTTCGCATGTCTTTCGTCCGAGCCGACATCTCCCAATGTTCTCTTGACACGATGTCGCGTGTTTCTGAATGTCGCCCGTCTTCGATCGTTGCTTTTATGGTTAGCCGATGTGTCCCCTACTTTCTTATCCATTTGACCATAGAACCTCATTTGTCCCATCGCGTCTCGTCATGTCAGCTTTGTCAGAAGTCTGAATCAATTCTTGTCCGACAGCTGTAGAGAGATCACGCCTGATCCACGTGGCTCCTGAAATCTCACGCCACTAATATTCATTCCATGCTTCGCGTCTTTTCGTGTTTAGGTGTACCAGGCCTAGGATGTTTCCACCTGGATCTGTGTATAATTTACACCTACACTTTGTATCATTATCTTCCGATGCACAAAGCAGACCTTAGGGTTTGTTCACTGTTTTTTTTTTCTAATGTTCCGTGAAAGAGAAAGAAAACCTATGCTTAGGGTTTAGTATGTGTTAAATTTTGTGTGTGAATTATGTTATGCGTGCGAAATTTGTGTGTGAAATTCCTCGTTTTTCTCCCTTTTTTTTCTCTTCTTTGAGAAAAAGTGAAACGGAGCAATTCTGTGCGAGGGTGAGCATCACCGTGCAACGTGGAGCCTAAGGACCTTAGGCTTTTAAAGGAGTTAGATTTAGTTTCGTATGAATTTTGTCGAAAAATATCCTTAAAAACACTTTCTTGCATATGGGATGGGATCCATGCTAAAATGTTCACTGGGTTGGACCAATAAGTAATTGGCATTTACATCTCAAGGTTGTGAAACTGCAGTTAGTGCTAATATAGTTACTCTTTTATTCTAAATATATTTTACTTGGTCTAACACAAACAACTTTCCATTGGCTCCTAACTGTTTGTTGCACGGGTGATATTCATTCACTCTGTTCCATTTCACACATTGAATATTTTCGTTTCATGATCAGTGATCACTATCCGTAACTAATTTTCCGTATCTTCCAGTGATGACTCAAAGGTTTGGGCAGGATATAAGGTAAAAATTGATCATCTTAATTGATCCTCAGGTAGATTATTTATGGTATGACTAGGTGGTCTAGAAAACTCATTAATTTTGTATGATCCGTAAAGTGGGAGCATGTATACATGTTCCATTTTTTTTTCTGTATACAAAAAAAGGAAGAATAAGATACTTGTCGGGAAAACGAGGTTACGTTCATCTCGAACCGGCATGTTTCCATAGAACTCAATTCCATGAAACATCCTGCTTTAGATAACTAGCTGGAACCCGTCTCTTACATCTTTATATTAGCTTGATCGAATAATACTAGCACGAATATATGATCAATAGATAATAGACAATCACACATGACACAAAGATTACGTTGTTCACCTTTGTAGGATACATCCACGACCAAAACCATCTCGTGAATCGTTCATTATCATAACAAGTTACATTGACACTTTATATAATCAACTAGTTATATAACCCACTAGCGCTAAACGTTATAAAAAAACAAGACATATTACGAAGAGTTTACCTCTTCCTTTGTTCTTATTCTTCCATAAACCTTCACCGCCAAGGTTGCTTCGACTTTAGAAAAGAACATCATGAATTCTAGCTTCTCCCGTATGAAGTTATGAACCATAAAAACCCTATATTTCTCCCATACATGTTATCACTACAAATCTCTCTTCTCACATAGTTTTTGCCCCGTCACCAACCATTGTAGGACACAACGATTGTGACCCGAACACTTTCATAAAGAGAGGATTCTCCAAGAGAATGGATTTCTACTCACAATATTGATAGGTGTAGAATACACCGTATTTACTAACTATAGAGTTTATGCTTTCTTTGCTATTTTTCTTGTAAATTATGTATTTTTAGCATGTTTTGAGTTTTGTAGATAATTTAGAGTCGCACCAAGGAAAAGAAGAAGAAATCACCTCGTTTGAGCAAAAAGGGAAAATCTGTCATTTCATGGGCGAACACTATAAGGAGCCCAGTTAATGTTAAGGGGAAACTCTATCTAAAGGAGTACCAAATAGAGATCAACCAAGGTTAAGGGGGTTGCCAGCTGGGGTGACCCTTATCCCATGTACTGGGGTGTCTGAATCCTGCCCCAAATCCAACATAACCCTAAAATTGAGAGAAGATTTATTCTCTCAATCATTTCGTCCCTGAAACATAAATTGAGTGCGAGGAGCTATGTCTGTCTGAGAGATCGAGAAGCAGTTAGGGTTTTTTGTTGCTGCGATTAAATTCACTGAGATTTTAAGGATAATTGGAAGGAAGAATTAAAGGGTTCTGGTTGAATTAAAGGAGGAAATTGATATTCATGGGTTTGTGTTGAAATTCAGAGATGGAGAAGAAGAACAGCTGTGGTCTGCTGCCGAAGTTAAAATGAATGAATGGGTTTTGATGATTTAGGGTTTTCCTGTAAATTGAGGAGAGATTGATGTTGTTGGTTGTCACTGCAACTGAATTGGAGATGGGTTCGATCTGAGTATGGTTAATCACTGTTGTGGTGTATTGAGACAAGCTTAAAAGGGGATCTATGGGTTTTATTTGAAATCAATAGCAGATGAAAGAAATTGAGAGATTATTGAGAATCAGAAGATGGATGTTAGCCGTGGGTTAGAGGGAACGAAGAGAAGAAGTTGTTGATAGTGAAATCAATGCAGCTGCAATTGGAGGAGAATAAAGAAGGTTGCTGTTATGGTTTGATTGAGCTACAGGTCTGGCATTGCAGCTGATCAGTTAGGAGATGATGCTGCCGAGAACATTCAGAGAAGAGATGAAGAAATTGGGGTTTAATGGATGGTACTTCCGCTGCAACTGTGAAAAATGATGGTGCTCAATGGAGTTGTTGTCGTGTACATTGGATGATTTTCAAGGGTCTGAGTTATCGGTTGAATGTGTTAGATGATTCTGGTGGTGCTGTTGTTACAGGGAATACAAGAATGGAGTGAATAAACCTAGATGTATGTTAGGATTATGCAGGAAATGAAGCTAAAATCGGTCTGAAACTGTCATGAGAAATGCCCTGTATATAAACGAAACTCGGCCGGTTTTCCATTACAGCGAGTTAACTCATTTGTCGGCGATGAACCAATTCAGGTGAGTCGATGACCGATCCATACCAGCAGCTCAGACAAGTCAGCCCAGTAAGACCGAGTTAGAATACTGGCTCGGTGTCTGAATACCCTCATCTTTGGCCCAGTTGACTAACAGAAGACCGTCTTGGCTGTTAAGTTTGACGGTGGACTGATGGAATATTCTATCAATGACGACTAAACTCAGGTGGACAGCTGTTACTTTTCTGGCCGAATTCCGGTAGCACCAAGATTTCTCCGGCAATCCAATATGTGCATAATTTTGTGAAGAGCATTCTAGACTCATGGGTATGAAGACTTGGGATTGGATTTGGATGAAGAATTTGGCTTGAATTTGGAAAGAGAAGATGGAAGATTTGAGAAAGACTTGGATTTGGAAGTTGAGCTACAAAGGGAAAGGGATTCTATTCCTAAGGGGATTGCTAGGAAATTGAAGCCTATAAATAGAGAAGTTCTCTACTTTTACTTATAAACTTCTACACCTTTTACACACACAACACTTGTGTTTTTGCTTGCTTTTCAAAATTCTTCTTTTGATTATTTGTGTGAACTTCAAAACTTGTCCTTTTAATTATTGGTGTGAATTTCAAAAGCATGAGTAGCTAATTTTCTTATTGATTGGGGATGAGTTTTGTATTAAACCTACTTTGAGTTTTTCACATGATTATCGTTTGTTTTTCCTAATAAGAATGTTTATGCTTGATTGATAGGTCATTTAGGATGCATACTAAATTGATTTGTTAATTGATATAAATCTAGTGAAAGTTAGGGGATTAGTAATCGTTTCTTGACTCTTTACACAAGTAGAAAACACGAGACCTTGCGGAGGGATTCCGTGGAGCAATTGTGTGTGAAAACAACGTTAGCAAGTGGACCTTGATCTAAGAGTCTAACTACTAATATCAACCTAATAAATTCATAAATCTTAATGCGTTTAACTAAATTACATCTTGAGTGATCTACTACTAGGTGGTTTGGTGAATAGAATCTGGTAGTCGAGAATTTCCTTATCCGGTGATAAAAAGGATTTAGGGGTTAGCACTGATCTAGCTGCTATACCTACGGTTGGTGATAATCCGTGACTAATAAAAAGTGGAAAAGAACATAACTTGAATCATTTTTTGCAACGAAGAAGGATTCCTTGGTCTTGTTTCTCTTATTGATTTCAACTTACACTTTTGATTGCTTTATTTACTTTCTTTTTCTTTTAAAATCTAAAACCAAAACCCCCCTTTTGTGACATTATAAGACAACTAAAACCTCTTGCTCCTCGTGGGAACGAACTTGACTACACTATATTACTTGTTAATTAGGTAGTAAAATAATAATTAATTTGTTGTGGTTACAACACGCATCAAATATAATCCTTCTGATATAGTAGACAAATCCTTGCTCCCCAAGTCTTAGAACTCCTAAAAATTGACTCACACCTTAATTTGGAAATCCTAAACTAGGAAACCATATAACTTGGCAAACACCAAAGTTACGTTCCGGTAAGTTCCGGAATCTTCACGGAATAAAACCCCAATAATCACCACCTTTTGTGACATGAACAATACCACCATCTTCACTCCATTAAAGCATGAATGTTTCCCACCTTATACAAGGTCATTCTCGCGGACATCATCATTAGCACGAATCAAAATTGTCTTGTACTTTAAGCTTGAACCACCACCTAAGACAAATTCCTTTTTTGCACTTGTACCAACGAAATAGCTATTTGTCGATATTCTAGCCTCACCACAAACAACTTCGTATAATTTATACAAGTTTCTGCATGACTTGTATCAATCTTCTTCGTCTCCATGATCACTCATTATTCCACCTTTTGTAGAATTATTTTTCGACACATGTCTAACACTTGATATTGTTTGAACTGAGCCATCAAACAATTCCAGACGGATTTCACCAACTTCAAGAACTAACAATCTTAAGTCATCCTCCATGTAGACAAACATTACACCAAAAATGGAGTTTTGCAACTGGCTACTGATGTTGCAAATCGGAGTCGCAACTACAGTCAGCTGTTGCGACCGGGGACGACTCGAATTTTTGCAACGGAAATGCAACTGTTGCGAATATTGAGTCGCAATTGTTTTCAGCTGTTGCGACATAAAAATTTAGCAACATCTATATAACAGTTACGGAATTTTTAATATTAGTTGCGAATTCTTGACAAAATTAATGGAGACTGACTCAAAAAAGTCGCAGTAAAAATTTAGCAATAGACTTAAGCTGTTGCGAATTTTTTGCAACAGAAAAAAAAAAAAGTCCTTATTTACCTAGTCAAAGCATCCCCCATTTCTAAACTTCCCATAAACCATGCAATTCTATCAATCAAAATTTGCACCATTTATATTGATCTTCGTATATTCAATGATACATGTTTAAACATTCAAGACACTTTACAAAAGAATGGAAAGGAAACAATAATATTTTATCACTTGTGCCACATTTACTCTAGATTTCAATCAAGACTCTAACTTAGTTTAGTCTCATAAGAGAAGACCCAATATAAGAAACTCCTACTTGTAAGTTAATATCTGATCTCAATTCATGGAGAGTTCAACTCCTCTGCTTACGCGACAACCCTGCAACTCAAATACAATACATAAGTATTAGATACGGCAAATGCATAAATGGAGAAATAAAGTAAATAGTGCATCTGGATTGAACATCTAATAACTAATATAAAGAAAAGAGTGATTTTCAACCGTCACCCCTCTTCAACCGTGGCACAGAAAATATCCAAAATAACCCTCCGTGTTTTTTAACTTATGCATGTCCTTTCATGAATTTCAAGTAGCATAGGAGTAAATACATAAACAACCAAAAATCTAAGCATCTATTTCATCGTCCCCTTACCATCTAGAGACACAATCTCATCGTCTCCAAATCGTTTCAGAGACAATCCCACCATGAATTATCCAACCCTAAAATAGATTGTTTGTAACACATCTTTCTTCGAACCCCAATCGATTCACACAATTTTCAATCAAAAATTTGACCTCGATTTCAACTTTCCATAGCAAATTTTCGCCTTACTTCACTTCCATGGTCGAGTTGATTATTTCTCCCACTCCAGTTCACAAAATTGTCGACAAATTTTATTTTTTTTACTTTCATCGAATTCAATTATTTCAGATTACCAGTCTTCCACCGTCCCCAAATCGACTCTAAATCCCAAGGAAAGAACAGAAGCGGGAGTACGGGTTAGTAAATTTAGTTTCAATAGATTATCATGGAATGAATTTCCCGGATGGGTTTTCATAAAATTCAACCTTTAATTTTTGAATAGGTTTGCAAGAAATGAAGATTTACTTGATCAATTTCGATATGAAGCTTCGATAGTGTCAATTTTCAGTTACATGAATAACAACCCAACCCTAAAATGTATCGTGTTTCACCATTCCCGTTCTTTCTTCAAACCCCAATCTACTGCACAAAATTTTCTATCAGAAAAATTTGAACTGGATTTCAAGTTTCCTACCACGAGATTTCAATTTTTCCATATTTTCTCCATTCTCTCATCATCCCCAGAGTTCACACTATTTCTATCAAAAAAAAGAGATTTTTATGTGGAAAGTTTTTATTTGATTAATAATATATAGATTTGGTACTTAGGAACTGATTTTGTTTTGATTAACAGTAGAAATCATTGGGGTTTTAGTTTATCTTCCCCTTGTAATAGTTATTGCACCTAATTTAGGTATCAGAAGCAATCAACAACATCTCATTTGAGTCTTATTAGGGTAGTTTTAGTTAATGCCAATAACAAAATCTAAGTAAGGTAAGGGGAAATAGGCTTTAGTTTTCTAATTTTCATTACCCATTAGCAGTCCATAGGAAATGTTCTCAAGTTGATCAAACTTATGAAGTTGACAAGGTATGCCATTTCAGCAACCATTTGGACAGCTCGGAACCTAACGTATAAAATCTCAGTAGAAAGGAAATTCCAATTTACAGTAAAGTAACACATATACATATAGTAAAGAAATAAATCAATTTGAACATGCCTAATGTTGAGCTGCAACCGCAGTACCTGCAATATTGATAGTGGATTTAACATATCGTAAACACACTTGATGTCAGTAGTGGGGTGCCACTTAAAGTTACTGTGTATGCCTCAAATGATAAGCGCAACTACGATATTTATCCATTTAACCTATTGTTTATCCTGAAAATTCATTGTGTGAAGATCACCCTTTGTGGTAACTCATATATTGAGCTAAGTTGTAGATTTGGAGATCATGGAACCACCCATTGTCATTTTTGTTTCCGGAAATGGACCAGGTTTACCACTTTTAATGTTTTTTTGAATTGTTTATCTAAGAGTTTTGTTCTTTACTATTATGTCTCCCATTACTAATGCCCCTCCCACATCAGCATAGTTGGTCTCTCAATGTCTTCGACTAATGTGGCAAAAATTTACTTCAACATGGATGTAATTGTTGCGATTGAATGCAGGTTTAAGGTAATGTGGTGCTTCTTATAATTAGTTATTACTTCAACTATTACTTCCCTGGCCTGTATCTAGATTTATAAATTTCTATTTGTGACTGACAATTTTTCATAGATGCAACCATATCGAAAGTAATTCTTTATTTTGGCATAGTTACCTGATCCTTCTTGAAGTAAAAGACCAAAGTTGTCCATTTTTGCCTTTTTCGGCGGAAGCTTACATTATCATGGTCGCAGAGGACAGGCACAATTTTCTACCCATATTCACAACCCTCAATTTATTTCTAACTTCATGCATTGTGGCATCATAGCTCCGAGACTGAATATGGTATGACATGTTGTTGTTGCTTATGAGGAGGCTTCGATTATGGATGTTGGTACTGGACTTGATTGGAAAAATTTGTCGGGAGTGGAAATTACAAGTGTATTCGTCTCAACGACCCGTTTCCCTTTCCTTGCACCATTATCGCACAATCCTCCCTACATTGTTCCAACTATCACTCGCAGTTCTCTTTAAAACTTTGCAGAAGACAAACTAGACGAATGGAGTATCCGCGTCAGGTACTGTGGTGGTCCCTTTTTGGTTACACGTAGTGAATATAGATTAACAATTTATGGCTTTACTTTATTGGTTCCATGAACCTTATTGATGTAAAGGTAGTTTTTTAGCATCTTAATTTTGAAATTGGCTTTTCAGTTTTTTCTGCATAATATTTTGACGCAAGAGAAAGAGAGTTTCGTTTCTATAAGATTTCTCAATTTTTTGGATACAAATTTGTTCAAGTCTAATACAATTTCCCTATACTATCCACCAACTGATACAGTTAGCTTTGCATTAGACTTCTGGATGTTTCTTTTGTTATTGTCATTTGCCCGGCAGAAGTCTACCAAAATTGTTTTTTCAGGTTCATGTTACAATTAAACCTCAGTAAAAAAGTATGTTATTAATTTAGTGAAGTATTCATTTTATAGATGAAATAATAGCCTATTATTTTAAACCCATAAGTTTGTCAAATTTTTTTAACAGAACGGAAGGCGCATCGCGCGTGCGTGTTATACTAGTGTACATAGAGTGAAGCGCCGAAAGTCGGTTACTGGAAGTACATGTACATACAAAGATATCTTGAGTAGTGTAAATGGTGGATTTTCAACAAAGGCTAAAATTGTAAACCCATAATTATACGAACCTCTGATCCAGCAGTCAGGTGTGAGTATTGTGACACGAGTCTCTCATTGAATCCTCTAACTGAGAATACTTTCGATCAGAGTATATGTAGATATGTAGTCTCACGGCTAGACAACATCATATCTTATGAATACTGAACACTTCAGTAATTATTTCTATATAGTATCACGAGATGGACGGCTCCTAGACAGCTTGCTCTGCTAGTATAGAGCGATAACGTCTTCAGGATACAAACAACGAGTTTAATCTGACTATATAAAGTATATGAAGCTCCAGAAAGATCATATCTGAATAATTAATGTCCCTAGACAGCTTGCTCTGCTAGTATAGAACCATAAGTTAATTATTCCTAAATTCTTGGATTCATCCACAGAATTTCCGAAAATATTCAAATATTTTCGCAGATATTTCATTACTGCAAACCATGGTTCTTCCCATCAGAAATTCATGGGTTAGTAATAAATATTCAACGCACGGGCATCTGAGCTACCTCTGAGTAAGCCCCGATTTAAATGGTGAAAGTGTACTCAACAACGATGCACTAACAATCACCGCACGAACGAGTATTTCAAAATACGACGAGACGATGAACCTATGCAAAATAGAAAGGAAAATAATAAATAATTAAAATTTGACCAAGGCGATGGGATCATGGGCCCATTGACCGACCGACTGTGTCGTGGTCAATCCCATGCCAATTTCATATTTTTTGTTATTTTCCTTGAGTTCATGAAAATCCTTTCACTTGAACAATTATCCTTCGCTTTTGAGGAAACTCCTCAATTTCATGGTGTTTCTTTCACACCAAAGAAATAATATAAAATTAAGAAAAACATTATGGGGCGTGACCATTGGCCAACCGGCCATGCCTTGGTCACAGCCGGCCCCACACCTCATGGTTCCTCATTATTTTATTATTATTTCCCTAATTTCATGAAAACTCCTTAATCTCATGATATTTCCTTGGTCCCATGAAAAATAATATAAAATTAGGAAAACCCGTGTGCACGGGCCAAAGCTAGTCGTCCAAGCCCTAGATGGCCCCACATGTCCCTTTTTATTATTATTATATTTTTTATGTTTTCATAATCCCATGAATTTCCTTGATTTCATGATATTTCCTTCAAATTATGAAATTTCCTTTAAATTGTGAAATAATACATAAAATTAGGGAAAACGCACGGGACCAGGCCCTGACCGGCAAAACATGCTCCAAGCCGGTCCCACATGCCCACACGTCCCTTATTTTATTATTATTATTTTTTATGTTTCCCTCATCTCATGGAAACTCTTTGATTTCAACAAAACTCTTTAATTTTAGCAAAAAACTCCTTGATTTTATCATATTTCCCTAAAATCATGAAAATATTATGAAAACGTGCGGGATTGGCCCCTTGGCCGGCCGGACATGCCTTGGCCATGGCCGGTCCCACACTTCATAATTATTTCACTTTTTCATTATTTTCCTTCATCTCATGAAGTTTTGACGGTTTTATCAAAAAAACCCTGGTTTCTTCATATTTTCTCAAATGTTTGCTCAAATGCACATCCAAAAATATCAAAATTCGCAGAACTGAGGACACTCTGGAGACACGAGCATGTTATCTTGACCGACCAAGGTTGGCTCTTTGGCTCTAAATGAGCCGGTCTTACATATTTTCACAATTTGACCTAATTTGCGCAATTGTACGTATTAGGTCTAAAACTCTTCCAAACGACTTGGAACTTCATGGAACGATCAACACTTGATCACGTGACCACCCAGGGCCAGTTTCATAACCCATTGGTCGGTCCCTCACCTCTTCATAATTAATTAGGCTTTATCACCTAAGGCTCAGACGAGCATTTTTCGAATAAATGATTAAACCAGCATTTAATCATTCTTTCATCAACAAGTCACCAACTCTTCAAGAGGTCTTGGTATTTGCTCACGTGAGCATATGGGTGTTACATGATTGACCCACGGTCACATGAAACCAATCCTTCCTTCGTTCCATGGTTCAATTCCTAACAAACCATGATGTGGTCATCAATTGATCAAATTAGGGTTTCTGAGTCCAAGGATCATAATTCCAGATTCAAACACTAATAAATTTATGACGATCTCATGATCAATATTCTTATTAATTATACTCGATTCAACTACCAATATTTTATTTAATATTTTATTTTGGTCATGCTGCCAATGATTCATCAAATGAGCAACATTTGCTCAGATAAGCAATACTTGCTCAAATCAAAGAATATTGGTTCAACTATCAATATTCAAAAAATCATCGAATGAGCAATACTTGCTCTCCTCAACTATCAACGTGAGAATCATGGCCACATTCAATCCATGAGTTTCAGAACATTTTACAAAATCATGTTCAACTAAATACATGGACTCATCGTCCCGTGATATCACGAATTAGCAACTGACTAAACTAACCACGAGACGTCAATCGTGTCACTTGGGGGATATCAACTAGGGTTTTGGTATGGCGGTCTACGGCATGTGTGTTCAAACACACGATGGAATGTGAGCAAGTCATGCAATCAGTTGAAGGAGTTAACAAAGTAGTGGGTGGAAAATCAACCAAGTCTCCGTACGATGAGCAACTGGTTTCAAACACTATTTCCATCTCTCCACTCTTTGATTCCATCAACTGTCACACTTCATGGGATCATGGTGTCTACAATTCCAGCAACATAAATAAGTCTTTGAATCATGATTAAAATAACAAGAACAACAACGTCAACAACGACAAGAATCTTACATCTCACTGACAACACGAGATCAACAACTCATCAATTGAGCAATTGCTCTCAACTGAGCGATTTCAATCATTCGGAACTTATTGTATTCATAATTCACAATACACCCACAATATTTGATTACCATTGATTCCACACATTTCTTAGCTTCCCTCCTACAGATCAACCCATCCTCTCTTGTAACCTAATTTACTCTAGAACGGACATTGTCTTGGTTTAGGCCGGAGTACTACAAATTGATCTCTCGAATTCAAAGCACCCCCTTTGCAGCGGTGCATCTGTGTGAGGTTGAACATTTCGATCGGTTCAAGGAGTATTCTCCGCACGATCATCTCTTTAATTCCGTAAAAACTAGCAAATCATTTTGCCCCATCTATAGATTGGCGACCACAATGGGAGATCATTCTCTCGGCTACAATCTCAATTTTCACAAAGATGGTCGGTCTTAGGTCTGTCAATCCAGGTTCAAAACCCGATCCTAATATCGCAAGCTCTAGTGGCACCGCTAACGCCACTCCTCTAAGAAATGATGCTCCAGTGATCACCCCTATAAGTGACGGCACTGGCGTCATCAACAATCCACTCTTCGGTTGATCTCCTGAAGAAACTAGAGGAAACCATCCTACCATAGTTGATCTCATGAAGGTTCAGACTGACATAGCTGCAGCACAGAAAGAGTTGTGTGTGTATCTCAAAACTCTCACAGACAAGCTTGTGTCTGAACGAACTCAGCCTCAACGCGAGAAAGGAAAAGCTAAAGAAACATCTTCAACTTCTGATCCTGAAATACCTCCAATCCATATTGTACATGATGAAGAATTCTGCAAAGCTACAGATGACTTTCTAGCAATGGAACCTGCAAGTTTCATCACTCATGAAGGCCTGGTGCACTTTTTGAGGATCGAGGAAAAGACAAGGCATCATTTGTCCATCTTCACCAACCTTCATATCCTGCTGCCATACAGAGGACTCCTCTTCCAAAAGGTTATACCATTCCAATATTTATTCTTTATGATGGAAGATGCAATACTCAAAAATATATTTTTCGGTTTCTGGAATTATTGGGCGAACACGAGCACAACATGTCGTCCGTCTGAAGAAATTTTCAAAGTCTCTGACAAGTAGAGCATACACCTGGTACAACAACATCGCACCGGGAAGTATCACCGATTGAGGGAGAGACGATTAATGCTTTCTACAGAAAATACTTCTTCGTGTAAGATCAAATCACTCTCTCTAATCTAGGAAGTATATTTCAAAGGAGAAGTGAATATCCTGATGATTATGTGAAATGGTTCATTGTTCAAGCCTTGGACTACCACGACCCAAACATCATATAGCAACAACTTGTATACTTTTGCATCAACAGAATAATCCCGGTCTACAGAGCCTCGCTAGAAAATCTCCGGTTCTACACCTTCTCAGAACTTCATGAAGCGGCCAAGAGATCAGTAACTACTGCAGTTGCTTTATTGGAAAGGGCTAAGACTACAAAATATGAAGAACCATGAGAGACTCGAGGTAGCATACATTTAATCAACAAATAATACAACCTTCAACCTTCCATAAATGCTGTTACGGAAGGGAACAAACGAAATTCTGAGCCACCGCGCAAGCATGCTTCCTCAACTCCTACAAATACACAAAGGAAATATAATGCGCAAACTCTTGCTCAACACACAGAAGCTGATCCAGGGGCACCTGATTTACCCTGCTCCATTGAGGAAGTTATTGAGCTGCTAGACGCCTGGGTTCAAGACGGCACAATCAAACTGCCTTATTTCAAGAAGGAGCCAACTGAAGAGGCCATGGAAAACCCTCGCTACTGTCGCTTCCATAGGTTCGTCAACCATCCCAAAAGTGATTGCAGAATTTTGAAGCTTATATTTAAAGAGAAGGTCAAATCTGGAGAACTCAACCTGGGGACTGAAGGTTTGCACATATACCCTCTCCCAATCAAAACCTTAACTATTTCTGAACCACATGTCAAAGAAGCAGTTCAATCTTTAATCGAACATGTCTGCGAATTGTTATAATTATCAAAGACTCAAAGGGGAGACATGTTGGCCATACTGAATCACATCGTGTCAAGAAAGCATTTATTGATTCAAGAAGCATTTTCTGAGCCGCCCTCGATGACAGGAAAAGAAATGTATGACTGAGGACTTCTCACCACAGTCCATCTCAAGGGAAACGAGTTCAAATGAGCACTGATTGATGTTGGCACCGCTGTAAATGTTATCCCTCTGAAAACTCTCAGAGCTGCTGGTATCACACGACAAGAAGCCATTCATGCTCAGTAACAATCACATACCATGAAGGAACACCCAGAGATGCTTATGGCCACATTACTCTTAAGGTGAACATAAGCTCAGTCTGGGCGGAAACAAAATTTTCATAATCAAAGAAGATCCAGGATATGACATGATCCTTGGACGTACATGGGTTCATGCTAGAAAGGTAATACCAACACCTTCAATTGCATATTTCTCTGTTGAAAAAACCTCTGATTTGAAAGAGGAAAAGGAAGACATTTCACCATTCAAGTATCTGAAGGAGGTCAAAGCCCTGACGGAGCTAACACAAAATCTTGAGGAAAAAGCAAACGCTTTCATCAAAAGATTTCATTCTCAGTTGCAACAGGCTAGTAATGGATGACCTCACCTCAGCAATATTTCACCAAATGGATAAGCTTTGAGTTTCTTCAAATCGAGCATACCATCAAAAAGTTTATTACTGAAGACGTTGCCAAGCATGACAAACAATATATCAAATACTCTCCTCCGCATGAGTGTCCATACATACCACAACACAAGAACGCTCCTCCAATCTCTCAGGATCCTCCGAAAGCACAAAGAAAGGATAACCAATCCTGAAATGTACAAGCCTCGACCTAGCATCAACAAGCGGGGAAATGATCAGACAGACTCAAACTTCTCTCTTCTCATGAAGGAGTAATCGAGTTACTAGAATTCTGGGTTCAAGATGGTGCAATCAAATTGTCGTTCATCAGGAGAGATCCAACTGAAGAAGAAATTGAGACTCCCAGGTACCGTCGCCTTCATAGGTTCATCGATCATCCATCAAGTAACTGCAATATTCTGAAGTACATCTTCAAAGAGAAGGTTGATCCAGCTTCAACTGGGGACTGAATGAGTACACAAGAGTCCTCTCCCAGTCAGAACCTTTACACTCTCTGAACAACCTATCAAAGAGGCAGTTCAATCCTTGGTCGAACGTGAATTGTGTTATCTGATATAGGCACAAAGGAGAGACATGTTAACAGTACTGAACTACATCATGTCAAGAAGTCCATTCCAAAAATACTTCTTGAGGCTCCATCCAAGACCAAGAGATGTACGATTGCTTACCACAGCCAATCTCAGAAGAAACAAATTTGGAAGAGCGTTGATCGATGCTGACACCGCAATCAGCAACATTCCACTGAAAACCATTGAATCCACATGCATCACTAGACAAGAATATACTTATGCTCCATCTCAATCGAATACATTGAAGGATCGCTCGAAAATACTTATGGATACATCATTCTCAAAGAGAACGTAAGTTCAACCTGGACAGAAACCAAGTTTCACATAATCAGGAAGATCCAGGATATGACATGTCCTTCAGACGAGCGTGGATCCACGCTAAAAAGATGGGTACTTACAAAGCACCTTTGGTTACACATCTCTCCAATGAAGAAAGTTCTGATCCAGAAGATTTGACTGACATTCCATCATCAGAGTACTTGGAGGAACCTCAAACTTTGACGAGGTTGAAGCAAGAACAAAAGATGTATAGACCTTCATCAAGAAGTTCCGCACTCAGGAAAGTCTTATTCCATATCTATGTCATTTATTTCCTCACATGCTATCCTAGCATGGGGACTCAATTCTGCTAGCAACTCTGCAATACATTATGAATGGTAGCTTCATCGAATCAAGCACTGAAACATTCATTACTGAGATGATGTCCAAACATGGCAAAGAACACTTTGGGCATTTCTCCTTCAAGTACATGTGCTCCACAAAATCAGAAAGCTCTGAGGTCTGCACAAGTTTCGAATCCCTCTACCGCAACGAAAGGGATGCTTAATCAACATAAGAAACTCCAGGGCCGAGATAATCAAACCCCTAAGACATTCGATGCTTAAGGAATATACGCTTCAATGCTCAAGCATCTAAGAAGCCATCAAATTGTACTCCCAATCAAAGAGTAAAGATTCAGCACAAATATCTCGACGATGACATATTGATTCAACACCAGCACGATCAAAGTGTTACTAAACTACAACCGATAAGTCTTCATTATCCCATGATAAGACTTTTGAAGCAGATGCAACATCATTTGTACATGGATGGAACTAACTCCTTCAACATACACTGGCAACCTGAGGTGATTCCATGAAACTTCATCAACGGGATTTCTCTACATCACAAGCCCCTGCATGATTTGGGAACTTTCTCTCTTCACCAATCACATCCAGTATGAAAACTGATGATGCTATCTACCGCAACAACATCAACTCACTGACAAAGCCAGTTCATGCTAAAGTTATGCTTTCAGGAGTATTCAGGTTGAACTCTCAGTACACCTTCATCTTAGGGACGCTTAACTCATCAACTAGTTCGTGAATGTAAAAGGCTCACTGGAAGAAGGAGCAAAGATTATATCTATAATCATGGTTCTATCCTTTTCGGTCTTTGGAGCAACTTCAACCGTGGTATCAGTATCAACAATAATCTCTAGGGTAACACCATCCATGATCTCAGCATCGACAAGGATCTCTAGAGCGTGATCATTCATAGTCTCAGCACTAACGACGGTCTCAGGAGCAACATCCTCAGGGCTTCATCAACTAACCATTCTCTGAAGTGTTACACATGAAGCGGATTTCTCTAAGAACCAATGATTCATATCAATATGTGTAGACCTAATAACATTCTCACATAAAAGTCTTCCCAAGGCTGGCACGACCGGGGGACATAATCCAAAGTCTTCTACAAGATGTTCTCATCACCTCTACAAATGAGATACAACACACTTCAGGTCATGGGTTTGTGAAAACGTAAAAATGGGTGAGGAATGGGATAATGATTTCTCAATGAAAGATGTTCATCTATGTCTCTTCTACAACATACCAAAAGGGTGCATTAATCGGACATACGAGCTGAAAGATATGGCCTTTACCGTCAGGTCTACGAAACCTGAAAAATTTGTACTGGATTACAAATTGCAAATGTGCATGCTTCATTGGTGGACTTCTACAACTCCAAATTGAGTGATTCTTCTATAATTTAATAACTCAGTCTCTTAGCTTCAAAATTTGGGGTCAAGCATCGAATTACGACGTCGTGTGAGGTTCCTACAGCTTCCAGAGCATACTACATGCAAGCAGCAATTTATGGACGGGATTCATAACCTCTACAGTCGATCGATGTCCACCAGGTCTTTTCGCTAAGTCCTTCATCAAGGTACCTCCAACTTCTGCCACCTGGGTCTTTACATCAATTTTCCACCCGGGTCCTCTATCTAAGTCTTGCCAGAAGAAGAGAAAACGAAAAGGAGAGATTTAACAAAATACTGGGGACTGACGGTCCACTGATCATGACGATCAGTTTCACAGTCCAAGACTCGTGACACCAGACTCTCATGTGCTAATTATTCATCATAAAAGTAATGCTACCACCAGGACATGATACCATGGTCATTACATCATCCCATCTCGAGAGCAGCCTCAGCTATGGTCCCGTGACCAGGGTTTCAGAAGTGATGTTTCTACTACTGACAGAAGATGGCACTGCAAGCACCACCATGCTCATGTATCAATCCAGGGTTCCTGATATCAAATGAATCAATGAAATTAAAATCCTTCACCAACCGTTCAAGATACAAGCGAATGGTCTTAAGACACAACAGGAGTGTTTTACAACAAGCTCGTCTGAGATGATTTTACAATGTCCCTCACAAAGCAGCGATCTGGGAGAAATTGGTGAAGAATATAGGGATGGGTCATATACCATTCTCTTTGTATTGATGTATTCTACAACATATCCAAAATTCACAGCAATTGGAGAAACGAACAAAGAGTTGTGGCCAAAACATTGGACCACATGCCAGCTGAAAATTTTCTGAAGGTCTCCTGGAAGTTTACTCTTTCATCAATTTCGAACCGTAAACGTTCTCGAAACTTAAAAGTATTCTTAGATAAAGCTTGGAAGTTTCATGGGCATAAGTATACATGGGCAGACCGAGAAAATCCGACTTCGGACGAAGATTCTACAACGTTTCTACCAAAGGCTGAAGTCTGAAACTTTCTGGTGACGTATTTCGACGAAATTACCCGCATACTCGCATGGATCCTCATTCATTCATTCACAAATAAGAAATTTCATACTTATATGAAGAGATTACAGGATATATACTTACTAAGGGAGTCTCTAAATCATTTGAAGGCTCGACAATGCCGGAATCTCCATTGATAACGTCGTTATCTCCATTTGGCTCGGGATGTCTGGAATTCTCCATATTCCCATACCCCAAAGAAGAGTGCGCTTCATCAACATGCTGCTTATCTACAATGATTTCTTCCTGGACTCATCAACAATAATTATTATTATTTCATTCAAGGAGATGCCACGATCGCCTGCACGAAAGAGATGCTTACACCGACTTCTTCATCAGTGTTGGATTGTTTTCCAGAGAACAAATTGAAGGTCGTCAATCGATGGAGAAAAAGTCTAAAAGAAGTAACGAACCTTGATATCGTGATCCTAATTGCACGGGAAGGGAAAAGTCATGACACAAGGAGCGCTAACAACTCACCAAATAAACAGCTGGGGACTACACGTCATTTGCTAACGTCCTGTAGCCCTTGGGTTCTCTACTCCCGTAGAATTTCTTCCATTTATGTGGGATCTACATTTATCCGGGATTTCACTATACGATCATCTTGTGGTAAAGCTAATGAAATAAGCAGAAGTACAACTCAGTATGAAGGATCTCTCACCATCACTCATAGGTCCCAGGAGTACCATTTTTTAAAGTTTCATCCGTAGAGATGTCATCTCTAGAAACACCGTCTTTGGAAGTATCATCCTTGGAGTCAGTCATTCTTGCAAAGTGGCTATTTTAGCACATCATTCATACAAAGCGCAGGATTCGACAAAATAATGAATCATGCAATTAGGATGCTCACATCAGCTTCTACAAAATGGTAACTCTCAACTCTTACCTATTTACGGTTTCACGAACTTAGTGATAATAACGTAAAATTTCGAAAATCTTGCTCGCTCCTTCAAACCTGCAAATACGAGCAACCCCATTACTTAAAAGTCTGACACCTGACTTTTCATGAAATTATGAATAATTCACATAACATTTCATGTGAACATTCACTGATTTTCTACCGTGTGCGCATACACTATGAAATCACGAAATTCATGAAAACATCATTGTTTGCTTTTAACAATTGTTTAAAATCAAAACTTTTGCAAAATCTTTCATAAAATCATGAACAACCCATGTAACTCTTTACTGTGTGAACGGTTTTTCAAAAATTGGACAGACGTCCATCTTACAATTGTGAAAACTCACATATATACATTATTTTACTATGTATAATTGTATACTTTCAACAGTTGTTCAAAATCAAAACATTGATTTTACAAAATACATATATTTAACGTGAAACTCACGTAAATTTAGAAATATATCTATATATTTTGCTCCCTTGCACGAGCATCTGTCTTTGAAGCGAGAGTATATTTTCAAAATTTTGTGAACGCTCACATATCGAAAATAAAAAAATTCATGAAAGCTCATAGACAAAATTTTATATCATTAGACTTAGGTCTATTTTGTTTGTTCCTTAAACTAACGAACAAACGAGCATCTATTCCTAAAATAAGGATTTATTTTTTCGGCCCGGCCCGCGAATCCTAAACGACCAAGGTCCCATCATCAGGATCAGTGGTTCAACACCAATTCATGTTCACCAAACGACACTCTATCATGCCACTGAGATCTTCATTCAAGTCATGGTATGCTCGTACTATCGAAATCCGGTAACGTCTTAACTTACGACTAAGTTCAATTACTTATATTGTTTATGACCGGAAAATCACCATTTAATGCTGACTGAGGAACACGACTTTCCTCACTAAGCAGGGGACTTAATGTAAATTGTGTATTTTCGATAAAGGCTAAAATCGTAAACCCATAATTATACGAACCCCAGATCCAGCAGTCATGCGTGAGTATTGAGACACGAGTCTCTCATCGAATCCTCTGACTGAGAATACTTTCTCTCAGAGTACATGTAGATATGTAGTCTCACGGCCAGACAAAAACATTTCTCATGAATACTGAACACTTCGATAATTATTTCTATATAGTATCACGAGATGGACGGCTCCTAGACAGCTTGCTCTGCTAGTATAGAGCGATAACGTCTTCAGGATAAAAACAACGAGTTTACCCTGACTATATAAAGGATATGAAGCTCCAGCAAGCTCATATCAGAATAATTAATGCTCCTAGACAGCTTGCTCTGCTAGTAGAGAGCCATAAGTTAATTATTCCTAAATTCTTGGATTCATCCACAGAATATGCGAAAATATTCAAATATTTTTGCATATATTTCATTACTGCAAACCATGGTTCTTCCCATCAGAAATCCATGGGTTAGTAATAATTATTCAACGCATGGGAATCTGAGCTACCTCTGAGTAAGCCCCGATTTAAATGGTAAAAGTGTACTCAACAACGATGCACTAACAATCACCGCACTAACGAGTATTTCAAAATACGAAGAGACGATGAACCTATGCAAAATAGGAAGGAAAATAATAAATAATTAAAATTTGACCAAGGCCCTGGGAACATGGGCCCACTGACTGGCCGACCGTGCCGTGGTCAATCCAATGCCAGTTTCATATTTTTTGTTATTTTCCTTGAGTTCATGAAAATCCTTTCACTTGAACAAATATCCTTCGTTTTTGAGGAAACTCCTCAGTTTCATGGTGTTTCTTTCACATCAAAGAAATAATATAAAATTAAGGAAAACATTGTGGGGCATGACCATTGGCCAACCGGCCATGCCTTGGTCCCATCCGTCCCCACACCTCATGGTTACTCATTATTTTATTATTATTTCCCTAATTTCATGAAAACTCCTTAATCTCATGATATTTCCTTGGTCCCATGAAAAATAATATAAAATTAGGAAAACCCGTGTGCAAGGGCCATTGCCGATCGGCCAAGCCCTAGATGGCCCCACATGTCCCTTTTTTTTATTATTATATTTTTCATATTTTCATAATCCCATGAAATTCCTTAATTTCATGATATATCCTTCAAATTATGAAATTTCCTTTAAATTGTGAAATAATACATAAAATTATGAAAAATGCACGGGACCGGGCCCTGGCCGGCCAACCATGCTCCAAGCCGGTCCCACACGCCCACACGTCCCTTATTTTATTATTATTATTTTTTATGTTTCCCTCATCTCATTGAAACTCTTTGATTTCAACAAAACTCTTTAATTTTAGCAAGAACTCCTTGATTTTATCATATTTCCCTAAAATCATGAAAATATTATGAAAATTTTGGAAAACGTGTGGGATTGGCCCCTTGGCCATGCAAGTCCCACACTTCATAATTCTTTCACTTTTTCATTATATTCCTTCATCTCATGAAGTTTTGACGGTTTTATAAAAAAAACCTGGTTTCTTCATATTTTCTCAAATGTTTGCTCAAATGCACATCCGAAAATATCAAAATTCTCAGAACTGAGATACATACACTCTGGAGATACGAGCATGTTATCTTGACTGACCAAGGTTGGATTTTTGGCTCTCAATGATCCGGTCTTACATATTTTAACAATTTGACCTAATTTGCGCAATTATACGTATTAGGTCTAAAACTCTTCCAAACGACTTGGAACTTCATGGAACGATCAACACTTGATCCCATGACCATCCAGGGCCAGTTTCATAACCCCTTGGTCCATCCCTCACCTCTTCATAATTAATTAGGTTTTATCACCTAAGGCTCAGACGAGCATTTTTTGAATAAATGATTAAACCAGCATTTTATCATTCTTCCATCAACAAGTCACCAACTCTTCAAGAGGTCTTGGTATTTGCTCACGTGAGCATATGGGTGTTACATGATTGAACCACGGTCTCATGAAACCAATCCTTCCTTCGTTCCATGGTTCAATTCCTAACAAACCATGAAGTGGTCATCAATTGATCAAATTAGGGTTTCTGAGTCCAAGGATCATAATTCCAGATTCAAACACTAATAAATTTATGACGATCTCATGATCAATATTCTTATTAATTATACTCGGTTCAACTACCAGTATTTTAATTAATATTTTATTTTGGTCACGCTGCCAATGATTCATCAAATGAGCAACACTTGCTCAGATTAGCAATACTTGCTCTAATCAAAGAATATTGGTTCAACAATCAATATTCAAAAAATCATCGAATGAGCAATACTTGCTCGCCTCAACTATCAACTTGAGAATCATGCCCATGTTTAATCCATGAGTTTCAGAATATTTTACAAAATCATGTTCAACTCAGTAAATACATGGACTCATCGTCCCATGATATCATGAAGTCAGCAACTGACTAAACTAACCACGAGACGTTAATCGTGTCACTTGGGGGGATATCAACTAGGGTTTTGGTCTGGCGGTCTACGACACGTGTGTTCAAACACACGATGGAATGTGAGCAAGTCGTGCAATCAGTTGAAGGAGTTAACAAAGTAGTGGGTGGAAAATCAACCAAGTCTCTGCACGATGAGCAACTAGTTTCAAATACTATTTCCATATCTCCACTCTTTGATTCCATCAGCTGTCACACTTCATGGGATCATGGTGTCTATAATTCCAGCAATATAAATAAGTCTCTGAATCATGATTGAAATAACAAGAACAACAACGTCAACAACGACAAGAATCTCACGTCTCACCGACAACACGAGATCAACAACTCATCAATTGAGCAATTGCTCTCAACTGAGCGATTTCAATCATTCAGAACTTATTGTATTCAGAATTCACAACACACCCATAATCTTTGATTACCATTGATTCCACACATTTCTCAGCTTCCCTCCTACAGATCAACCCATCCTCTATTGTGACCGAATTTACTCTGGAACGTCCATTGTCTTGGTTTAGGCCGGAGTACTACAGATTAATCTCTCGAATTCAAAGCACCCCCTTTGCAGCGGTGCATCTGTATGAGGTTGAACATTTTGCTCGGTTCAAGGAGTCTTCTCCGCACGGTCATCTCCTCAATTCCGTAAAAACCATCAAATCGTTTTGCCCCATCTACAAGTAGATATCTATTTTGTGCAGTGTGCTCAGTATACTGCATTAACTGAACTTGCGGTGCAGTTTCCATGGATAAATGATGACAATCAAGAAAGAAATAAGGCATTCATTATAGTTGGGGTTTGGTAATTCTAGTGTCAAAGTTTCTGTTGTGTTCATAAACTAATGAGATGAGATGAAACCTTGATACTCAATTGGTAACATTTGACTTGAATAATGGGGAAGAACACAGAAAAGTTGATACCAAATTTCATAGCCCAGCAACAAAGGGGAAAGTGCTAGTTAAGTGGCAGTATTCATACACATAATTCTCCTTACAATAGGAGACGAAATTAGTAACAAAATTTAAGCCTACCTAACTTAAATTTGAATTCCACGGGAGATCATCGGGTAGGATTACACTCTTGATTCAATTCAAGCTCCCCCAACAGCAGCCTACAAGTAGATTAAACACAACATTGAGCAGAAAATATGCATAAATCCATAAAAGTAATCCCGGTTGAACAATAATAAATTCAGTTACAGTTAAACTGAATTAGGAAGAGTCGGTTTTTTTCTCTGCGGGTTACTTTTTCCTTCGTTTCTTCTAAAATAAGACACAGAGGTATGGGAATAAACAAAATTTGTAAACTAGATCATAACAGTTTCATAATTTAATTACCTGAAGAACTCAAATATACATGAGTAAATCTCTTGCACTCCTCCGAATTTGTCCTCCTGGCAGTCAGCTAAACACCCATAGATATTAAAATTACACACAAATTTAGCATCTTTTTCAGTTTGTAGTATTTGATGGTAAGAAAAGGAATAATTATGAACCGAAAGACGACATCAGTGAGGATTATGCATCAGTAAGAATTACCATAAAAATAATTCGAAAAGCATAAACCAGTATTCAGCAGGTTTTCAATCAGAATGGTGCTAAGAAGTGTGGATTTCATTGCATTGCTTCCACTTATGTTTTATGTGTGTCTGGGAGCAAGACAGTTGCCTCGCTTCGAATCTAACTTGACATGATCACCACCAACTCTGTTATTACTCATACCATCCATTTACAGAGAGAACAAAAGCAAGCTACGTTACAATTCACAAGAGAAAAGGCTAAACCCAAAGACAGTGAGGTACACATAGCAAAACTAGATTAAAAAAAATCAAATGTCAGAAAGACAAGAAGAGTAAAGGACCTGAGCTTGCTGGGAAGAGGATTGGCGTGGAGGCTGACATAATTGTTGCTTCTGGTGAATACCAGCGGGCCCAGAGACACCTTGTTGCAAGTTTGGAGGCATCAACTGTTGAGCAACTGAGGAAGTCTGCTAGACATGAGGCTGGGAAACTGGCACTTGACCTACTACTAGGTGAAAGCTGCGATGGAAATACCTAATTAAGGAGAGGGTCGAATGGAAGAATTAGAAGTCTGTAACTGGCCTTATTGTGTCGATGTATGTGAGTAAGAAGAATCTGGCGTGTTGTGGGATTATTGTTGGAGAAAAATGACTTTTAATAAAAAATATTTTGGTCTTGGTGTGGTTTGATCTAGTGACCTATGGGTCCATGGATACTTGCTCATTTTATGAGTGAATGAATCTCTCTTTAGCCCCACATTGGGTATAAAAGCGAATGAGCTCACTATATAACCATATGCTTATGGATATGTTGTATAACAACATTGTGGGTGGAGAGGGTGGACAAAAATACATATTTTGACCCATGCGATATGCGCGTATGCCATGCACCAAGTTCCTCTTATACTCAGATTTATTTTTTGGGCGAGTTTTTCTTTAGGAAATTATTTTTAGAGTTTTATTTATGGGTAAATTCCTTTTAGGTGTTTTACTAGTTTTTAAAGAAAACCAAAACCTAACTTGATTTGCAAGTATCTTCTCCGTTAAATACAACTCGAAATTCTGTTTTCAATATACCGAAGATTCTTCTTTTGTTCTAGGGTTTTCTCCATACGTTTTTACTTCCATCCCCGTTGCTGGGTTCGAAGAGATGGTAACTTGTGTTGTGCTAACTCAAGTTATATCGGGCAGTCTTATCCTGGACACATCTTCGCTATGAGGGGTTTAGTATTACTCAACTCGAGTATACCCGCAAACTAATGTGTTAAGGGCAACTTGTTGAACCTGTGATTCTGCCCTCATCAAGGTGTTTCGGTAGAAATATTCGCATTAGTTCTTTACATATTATTATTGACACATCTAACGTGCTGCTCATTGTTACAAGATCCCAACAATCTTAACACATTATTATTCCTTGTAACAATGGGAAACAACGATGTAGAAAGACCACAAAAGTTTAACGGAAATGATTTCAAGAGATGGCAATCCAAGATGCTGTTTTATCTGAGCTATCATGAACTAGACTATGTACTGGTTCCAGGTGATAACTTGTACAATGATGATAACTTGGCTTAGGAGGAGGTCAATATTAATACAAGATGTAATTTTCTGGCTAAAAATCATATCATGAATGGTTTAGAAGATGCGATGTATGATTTTTACAACGCGAAAGAAAATTTCACTGCTTATGATTTGTGGACTGCATTAGAAGCAAAGTACCAAGTTGAGACTGCAGGGAGCAAGAAATTTTTGGTGGCGAAGTTTTTGGACTTCAAGATGACAAATGATAAGTCTGTTGTGGATTAATTCCTCGAATTTCAACAAATCATTAACGAGATTCTTGCTGAAGGTATGGTCATTGATGAGACTTTTCAAGTGTCTGCGGTGATTGAGAAGTTACCATATTCTTGGTCGGAGTACAAGAAAAATCTGAGACATGAAACTGGCGAGATCAACATGGTTGAATTGGGAAAGAAGATTCAAGTGGAAGAGATGTTGTGCACCAAAGGCAAGAACGTGTCATCTGCAAGGGACATGGCGAACAAAGCTCATATGTCTTAACACAAGTCATCCAAAGCTGGAAAAGGTGACAAAAACAATCGCAACTCGAAGCATGGACCTAACAAGAAAGGTACGTTTCGTAAACCAGAATCTAGCATTATTAAAATTAAGGGTCCTTGTTGGGTGTGTGGAAATACTGGTCATATGGCAGTTCATTGTAGACAACGTAAGGATAAGAAGAAGAATGCTAACTTGGTTGAGAAGAGCAAAGACGAGTTTTTTGATGTGGTGTCTGAAATTAATTTGGTGACCAATGTGATGGACTGGTGGGTAGACTCTGGAGCTACTAAGCATGTATGTGGGAACACAGACCTGTTCACCTCCTACCAGAAGGTATGGGAAGGCGAGAAACTCTATATTGGTAACTCATCTGCATCAGAGGTTGCAGGAAAAGGAAATGTCGGTCTGAAGCTCACATCTGGAAAGACTCTCACATTGAATGAAGTTCTTCATGTTCCAGACATCTGCAAAAATCTTGTTTCTTGTTCTGTTTTAGATGATAAGGGTTTTAAGGTTACAATTGAGTCTGGAAAACTTATAGTAACTAAGGGAAATGATTATGTGGGTAAGGGTTATAAGACCGGGGGTCTATATAAACTTAATGTAACCTGTCCTGAATTGAAATTGAATGATTCTTCTGCTTACATGTGTGTATCATTGAACGTTTAGCATGGTAGACTTGGTCATGTAAATTATAAATCAATGCATAAACTGTCTAGTATAGGATGCATACCCAAATTCACTTTAGATAAAAATCATAAGTGTGAGATTTGCGTAGAATCTAAGCATGCTAAGAAATCATTCAATAAGAATGTCCAAAGAAACTCTAAACCCTTAGACTTAATCTACTCAGATCTAGTTGATATGAAGTCAGTTCAAACAAGAGGTGGTAAGAAATGGTTTATTACTTTTATAGATGATTGTACGAGGTACTGCCATGTTTACTTACTTAGAGGGAAGGATGATGCCTTAGAAGCATTTAAGATATATAAAAGTGAAGTCGAAAACCAATTGAATACTACCATTAAAACTATTAGGTCTGACCATGGTGGTGAGTATGAAATTATTGTAGGAGATTTCTGTGAAGAACATGTCATAATACATGAGACTACAACCCCTTATTCACCTCAATCCAATGGTGTAGCTGAACGTAAGAACCATACCCTTAAGGATATGATGAATGCCATGTTGATTAGTTCCAGATTACCTTAGAATTTGTGGGGAGAGGCTATCCTCTCCGCCAATTACATCCTGAACAGAGTAACCTCTAAAGGATCAGATAAAACTCCATATGAGTTATGGAAAGGTAAACAACCATCTTATGAATACTTCAAAGTGTGGGGGTGCTTGGCAAAGGTGGGAATCCCTCCTCCTAAGAAAAATAAGATAGGACCCAAAACCGTTGATTGTGTTTTTATAGGGTATCCTAAGCATTCTAGTGCTCACAGGTTTATGGTTGTGAGTTCTGAAATTTCTGTCATAATGTTGAATACTATCATGGAGTCTAGGGATGCTGTGTTTTTTGAGAATGTTTTTCCTTTGAAACGTGACTCTCGTAAGAGGTGTTTTGATGATCCCCTAGACGTGCCTTCAACTAGTCAGTCATTACCTTTAGAGGAAGATAAACCAGAAGTAGAACCTAGAAGAGGTAAAAGGGCTAAAACTAAGAAAACCTATCCTGGTTGCATTACATACCTAGCCGAGTCTGATTATCAGACTTATAGAGAAGCCAGGACTTGTCCAGAAGCTCCATGGTGGAAAGAATCTTCCATTAGTGAAATGGATTCTCTTCGAGAAAACGGTACCTTTGAACTTATAGATTTACCTCCAGGTGTAAGGCCATAGGTTGTAAATGGATTTTCAAAAGAAAACGTAATATAGATAGAACTATTGTAAAATACAAGGCTAGGTTGGTAGCTAAAGGCTACAGACAAATAGAAGGTATATATTTCTTCGACACCTATTCTCCAGTGAGTAGAATTAGCTCCATTAGGATGTTAATTGCTATAGCTTATGTCCATAATCTAGAGATACATCAAATGGATATAAAGATAACGTTTCTTAATGGTGAGTTAGATGAAGAAATTTATATGGAACAACCTGAGGTCTTTGTATTTAAAGGTTATGAAAAAAAAGTTTGTAAAATGGTTAAATCTTTGTATGGATTGAAACAAGCACCTAAACAGTGGCATGAGAAATTTGATCATGTGATGATTTCTAGTGGTTTTAGAATTAATGAATCTGATAAGTGTGTTCATACTAAACTTGTCAATGATGCCTGTGTGATTGTATGCTTGTATGTTGATGATATGCTTATACTAGGTACAAACATGGATGTTATTAATTCCACTAAAAAACTGTTGAATGAGAACTTTGACATGAAAGACTTAGGCCCCGCTGATGTCATATTAGGGATGAAGATTAGAAAAACTTCTAATGGCTATAGTCTGAGTCAGTCTCATTATGTTGAATCCATACTTAAGAAATTTAATCAGTTTGATTGTAAACCTGTTTGTACTCCATATGATTCTAAGTGTCATCTCACGAAGAATAAGGGTGTAGGAGTTAACCAAATTGAATACTCGAGAGTCATAGGAAGTCTGATGTATTTGATGAATTGTACGAGACCATACATTGCTTATGTTGTGAGTAGGTTAAGCATGTATACTTGTAATCCAGGGAAGATGCATTGGGATGCACTTATTAGAGTGCTGAGGTACTTAAAGTTCACATTGACTTTTTGTTTGAATTACGAAGGGTATCCTGCCGTCCTTGAGGGATTTTGCGATGCAAACTGGATAGCTGACTCAGAGGAGTCTAAGTCTATGAGTGGATATATTTTCACTCTAGCAGGTGCGTCTGTATCTTGGAAGAGTTCCAAACAGACATGTATAGATCGTTCCACTATGGAATCGGAGTTTATTGCGTTAAATAAAGCAGGAGAGGAGGCTGAATGGCTAAGAAACTTTTTAGAAGATATTCCTCTCTGGCATAGGCCTGTGCCAGCTATATCTATACATTGTGATAGCAAATCTGCAATAGGTAGAGCTAAGAATAGCTTCTACAATGGAAAGTCTATATATATGCGTATAAGACATGATTCTTTGAAACTACTAATCTCAACAGGCGTTATTTCCATAGATTGGACGAGGTCCAAGGAGAATATCGCGGACCCTTTGACAAAAGGTTTGTCCAAAAATATAGTTAGTAAAGCATCGAGGGGGATGGGCTTAGGCTCAATAATTAAACTTTCCATGAAGGATACTCAACCTTGCTGATTGGACATTCCAAGATCAAGGTTTCGAATGAGACAACTAATTTATGGTGGGTAAAGGTAAACACTATCAAAGAATTTCATTCTCTGTCCTTTCCATATGGTGTTGATGTAATAGTGTGACTGCATGTGGAGGATGACTTTTAAATAAGTCTTAATGAGTTTCATAGTTTCAATTTAAGATTGAAGTGGGGTGTAGCAGTAAACACTCTTGATGGAACTCACCTATATGAATGTGGAAGTGGGGCCGCTTCCTATGAGAATTGAGCCAATTCTCTAAAGCATTCTGAGAAACAGGATATGTCCCGGGACAAATTGGACAAAACGGCACGAACTTAGCAACACCAGGAGGATATCATGCGTTATGGTTGTCGCGAATTGCACCAAATGCTATCAGTTCAAGACTAGGTTCACTGTTTAGCAAGTAGTTCCGGTAACTTCTCACTAAGTAAGGGTTCAAGACCTCATGGACACCTTTGCCTAAATGGTATTTTCCTTACTCTGATTTTTTCGTTTTTCCGAGATATCATTCATGTGGGGGATTGTTGGAGAAAAATGAGTTTTAATTAAAAAAAATTGGTCTTGGTGTGGTTTGATCTAGTGACCTATGGGTCCAAGGATACTTGCTCATTTTATGAGTGAATGAATCTATCTTTAGCCCCACATTGGGTATAATAGAGAAGGAGCTCCACTATATAACCATATGCTTACGGATATGTTATAAAACAACATTGTGGGTGGAGCAAGTGGGAAAAAATACATATTTTGACCCATGCGATATGCGCGTATTAATAGGTGTCTAAAACACCTTGATATTTATCTATTGTTTATGCTTTCTTCGCTAAGTTTTCTTGTAAAATATGTATTTTATGTTTGTTTTTGAGTATTTAGGTACTTTGGAGTCATTTGGAACAAAAGAAGAAGAAATAGGGCAAAAGCGTCATCTCAAGTGCAACTGCGGTTGGAGGCGAATTATTTATCATTATGTGCTTATATTTCTTCATCTCTGACTGAAAAGTATGTCGACTTTAGTGATGCAATTTTTGTCTGAAGCACGACTACTTTAGTGATGAATAGAAATTGAAGAGATGAAGTGGGTTTGAGAAGTAAGAGACGGTTGATGTTGGTAGAGGAACTCGAGAAAGGAAGAAAGCGTTCGTTTGGAGAGAAAATGAGCAAAATTACCAATTCACAGGCGAGCGAAGCTATCTACGGATGAGCAAGGAAGCAAATTAGCCAGTTAGTTCTCTGAAACTAACATGCCAATTGGTTACTGGTGGCCCTTATCTGATGAGTGGTACCTACAGTCACTATGTACCCCTTATCTAGCTCACCAGGATGGTTGTATCCACTATTCTCTTACAACAAACCTAAAAATCAGAGAAAATGATTTCTCAATCATTGTTCCCTAATCCAAAGAAGAAGAGAAGCGGCTGCTGCTATTATACTGCTGAGAGATGAAAGAAGAGAATTAAGATGAAGATGGTCTTGATGTTGCTGTCTCCATCGATTACAGAGAAGGAATTGGGGGTGTTTGTTTCTGTTAACAAATATGAAGAGATTTTTGACAGATTGTGGATAGATATGAGTAGGGTTTGCTATTTCAGAGATGGGGTTCAGTGATAGATAAATTAGGGTTTAATTGGTTGAGAATTTGAGATCAAAATGGAGAGCACAGTGAGATAATTTAGTTGATGAAGAATCAGATGAATGGGTACTCGAGTTTGGTGAATCTGAGAATGAATTGTGGTTGCTCTGATAAATCTGTAAATTGGGTTTCCCTTGAATCTGGGTTTAAATATGAAAAATGAGTGTTTTGAGTTTGTTGCTGTTGATAAATTGAAATTAGGGCTTCAAGGGAGAACTATAAAATATCAGTAATGGGTTGTTCGATATCAAGACAAGGAAGGTTAGTTGCTGGCACCAGTTTGCTGTGATTTGAATTGAGGAATTGAGACAAGTAGAGATGTTGTTTGAGACAGAGAGAAGAAATCAATGATGAGTTAGATGAAATTGGTCAGTTGCAGAAAAGGGATTGTGAAGAGATTGAGTTGGTGATTCTGAGAAGCATATGGGAGTTGTGAACTGGTATGAGGTGCAGTCTTGTGGTGGTTCTATTGTGATGATAGCAGTGGTGCAATTGTAGGTGGAAGGGTGTTGGTTGTGATCAGATGGAAGGTTTGGGTATGAGACATTGAGCCCAGGGAGATGTTGCTGGATATTGCAGCTACTTGTAGTGATTGCTAGGCACTGGTGGTGACTGCAATTGAACAGAACTTGCAGGTGCAGTGATGAGCATTTGGAGATAAATTGCAGTTGGGTTGCATTACAATGGGTTAGGCTTGAGTTAATGCAAGTGGTTGAAGTTCATGAATCAAGTTTTAGTGGTTGTATCTGAGAAATTTGCAGTTAAAAGAGTATGAAAGTTGAGACTGGTGATATGGCTCAAACTGAGCCGTTAATGGAATTTGTATGTTGTTACGGTGATCGGTTGAGACTGCAGGTTAAGAACTGCTCAGAATAAATGGTGGCAGTTAAGTATGGGAAGGTGGTATAGACAGAAGAAGGAGCTGTGGAAGATTTAAAGCTGCAGGTGATCGCAATTTAAGATGGAAGCACGGCAATGAGCCGAAGTGCAGTTACAGCCGAGAACTGATGCTGTTACAGTGAGGCATGGACATGAGATGGTGTTGGTGGTTGTGGTTGTGTCACAATGAATATTGCAGGTGTGTGATGTTGCTTGGTTCCTAATCTGGTAAAGTTGGCGTTGCTGTAGTAGAGAGTGTACATGGCTTTGAGCTAGTTTTGATGATTGTCATGGATTGAGTAGATGGAAGTTAGATGAATGTTATGGTTCAATTACACATTGCAGGGAGTTACAGTGGTGGTTTGGTATGGGTTGAGCTGAGAGTTAAGTTAATTGCAGTGAAGGCTTGAAGATGTTGCTGCTAATGGATTGAGGAACTGATAAGGAAATAAATAAGAAGCTGGTGGCATTGCACAGCCATCATGGCTGGGAATGAAGTGCAGGCCAGTGCATCACTGGTTAGGCCTGTCAAATGGCTTGAGCCATAGCAACCAAACCAAGTCAGCCCAGTTAGCTGTGACAACTATCTGATTTGAGTTGACTCAGCTTCTGACTCGTTTGACCCGGCAGTGACTCAGTTGACTCCGAGTTGGATCGTTGATAGGTGTGACTTTTCAGGTGACCGGCGGCAACTTTCCGGTACCGTATTCTGGCCATATTCCAGCTAAAAACTCGTTTTTCCGGCGAGCGTTTTTGGGACAGATTTTCTACACGGGTTTATCTCACTTGTGGGCTTGGTGGACTTCTATCTAATGGACTTTGAAGACTTGGACCTAATTTTGGAGAAAAGTTACAAAAAGAAAAGTTCTACTAACTTTTGGATATCACGGATCTTTCTACTGGAGTTTTGGAGGAGAGCGATTCTACTAGGGTTTGCTTTCGTTTATTTTTCATGTTCTTCATTTTATTTTTGATTATAATTATGATGAACTCAAAAGTTATGAGTAACTAAATACTTATTATTGGTTATGGGATATAAAGTGGATTTCACAAATAAGATTTGATTCAATGTATTAGTTTTGTCTCAATAATTTACTGTTTATGATTCATGGTTCATATTGTTATATGATTGATTGTTTATTTGGTTGAGTCCGGAATCAATCCGATTTGCTTTCATTTCTAGAGCTATACTAGGGTTTTCAATACGAAAACGTTGTTTATCCCTGATTTTAAGTAGCATAAATGTGGGTAGTGCTTGTAGTGATATATCCTACTAGTCACATATGAATCATAACTTGGGTTAAATCGATTTAGTGCTTTTACACATTTTGATTGCCTTGATTAGTCTTATTCCATAGTACTTATTGCTTTTAGGGAGTTAAATCTAATTGTGCTTTTACACTTTAGGTTGCTTTCTAGGAAGAAGTCACATATGCATCTTTTAATGTGGTTGTGATGAAATCAGGGAATTAGCGGGATACTCTTGCGATCAAGGTATCCTAGGACTTTTAGTAAATGAGAGATTAAATTTCAATTCTAGTCATTGTTGAGAATTCAAGTTTGTGAATGAAACTATCCCGTGACCAATACTTTCTCCTTATTGATTACTTTTATTTTTACTTTGCTTTCAATTTATTTCTATTGCTTTGAAATATCAAAACCCCCCCTTTGGTTACTAAGAATCTGAAAATTTGCATAACAACAATAGCCTCTCTGTGGATATGAACTCTTTCTTATCGCATACTACTTTTATTTTAGTTAAGTAAGAAAGTGAATTTATCTTTGCTCGGCTGGCAACCGATCAGATTTTGGCGCCGTTGCCGGGGAGGCATACGGCTTGTTATTAAGTTTTTAGTTTCTTTTTACAATTTGTGCTTTTAACTTTGCTTTTTGTTTCTTGTCTTGGCTCTTAATTGTTTGCGAGAATTGTTTTCAGGTACCTAATCCCTGGCTTCTAAGGATTGGAATTATCCAAGGTGCGGGATTGCTACTCGAAGAGGCACAATGCTCCAACCAAGTCAAGACACGGAAGAGCAAGAGTTAGAAGTGGAAGTGGAAGAAGAATTACAACTAGAAGAAGAACAAGAGGTCCCATTTGTAGAAGAACCACTAGTTTAAGAGGAAGAAGCAATGGGTGATGTGAACCGTACACTCAAGGATTTGGCTTCTCATAGGCTTGATACACAACAATGGTGTATCCAAACAAACTCAACTTTCGAGATCAAGCCGGGGTTGCTTAGAGAGTTACCAAAGTTTACATACCATTGTTAAGGCTATGCTTCCAGCGGAGACTGAAGCCAATGGTGCAATGTTGAAAGTTTTTCCATTTTTTATGGTGGACAGCGCTAAGGATTGGTTGTATTGTTTGCCATCCGGAAGTGTCACTACATGGAACGGATTGAAAAAACTCTTTCTAGAGAGGTATTTTCCTGCGTCAAAGGCTACTCAAATTCGCAAAGATATTTGTGGAATAAAGCAACATGCGGAAGAATCTTTGTATGAATGTTGGGAGCGATACAAGAGACTGGTGGCAAGCTGTCCTCACCATCAATTTAGCGATGCTCTGATAATCCAATACTTCTACGAAGGTCTTCAATCAAGTGATAGATATCTTCTTGATGCAGCGGGTGGTGGTGCACTAGTGAACAAGACGGTGGCCCAAGCTGCCGAGTTGATTGAAAGCATGGCTGCAAACTCGCAACAATTCTACACAAGAGGTGAACCAATGGTTAGGGGAGTGCATGAAGTTAGTGATTCATCATCATCACACCGTGATCAAAGGATGGACAATATGGAGCACATGATGCAAAAGATGGCTGCGGTTATATTACCTTCGTATGGTGAAGAGTTGGCGCAAGTTAATGCGGTTTTTCCATACCCACAAAGACGGTATGATCCTTATTCCAACACCTACAATCCGGGATGGAGAGATTATCCAAATTTCATCTATGCCAACAAGCAAGGTGCGGTTCAACAACCTACCTTCAACCGTCCGAGTGGATTTCAACCGCAACAACAACAATTTCAACCACAATAACAACAATTTCAACAACAACAACAATAATTTTAGCAACCACAACAACCGGTTCAAAACCAAGGTTCCGATATCGATGCAAAGTTACAAACAATGATGCAAGGTATTTCTACCATGTTTAAGGAAAGCCAACAAGAAACTAAAAGTGCTATCAAGGAGTTGCAGACTCAAGTGGGATCCATGGTGATTGATATCAACAAGTTGAAAGCACAAAATAGTGGGAGACTCCCTTCTCAACCCATTAACCCAAAAGAGGGTGTCAATTCTATTACGTTGAGAAGTGGTACACAACTTGAGCAACCCAAAGTTGCTGATTTGGGTGAAGAGGAAGCTCCAAAGGAGCCGGTTTTGGAGGAAAAGAGGGATGAAATTCCTCAAACACCTGAGGTACCTATTCCTAACTCTAAAACTCCTATTCCTACTTATGTTCCTCCTATACCTTTTCCTCGCAGATTTGCAAGTTCTAAGAAGGCGGAACTAGAAAAGGAGATTTTAGACGTTCTTAAGAAGATTCATGTGAATATACCACTCATTGATGCTATCAAGCAAGTTCCCAAGTATGAAAAAGTGTTGAAGGACTTGTGTACCAATAAGCAAAGGCTTAAAGGAAATGAAGTGCTAAGTGTGGGGGAGAATGCTTCGGCAATCTTACAACACAAACTCCCACTGAAATGCAAGGATCCCGGTAGCTTTGACATTCCCGTCACAATTGGTAACACCACTTTTAACAAAGCAATGTTAGACTTAGGTGCATCCGTTAATGTTATGCCGGCATTCATGTATAATTCACTTAATCTAGGTCTTTTGAAAAAGGCTGAAATTGTGTTGCAATTAGCCTATCGCTCTAATGTCTACCCAATGGGTATTGTTGAGGATGTTCTTATGCAGGTTAATCAACTTGTATTCCCTGCTGACTTTTGTGTGTTAGAGATGGATGAAGGTTCAACGAACTCGTCTCTTCTATTGATACTTGGGCGTCCCTTCATGAAAACGGCTAAAACCATTATTGATGTGGATAAGTGAACGTTGACTATGGAGTTTGACGGAGAAATAATACGTTTCAACATTTTTGAGACGATGAGATATCCTAGTGATGTCCACTCTTGTTTCTCCACTGATGTTATGGATACATTGGCACAACAAGTGTTTGAATTAAATCGTGATGATGCTTTGGAAACTGTTTTAACTACATCCATGGATGACGGTGTAGAGTGTGGTAACGAAGTTAAAGAAGCCCTGGGTGATCTCAACTCACTACAAGGATGTCCGGAAACTCATAATATCTCTTTTATTTCTTTACCATGCAGTGATGAAAAGCTTTTACCTTTTATTATTAAATCTCCAAAGTTGGAATTGAAACCTCTTCCAAGTCACTTAAAGTACTTGTACTTGGGTGACAATGAAGAGTTACATGTGATTGTTTCTAACGAGCTTAGTGAATTACAGGAGCAAAAACTTCTAAGGGTTTTAAGGAAGCACAAGATGGCTATAGGATGGACAATCGCCGATATCAAGGGTATAAGCCATGACGTTTGTATGCACAAATTTCATTTGGAGGACGATGCAAAGCCTACAAGGGAAGCGCAACGTCGTTTGAACCCTCCCATGATGGAAGTTGTGAAAAAGGAGATACTCAAGCTTTTGGAAGTGGGTGTTATCTACCCCATATCCGATAGCAAGTGGGTAAGCCCGGTACAAGTTATACCAAAGAAATCAGGTTTAACGGTGGTAGAGAATGATGAGAACGAACTTGTCCCAACTCGTGTGCAAACCGGTTGGAGGGTTTGTATTGATTATAGGAAGTTGAATGCCACTACTAGGAAGGATCATTTTCCTTTACCCTTTATCGATCAAATGCTTGAACGTTTAGCTGGACACTCTTATTATTACTTTCTTGATGGCTATTCAGGTTATAATAAGATTGTGATAGCACCGGAGGATCAAGAGAAAACCACTTTCACTTGTCCATTCGGTACTTTTGCTTATAGAAGGATGCCTTTTGGCTTGTGCAATGCTCCAGCTACCTTTCAAAGGTGTATGGTAAGTATCTTTTCCGAGTATGTTGAAAACATCATTGAAGTGTTTATGGATGACTTTAGTGTATTTGGTGATTCATTTGACCTTTGTTTGAACAACTTGTCATTAATCCTTAAACGATGTGTTGAAACAAACCTTGTGCTGAATTGGGAGAAGTGCCATTTCATGGTAACTCATGGCATAGTTTTAGGCCATATAATATCTTCTAAGGGCTTGGAAGTTGATAAATCTAAGATAAACCTTATTTGTGCTCTAACCCCTCCCATTACGGTGAGGGAAATACGCTCTTTTCTTGGTCATACAGGTTTTCATCGTAGATTTATCAAGGATTTTTCCAAGATAGCATCACCACTTTGCAACTTATTGCAAAAAGATGTGGTTTTTAACTTTGATGAAAAGTGTATGGCGGCATTCAATCGTTTGAAAGAACTTTTGATTTCAGCCCCTATCATTAAACCATCGGATTGGAGCAAGCCTTTTAAGATCATGTGTGATGCAAGTGACTATGCGGCTGGTGCGGTGCTTGGGCAGCGTGTGGGGAAGATACCTCATGCTATTTATTATGCTTCTAGAACGTTAAATGAAGCCCAACAAAACTACACAACTACTGAAAAAGAGTTTTTAGCTATTGTATTTGCATTGGAGAAATTTCGCTCTTATCTAATTGGTACAAAAGTTATTGTCTTTTCTGACCATGCAACACTTAGGTACTTGCTAATGAAGAAAGAAGCGAAACCGAGGCTCATACGATGGATTTTACTCTTGCAAGAGTTTGATATTGAAATCAAAGATAAGAAAGGAATTGAGAACACCGTTGTGGATCACTTGAGCCGTCTTGCTGTAGACAAGGAAGCTATCCCATTGCGTGAAAGTTTCCCGGATGAGCAACTATTCTCAATTGCCTTTGGAGAACCATGGTATGCGGATATTGTGAATTACTTGGTGACTAAACAAATCCCAAGGAACTTGTCTCATGCTGAGAGGGACAAACTTAAGAGGTTAGGGAACCAATATATATGGGATGATCCATACTTATGGAAACATGGCAGCGACCAAGTAATAAGAAGGTGCGTTCCCGAATCCGAGTTTAATTCTATCTTGTCATTTTGTCACTCCTATGCTTGCGGAGGACATTTTGGAAGTAAAAGAACCGCTCACAAGGTACTTGAAAGTGGTTTTTATTGTCCAACCTTGTTTAAGGATGCATACACATTTTGTACAACTTGTGATAGGTGCCAAAGAACAGGCAATCTAGGTGACCGAAATCAAATGCCACAAACTTTTATTCAATTTATTGAAGTTTTTGATGTATGGGGTATTGATTTTATGGGTCCTTTTGTCAACTCTCATGGGAATTATTACATCTTACTTGCTGTTGATTATGTATCTAAATGGGTGGAAGCTAAGGCCACCCCGACTAATGATTCCAAGGTTGTTTCAGATTTTGTGCAAGCTAACATTTTTGCAAGGTTTGGAATTCCAAGAGCCATAATTAGAGATGGGGGTTCTCACTTCAAAAACATGATTTTTCAAAGCTTGTTGAAGAAGTACAATGTATCGCACAAGATTTCAACACCTTATCATCCTCAAACTAATGGACAAGACGAGGTTTCTAACCGGGAGGTGAAATCCATTCTAGAAAATACGGTGAATCCAATAAGGAAAGATTGGAGTATGCGACTAAATGATGCTTTGTGGGCTTATAAAACCGCATACAAGACACCTATTGGGATGTCTCCCTTTAGGATTGTGTATGGTAAACCTTGTCACTTACCCGTGGAGATTGAACATAAAGCATTTTGGACGATTAAGCAATGCAATATGGAGATGGATGGTGCTGGAAAGCAAAGGAAGTTATAACTCCAAGAGATGGAAGAGCTTCGCAATGATGCATTTGAAAGCTCTCGCATTTACAAGGAGAAAACGAAGGCCTTTCATGATACTATGATTTCTAGAAAACAATTTTGTGTTGGGCAGAAAGTGCTTTTGTTTAATTCTCGCTTGCATTTATTTCCGGGTAAATTAAGGTCACATCGGATCGGACCTTTCATTGTTACTAATGTGTTTTCTCATGGTGCAGTAGAAATTCGTAGCATAGCTACAGGCAAGGAACTTAAAGTTAATGGGCACCGGTTAAAACCATATTATGAGAATTTCACTTCTGAAGTGGTGGAATGAGCCAATTTTGTGGATGCACTCCCTCTGGAGGAGTCATAGAAAGAAAGGAGCAAGTAGGGCTGACGACTTTAAACCAAGCGCTAAGTGGGAGGCAACTCACCGGTATTGTATCTTTACCTTTATCTTTTTATTTTTAAGCATTTTATCTTTGTTTTTTTGTTTTTGCATATCATTTACGGAATTTCCCACCTTGAACTTTCTTTGGACGATTCAATTTTACATTGAGGACAATGTAAAGTTTAAGTGTGGAGGAGCATTTATATGTTTGTTTTAGTTTGTTTTATGCCTTTAGTAAAAAAAAAAAATCAGAAAAATAGAAAAATCAAGAAAAAAAAATTATGCTTTTTGAACTCCGAAATCTAGAAACTTGTGCCTTTAGGATGACACCATTAGTGGATGGAACCATTTTGATTGCAGGAGTTGAGAAACCAATTAACTAAAAGGGACGAACATAGCTCAGAAATCATAAATACCATGATAGTTGTTACCATATCTCGGAATATCACATTCTATTTTTTATTTTTCCATATTCATCTATTGTTCTCTAAGTGTTTTGGTGGGTCACTAAACATCGACTTGTTATTACTGCTAGGATGAAATAGAGTGATTGAGTTGCTAAAAAAAAAAGACCGACCAATTTGACCAAACGGAATAAAAATGACACTTGGATAAAGCAGTATGTGTGAAACGTTGTCCCTGTCTCCGTCGCCTAAACAAGCGTGGAATGCATGATCCAAGGAAACTATCACATACTTGCTGACAAGGAAGCATGCGCTTGGATCCAAAAGATCTAATCATGTTGTCAATTCAAAAAAAAAAAGTGAAAAAGAAAAAGAAAAGAAAATATTATTTGTTGAATAAAGTCACTCCTGGTTCCCTTGTATATGCCAATTAAGTTGATGTAGAAATAAGATTGTTGACCAATGGTTCCCTTGTATATGCCAGTGTGTTGACACTAGAATTCAGACCAGTAGCTTAATCCAATAGGATGCATAGGTTCATCTTGGCGGTGACCTTCAGACAGATATGGGAAACATCAAACACTTGTTAATATTCGCCAACATCTACCTCTATATCCATCTTCTTAATCTTTTCATTGTGATTGTGGTTAGTCAAATTCCGAGTATTGTGGTTTGTTCGACTATCTAATTAAAGCTTTATTCACTTATATATGAATTGAATTTGTGCAAGGTACTTCCTCTTGTGGTCAGTTTGGATTCGTTCATTGATTTGTCACAAATAGACGGAGTTGGAAATATAGGTTTTGTAGGCATACCTCTTGTAAACCTTCACGAGACAAAAACTCGTCCACTAGGGACACCTAGGGGTTCAAAGGCTTGTTATTTATGCTTAGAGTAACCGTAGCCTCGACGAGACGGAGTTGTATGTATGGTTTAGAATTATTTTGTTTGATTTGCTCGAGGACTAGCAAAGTCTAAGTGTGGGGGAATTTGATAGGTGTCTAAAACACCTTGATATTTATCTATTGTTTATGCTTTCTTCGCTAAGTTTTCTTGTAAAATATGTATTTTATGTTTGTTTTTGAGTATTTAGGTACTTTGGAGTCATTTGGAACAAAAGAAGAAGAAATAGGGAAAAAGCGTCATCTCAAGTGCACCTGCGGTTGGAGGCGAATTATTTCTCATTATTTGCTTATATTTCTTCATCACTGACTGAAAAGTATGTCGACTTTAGTGATGCAATTTTTGTCTGAAAAGCACGACTGCTTTAGTGATGAATAGAAATTGAAGAGATGAAGTGGGTTTGAGAAGTAAGAGACGGTTGTTGTTGGTATAGGAACTCGAGAAAGGAAGAAAGCGTTTGTTTGGAGCGAAAAGGAGCAAAAATACCAATTCACATGCGAGCGAAGCTAGCTACGGATGAGCAAGGAAGCAAATTAGCCAGTTAGTTCTCTGAAACTAACAGGCCAATTGGTTACTGGTGGCCCTTATCTGATGAGTGGTGCCTACAGTCACTATGTACCCCTTATCTAGCTCACTAGGATGGCTGCATCCACTATTCTTTTACAACAAACCTAAAAATCAGAGAAAATGATTTCTCAATCATTGTTCCCTAATCCAAAGAAGAAGAGCAGCGGCTGCTGCTATTATACTGCTGAGATATGAAAGAAGAGAATTAAGATGAAGATGGTCCTGATGTTGCTGTCTCCATCGATTACAGAGAAGGAATTGGGGGTGTTTGTTTCTGTTAACAAATCTGAAGAGAGTTTTGAAAGATTGTGGATAGATGTGAGTAGGGTTTGGTATTTCAAAGATGGGGTTCAGTGATAGATGAATTAGGGTTTAATTGGTTGAGAATTTGAGATCAAAATGGAGAGCACAGTGAGATGATTGAGTTGATGAAGAATCAGATGAATGGGTACTCGAGTTTGGTGAATCTGAGAATGAATTGTGGTTGCTCTGATAAATCTGTAAATTGGGTTTCCCTTGAATCTGGGTTTAAATATGAAGAATGTGTGTTTTGAGTTTGTTGTTGTTGATAAATTGAAATTAAGGTTTCAAGGGAGAACTAGAAAACATCAGTAATGGGTTGTTCGATATCAAGACAAGGAAGGTTAGTTGCTGGCACCAGTTTGCTATGATTTGAATTGAGGAATTGAGAGAAGTAGAGATGTTGTTTGAGACAGAGAGAAGAAATCAATGATGAGTTAGATGAAATTGGTCAGTTGCAGAAAAGGGATTGTGAAGATCTTGAGATGGTGATTCTGAGAAGCAGATGGGAGGTGTGAACTGGTATGAGGTACAGTCTTGTGGTTGTTCTGTTGTGATGATAGCAGTGGTGCAATTGCAGGTGGAAGTGTGTTGGTTGTGCTCAGATGGCAGGTTTGGGTATGAGACATTGAGTCCAGGGAGATTTTGTTGGATATTGCAACTACTTGTAGTGATTTCTAGGCACTGGTGGTGACTGCAATTAAACAGAACTTGCAGGTGCAGTGATAAGAATTTGGAGATAAATTGCAGCTGAGCTGCATTACAATGGGTTAGGATTGAGTTAATGCAAGTGGTTGAAGTTCATGAATCAGGTTTTAGTGGTTGTAGAAGAGAAATTTGAAGTTAAAAGAGTATGGAAGTTGAGACTAGTGATATGGCTCAAACTGAGTTGTTAATGGAATTTGTATGTTGTTGCGGTGATCGGTTGAGACTGTAGGTTAAGAACTGCTCAGAATAAATGGTGTCAGTTAAGTATGGGAAGGTGGTCTAGACAGAAGCAGGATCTGTGGAAAATTTAAAGCTGCAGGTGATCTCATTTTCAGATGGAAGCACGGCAATGAGCCGAAGTGCAGTTACAGCCGAGAACTGATGTTGTTATAGTGAGGCATGGACATGAGATGGTGTTGGTGGTTGTGGTTGTGTCACAATGAATATTGCAGGTGTGTGATGTTGCTTGGTTCCGAATCTGGTAAAGCTGGTGTTGCTGCAGTGGAGAGTGTATAGGGCTTTGAGCTAGTTTTGATGATTGTCATGGATTGAGTAGCTAGCAGTTAGATGAATGTTAGGGTTCAATTACACATTGCAAGGAGATACAGTGGTGGTTTGGTATGGGTTGAGCTGAGCTGAGAGTTAAGTGAATTGCAGTGAAGGCTTGAAGGTGTTGTTGATAATGGATTGAGGAACTGAGAAGGAAATAAATAAGAAGCTGGTGGCATTGAACAACCATCATGGCTGGGAATGAAGTGCAGGCCAGTGCATCACTGGTTAGGCCTGGAAAATGGCTTGAGCCATAGCAACCAAACCAAGTCAGCCAAGTTAGCTGTGATAACTATCTGATTTGAGTTGACTCAGCTTCTGACTCATTTGACCCGGCAGTGACTCAGTTGACTCCGAGTTGGATCGTTGATCGGTGTGACTTTTCAGGTGATCGGCAGCAACTTTCCGGTACCAGATTCCGGCCAAAAACCCAGTTTTCCGGCGATCGCTTTTGGGACAGATTTTCTACACGGGTTTCTCTCACTTGTGGGCTTGGTGGACTTCTATCTAATGGACTTTGAAGACTTGGACCTAATTTTGGAGAAAAAGCTACAAAAAGAAAAGTTCTACTAACTTTTGGATATCACATATCTTTCTACTGGAGTTTTGGAGGAGAGCGATTCTACTAGGGTTTGCTTTCGTTTATTTTTCATGTTCTTCATTTTATTTTTGATTATAATTATGATGAACTCAAAAGTTATGAGTAACTAAATACTTATTATTGGTTATGGGATATAAAGTGGATTTCACAAATAAGATTTGATTCAATGTATTAGTTTTGTCTCAATAATTTACTGTTTATGATTCATGGTTCATATTGTTATATGATTGATTGTTTATTTGGTTGAGTCCGGAATCAGTCCGATTTGCTTTCATTTCTAGAGCTATATTAGGGTTTTCAATAAGAAAACGTTGTTTATCCCTGATTTTAAGTAGCATAAATATGGGTAGTGCCTGTAGTGATATATCCTACTAGTCACATATGAATCATAACTTGGGTTAAATCGATTTAGTGCTTTTACACATTTTGATTGCCTTGATTAGTCTTATTCCATAGTACTTATTGCTTTTAGGGAGTTAAATCTAATTGTGCTTTTACACTTTAGGTTGCTTTCTAGGAAGAAGTCACATATGCATCTTTTAATGTGGTTGTGATGAAATCAGGGAATTAGCGGGATACTCTTGCGATCAAGGTATCCTAGGACTTTTAGTAAATGAGAGATTAAATTTCAATTCTAGTCATTGTTGAGAATTCAAGTTTGTGAATGAAACTATCCCGTGACCAATACTTTCTCCTTATTGATTACTTTTATTTTTACTTTGCTTTCAATTTATTTCTATTGCTTTGAAATATCAAAACCCCCCCTTTGGTTACTAAGAATCTGAAAATTTGCATAACAACAATAGCCTCTCTGTGGATACGAACTCTTTCTTATCGCATACTACTTTTATTTTAGTTAAGTAAGAAAGTGAATTTATCTTTGCTCGGCTGACAACCGATCACGTATGCCATGCACCAAGTTCCTCTTATACTCGGATTTATTTTTTGGGCGAGTTTTTCTTTAGGAAATTATTTTTAGAGTTTTATTTATGGGTAAATTCCTTTTAGGTGTTTTACTAGTTTTTAAAGAAAACCAAAACCTAACTTGATTTGCAAGTATCTTCTCCGTTAAATACAACTCGAAATTCTGTTTTCAATATACCGAAAATTCTTATTTTGTTCTAGGGTTTTCTCCATACGTTTTTACTTCCATCCCCGTTACTGAGTTCGAAGAGAGGGTAACTTGTGTTGTGCTAACTCAAGTTTTTATCGGGCAGTCTTTTCCTGGACACATCTTCGCTTTGAGGGGTTTAGCATTACTCAACTCGAGTATACCCGCGAACTAATGTGTTAAGGGAAACTTGTTGAACCTGTGATTCTGCCCTCATCAAGGTGTTTCGATAGAATTGTTTCGCATTAGTTATTTACATATTATTATTGACACATCTAACGTGTTGTTCATTGTTACAAGATCCCACCTGTGATTCTTCCCTCATCAAGGTGTTTCGGTAGAATTGTTTCGCAATAGTTCTTTACATATTATTATTGACACATCTAACGTGTTGTTCATTGTTACAAGATCCCAACAATTATGATATACAAATTCTCAATAAACGGACCTATTTGTGTCTTCCAGGCTCCAGCACGACATCTTCTATGGACTATAGACTTACATTATACAGAGGTTTCCTCGATGTGGGTCTGTAAATATATGCCAAAATTGGCTATTAGTCCCTTCGACTAGCTAGATAGAATGAGGAAAAACAATTGTGAAGCAATAATGCAATGAAAAGGTACCAATGATGCACAGGGAGTCTTCACAATCTATGGAAGCAACAAACATAGCAGTCAAAGATAGACTCCCAAACAAGCAGCAAGTAGTTCACATTAAAGCAATACAAATATTCATCATCATTTTTATCAGTAGATGTTCATCGGACAAATATTTTTGAAAACTGAAGATTAATGATTTTACGATTATGGTTGAAAGTAAGTTGATCCAGGACTGCAACAATAAATAGTATGAGCCCGAGCCTCACACTTAAGTCATAAAGGAGTTGGTTCAGGACAGGGGAGGAGCCACACTGGGACTAGGGGGACAGTTGTCCTCCCTAGTTTCCGGTAAACACAAATTAGTAGAGATGATTTGGTCAAGTTGCAATATTTGTCCCCCCTAGTTTTTTCTGGTTTACAGTTAGCAAATACACTTTCTGAAAGTTACCTTTTACAAAGCTTCTTCACCTTGTTGAGAAGGAACTAAATAACTTTGTTTCTATGAGATGATGCACGGAAGTTGGACTCCGAAAACTCCCAGATGTCTTATGGCCCCTATTTTCACAATTTTCTCCTCCCCTTGTTACCACCAATCCAAAACCTATCTAAATACATCCTTGATCGAGATGGTAGTAATAATGGATCACCACCAATAGGTCTAAAAAAAAAACTGCGACCTACGTCCGCAATATAGTGCGACGATATCATCCTTCATCCCATATAAATTTGTCCTCCTAGCCAAAACTTCCTGGCTCCGCCCCTGGTTCGGTAACTCACAGTTTACCCATTGACAATTGGGAGTATACATAAGATAACAAGAAATAAAAGATTAAGGGACCAGGATGATGGACTCTTGGTGGCCGAGAATCAAAACTCGCTGCTTGATCAAAATAAAGGCCTAATGAGCCTAGGCTCAACCATTTACAGCCAATCTTGTTTTGAAAATTATCAATACAATATTAAGGGACCGGGATGATGGACTCATGGTGTCCGAGAATCAAAACTCGCTGCTTGATCAAAATAAAGGCCTGATGAGCCTAGGCTCAACCATTTACAGCCAGACTTGTTTTGCAAATTATCTAATCTGAATGAACATACAACGTTAACTAAAGAAAGAAATGATAGCCATAAGCACCTCTACTTTAATAAAAGTAATTCAATGCTGATGCATTAATAAAAAAAAAAAAACATTATACATTTATGCCCCAGTGTTGTTGAATCCCTACTGAAGTAGAGATATAAAACAAATACAAGCTAGCTGAGACTGTTATTAATCAAAAAGATGTACACTAAATTTAAATTTAAACTGCTGCTAAGCAAGAAGTTTTTTTGTCTTGGCATGTATTGACATTGGTTCTTATGTCTTGACAAACTCTTTCTAGAGTCTGGACTAACAAAAATATAAATGTCTTAACTTATTTGAGAGAGCAGTGATGAATCATTTCTTCCTGTGGCATAAGCATAAAGTAGAAGCAAAGCATGAAAGAATTTAAACTAGTTCTGATGAACCAGGGGACTAAACCTTCAGGAACAACCCTAAACGATCAATACCCCTCTACCTCAATAAAATACGTAATACCAAAGATGGGTACAGAACCAACACATACAGACTTATGAGCATCATGCTTGTTTCATCCTTTGTGTTTCTAACTGTCTGCACGGTAGATCAAAGACATATACATAACCAATATACATACTTGTGAGAATCATGCACGTTCCATTCCTTTGTGTTCTCTAACTTTCTATCAGGTTCTGTGCAGATGTTTCTACTCTGCCATCTCAATTTTCTATGAGCAAATACATCACCTAATATCCTAATAAATATCTACTAAAAATTTGGAATGATGTTTCCTTAAAGGTGAACCTCCCTGCTGATTCCAAGTTAGTATCATATCTCAAACTTATAATAAATTCTAAAGTTGTCACCGTTCTTCTAATGGTTTAGCTAATAACTATACACCAAAAAAAATTAGACATAAAAAAATTGCAGTAGTCTAACAAAATTTACCACTTCTATTCCCTGCTAATTTCCAACTTTTACCCTCATGATAATCATGTACCAATTGACAACACCCTTCAAGAACAAACACGATTTATTACTACTAGTAAGTAAGGACACATGTGCGATGCACATGCTTGAATTCTTACTCACCCAACAATACTAAATTTGAAAGTCATGAATTTTTTTCCTAAAACAAAAAATTACTATTCTTATTTGTACTTGTTACGTAGATAATTGAAAGAGTTTTTCAAATATATAATTTTTTTTAAAATCCGGTATATATTTTAAAAGATATTAAGTTTTTAAATTTTTGATATATTTTTAAAATAATGGTATTCATGTAAATATGTAAAAAATAGGGAAAACTAAGTAATTTAGGGGGTCTCCTACCAAAAAGATATATTTTCTTATATTAGTATACTAGGTATCACCCCGGCCTACGGCAGGGGCTCAACCTCTTTCGATTTGTTTTTGTTGTTTGGTCGACTGGTTAGTATTCTCCCACAAAATTTTAATCATCCTGTAGTTGATGGTCGTTTTTAGTTAGTTGGGTCATAATAATCGGGGCCTACAGTCGGGGTTCAACCTCTATCAGCTTTTTTAAGTTGTTTGTATCATCATGTTTGTATACTTTAAATAGCCAGGTTATAATATCGTGTTTAGTTAGCCGTGTCATAGTAATCGGGACTTACGGTCCCAATAATTATGAACGACCTAGTGCTTAGCTAGAGTTTGTGTTTCTGGTGTTTTGTTGGTCAGGTCAAACCAGCTGGGGCCTTACGGCCCCGGCCGTGGATTGGAAAATCTAGGGTCTAACGTGGTATGTGTATTAAAATTAGTTGTGATTTAATTGAATTTAGAGGTAGAGCGAATAAGTTAGCTGGGGACACATGCCCTAATGTTTTGTTAATCGAGTCTCAACAATTATGAACGGCCTATTTCTTAGCTAAATCTTGTCTTTGTTGTGTTTTGTTGGTCAGGTTAAACCAGCCGGGGCCTTACGGCCCTGACCATGAATTAGAAAATCTAGGTTCGGATGTGGAATTTGTAAAATTAATTATGATTTGGTTGAAATTAGGGATAGAGTATAAATTGGATGTGTCATCCAATAGAAGTAAATTGGAAAATTCTTATGATTTACTACCATCTTTGTCTCACATTGGTCAATCCGGAAAAACCTATACAGATGAGAACGAAAAAGGTTACATGTTAGCTTACCAAAAAGAAAAAATCTCAATGATTTTATTTCATTAGTATAAAACAAAACTAGGCTAAGTTTGCCTTTGTTAGTGGTGGTCAGGATTTGTCTAGACAAAGATAAATCAAGGGTTGTGGTTCCTCAGACCACCCCCTACATCTCGCATGTGTGGCGTTCATTACAATGTCAAATATTATGAATGAAAAATGAATACTCAAGTCAAGATATGAAATTTCAAAAATTATAACGGGGAGGTTCGAACTCATGACCTATCGTGTCTTAAGAGTGGCCTCCAGTGTTCCACCTTGGTTGGAATTGATAGAAAAGATAAATCAACAGTGGTGGTTTGTTCAACTTAAATACCATAATTGCTTTATTAATTAGTGTTTCACTAATTGCACATAATAAATAATCTATTCATTATAAAGTGTTTTATTAATTAGTGTTTCACTAATTGCTCATAATAAATGACTAATCATTTTTTAATTATAAATGTTTTCTTAATTAATTATAATATTTATTTCTATTAATAAGTAATTTTGATAAATAATATCAATAGATATTCTCTGCGACAATGAGTAGTAGAAGAGGTGGAGGCCGAAAGATTAGTGGCGGTTAAGGGCTGAGCCAAGCACAATTATATTTATTTTTGTTCTTTTATCGTAAAATGGGATACAAAGTCCATTTTTCACATGTATCCAACTTGCCAAGAATTTTTTCTCCCTCTCTCCTCAAAATCCGGGCTCCGCCCCTGGTTTGTTGTGGAAGAAGTAGTGACGGTGAATGCTGGTGAGTAGTGATGGATAATATTAATTTTATGTTGTCGTTACAACATCGATAACATCATAGTGTGGAAGATGTGGTTGGTTGTTTTTAACACTTTTGATAAAGGAAAGTACCATATATTTAAGGGATGATATCATACAAGACAATATTTTCATGATCGTAGTTGGATCACCCAAATGGTACCCCTGTTATCTTTGGTACTATATCGTATAAATCATGTTTTTTTAATGTTAAAATAAAATTGATTGCAATACAAAAAGAATATATACACGGAAAAAAATGAAACTAATCAATTGACGAAATTTTGTTCAATCTAAACCTCATACATGGCATTTGTGATTTAAAATTAGAATTGCGTCCAACAACCTACATGGGATGGGCGGCAGTGATGGTGGCAGTGATGGAGTCAAAAATTGACATTGAGGAGGCCTATTTTTTTTTAAAGAAACATGTAAACTTTGGTGGACTAAACCATAAATATATATGGACAAAGTACTATTTATAAAATAAACAAAAAAAATTATGTAGTTATTAAAAAATTAAGGGGTTAGAGCCAGGTTAGTCAACCCTTGGATCCGCCACTAGGTGGTGGTGGATAAAAAAGTGGATTCATATGATTTTATGGTGGTGGCGGTATTGTGAACAAAAACATATTATGCTAATTTTGTAACGCCACAAAATGTGTAACGTTATATTATGAAGTATAAAACGTGGTTGATCATTCTAATGTTAAAATAAACTCAATAAAACACATGTCCATTTTAAAAAATTGGTGCAATCAATTGCCATGTTATGTAATAACTAAACGAACGACACGAATCAAGATCAGAATATATGAAATTATTTATTATCAATTTGTTTATGCAAAGAGTGGTCAGGAAATAAACGACACGACTCAAGATTTGTCCTTGGCAAAGATACATTTACCGATAGGGTTTGTTCAACTTAACCATTTTTAAACGTTTTATTAATTAGTGTCTCATTGATTGTTCATAATGATTAATTAAATTTCTATTATAATGTCCCTTTAATAATCCAACATAAATACATAATTTTATTAATAAATAATTTTACTAAAAACTATATTAATTCTAATGGTGGTAGTGGAAGTAGGTTTAGTATAAGCAGTGGCGGGTGTTTGTGAATTGTGGAGGCGGTAACATTACTATTGATGGAAGATATAGTGGCGGTGGATGGTTTTTATGGTGGTGGGTGTTGGTAATAGTAGTGTATAGTAATAGTTTTTGGTTTTTAGTGAGTTTTATTAACCAAGTAAAAAAATAATATTCACAAAATATGCAACATTGTATTGTAAAAGATGTAATTGGTTGTTTTTAGCATGATTGATAAGGACAAAAACCAAATATTTTGAGGATGATACCAGAACGTATAAGACATTATGATCATGACTGTTCGATCACCCGTATTATATAAAGGCAATTTGTGTACGCGCGTAAGAAAACATTATCCCTCTCTCAAGTACTATTACATTCTTATTCTTGAAAGACCATCGATGCCGAGTTGTTTCGCGACAACTACCTACAAAGACAACAAATTTCACTCAATTCCCGATATAAAACCTTATTGATCGGGAAAATGTATTTGCATTCTAAAATATTTGTTTGAAAATTATGTTTGTTCATCAAAATCATCATAAAAAAACTCTAAATCATAAATCTAAATTTCGCCTCCGATGTTTATAGAATATTTTTTATATTTTACATTCTAAAATAATGCCACCTCTTGACGACAAATCAACAATATAAAATTACGGATCAATATGTATAGGTTTTATTCACTGGGTTAGAAGGTAGAGTAGACACAGATGGGTAGATCACACAAAGCAGAACATGACTGAGAATACTTCAATAATTTGGTCAAGAGATAAGGTCAAAAATTTAATATTAAATTTCTATAGGACTAATTAGATCGGCTTCGACATGAGCTGACTAAAATATGGATTAATAATAATTTTCACGTAATACAAGTGCAAAACATAGTTTGGATAAGTCTGCCTATGTAAAGAGTGGTCAAGATTTGTCCTTCCTCAATTGTTATGTTATGCGAGAAGAAGATGATATCTAAGATTGAGGTAGAATTCAAATCTATTAGATTCATACCATTTATAACTGGATGCCTTGAAAAAAATTGATGTGTTGTTATTATTATTACAGGCAAGCGCAAATAGCTCTCTTCGCAAATGATTTGTGTTGCGAATTTGAGGAAACAAGGCACCAGAAGCAGTGTTCGGAGTATTTTGGATATAGTAACTTAGACCCGATTTAATACTTATGATTTTTTTTTTTAATTTTTCCACAATCTATTTATTTAAGAAAAATGAACATTGCAAATACATAACATCAAAAAAATTTAGACAGATTGTGTTTGACAATAATGGTTACTGATGGTCCAGAAACGGCAAAAGAAATGAATTGTTGTAGAATAATTATGGGATATACAACGGATTACTTGATACGAATGAAAGAGGCATAACTATTTCGATTCTGAAATCACATAAAGTTTACAGTAGAAGATGACATCAATTTTAAAGTTAGTAACAAACATAATATGGCTAACTAAAATGTTAAAAATATATATACACTTAGAAAGCCGTGGGACTTGAAGAGGATAATTTTGAAAACTACAATCTTAGAAAGCAACGATCCACAATACCATTTTTTTTTAATAAATATTCAACGTAGAATATGTAAACTTTTGGTAAAGGATCTATTGACAACCTATTAATTTGAAATAGTATCAGGGAGTACAATATGTGTTCAGGGTTCTTTATGAGGTAATGTGTCGCCATATTGTATTCCAAGTGAAGGTAGGAACACACGGAAGTGGCAAAATGTCCAAGACTTTTGAAGTTACCAAAGCCTTCGTTAAGACGAATTGCTGGGCACAATACTTTGTTGAAGATTTAATGGCAAAGGTTCGCATATATACTATCCCTTCGGAAAGATAATGGGTACACATTTTAAACATTGGCATCTAATGGGTGTTGAGAAATTACAGGAAAATCATGTCATATTGGATAGTTTGTATCATTCGTTCGATGCAAAAAAAATACTATTCTCTGCCTATTTGGAGGATCGACAACATGACCATGATAGATGAGTCAGCTGGAGCCAAATAGGAGCATGTGGAGACTTTTATGGACAATATTGATTAATTGATTTCACTGAGATGAGCGCTGATGACGACATATTTTCAAAAAATATTTAAACTTCCATGTTCATGTAGAGCATTATCTCATTATAATCAATGAACCTAAATAAAAAAAATTGTCTGGAAGTTAAGGTTATATTTCTTTCGTTTGAGCAAATCTCCGACGGTAAAATATTAAAGGAAAAAACAGAGAAAAAAAGAGAGGAAAATCCTAACTATTTTTATGACAACATATTAAATTATAAGGAGTTGATAAGTATTCGAAACACAAATTATACGATGTATTAAAAATAAACCAACATCATGGCCCGTGCCGTTACGGCATGGGTTAAGGGCTAGTTATTTATATAGTGTAGTATACATGTCACTACACATACACTTAAAATTAGTATATATATATGCGAGCTCATGCCGATTGTATGCTCTGCACCTATGTAATTTTAGTATTATATTGTTTCCCGAGATGAACCAATGGAAAAGAAAAACCACATTGTATCAGGTTAATCATCATTGATGTGTTTGTTAATACTTAATAATAGGTTTCTTAGTTAGTGGTTGGGAAGCAAGTTGGGAGGGATTTTCTGGATGGGAAGCAAGTTGGTACTTGATAAATCAATTCGTGATAGTGAATAAATTCGTGTAAAAACTTGAGCTCGGAAACAGACCAAACGGCTCCCTATTAATAGCATGAGCTCGTAAGGAAATAGACTTCTTTTTTCACGTGATATGGAAACCAACTTATTTTAGGAAACCAAAACAGACGAACGTTTTTTTTTTTCACGTGATATGGAATTGATGGTGATTTAGGAAACCTAAACATAAGGAAACCAAGTGCTGTGATTTTTTTGTAGGAAACCCAAGGGATCCAACGGATGTCCATATAGAACATATAACCAATCGATCTGCGTCGTTGGATAACGAAATCGATGGTCGGATTTATAAGTCTACACAAACACCACTTCTTTTTATAATATATAGATAAGATAAGATAAGATATAAACCTTATTACTATTAAATTAGGTTCAGTCTGTCTAGTGCATCGCAAACAAATGACTTCAGACCAAATATCAAAAGTCATACACAAAATCCAACTCACTAAATTGCAACACTATCACTATGACAAGTAATATGAATGACACACTTGCATTATATCGTAACAATATACAAATTCTAACCCATACAACATTATCACTAGCGAAGACTAATGTGACTGGCATACTTGCACTCTATTGCAACTACTTACACATTCCAACATGTTACGTAGATCTCCCAACCAAGAGCAGTAATTACAGAATATCATAATCTGAAATCTATATGTCCAAATAAAAACAAGGCAACAACAAAGTAGTCGAAATCGCTCTCCAAGGCAGAGTACTCTGCGAGTACTCGATACAAGGTAAATGAGCGATGCGATTTCCGAGTACAAGGTCATTCCGAGGAACACCGATTAAGTCGGCCGAGGAGACCAAGTAGTAGGCCTAGGAGACCGAGTAATCGGCCGAGGATACCGAGTAGTAGCCGAGTAGACCGAGTATTAGGCCGAGCAGACCAATTTTATATAAAAATTGGCCGAGTACTTGGTATAATTCATGGCTCCTTAGTATTTAGGGACCGAGTATGATACCGAGTATTGGCGATTTCCAAGTCCGAGTTCATTGCTCCTCGCTACAAGGTACTCCACCGAGTAGGACCGATGAACGATTTCGATTACTTTGGGGAGCAACTATGAACCACATAGACATATAATGCAACTAGACACACAATAAACCATGCTTTACAAACCAGCTATAATACCCATTCAATTGATTTCCATAGGACTTGCCCTAAAGGGAAGTCACCATCCATATGAGACATATCAGACTGTTTGCCAATCCAAATCCAAATCTTAATCTTAAATCCGTCGTAACACAAATCGATGCTACCACCAGTATGAATCTAGCATTGAAGTTGAGGTCTCGTAAATACCCAAATCCAAATAAATCCTAACACTAGCAACTTAAATCTGTCGAAACACAAAAAGAAAAATAACCCCCTTTTAAACAAAATACAGAAAACCCTAAGTATCAATCTACCAAATTACACAAAAAAATACATCATTAATCTATTTAAACAAAAAGACACAAAACCCTAACTATCAATCTATCAAACGTTAATAGAAAAAGCATCATCAGTCGATTTAAACAAAGAAATAACAAACCCTCTAATAAGTATAGTCAAATTGTATTGACTTTAGTTTTTAGTATTTTGGTTTTTGGGTATATAAACTTTGTATTTTTTAGTATCATCCTATAAAACATCATGTTCATTCTGCATTTACTTCTTTATTGGATACTCCTACTGAGCCAAAGAGTTTCAAGACAGCTATTAAGGATCCCAAGTGGCAAGTTTCTATGAAAGAAGAAAATATAGCTTTGAAGAATAATGACACATGGAATTTAGTTGATCCTGAACCCCATATGAATATTTTAGGCTGCAAATGGGTTTATAGAATTAAGTTCATATCAAATGGGAAAGTAGATAGATTTAAATCTAGACTAGTGGCACTTGGTTACAACCAACAATATGGAATTGACTATGGTGAAACTTTTAGCCCTGTAGTAAAATCCACCACAATAAGGGTAGTTCTCACTTTAGCTATTACTAGAGGTTGGTCTATAAAGCAATTGGATGTATCCAATGCTTTTCTACATGGAGATTTAACTGAAGATGTCTATATGCAGCAACCTCCAGGGTTTATTGATCCCGAGTTTCCAAATAAAGTATGTCATTTAAATAAAAGTCTATATGGTTTGAAGAAAGCTCCAAGGGCTTGGTTTCAAAAATTCAATTTTTCTTTGATTGCTTATGGTTTTGTGAGAACTGTATATAATTTTTCTATGTTTTTCTATACTTCTGGTGTGAATATGATGGTTTTATTACTTTATGTTGATGATATTATTCTAACTGGGAATTCAGAAGCTTTACTTACTGATCATATAGTTGCATATTTAAGCAATAACTTTGCCATAAAGGAGTTGGGAGATTTACATTATTTCTTAGGTTTAGAAGCAGTCATATCAGAAGATGCTATTATGTTAAACCAAAAGAAGTATACAATGGAATTGCTTACTAAGTCTCACATGCTGGAGTGTAATCCTTGTAGTACTCCAGTTTCCAAAGGACTAAGAATTTATGTGAACGAGGGAGTTTTATTACCAAATGCTACTGTGTATAAAACTATAGTGGGTATGTTGCAGTATTTGTGACTAACTAGGCCTGACATATGTTTTGCTATTAATTATGTAAGAAAATATATGCACGCTCCTACTGATATTCATCTGTTATTAGTCAAGAGAATTCTCAGGTATTTAAAAGGAACAATTGGTTATGGTATAACACTAAGAAAAGGGGACATTGAGTGCTTAAATGCTTATACCGATTCAGATTGGGGTAGTTGTCCTGAGACAGCTAGGTCTACTTGTGGGTATGCAATCTTTATGGGAAATTCTTTAATCTTTTGGTCAAGTAAAAAGCATCCCACTGTGTCAAGATCTACTGCAGAGGCTGAATATAAATGTTTATCAGTTGCTACTGCAGAACTAGAATGGCTTGCATCTTTATTTTCTGAGTTACATACTTCTCTTAAGTAGCCAATTACTCTCTATTGTGACAACACCAGTGTAATTTACTTATCTGCTAATCTTGTATATCATTCCAGGGCCAAACATATAAAAATTCATTATCATGTTGTGAGGGAGATAATTGAGCAAGGATTTCTGATAGTCAAGCATAAATTCTTCTGAGAATCAGTTAGCAGATTTGTTCACAAAAGTAATATATGCTCATGTGTTTACTTCTCTTTTTCATCAGTTGTTGGGTATTTCTTCTTCAGTTGGCAATTCAGATGCTTCTTCATCACTCACTTCTTATGCTAGCATTTCAGATACTTCTTCATCAAATCATTGAGTGTTTCTTTTTGTTCTTTTTTTTACTATGTTTCTCCTCTTTGTGAGTTGAGTTTTTGTTTTTCTTATAAGTCCAACCTGATTAGTGTATCTCTACTATCAGGTTGAGGGGGGCTAATAAGTATAGTTAAATTGTATTGACTTTAGTCTTGTATACTGTCAGTTCTGACAATTGAGTCTGTTTTTAGTATTTTGGTTTTTGGGTATATAAACTTTGTCTGAGTCAGACAAGTCCTGCAACAATTCTTTCTGTAATAACTTCTTTCATTCAATTCATCACTAAGGTTTTACTGATTTTCTGAATCTTGAATATCAATACATAGATTTATCAACCCTAATCATCATACATACCTAACTTCCTCTGGTTTTAATGGCGGGAGAGATTCAATAGAGGGAGAGGGAGAGTTTTTGTACTTCAGATCTGTCTGAGAGAGTGAGAGCAAGAACAAGTGGTTATGAACTGAGAGGAATTTTTTCTTTGTTGCAAGGATAAAACGAGTGAGAGAGAGTACGAGTGGTTGTAAGAATAAAACGAGTATGCACACGCAGAAATTGCATGCTCTGAAAAGAAAAAACAAGTGTTTGCTGTCACACGCGTAAGTGGCATACGTAAAAGAAAAACAGTTGCTATTAGCAAATGAGCAACAACAGTTACGAAATTAGAAACAACGATGGGCTGTTGCGAATATTTAGCAACAACAATTCGCAACTAAAAATTCGCAACAACTACATTTCTGTTGCGAATTCGAGTTGCTAAGACCCATATTTGGTGTAGTGAAAACATGCTACAATCTTCATATGTTGTGTATGAACGATCGTCACCTAGCACCACCATGATTCAAAAAATTCTCCTGGCAATATTTGCAGACGCCAGTTGAATCCACGAACGATCTTCTCTTGCAAAGAAAAACACCTTCAACACGAATCATAGTCACATCAAGCAAAGTTGTCGAATCTTTCTTGATGTCGTCCAATTCTTTGTTCGACCTTGACTCATCATCTCACGAACTATATCATTCTGCTGCAAACCAAGAATTTTCACTTTTTTGAAACCTCTTGTTCAAATTACCGAATCACTGCCATCTTTATCCACCCTCACCGCACCACTTGTCGGAAAACTGAGGTTACGTTAATCTCGAACCGACATGTTTCCATAGAAGTGAATTCCGTGAAACATCCTACTTTAGATGACTTAGCTCGAATCCTTTACTTACATCTTTAAAATAGCTTGATCGAATAATACTAGCACGAATATATGATCAATACGATAATAGACAATCACACACGACACAAATATTACGTGGTTCGCCTTTGTAATCTACATCCACGACCAAAACCACCCCGAGAATATTTCATTATCATAACAAGTTATTACATCGACACTTTATATAATCAACTAGTTATATAACAACAAGACACATTACGAAGAGTTTACCTCTTCCTTTGTTCTTCTTCTTCCATAAACTTTCACCGCCATGGTTGCTTCGACTTTAGAAAAGAACATGAAGAACATCATGAATTCTAGCTTTTCCCGTATGAAGTTATGAACCCTAGATTTCTCCCATACCCGTTCTCACTACAAGTCTCTCTTCTCATATAGTTTTTTCCCATTACCAACCATTGTAGGACACAACGGTTGTGACCTGAACACTTTCATAAAGAGAGGATTCTCCAAGAGAATGTATTTCTACTCACAATATATGCCTTCTTATATAGTAGAAAAATCCTTGCTCTCCAAGTCTTAGAAGTCCTAAAAATAGACTCACACCTTAATTAGGAAATCCTAAACTAGGAAACCACATAACCTGGCAAACACCCAAGTTACGTTCCTGTAAGTTCCAGAATCTTCACGGAATAAAACCCCAACAGATACCTCATTTATTAATCCATGGATGACCACATTATGTAGTTTTTAACTTCATAATGTTTTGATAAATTTCAATAGTCATATATGTATCTTAACCGATGCATCTATCGTTCTGCATACAGATGTTGCTTTGGACATACTAAAAAGAATCCCAAGATTAGCAACTACTCAAGATGAAAATGGAAAGACTGTTTTCAGTGTATTGACTGGAAAGCCTTATGCCTTTCCAAGTGGAAATCAAATTGGATTTTTCCAAAGACGCATATGTGGAATCGGTTAGTCAGATTTAATTGTCTTCCACAGTCTTAGTTTAATTTCAATTATAAGAGTTTGCGTTAGGTACACATGTAGCATTGGCAGATATTTAAATTTGGCTTCTTTTAATTATAGCCGGGGCTAATAGCATTAATGGGTTAGCAGGGAAAGCTCTCAAATCAATAGGTATGTATGCCGCTACCCTTTTTTATTATGGCATAATTGTCAGATATATTTGTGGATCATTACCCTTTGTGCCTCCATCATCGTCATCTTGACATCCATTTCCTAGATTTTGTATGCTGACGTACATATATGTACGTGTGTTAACAGTTCCTTTCAGAAAAAAATTGCATGAGAAAGTTTAGTTCGTCCACTAAAGGTGACAGCTTCAAGGAGTTGCAGGCCTTAGACAAAGACAACTTATGCACGACAACAGTCTGTGTCACTAGGAAATTGGAGGAGTTGGAATTTATACCCACCGATGAAGTAACCAGTGTGGATATAGTGATCGTCGACGAGTAGGTACCAATCAACTGTTTCATCTCATTTGTTATTTTTCGGTCCTATTGACCTTGAAAAATACACATACTCACGTATTTGATTATCTATGAAGAGGAGTTACAAGCCATCATCCCAAAGAATCTCATTTGGAAATTTTGTATGATCGGTTGATAACATGTTGGAAGATGGAAGATGAAAACTATAACCAGTACTTTTTTATCTCTGATATTCATACTATTCTATTTGCTTTATTGTTATTTAGTTATAATCACAATAAAAAATCCCCCAGGTTACTTAAGTTTTCAAATACGAATAGCAACCCATATCTTCCTGTGGAACGAATATGTTCTTATAACTATACTATTATTTATAATTGTGAGGTGAAAGAACTTAAATTATTTTTGCGTTGGCTGACAACCGACCAGTACCCCATCCTTAGCAATTAATGGGATATACAGATGCAGGTTATCTTTCCGATCCACACAAAGCCATTTCTCAAACTGGTTATGTGTTTACAAGTGGCGGTACTGCAATTTCTTGGAGATCGTGTAAGCAGAGCTTTCCAGCTACCTCCTCCAACCACTTCGAGATTATTGCTCTCCATGAAGCTAGCAGAGAATGTGTATGTCTAAGATTATTAATCATCCATCTACGAAGTTCATGTGATTTACCTTGTGTCACAAAAGTACCAACCATCATCTATGAAGATAATGCATCATGTATCTCACAGATGAAAGAAGGTTACATCAAGGGTGATCGAATAAAGCATATTTCACCAAAAATATTTTATTCTCACCATCTAGAAAACAATAAAGAGGTTTGTATCCAGAAGATACAGTCGTGTGAAATTTTTGCAGATTTATTTACCAAGTCTTTACCGACAACAATCTTCAGAAAGATAGCTTATGGGATCGGAATGCGACATCTGTACAAGTAGTGAACGGCGAAGTTTTCATGAGGGGGAGTTAATTTTTGGAACTTGACGCATTGTACTCTTTTTCCTCGTCAAGGTTTTTGTCTCTCTCAGGATTTTTCCTTGTCTAGGTTTTAACGAGGCAACGTATGCGTATCTACTTTTTTAGAGTTGTATTTTTCCCTTTGTTCGGGTTTTTCCCTCTGGTTTTTCCTGGCAAGGTTTTTAATGAGACAAGCTCTATGAAAATGATGGACATCCAAGAGTGAGTATTATATATATGTGGATGCCCACATCCATGTATGATATTCCTAAAACCTATCCACCAGAAGTGGAGTGGTGAATAACCAAGTAATTACTTAATCATGTAATGTGATGTCTCTCCACATGAAAACTAAATGATATGAAGCAACTTAATGGATTGCTACTAATTTATTTAGTAAGCTTCTTGATGTCTTTATTCATGGTATACTAGGTGGGTGTTATATACATAAGTTGACACTAATGAAATTACGTGTCATCCTTATAAACATCTACACCATATTTGGTTCCCTATAAATACTTGTGAAGTTGTAACTTTTAGTTATTCCCATTTCTTATATAAGCTTAATAAGAAATCACTATTCTCTCTTGCATTATCTAAACTTAATTACTTTGAGATTATATCTGATATTAGTGCCTAACTAATATTGTTAGTAGCTTAATTATTACAAAAAAAAAAGTCATGCATGACGCTTATTAAGTCGTTGACGATGGACCTCATTATTCTTTGCACATGGTCCACGTGTTAGGCCACCTAATGCATGTATCCAAAAATTCCATACCATTCCAATCATGTAATGGAAATATCTAATAATTAGAAGGGTAATTCCGTATTTTTATAGCATCTCCTTAACTTATGTACAGTATTAACCCATTTTTATTCACTCATTCATTCCCCTTCGCTAGATAGCCGCTCTCTGTTGCTAACTGAACTTCTCATTCTTCTAATACTCAAAGTATTTCTCCACTATGTAATCTGCGTCACTTGTATCTTTACTTGATTTAAGTAGGAAAAAGTAGAAAACTTAAGGAAATTATATTGTGGTGCATTTAAGGTACGGGCCGGATCCAAGTACCTGTAAATTCAATTTCAGGTATCAAAGATTAAACAGTTGATCGCATGGTTGATCCAATTGATATCGGAATTCGAGTCATGGTGGGTATTTTAGTGTGGGATGTGTTCTTATATTTGTTTGAAGGAATAATTTTGGCTGAAAATGACTGAATCGGTTACTGGGTCAGACCGACTCAGCTTGTTGTTTTTCACAAAACTATGCTACTACATCAATTTTTTATTTTTTTAATCCCTGATACTACAATTGATCGAATTAGATCAATTAGGCTATTGAGTTTGGAACTTTTATTTGCATGAGATTGAAATATGAGAGTTTAGGTATCAGTTTCATAGAATTGGTTCTAGTGGTGCTAGTAGTACTAGGGAGATTGCGGATGGGCTGTTAGTGGCGGTGATGGTATTGAAGGTGTATTGGTGGTGGTGCTGAAGGTGTATTGATGATGCTGGTTATAAATGGTTATGGCGACGGTGCTGGTGGAGCTAGTTATTACGACGGCACTGGTAGTGATGGCGGCAGTGGTGATGACGGTGATGGTGGTGGTAGGTGAAGTAATGAGATGTGTCGTTCAAAATGGTGGCAGAGCTGCTATTATTTGTAGAGGTGCTGATTACAGTGGTGTTGCTGGTGGTGGTTGTCGAAGATTTATGGGGTGGAGGAGAGTGGAAATGAAACTGAAGGTGTTAATCAATTCAACGACTCCCATCAAATCCTTGTTTTAAAGTCATCTTATCCAACGAACGATATTAAATCTACACACAAAAATCTGAACGGCTCACATGAATTCCTTGTTTTTAAGTTTTGTGATCCAACGGACCATATCGAAATTTGACACAGAAATGTTTGAAATCTTTTTCTCAAATTGTTAGGGTCCATTTGACAAAAAAGTGGTCATAAAAGGGACTCCCTCTCTACGGGCCCTTCGGACACTCCGGTCTATCGACCTGATTATTTCACGAAGAGATATGTGTCCTTGGAATGTCCGGTCGAGCATTTACACATCTAGAAGAAATTTATTTTCATGGAGTCGAGAATGTTTGTGATTGATGTTGGTCGGAAAACAGAATTCAGGGACTTTTATTTTCACGGCAACAGATGTGTCCGCGAAGTAAAATTGAAGTTGAGGTAGTCCGTTCCATGGAAACGACAACTGGATTTGGCGCGATCCCATGTGGATGCAATTACCTATTTCGGACCAAAGCATATTTTTAGTGTGAGTTTGATAACTTAGGCTAGTTTTGGCAATCAATTATGCACGGGATCGAGCACGGGCTCTTCTACAACTTGGAGATAATAAAAGAGAACTTCTTAACCTAAGTTTAATATCACATAACACATCTCATAATACATTTTTGTTATTCATTATATTTTAGGGTTTACCCCTTTAAGAAGGAACCGGGAAACGATGTAATCATGAATGACTAGTTTTATTGATTAGGATAAATTCTATATTTCGGGGCGTAAAGCTTAATTTTATACAAAGTTATTTGAAGTTTTTATCATATTGTCGATATGTCTGCTTGAAGTGCACCTGGACCTGATGGGTTTCAAGCAGGTTTTTATCGATCTCAATTAGAGTTGGTAGTTAAGGATATTATTGATGTTGTTCAAAGGTTTTTTGAGTGTGGTTTCATGCCTAGATGTTTGAACACAACTTTTATCTTTTTAATACCAAAGTGTAAAAATCCTAAAATGCATGTTGATTTTAGACCAATTGGTTTACGCAATGCTTCTTATAAAATTATTTATAAAATCTTGTTAAATAGGATTTAGCCTTTGTTAAAGAAGACCCCTATCAAGCTGTTTTTGTTCCAGGTAGAGCCATTCGTGACAATATTTTCTCATGAAATGATTCACTTTATGGAACAAAACGAAGGTTTTGATGGTACAATGGCTTTAAAACTTGACCTGTCAAAATCTTTTGTAATCTAGTTTTGCAATCCTTCTCTACTACTAGTATTAGTGTGCTTCTTAATGGTTCCCCATGTAAGAATTATGAGCCAACTATGGGTATCATACAAGGGTACCTTTTGTCCCTTATTTGTTTATTTTGGCAATAGAATTCCTTTCCAGAAGTTTACTAGTTGCTGAAACCCGTAAGAAGATTTTAGGTATCAAAGCTTCCAAGAAATCCCCTCCTATCACTCACTTGCATATGATATTCTTATTTTTGGAAATGCTAATATGTAACATACATAGAAAATACCCTAAACATCTTACACAATTTTGGTAAGCTTTCTGGTCAAATGCTGAATTTCGACAAGTCACTTGTTTATTTTAACAATAATATTAGTCAATGTGCTTGTACTGATCTTGGTAAGCCTATTAACATGTAAAGTGTGAATGATTCTTGAAAAAGCGGGGGTACGAAAACCACACCCAATACTTCGTTCGGCAATCTGTATGGACTAACTCTAATATAATTTTGAGAGTACCAGCTAATAAAGCGAGTTCAACCAAGAAATATATCAAAGAGTTATATTTTAATTTCTCAATACAAACCACAATCAAACAGATAGAAATTTGTGAGCCCGATTGATATGAGAAATAACTTGGACGGTGCCAAAGACCAATGTCCAAGTATAAATCAATTTATATTCAACGACCAAAGGTCGGATTAACCAATTGATTGAACTACACACAACTTGTGATATTTCAATTATATAAATAAACAAACACAATGTGGAAAAGAAATAACATGGACACCAGAAGTTTTGTTAACGAGGAAACCGCAAATGCAGAAAAACCCCGGGACCTAGTTCAGATTTGAACACCACACTGTATTAAGCCACTACAGACACTAGCCTACTACAAGTTAACTCCGGACGGGAATGTAGTTGAGCCCTAACCAAGTCTCACACCGATTATGTTACAGTCGCGTTCCTTATGCCTGTGAATCCCAGCAAGACTCTACGCACTTGATTCCCTTAGCTGTTATCACCCACAACTAAGAGTTGCTACGACCCAAAGTCAAAGACTTATAAACAAATCTGTCTCCCACAAAAAAGTCTATTCTGATAGATAAATCTGTCCCCCACATAAGTACCTATGAGGTTTTTGTTCTGTCTTTTGATAAATCAAGGTGAACAGGAACCAATTGATAATCTGGTCTTATATTCCCAAAGAACAACCTATAAATATCAGTCACCACACAATAACTTAACTATATGGTAGTAGAAGAAGTTATTATGGATTCACAAAGAATGAGACAAGATCTTTGTGATTACTTTTTATATCTTACCTATCAGAGATAAATCTCGAGTAAATCTTAGAGAATATAGTACTCAAGTAAGATCATAACACGCAACTACAGAGAAAATAGCTGGGTCTGGCTTCACGAATCCCAAATGAAGTCTTCAAGTCGTTAACCTATAATGGTTTTAGTAAAAACCTAGGTTAAAGGAGAATCGAATCTAGTCGCAACTAGGACACATGAAAGTGTCGGGATTAGGTTTTCCAGTTGCTATAGTTTTCCCTTATATAGTATTTCACATCAGGGTTGCTTACAATCAAAGATAGGTTTAGCTTAGAAACAAAGCATTTAATATTCACCGTTAAATAAAAACCTGATTTAAGATTCAAGCTAAGTTTGCTTAAAACCAAAGCAATATCTCTCCACCGTTAGATGGTCTTAGCTTGTTACACACAAATGAAATATACCTTCATTTAGATATGGGTAACCGTACCTAAATGTGTATATTGAGTTGGCTCAACAATAGTTTAACCGAAGTTAGCCATATGAATTCTTTTGTATTAACCACATTCATCTAACACTTCTAGATCAAATATGATGATCAATCAAACATGAAAGATAATAAAATAAATCTAATTGTGTTACTCATAGAATTGTTTAATTGTATATATATCTCATAGAAGTATATAAGAAAAAAGTGAAGCAAAATTGGATTGATTCAACAGAATCAATTCATGAACATTAAGCCACGGTTTGCAAAGATTGCATTTCTTAATTTCTTAATGTATCTGTTCATGAGTATAGAATCATACTTAACTGATTTTAGAACTTAACCAGCTAAGTTCGCAAACGGGTACACAAACTATAGTTCCGGACTTTGGTCTTGTCTAGCAGTTTGCGAACGGGTATGCATATTGTCGTCCCAGACCTTAACTCAGGTGAAACCGTTCGCATACTGGTATGCAAACAAGGTTCTCGGACTTTAAAAGTTAAAACCGTTCGCATACTGGTATGCAAACAAGGTTTCCGGACCTGAATCATATCACAACAGTTTGCATACTGGTATGCATACTATGTTATATCCAAACAATAGTTAATTGTTCTAAACTCCCATTCCAATCATTGAAACATCCTTAGAAGACGACAATGGCTGTCTCACACATATCATTAGCTTATAAGTAATTTTTAAGTGATCGAATGATCAATACAAAATATCCCGAGTCGACATCATATGACTGTCACACACAAATCATGTTTCAAGGAAATTTTCACATGATCATCTTTTGACTTATTATTTAGTTTCCAACAAATAAATTGTTTCCAACTAAACTCGTCAAGAATAATGAGGAACATAGCTAAAGCAAAAATCTTCCAACATATATTTTGATAAATATATAAGCGAGTTAAACTCGGCTCGAGATATCAAATGTGTATAATATAAAGTCTATATAACTATACGACTTAGTCTCATTAGGAGATAGAATTGAATAGACTTCTGAGTGATAGATAAGTTTTAGTCTCCACATATCTTTTTTTGATGAAGATCCTCCAAGCTTTCCTCAGTAGATCTTCGTCTTCAATTGATGAGCGTCGTGAAGTCTAAAGCTCAACTACACATTCTATCCTAATCAGAGACATATCTATAAGTAGACTAGAAATCAAGACTTATAGTTTTGATCACTTAAACTTGACAAACAAGCTTGAGATAGCAACACTTGAGAGTTCAACCAAGCAGTGCTCTAACAATTCTGAAATATATTTGGGTGCTCCTCTTCTTCTAGGAAGGCCTAAGGTAAAATCCTTTGATCCTATATGTCAATCTTTTGAGGCTAGACTTAAGAATTGGGTGGGCATAACTCTTAATCAAGCAGGTAGATCTACTATGATTAAGTCTGTTTTAAACTCTTTACCTGCTTACCAGATAGGCTGTTTTAAAATACCTAGTATATTAAACTTGATGCTCTTCAGAGAAAATTTTGGTGGGGTCATAAAGAGAATAATAGTCTGAAATTCATTTCTTGGAATTCTATTAATAAGCCTAAATAATTAAGTGGTATAGGATTTAGAGACCTTAAAGTTTTTAATGATGCTCTAATAAGCAAATCAGCTTGGAAATCTTGTACTAAATCTGATGCTTTGCGGGTTAAAATCAATGGAAGCAAAATACTTTAGTTCATATGGTTTTCTTCATCAAGATAAACTAAATGATACTAGTTTTTCGGTCTGGAATGACATTTATAAGTGCAGAGATATCATTAAAGCTAACAGGTTTTGAGCAGTGAGGTATGGGACTAAAATTAGAATTTGGATGGGTAGATGAGTTGTTGATTCATGTACCTGTTCCAGCTGAAGGATTGATCAATTATGTTTCTTACAATTTGTTTATCCATGAGAATAGAATATGGAACATTACGGAACATCCATTTGGTTAATTTCTTGTTTAGTCCTGATGCTAGATCTGTTTGGTTAGGGGTTATCGTTAATGTTGGTAATGTATTAAATTATTTTGGTGATTTTTCATGGTTGGATTATATCTTGGTTCTCTGCAGGTTCTCAGCTGAATGTTGTTTCAGGTAGTATTGAACAAAAATCTTTATGTCTTTTTATTTTTACAGTTTGGATAATCTGGAAGAATAGATGTTCTTTGATATTTCAGAACATTAAGCCTAACATGAATGTAACTATTGCTAGTATTAACTCTCTGGTAAATGACAGTCTTATGGGGAATGGTATGACTCTAAGACATAGTACCATGTTGTAGGTACAAATATGTAAACCACCAGATCAAAATTTCTGGAAAATTAACTTGGGTCCCTCTTATTTTAAAGAGACTAAACAGGGTGGAGTTGGAATAATCCTTAGTGATTGTGCATGTTGTTATTTTGGAGTCAATGGGAGATACTCTAATGGAATACTGACTGAGGATAATAAAGTGGAGGAACTGGAGTGTGTAGCATTGAAGGAAGCAATTAGCTGGGCTATTACCAAAAATCTGAATAAATTAAGTAGATTTGAGTCAGACTGTGAAGTTCTAATAAAATATGTTACTGAGCAGACTTCTTATGTTCATTGGAGAAACCAGGGTTTAATTCTGGATACTAAGTTTTTGTTAAGTACTTAGATCAATAAGTTAGTTAATAGGAAGAACAATGAAGTGGCTATCCTATTAGCCAAAAAAGCTAGAAGTCGAAAACTTAAGCCTGTTTGGATACCAGAAGTTACTTATGAAGTAGTACATTCAAAAGAAGCTTGTTTGGCAAACTCATAACTTATAAGTCATTAAGCAATAAAGCTAGTTTGACAAAAGATATTTGAAAAGTTATCAACTACCAAGCTCTCTGCAAATCTAACTTTTCCAACCTGGTATAGTACATCTATTAGTGCACTGTAAGTAACTCGGTTGGGCTTCAATCCCTTATTTTGCATTTCCTTGAAGAGTTGATTAGCATCATCCAATTTAGATCTCTTGCGATACCCATTAATCTGTACACTGAAGCTGTAAACACTATATCCAAGGCCCTTTGCCACCGTTAAATCAAACATTTTTTGTGCCTCATATTAGCTTACCCATCAAACATAAAACGCCCATCAGTAAATTATACATAAATAGATCAGGTTAAGAGAAAGACCTATATTTTCAATTCTAAACACCCTAGTAATTAAAGCAATACATGTAATCATTCTGTTTAATTCCCATCTCAAACATTTTGTCAAACAACTTAATAGCACAATGAACCTTTGTCTGCAAACACAACCCTTTGATCAAATAATTGAAAGTATATATATATATATATATCAGGATGATAACCTCTCTTCAGAACACCCGCAAACAAGCTGAACCCAATATCAGTATTCTTGGATTTACAACAACCGTTATTCAAAATGTTTAGTACAATGATACAAGGTTTGAACCCAACCAGATTCATCTTGTTATACAAGATCATTACATCACAATGGCATTTAAGGTTGCATAGAGAATTCAGACAAATTGAATTTAGTAGTATTAGATGGTAATGGATGCAGTACAACAAATTTATCGGAATTTTCAATTTTCTACTTGAGATTTTTAATGTGACAGAAGGAGAGAAAATTAAAGTCCGGAAAAATGAAGAAAAAATGGAAATGACCGAGGGGATGAAGGCGGGTCCCACCAGAAGTTGCTTCTTTGAGAAGTGAGATGCAAAAACTTTTTGACTTAAATAAGCTGAGAAGTAGCTTCTCATAGAACATCCAAACAATAACGCGTTTGGATGCACACTCAGAAGTTGCTTTTCGACTTCTGAAAGTCAAAAAGTCAGAAGTCAGTTTGGCAATAATATTTCAAAACGACTTTTGAAAGCAGACTAATAAGCTTTTTGTGAAGCAAAATTGTTTTGCTTCAGACTTCTACTTCTTGAGAAGCCGAAGTCAAAAACAGATCTGTATCCAAACGTGCTTGACCTTGAAAAACCTTCCATAACTGATCTTCATTAATGAATAATGAATAGGATATTTTCTCGGCCGGACTACGAGTCATGCTGTGACGAGGTCACCCTCGCGACAATATCTGTAAGGGTGCGCTTTCTAGCCCTTAGATATTATAAAGATGTATCTCGAGGCAAGATTTAAAAAATAAAAACATATTTATTATCTTTTCTTAATCTGATACCCAATATTTTATTTTATTTGTTAACCTTGTACTAAATCAAGAAATAATTCTGACGCCCTTAGGTTTTTAATCGTATTTAATTTAACTTTTCCTGAATTGCTAAACCTAATTAGGGATTTTTATATATCTTTTGATATGGAATAAGATGGATTAAGTACTGGTAACAACTTTGAGGGGATTAATTAATTATAGGGGAAAAACTTATGGTTCATAGTCCTTCGAAAATCATCAAATTCCAGCTTTATGCGTAAAGAAGACCACGTGAGATCATCAAATATACTAGTAATGTTCTAGTTTTCGTGGGGTATGCATCAGTAGTATAAAGAAGACCTACATTGATTTTTTAATTACTTGGGTCACTACAAATTCATCTTCAGATACTTTCCTTTCCTCCAACAGCTCTCTATGATTACTTACATGAAACCATGGACATGAGTAGCGATGAATTATAAACAAATTCACTAAATAGGAGTGATAAACAACATATAACATTTTTTAATTTTAGGAGTAACATTGTAAAGAGTGGAAAAATTAGAACTTCATGTACAAAGAGGATCATAATAAGAAAAGTTAGTGTCTTGGGAATGAATTTGCAAGAAGAAGCCATTGTTTTCTTCTTTAATGTACCGACAAAGGAGGCTACAGTCGATGAACGCATATGTATCGTAAAGAGAAGAAATTGGATTATACCAAGGGGAGTCAAATTTGTTTATAAATTTACTATGAGGACTAAGAAGCAAATAAAATTAAATACTAGATACAAAAAAGAAAAATAAAAAGAGGAAAATCTATATATTATAAAAAGAAGTGCTGCTTGTGTAGCCTGACAAATCCGACCATCGATTTCGTCATCCCACAACACGGATCGATTCGTTATATGTCTTATGTAGACATCCGTCTGATCCCTTGCGATTTAATTATTTTGGACGGCATTGATTATGCCGCGGCCCGGTCCAAAATTAAGCATAACCTAATCACCTAAGCTAATCACGACTATAGCCTTGGATCCGCTCAACTATTATTGGCCAGACTATAATGTTTAATTATTTTGGACGACATTGATTATGTGGCGTCCCGGTTTAAAGCTATACATAAACTGACCACTAATCCTTATAGCGACTAACCTTACGGCCTTAACCTAAACACGGAAGGGGAAAAATACCTAACCTTTTGATTGCTAAAAAGAAATTACACCCTTCTGTATTTAAGATTGTAATTACCTAGCCCTGGTATCGTCTATCCCTCCAAACAGCGAAATCACAAACCGCTAGCAAACAAGAATTGATGAGTCAGTCATATTTAATTATGTATGCGCTAAGTTTGGAATGAATTGATGAGTTCAGCTTGATACATGACCTAAAAAGCAGTATGGAAGAAAGATTACTTCCTACACATAGTGTGATTTGAAAACTTTCGTATGGGAAATTAGACATGGTAGACAAATAAAGGGAGAGGACAAATCTTAGAAGGGACGTGGATTATCCATGATAAAGTTATATAGTCCGTTGATAAATTCGATGAAGTTGGAAACGCGGGATCCACTGATTGACCGTATGACATATGCTTGATAACCATATGATGTACTACTGTGCAAAATTAGATGCATTGGTAACTGATTGCAACGAAGGGTGCACCGGTAACTGGTAAAGAACATGGCCGCTCCCAAGAGGACATTTTAATTTTAATCCTGAAAAAACAACCAAAAGGTGAACATGCCCCCCTCCCAAGAGAACATTTTAATCCTCCCATTAGCCCTGCCGAAGTTATTAATCGTAATTGCGGCAATCTAATGATCGTCGTGATTAAGTTTCCTAATAAAATTAAATTTTCTAATCCAATTTAGTTTCCTATTTAAGACGCTTAGCGTTAATGTCAAATATTGATTCTTAAAATAGGGCCACGGCCGGGGCCCCGACCGATTTAATTTGACCAACAAAATATTGGTGATGTGGGCTCTCAATGATTTATAGGCTCAACTCCCAAGCCTACGGCTCAATTAATAAAAACACTAGAGCGTGTGCCCCGGCTAATTTATTTTCTCTACCTCTAATTTCAATCAAATCATAACTAATTTAATTCAAATTTCATGCTGGAACCTAGATTTTATAATTCATGGCTAGTTTGACCTGACCAACAAAACACCACAAACACAAGCTCTAGCTAAGCACTAGGTCGTCCATAATTGTTGAGCCCGACTAACAAAACATTAGGGCATGATGCCCCAGCTAACTTATTTGCTCTACCTCTAAATTCAACAAAACCACAACTAATTTGATACAGATACCACGTCAGATCCTAGATTTTCTGATCCACGGCCGGGGCCGTAAGGCCCCGTCTGGTTTAATCTGAAAAACAATACACCATAAACACCGGCTGGTTTAATCTGAAAAACAATACACCATAAACACAAGCTCTAGCTAAGCAATAAGTCGTTCGTAATTGTTGAGCCTTAAGTTCCTATAAATATGACACGACTAACTAAACACGATATTATAACCTGGCTGGTACAAACAACTTAAAAAAGCTGATAGATGTTGAACCCCGGCTGTAGGCCTTGATTATTATGACCCAGCTAACTAAAAACGGCCATCAGTATGCTGACTAAAATTTTATGGGAGAATACTAACAAGTCGACCAAACAACAAAAATAAATCGAAAAAGGTTGAGCCCCGGCCGTAGGCCGGGGTGATGCCTAGTAAAAACATAATTTTATTTTTTAAATCTTACCTCGAGATACATCATTATAATATCTAAGGGCTAAAAAGTACACCCTTACCGATATTGTCACGAGGGTGAGCATGACTCGCGGGACTGCTGTTTGCTGCTGTGATATATGACGGGACGACGGTTTTGATCGGCTCACGTAATGAGGTTCCGGCAAGAAACACGTGTAATAAGATCCACCACGTACTTGTACAGCTGTCGACATCTCATCAATAAACGCGCACCAATATAAAATACCCCAAGTCCCACTAAAACAAAACCACTGATATTTTTTCTTTTAACCAAGGTTAGTTCTATGCACTTAATCGCAACCGTCAAACCTTAACCAGAGTTAAAATACTCTCAGATCCTTAATCTTCTTTTCACAACCATAAATACATGAGAAACTACACCTCAAAAATTCTCTTTCCCATTTGACGCTCTCTGTTCCTCAGAAGCGCCAATTGAAAAATTCCTCAATAACAACACATCAAAAGGAAAGGGAACGAACATCTCATCTTCACCTCAACAACACCTTGACCATTCTGGTATGTGTTTTACCGATTTGTTTTCGTTTAGGGTTTATGTTTTTTTTTTTTTTTCCGTTGTTTTTGTTTGGATCTGATTTTGTAAGCCTAGGGTTTCAGATTTTGTTTATTTTTTTTATGGCACCACCCAGATGATTTTTAGGGTTTGATTGTTGTTGTGTGGTCGTTGTTGTTTTTCAGGGTTGGAGCTTATTGTTTGAATATTTTTATCTCGTTGAATCTCTGTTCAAATGGCTGCAACAGTATCTTCTGCACCGAGTGGACCACGTTACGCACCAGAAGATCCAACACTACCTAAGCCATGGAAAGGATTAGTTGATGGGAACACTGGGTATTTGTATTTTTGGAATCCGGTGACTAATACTACTCAGTATGAGAGGCCTATCGCTGCTTCTTCGCCTGCGGCTCCTCCACCAAAACTTGCAGCAGTGCCTATGAGTTCTTCTGTTCAAGTAAATCAATCGTCGTCTCAAGGGCAAAATAGGACTGGTAGAGAAGAAAATGGTCGGTATAATAGTGAAATCAATGCTGTGGATAAGCTACAGGTATATCTACTATGCTCTCATGTGAAAATTTTAGTAAACATTGCATGTCACTGTTGGGTGTTTATTTGTTCAAATTGCTGAGTCTCAGTGCTCGTTTGCTGTTAATTGGTAGAACATATTGCAGCTTCATACTTTTTGTAACTCGGGCTAACTGAAGTTTCCTGTTGATCTTCAGTATCTGACAAGAAATGGAAGCGGAAACGGAGATGCTGTCCCAAATGGAGTGGCTGCCAAAGTAGGGAGTGGTCCGACTCCAACACCAGAGGCCTATCGCCGCCAGCATGAAATTTCTGTTTCTGTAAGATTATGATTCTTGATTTTGATTTATTTTACATAGCGATCTACTGGTGTTGTCAATTGTGTCTGTTTTATCTGTTCTGCTTATCATGGTTCAAATGTGTCTATGTCTATATCTGAATATAAAGTTTTATACATATTTGCTGTCAACATCTTTTTGTGTTTCTGTAAAAAAATCATTTTTTTTTGTGTTTTAGTTTGGATAGTAATTATATATTTTCTTTTACTTCTTGGCTCATTTTTTTAGTAATGCTGACTATTAATCTTGTTTGGAATTTCAGGGGGATGATGTACCAGCGCCATTTTCATCATTTGAATCCACGGGCTTTCCTCCAGAACTACTTAGAGAGGTAGTGTTTTGATTCTCATTCTGTTTGTTTCTACCCGGTCCGTAGGAGCTCTTGTAAGTTTCATGACTCTTTGTGCTAAGGCTGTTTGCTATGCAAGTTGTGTATTTGCTGGAGATCTGATTTTGGAATTCAGACTTATGGCTATGATGTCTGTCCTTTTTTGTCGCAGGTGCGATATTTGCTCCAGCGAGGAGCTAATGTCGTACACTGTGCCACCTTTATACGGGGGCTTCAGTTGGAGCACCCTTTAATGGTGCACCAATTTTGAGAAGGGCTTTCCGAATCAGTCAGTTCGTGGCCAAGGCTGTCGCCGATGATGGTTCAGTCTGCCACTTGGTTCGAACAGAAGGCCACTTTCTCCTCTCCAGCTTGCATCAGCAAGCATCGGCTGTTTCTACGTGTGGGGGATAATAACGTTGTTTCTAGCGTTACATATTCCTTGGGCTAGAATGAAAAAGTACACCCAACTGAATATTGAACTGGTACCTCATGGGGGGTTGCTGGTTTTGCTTTTGCTTTTCCAGGTACACCAAGCTGGGTTCTCTGCTCCAACTCCAATTCAGGCTCAGTCATGGCCTATTGCTCTCCAAAGTCGTGATATTGTTGCCATTGCAAAAACAGGCTCTGGGAAAACCTTGGGTTACTTAATTCCTGGGTTTATGCATCTCAAGCGAGTGCGGAATAACTCTCAGTTGGGTCCAACCGTATTAGTGCTTTCTCCAACAAGGGAATTAGCAACACAAATTCAAGATGAGGCTGTGAAGTTTGGGAGGTCTTTAAGACTCCAATGCACGGTATTATTCGTATGCTCAAAATTATATGTATTTTTACAATGCAATGTCTTATGCAAGCTGAAACCTCAATTTTATAAGTTTGTTTCTGTTATTTTCTTGTAATATGTATTTATTTGCAGTTCTTTACTTTCTGTGCATGTTTTGGGTGTCTGAAATTCTGTTTTTATTTTTATGAAGTGTTTGTATGGTGGAGCCCCAAAAGGTCCCCAGCTTAGAGAGATTGAACGCGGATGTGATATAGTTGTTGCGACTCCTGGGCGCCTGAATGATATTTTGGAGATGAGAAAAATTAGCCTCCGTCAGGTTTCTTACCTTGTGCTTGATGAGGCAGACAGGATGTTGGACATGGGTTTTGAGCCTCAGATTCGGAAAATTGTGAATGAGATACCTCCTCGCCGCCAGACGCTGATGTACACTGCAACTTGGCCCAAGGAAGTGCGTAAAATTGCTGCCGATTTACTAGTTAAGCCTGTTCAGGTTAACATTGGGAATACTGATGAGCTTGCTGCAAACAAGTCCATAACTCAGGTGAGAAAGAAGTTTTCTGTCACTTGAAAAATGGTTCTTGAGCAGGGTTTGATTCGTGCTGTGTCTGTTGGATCTTGAGTTTTTTTTTGTTCAACTTTTTCAAGTATTATGCTTATTATGCTTATCTTCTTTGCCATTGTTGTCTTATCTAACTTGATAAGGTGTGTGTATGAAGTAACTCTTATGATATACATATATGTTGGTGTGTCTTGCAACAGCATGTTGAAATGGTTCAGCCAATGGAAAAGCAGAGGCGCCTGGAACAGATATTGCGATCTCAGGAACCAGGTTCTAAAATTATAATCTTCTGCTCAACCAAGAAGATGTGTGACCAGCTTACTCGAAATATCACCCGTAACTATGGGGCAGCAGCCATTCATGGGGATAAATCTCAGGGTGAGAGGGATTATGTGCTAAGCCAGTTTCGCTCTGGGAAAGCGCCTATTCTTGTAGCAACTGATGTTGCAGCTCGAGGTCTGGATGTAAAGGACATCAGGTATTATCTTGTGTTTCTAAATCTTCACTTTGAATGATAGTCCTGATTTATTTTTTGTCGTCGGTACAGAATATTAGTACAGTAGCTTTACTATATTAAAGTATGAACTGTAGCAGAGTTAGTTTCTTATGTTGATTTTGGTACAGGGTTGTGGTCAACTATGACTTCCCTACTGGGGTTGAAGATTATGTACATCGGATTGGGAGAACTGGAAGAGCAGGTGCAACGGGGCTGGCTTACACCTTCTTTTCAGAAAATGATGCAAAACATGCGTCTGACCTAGTTAAGCTCCTAGAAGGGGCAAATCAGCGAGTTCCACCACAGATCCGTGAGTTGGCATCTCGGGGTGGTGGGTTCAACCGGTTTAAACGATGGGGTCCTTCTTCTGGGGGTAGTGATGGTGGTCGTGGTGGACGTTTCGAGTCCAGTTTTGGAGGCAGGGGTCGTGGGCCTTCATCATTTTCAGACAGATCAGAGAAAGAGTATGGAGGTCGTGGATTTGATCGGGAGCAGCCTCGTGAAAGGTATTTTTTTTATTTTCTGTGTGCAAGTGTTTTTCTTTTTCTCATTTGGATAGATATGTGTGTTCTCAAGCATTTCTTTGATATCAGTTCTGGGTTTGACGATGATGCTCGTCTGAGCTTTCATGAAAGAGCCTATGGTGCTCGTAATAGTAATAGTGACCGTCGTCCTCGAAGCCCAAACAAAGGGGGGAGTGGTAGTGGGTGGGGCACAAGAAGCAGGAGCCGCAGCCGCAGCCCTAATAGATTTGAAGGAGGGTATAACAAACAAAAGGAGGAAGTGGAGGAAGGTCTGATTTGCGCTGATGACTAGTGCTTGTAAGATGAACCTGGGAGGAGCCAGTGTTCACTCTGACTGATAAAGAGACGTGGGGTTGATGCCAGGTTCTGTACTGCCAGCAGTGAACTTGTTCTGATCCCATGGGTTATAGTTTTTTTCTTTTCTTTTTGTGATATGATTTTTTGCTGGTGTTGTAGTGGAAAGAAGAAATAGTGGTGAAATTTTTAACACTGTATCGGGGAACATGAGTGCGGGGGGCATAAACTTATGGTTATTATTATACAGCACAGTAGTAGTATTTAGTTGGTCGGAGATAGAGGTAGTATCATGTATTTGAACTCTTTTGTTACCATATCCCAATTTGTAAGTTCTGAACTGATGACTCTTGGTCAGGTAAATTAATGAACTAGAGTTGCCTGTAATTCTCTGGTTGTCTAGGTGTTAATATTAGTTGTTAAATGTTAGTAGCAAGCTAGCAACTGCATTCCAGGGCTGCGGCTTGGTATGGAAAATGGCCGAGTCTTCTTTTTGTAATTGCAGGAAAACCTACAACACACCCATTATCATATCTTGATAACAATTTTTAGATCTAAATATAAAAATGGTGATAAAAATATTAAAATTATAAATGGACACCAAGATTTTTTACGTGGTTCGATCAATGTGATCTACATCCACGGTTCTTCACTATGATAATTTGTAGCTACATCAATTTACATTTATAATCTCCATTAATGGAGTTCTTGGAAGAATTCTAGATCTAGTTTTGGGGAAGAAGATGATATTTTCTCTCTCTAAAAATCTCTCTCTGCAAAATATCTTTCTCTCTCCTCCTAAAATTATCTCCCCCTTCTCTCTCCTGCTCTCTTCTTTATATAGGTAATTACATAGTGGATGACAGCTCATGACAGCTCATTTACAGCTAAGATTTCCTTAATTTCGGATTTGAGTTTGCAGTAATATCTTTCGCAAGCTTTCTTCATTTCTCTCAAGTTTCTGTTACATTTCCCTCAAGTCTCTCCATGTCTCGCAGGATTCTTCCTTCTTGCTACATTTCTTGTGAACTATCACCTTATTCTTGCGAGTAATGATAAAATATTCACATATTTCGTCATTTCTTATAATTATTTGCGACACTTGCCATGTGTGGCAGAAATCCTTGCAAGAGCGTTGTTGTTGCGAGATTCTGCTCCTACATTTTGCCTCTTTTTTTCTTGAATATTGCTTGAAGAGCAATCTTTAAGAAAAAACTCGTTGTTGTAGTAGTCTCGATCTTTGTTGCGAAGGAACTAGCGAAAGAATACCAAACTTAAAAAGTATATACTTGCCTCTATTCTTTTGCGAAGTTCTGCAGCTTTGAGAAATAATTAGAAGTATCATCTTTTGAAGTACACGAAGTATGAAGAATGAAGTATGCGAAGTATCCTTGAAGAAGTATAAGAAGTACTCAATCCTCGAAATATATGAAGTATCCGCTCTTGAATGAAAAATATTGCCTCTATTCATGCGAAATTATTTCTTCATTTTTGGTGAGAATTCTTGCCCATTTTGGAAATGATTCTTGCCGAGAAGATAAAGAACATAAAATATTTTCTTGGTAATCCATAATTGCCTCTGTTCTTTATCTATGAAGGAGAATCCTTGAGAAAATGTTGAATGATTAAATTGCGTCTCTATTCTTATCTTGCCTCTGCCTCAAGTGGTAATCACTTTAAGAAATTAATCACATTTGCGAAATAATCACAATTCTACGAAATTCTGGATGAATCTACGAGTTTATGAATGAGTCTCGCGTGATTATGAATAACCCCGCTAATTTCTCGAACATTTTTAATTTACGAGTTTTTTCGCGAATTTTTGAACATTTATGCGAAGTTCGAATAGTGCCGCAAATAGTACTGCGAATTATGAATAGTTCTGTGAATAGTGTCGCAAATAGTGCTGTGAATAGTGTTGCGAATTATGAATAGTCCTGCGAATTATGAATGGTCCTGCGAAATTTCGCGGTATTACTCTGTAAAATTTTGTAAAATACTTGTGCGAATATAATATTTATGTAATGATTATGTTATGAAATGTGTATGCGATGCTTATGCCATGAAATGCTTATGCAATGTTTTTATGATGCTTGTATGATGAGAATGCTTATCTATTGTAATGTATAGCTAATGTTTGGGTTACTTATCTCATTTTGCCGCGGTAAAATTGATGTAGCTTTAAATTGCCTCCATTCTCCATTTCTTTGACTTTTTCTCTAGTGTGAGCATTTCTCTTTATTCTCGCAAGTTTATTCTCTTGTGCCTCATTTTTCTGGCTCATTGTATCTCATTGTTATTTTCTCCACCGTTTATTCCTGCAATATAATCATCTTCGCAAGTTTACTTGCGTTCTCTCTAGTGGTCTTATTTTCTCTTTTGGATCTTCTTTTTGTAAAACTTGTGTACTTCTCTCTTTCTTTCTTGCGACTATTTTCTGCGACAAATTGTAATTTCCATTCTATGCATTCCCATACTTGCCTCTTGTTATTGATCTGGAATATGATAAATGAAATAAGACTAATATAAAGTCGTTAGCAATCTGTTATACGCTTGTAGGTATAACCTCTCTTGTGGTCTTATTTTGCCTTCCTAGTTAAAGGTCTTATTATGCCACTTGTCTGCGACAAGATCGCAGGACATTCTTACATTTTCATGTAATAATCCATTGATCTTGTCTTATCATTTATTTTGATCTCTGCGACAATATGATAAGTCTAAGCCATCTTGTGAGATTAATCTTTCTCCTTTCTCTTTAAGACTTATGACATTGCCGTCTTTGCGATGAAATCGCAGGACGTCTTTGCGATTTATATCCTCTTAACATTGATCTCATCTCCTCTTATCATTGATCTCATCTTAACATTAGTCTTATCGCAAAAACCCATTGATCTCATCTTAACATTTCTCTTAAGGATTTTTGGCCTGTTACGCGACAATATGACGGGCCTAAATATTCTTGCGAATATAAAGTCCCATGACATTGCCGTCTGTGTCACGCGACAATATGACAGGCCTATATATTCTTGCGAATATAAAGTCCCATGACATTGCCGTCTTTTTTGATACACAGCTCCCTAATGGAGGGTATCGCCCTTATCTCTCTCCCTGGTTGCCCCTTAAAGGAGACGTACTTCTGCCATACAAGACTAGCTCCTCCCATCCGGTTCTAGAAACAACCAGTTGTTTTCGTAGCCTCTTATCCTTTATTCCTATATGGCTTATAGTTACGAGACTACACACTAGAGGGGTTTTCTTCGGGCCGAACACATCGTAAGCCAAGACTTTCCATGGATGGCCCGGGTAGGTTCATCCGTCCCGGGAACCCACAACTCAACCGTGTACCTCGGCGCCTTGATCATACTTTGCATTCCTTAGGAGAAACTCTCGGGCGCCCAACCAGGGTATAACCTTATAAAGCTGGGAATCCAAGTTATCTCTCCTGGATGGACTTTCTATAATCCCAAATCTCCATGACTAGGTTCCAGCAGCATTATAGCATTTCCCATAGTCATGCAAAGAGATACCCCCCTTATGACGCACTTTAAGGACATTGCCTCTTACGGAATAGAATCCGCGAACTAGGGTGTACGCCATAAAGGTTTGTCCCATTCTTATGTGTTTTTAGGAGATTTGCGCCCGTCTTATGCATTTTCATTTCTCTCTTGCGAAATTTTATTCGCATTTCTTCATTCATTCTTTCATTCTTTCTTTCATTTCTGTCATTTCTTCTTTCATTCTCATAATATCATTTTTGAAGTAAATTCTCTGTAAAATATTTTGAAATCTTAGAAATCTTCTTTGAAATCTTGCGATTATATCGCGTCTTTAAATCAAAAATGTTTTATAGAAATATATAAATTTTTTTTTTTTGTAACTTTGAAATCTTTGAAATTTTTTGAGATCTTTAAATTTTTGCGATAAATTCTTTTTTTGAATCTTGCGATTGTATCGCAATCTAAAAAATCTTTTAAATGTTTTGAAATCTTAGAAATTTTAGAAATCTTGCGATTATATATCGCTTTTGATAAATAAAATCAAAAATCTTTCTCGCAAAAATCATAGATAAAATATTCAAGGAAATGGTACTTATCTTTTGCGGCTTACTGTTGTCTCTTGGGAAGTATATGATTTGCTTGAAAATTGAGAAGAAATGAGAAATGAAGTCTTGCAAAATTAACTCTTGATCTGCCTCTTGTATAATGTTGGGCCATACCAACATTTCTAACCATTTTTTGCGAAATATGTTTGCGAAGTAATCTCCCATTTTCTTCTTGCGAGAGAACGAAAGATCTTGCGAAGTAATGAAATACCAAATTCCTGCCTATAACCATTATTGGTTTAATTCTTCTTATGTGAAATAAAAGAATCCTGCGGAAATTGGATTTCACTTGCTCGCTACTCAATTGCCTGCGTGAAATAACTTGGCTTACTTTTAATGGGCTTAAGTGAATTGGTCTTGCTGGTTACTTTAGGCGGGTATTTGAAAAGAAGATATCTGCGAAGTAAACTGAAGCCTTGGTTTTTAGGAAATATTGGTTCATGCTGCAAAAGTCTGCATGGTGAACTTCTGCGAAGGAAATGCTTAGGATGTAAACATTTGCGAGAAAAAACAAAAAATTCTACGTGATTATGAAGACTCGAACCCGTGGCCTATATCTTGTTTTCTACAACTCAAACCACCTTTGAGAACCGCTGTTTGTGTTAAGGTAGTAAGCTTCGCAAAATATATCCTAATGTAATCGCTCTTTACACAAACTTTGTCTTTTTATGCTCTTCTTCTTCTCCTGTGTGCGTCTTTCTTTTCCTTCACCTTCTGAATTACGACATCCTGCGAGTTAACACCTGCGTGATATCATTAGAGTCAAGGAAAGCTAGTTATATCATTCCTATCTGTTGCGAGTTAACTTCGCTAGACTTAATGGTTCACTAGTTAACTTTCCCAAAATTCCGTGTTGTAAGAATTAATGGGTGGTGAGAATTTGTCTTCTTTCTTTTTCTTATTAATCCAGTCTTCAATCAACATCCCAGTACCAATTCCCGCAGCAATACGTGCCCCATAGAAAGGAAGGATAACCGATAAAGTTCTTCGAGGGAGAAAATAATACTCAGGAACTTGTCTGGTATAGCAACAGAACTAGCGTCAGTCACATCACCACCTACATTCTTCCAATCAACCCCTTTCAACAAATCTTTGTTCTCCTCTATCCCCATAACAAGTACTATAGTCTAGTATTCCACTCTCAAGAACTGATCAAAGTTACGCATGAGCAAATATCAGAAGCAAATGCTTAACAACCCCTCTTTCTTCAAATTTATTGTTAGTTCACCCAAGGACGGACCATATAAAGTAGAAACTCCATTTCATTTTGAGTTGTGGGCTGAAAATATGAAGCATGTCTAATGGATCGCAAGATGTAAAATTTTGCTTGAAGCATCACGCCTCGTGAGTACTCATCATTTTAGAGATTCATTGGTTCTCAATTATAAACTCCTGCGTAAATGTTCTTCTTTGTACAGGGTTTCTTCGTTGTTCATAAATTGTCGCAGCTCCCTCTCCGCCATGTCTAATGGATTGATATCTTCATTGTCTTCTTTGCTCCTTTCTAAGAAATTCTGCTTCTTTAGTTACCTGATGAGGCGAAAACCAACACCGTAGAATCTCTTTTGTTCGCCAGGTAATGACCGTACTTCTTTTTCTTTGCTGCCCTCATTTTGATTATTTCGCAAGTAGTTATTTTCATTATTAATTTTGATGTTCCTATATGGCGTTGAACTGCACGTGCTCTTCTTTTTTACATTATAATGATGGTTCGTTCATCACTAACAAGTCTATCCTGCGAATTTTTGTCCTCGCAAGTATCAAAACAATGATCAGATGGGAAAATTAGAAAAGCTTTAAGCTAATGCGTAAATGAAATGTGAAAATCATAGCTGAAAAATCTTCGACTCATTTTTAAATCGCAATAATCTATATTTTCGAAACTCATTAAACAGGTTTATCATCAAAGACTCGATGGTGATGTATCTGCAATTGCAATTGATTTCAGACTAATATGTTTGTGAAAAATCTAATTTCTATAGGAAAAGAGGATTGTTTTTAAAGAATTTTTTTTCAAAATTTTTCTTTAACATTCCCAGATCTAAACGTACGAACAGAGTATAAAAGAAATAGGGTAAAGATTTGTCCTGATTTGTTGATGAAGACTTTGGTTGGTTTCTCTTTTCTACTTTTTCTTCATCTCCATTTATTTCTTTAAAGTTCATAGATTCCCGTAGGACATCAACATCAGTAGCCAACTTCTCTCCTGAAAACTAAAATACTTAATGCGATTTAGATCTGCTACTGTTTGTCAGCCTCTCTTTCCCTTCATCTACTGTTTGTATTACTCCGTTATCCCTGAATTTTACAGATCCAACTTCTCAATAATTAATTTCTTTGAATCTTCTTCTATCCAACGATTAGCAGTCCCTGTTTCTAGCGCCAAAATGTAATTGCAGGAAAACCTACAACACACCCATTATCATATCTTGATAACAATTTCTAGATCTAAATATAAAAATGGTGATAAAAATACTAAAATTATAAATGGACACCAAGATTTTTTACGTGGTTCGATCAATGTGATCTACATCCACGGTTCTTCACTATGATAATTTATAGCTACATCAATTTACATTTACAATCTCCATTAATGGAGTTCTTGGAAGAATTCTAGATCTAGTTTTGGGGAAGAAGATGATAAAGAAAATACATTTTCTCTCTCTAAAAATCTCTCTCTGCAAAATATCTTTCTCTCTTCCTAAAATTATCTCCCCCTTTCTCTCCCCTGCTCTCTTCTTTATATAGGTAATTACATAGTGGATGACAGCTCATGACAGCTCATTTACAGCTAAGCTTTCCCTTAATTTCGGATTTGAGTTCTGCGGTAATATCTTTCGCAAGCTTTCTTCATTTCTCTCAAGTTTCTATTACATTTCCCTCAAGTCTCTCCATGTCTCGCAGGATTCTTCCTTCTTGCTACATTTCATGCGAACTATCACCTTATTCTTGCGAGTAATGATAAAATCTTCACATATTTCATCATTTCTTATAATTATTTGCGACACTTTCCATGTGTGGCAGAAATCCTTGCAAGAGTGTTGTTGTTGCGAGATTCTGCTCCTACACTTTTCATTCAGTTTAGAGTGGATCATGTAACTAAATGTACGACTCTGATAAAAAAAAAAAAAAAACTAAACATATGACATCATAGGACGTGTTAATTAAGTCAAGGTATAAGCAACTTAATTGTGTGTATTAAAAATTAAACTAATGAAACACACGGACAACATAGCAAAGGGGTTGTTTGGTAACCATTATTTTAATGGATTATATAATCCATTATGCAGATTATAGTGGATTTATCAGCTCATAATCCATTATGCAGAACGGGCTCCTAGCTTAGCTGGTCATCCCCGTTCCCCAAAGTTTAATGCGCTCCAGGAGGTCCCAGGTTCGAGTCCCCAATGACGTAATATTGCAGGAATTAACATGGAAGGTAGTGTTGGTTTGCCCCATGGAAGGTAGTGTTGGTTTGCCCCCTTGTGACATAATCTCAGCCCCCTCCCGCCGTTTCGGCTCTCTTGGCTAGGTTACCCATGAGGCTCGCTGGTAGGTTAGCACAACAACCTGTTCAATTAATTTAGTAGTATGTCGTTGGAGCCTAGCTTGTTAGGCTTCCAACTACTCTCTCCGTTCCACTATTAAGTGACCTATTTTAAGTTTGCACAATTTTTAAGACAAGCAAGGAAAATAGTACTTTTAAGCATTTTTTTACAATTATACCCTTATGGATGATAACTAGTGAAATTTAGAAATGATTTATCTCTCAAACTACTCCACGGATATTCGCAAACTTCATACCATTGAAAAGCATTTTAAAACACCTACGTAACGAATATAAACATGCCTATTAAATTATGCATATTTCTTATATTTTTTCTAATTAACTAAAAGGATAATTTTAGAAATATCTCCTTGTTTAGTTATATAGGTCACTTATTAGTGGGACAAAATTTAAAATCAAATAGGTCACTTAATAGTGGGACGGAGGGAGTAGTTTTATGTAATAATATTTATCTAATAATAATAATAATAATTATAAGAATATTATTTTTTATGCAGATTATAATGGATTTTATATGCGTTTGGTAACCATTATAATGATTGTTTATTTTAATCATAATTGGAAAAATCCATTATTTCCATAAACAGGAAAAAGTTGTTTTGAAAATTTATTATAATCAATTATATTTTTTAAGAAACTCATATTGAATTTTTTGTTCTTATTTTCTCTAAACTATCAAGAGAGATAAGAAAACAACATAGGATTAACTTATCTCCTTTTTGCACAATTTATAAAGGCTGATACCAAATTACTAAGGGCTGATACCATTTCAAGATCTTAAACGATCCTAGCCATTGGATCGGTTAAATGGTATCATCCCCCAGTAATACTGGTATCAGCCTTTATAAATCATGCCTTTTTGTGATCATCATTCTAAGATAATCAATTATTTTAAAAAAGTGTTTGGAAAAAATTATTTTGAAAATGATTATATCAAAATCGTTATCAATTTATGACTAGATAGTAACCCGTGCTGTGCACCGGGTTACGCGGCCTATTTTCACCCTCGGATTCCTCTAATAAAAGCTACTTGTAACATCGTGATATTCGTAGAAGTAGGAAACTAAATGTTTCAAGCAAAAGGCATCAAATTATGCAAGTGTCAACTGCCTTTAGGTTATGCAAAATTAAAGGTGTGCACCACTGACTACTAACAAAGCACCCAAGTTTAAACGATCACTCATCCCAAACTTATGCGCGATAATCTGTCATCAACAGACCTTGAGAGATGTTCAATAGCTTTTGGTAACTCAATCAAACACACTTAGAAGTAAACTGAATTGGGGAACTACAAGATGATACACTCTCACTTTCATGCACACATAAATATCCCATATAGACAATATATTTTACTGTGTAAAACCATGCTACTTACTGTACGACCAACTTTGCAGCCTGAGTGGAACAACTTGATCAACCTCCACTATTATCTTAATTGATGTAAGAATTGTCCACAATTGGTCGCATCTTTTTCCTTCTGAAACTTGAGATAAAAATGTTCCTACAAAGCCTTGACACCAACTTTATTTGGCATCAGCTTGCGACGCGGAAAATCACATCCCTTTAATCTCGTGTACGTTACAGGCGAAACAACTTGTGCAAATGATTTATCACTACTTGCAGTCACATCACTGTAGACTTGAAGAAAATTTTTAGACTTCAAACCATTAATTGCGTAGCCCAATATCATCGGAATAGCACAAAGAACCTTTCTATATATCTATTGTCTGCGACCCATGGTTTTCATTATATCAAAAAACATGCATCATTACAGCTGCTGCGAAGTTTCTTTGTACGCTGAGTTCAAGTTCAAGGAAGAGTGTGGGTAATGCAAAAGATGAGTAGAAAAGGACATTGCAAGCTATATTCAACTCCTTCGAATAATTTTCTTTTCCACTTTGAAGCGAAGACAGCCCAAAAACAGAATTTGATGCAACTGGTGAATTTATTTCGCCAAATATTGATTTCATCCTTCCAATGATATTAAAATTTAAATGCAATATCGTTTAGAGAATTGATGGCTGGGGTACTAACTTCTGATCTAGAGCTATATAATGATGGAAAAGTTTACTTCTACACAACTTGCTAGAGGAGTGACCCATCTGCAACAGGAAATCAGATGGTGTTCTCATTACATTGATTATAAGAAATTGAGTAAACACTATATAATTTTTTTCAAGAGTACTTATTTTTTGATGTCTCTGAACAGCCAAGTTATCCTTAAATCATAAACACAAAAGTAATTTAACAAAGTTATCATTAGATCCAAGAACACAACAAACCTGATCAGTGTTTTCAAGATAACCCTTATATAAATTCCAAATTCTCCTTCACTGAAAGCACACACTTCTTAACGGCTACAGGTAGATCCCGCTTCTCGGTATAGGAGAGTATGAACAGAAATATTTGGAGTTAAACCATACACGAAGTAGATCAATTTTACATCTTAGAAACACCACCACCATAAGTTTATGGTTGTTCTGTCAACAAAATCATTCCCATTAGTTAAACCAATAAGTGTGAAACATACCATTTTTCTACATGACTACACATCACTAATCATCCAGGCCTAACCGTACTTATCTAATAGAAGCTTCTTAAATATAAATAGCCACAACAAATAAACACACATATTTCATCATAAAGTTTACACTATGATCTTACATGATGAAACAATTAAAATGAAATTTTAGGAACTTTGATTCTGATGTTCCCTTTGTCGTTCATCGTCAGAATACTAAGAATCCTTTTGTTATTTTTAGAATTCCCAGCCTCCATGAATGCAAAATAAAAGCAGTACCCCCTATTTTCAATCAAAAGATTAAGTTCACCCTAAAACCCAATTAAATTTACAAATTTCAAATGCAATCAACACCTAGGAAGTGTTAAGTTAAGAGAATGAAATGAAAATAAAACATATCATAGAGATGTTTGATTTTACCTTAGTTTGGAATCATTTGCACACTGCCTAAATTCCCCATGCAAATCTTAAGAAAATTATACAATTTTCAGTTAGAAAATTTATTGAACAAATTAAAAGCGGCAACAACTAATAATGCAATCTATCATCGTTAGTTCCAATGAATTCATTCATAGGTGTTTATACAGAATCAAACACATCGTTGAGTCGTGGAGGACTCGAGGAAGTGGGATTGGTTTCGTACAACCGTGAAAGTGTTTAGGTGGGGCCAAAATGAATGAGAGAGCCGTATTTTATAATACTCTCATTTGAATTGTCCACATCATTTTTTGGTAGGGTCAGAATGAATGAGAATCAAGTTTTGAGTTTCAATTATCATCTTGTTTGATTATCTATAATCATAAATTGTTAATCACATAAATTTTACCAAACAAGGCCATAATATAAAGTCCCAAAAGTTGAGCAATTAACAAGCAACCGGGCGTCAATCCTCGACGGCTAAAGTCAAAGGCAATTATAGGGTTTACTGCACTTTCTTCTCTGCCATCTCCTCTAGCGATCTGTAGTCTTATCCTCCATATATCACACCTCAAGTAGTTTCCTCCAAATTTCTAGAGGTTTCTCTATTGGGGATGGTAATCGTTCGTCATTAAATGGTACTAATTTGGTTACTGATCCAGTTATTCCACCGGGTTTTGAAGATTTTCCTTCTTCTGGATCACATACTTCTCAAGATTCATGTGTAGTGATCTACACTACAAACAACTAAATTAGGGGTTCAATCTTACAGGATCTACACTGTAGAGATTGTGTATAAAACCTCAAAGAGGCAGAGATAACTCTTAACATAAAATCTTCACTAACTTTGTTTAGGTTTACAGAGACGAATAAAAGAGAAGTGTTTTGGTTAAACGATCCAAACACACACACACACAAAAGTTTAACTAAATACACTCAATACAAGGATAAGGGCATCCCGGCCAAGTAGCTAAGTCAGACAAGGCTATGACAATACCTCTACATCATATCCTTGTCCTCAAGGATGAACTTAGGGAAAGAAGATCTGATGAAAGACGTGTCTTCCCAAGTAGCATCCCTTTCAGCAGTGTGAGACCATTGGACCTGCACCCGTGGAACATGTTGGCGGCCCTTGATAAGAACACGAGTACTCAAAACTTTAATTGGCTTGACTTTGAACAATCCCTCTTTGTCCAAGGTGGGAAGTACTGTCTGTGGAAGAAGTTCTTGGCCAATTTTCTTCTTTAATTGAGAGACATGGAAAACTGGATGAATCCGAGAAGAAACAGGTAACTCAAGTCGATAAGCAACAGTACCAACTATTTCTAGTACCTTGTAAGGACCAAAGAACTTGGCTGCTAGTTTGAAATTCCTGCGTATCTGAACTGATGTCTGCCTATATGGCTGAAGACGTAAATATACCCAATCGCCCACTGTGAAAGATCTCTCAACCCTGCCCTTGTCAGCTTGATATTTCATTCGATGTTGATCAGTAAGAAGATTCTGGCGCAATACATCTGTCATAATGGATCGATGGTGTAAATAATATTCTACTAAGGAATTGTGAATGGTCCCAATAGCGTGTAGTCCAAATTGTGGTGGAGGATAGCCGTAAAGAGCCTGAAAAGGTGTTAGCTTGAGGCTGGTGTGGTAAGAGGTATTAAACCACCACTCCGCGAGAGATAACCATGATACCAACTTGACATGCCTGTAACTACACATGAAAAGCAGATATGATTCTAAACAAGCATTAACACGTTCTGTTTGTCCATCATCTGCGGGTGATAAGTTGTGCTCAAATGCAGATAAGTACCCACTGCCTGGAACAATGTCTGCCAAAATCCACTCAAAAATACTGCATCTTTATCGGAAACAATGGTTTCAGGGATGCCATGTAGTTTAAGGATGGTGTTGATAAAAACCTTGGCTACTGTTTGAGCCGTGTAAGGGTGACTTAACGCTATAAAGTAAGAGTATTTTGTGAAACGATCAACAATTACCAGAATTACGTCTTTGCCCTCAGACTTTGGCAAACCAGATATGAAATCCATGCTCAGGTGCTTCCATGCTTGATCCGGTACAGGAAATGATTGTAGCAAACCAGTAGGTAGCTGTTGTTCCACTTTATGTTATTGGCAGATGTCGTAGTTGCGGACGAATTCAATCAAGTCTTTCTTCAGGCCAGGACAATGGAAGAATGACTTAGCTCTTTGATAACTGACTTGCATTCCGGAGTGTCCTCCAATGGCTGAGGAATGAACAGCTGCAAGAATCTTTTGTCTAACTGCACCATTGGTGCCAATATATATCCTGCCCTGCAACTTCAGAATACCATTAGTGTAAGTATAACCCTCAACTTCAGAATACCATTACTTTTTCGTAAAAAATCTAAATTTGATATTGTTGTTTATATTCATTACATATATTTTTTATAAATATTTCCAACAAGATAAAATTTGTAAAATTCTAAGGCACAGATTTTTAGATATATTATATTCTAGTTTGCTTTCCAATTATATCCCCAAAAAAATAGGATACATAAGGAGCTATATAGTAACTGGACTAAACTGGAGGGGGACTTTGGTATTATCAAGTACATACTATCAAACCATTTCCAATCTTATTATCAAATTGCACATTTGCGTGAGGTTTCATTTTACAAGAAAAACGGTCATAAAAGGGACTCCCTCCCTTAGGGCCCTCCGGTCATTCGGCCCAATAATTTTCATGCATCTTTGGAACATAGTCTTTGAACATAACCGGATAATATTTGGAATGGAATTTTGCAAATATTTAAGCATCTAGTAATAAAATTAAGTTAGACCAAATAAAGTCGAAGAAGAATGAATTCAAATCTCTAAGCATCCATTAAGATCGGGTTAAACTGAACGGAGTCGGAAATGAATTAATTGGAAACTCTAAGTATCCAATGAGATCAAGTTAGTCCGAAAGGAGTTGGAAACAAATGAATTCAAATCTCTTTGCATCCAATGATATCGAGTTAGACCAAACAAAGCCGAAGACGAATAAATTTAAATATCTAAGCATCCAATGAGATCGATTTATACTGAACAATGTCAGAGACGATTGAATTCAAATCTCAAAACATCTAGCGAGATGAAATTCAACCGAATAGAGTCAGAGACAAATGAATTCAAATCACAAATGGATGATGAAATTAGACCGAACGAAGTCGAAGACGATTGGACTCAAATCTCTAAGCATCCAATGAGATTGAATTAGTCCAAACGAAGTCGACGACGAATGAATTAAAATATCTAAGTATTTAATGAGATTGAGTTATACCGAACAACATAACTTTAGAGACGAATGAATTCAAATCGCAAAGCATCTAGTGAGATGAAATTAGACCGAATGGAGTCAGAGACAAGTGAATTCAAATCTCAAAGCATCCAATGAGATGAAACTAAACCGAACGAATGTTTAGTTAGTGCGAAATTGCTTGGCCAAAGTACTCCGGGTTATGGGCCGATTTCTATTCCAGGTTCTTCCTAAAGTCTCATTTAATCAATTTAAATCAAAGTAATTTTACTAGAATAAATTTTGGTAATAAAAAAAAAACAATCATATAGACATAAAAAATCAAAATTTTGTGTGACATGGTTGATTTTTCCGTTATCGCTAACTCCAATTTATAATACTCCATAAGTTCACACATAATATCAATTGAGATAAAAAAATTTATACTTAAATATTTTTACCAAAACTTTGTATCTAATTATTTTTTTAGCTTTCCCCCAATTTAACTCAAATTTTGTCTCAAAACTTACTTTGCCGCTTGAAGTTGTGGGTAAAAAATTAAATTTAGAAACAAGGAGTTGTGGAATCCAAGATGAGGCAAGTGGGTCATCCACATAGCTAGTAATCACTTCTTCAAGCCATTTTAGTTGAGCCGCAGATAAGGAAGACAACTAGCATGAGACAGAGCATCAGCTATGCGATTCTTGTAGCACAAGGTGAAGTTGTATTCCAAAATCTTAGTGAGCCATTTTTGTTGGAGTAAGGTGTGTAACTGCTGCTCCATGAAGAACTTTAGGCTTTGATGATCTGTAAAAATCTTGAAATGGGAACCAAATAAGTAAGTTCTCCATTTGGTGACGGCAAGGAGGATGGCCAATAACTCTTTTAGTGTTGTATATCTGATGCCCAATCCATTGCTGTGGAAAGCAATAGGCCTACCATATTGCATTAACACTGCCCCAAAACTTGTATCACTAGCATCTATTTACACCCCAAACTCCTTACTAAAATCTAGTAAAACCAACACTGGAGTAGAGGTGACCACTTTTTTGAGTAACTCAAAAGATGATTCTGCAGCCGTATTCCAAGAGAAATTACCTTTTTTAAGCAATGATGTAAGTGGTTGACAAATAAGTTTATAGTCCTTGATAAATTTACGGTAATAACCTGTCAGCCCTAGAAACCCACGGAAACCCTTAGTGGTAGTTGGTTTAGGCCAGTTCACCATACAATCAATTCTGGCTGGGTCAGCTGCGATACCCTTGTTACTGATTACATGACCTAGATACTCTATTTGAGATTGACCAAATGAATATTTACTACGCTTAACAAACAAGGAATGACTGTGTAGGATAGAAAGTGTAATATGCAGATGCTGACAATATGAATCCATGTCTTTATTATAGATTAGTAAGTCATCGAAGAAGACGAGGATAAATTTTCGAAGGTATGGGCGAAAAATATCATTCATAAGTGATTGAAAAGTTGTCTGGGTATTAGTGAGCCCAAAAGGCATCACTCTAAACTCATAATTCCCGTGGTGTGTACGAAATACAGTCTTAGCAATGTCATCTAAGTATACCCTAATCTGGTGATACCCAGCAAGAAGATGTAGTTTGGTGAATATAGTAGCACCAGATAATTCAACAAGCAATTCATTAATAACTGGTATATGGTACTTATCTTTTATTGTGATTACATTAAGCTTACGATAGTCGACACAGAATCTCCATCCTCCGTCCTTCTTCTTGACTAAGATGATTGGTGATGCAAAATGACTACGGCTGGGCTGTATGATTTCTGCTTGTAACATTTCTTGGACTAGGTTCTCAATCACCTCTTTCTGCAGATATGATACTCTATAAGGCCGCATATTTGGTGGAGTAGCATTGGGAAGTAAATTGATGTGGTGATCATGAGCTTTCTCCGGTGGCAGTGTGGTAGGTGTCTGAAAAATGCCTGGGAACTGCTCCAGAACTGCAACAATTGGTGCTTCTATGAATTCCGGAGTAGTGTTGGCCTGGAGAGAAAAGAATTGTCCAATGAGACCTTGGGTGCCTTTTTGCAGTAGTCTTTTCAGCATGGAGTTTGACATATGGGACAAGGTAGCTTCTTCTTGTTGGCCTGTGAATTCGATCTCCTTACCTTGGTGCTGAAATTTAATAATGAGTTTCTTGAAATCGAAGACCATAGGGCTAAGTTCACGCATCCAGTCCACACTAGCATGAGACAGAGCATCAGCTATGCGATTCTTGTAGCACAAGGTGAAGTTGTATTCCAAAATCTTAGTGAGCCATTTTTGTTGGAGTAAGGTGTGTAACTGCTGCTCCATGAAGAACTTTAGGCTTTGATGATCTGTAAAAATCTTGAAATGGGAACCAAATAAGTAAGTTCTCCATTTGGTGACGGCAAGGAGGATGGCCAATAACTCTTTTAGTGTTGTATATCTGATGCCCAATCCATTGCTGTGGAAAGCAATAGGCCTACCATATTGCATTAACACTGCCCCAAAACTTGTATCACTAGCATCTATTTACACCCCAAACTCCTTACTAAAATCTAGTAAAACCAACACTGGAGTAGAGGTGACCACTTTTTTGAGTAACTCAAAAGCTGATTCTGCAGCCGTATTCCAAGAGAAATTACCTTTTTTAAGCAATGATGTAAGTGGTTGACAAATAAGTTTATAGTCCTTGATAAATTTACGGTAATAACCTGTCAGCCCTAGAAACCCACGGAAACCCTTAGTGGTAGTTGGTTTAGGCGATTTCACCATACAATCAATTCAAATTTTGGTCATTTGCGATACCCTTGTTCTTGATTACATGACCTAGATACTCTATTTGAGATTGACCAAATGAATATTTACTACGCTTAACAAACAAGGAATGACTGTGTAGGATAGAAAGTGTAATATGCAAGATCTTTGACAATATGAATCCATGTCTTTATTATAGATTAGTAAGTCATCGAAGAAGACGAGGATAAATTTTCGAAGGTATGGGCGAAAAATATCATTCATAAGTGATTGAAAAGTTGTCTGGGTATTAGTGAGCCCAAAAGGCATCACTCTAAACTCATAATTCCCGTGGTGTGTACGAAATACAGTCTTAGCAATGTCATCTAAGTATACCCTAATCTGGTGATACCCAGCAAGAAGATGTAGTTTGGTGAATATAGTAGCACCAGATAATTCAACAAGCAATTCATTAATAACTGGTATATGGTACTTATCTTTTATTGTGATTACATTAAGCTTACGATAGTCGACACAGAATCTCCATCCTCCGTCCTTCTTCTTGACTAAGATGATTGGTGATGCAAAATGACTACTAAATTTGGGGCTGTATGATTTCTGCTTGTAACATTTCTTGGACTAGGTTCTCAATCACCTCTTTCTGCAGATATGATACTCTATAAGGCCGCATATTTGGTGGAGTAGCATTGGGAAGTAAATTGATGTGGTGATCATGAGCTTTCTCCGGTGGCAGTGTGGTAGGTGTCTGAAAAATGCCTGGGAACTGCTCCAACTCGCAACAATTGGTGCTTCTATGAATTCCGGAGTAGTGTTGGCCTGGAGAGAAAAGAATTGTCCAATGAGACCTTGGGTGCCTTTTTGCAGTAGTCTTTTCAGCATGGAGTTTGACATATGGGACAAGGTAGCTTCTTCTTGTTGGCCTGTGAATTCGATCTCCTTACCTTGGTGCTGAAATTTAATAATGAGTTTCTTGAAATCGAAGACCATAGGGCTAAGTTCACGCATCCAGTCCACACCAAGCACCATATCATAACCCCCCCCCCTCCAACTCTAGAATGTGAAAGTCATGAGAGAATGTATGGCCTTTCATATTCCAAGTGAACTCATGACATTTTGCTTGGCTAAGAAATTTATTACCATCAGCTACTGCCACTTGTAGGGGCTATATAAGACTTATCAAACTTCCACTCCTACGTGCAGCTTTTGGGTCCAAGAAGCTGTGAGTACTGCCACTATCTACTAAGATGGCGAGTTCTTGTTTCTTGACCAATCCCTTGATTTTAATGGTTGTATGGGAAATTGATCCATCCAGGGCATGTACATATATCTCCATTTCTTCCTCAATTTCCACAATAGTTGGAGTAGACCCTTTTCTTGCCTCTACAGATTGTGGTACATCTTCATCATCTGCCACAATAATATACAATTGTTGTTTATTTCATTTATGACCTCTAGTGTAAGCTTCATCACAGACATAACATAGACCTTTCTCCCTCTTTGCGCGCATTTCAGCATAAGTGAGTTTCTTCACTGACTGCAATTTAGGACTTGTTGTTGTACTTGTAACAATTGGTGTAGTGACCAATGGAGTGATATTAGGAGGATTATTGGAGGTAAGTAATGGCTATCCTCCAAAGAAAAAATTTCCTGAATTTCTTGGTTGATCTTTAGCTGCTTTCTCCATGATGCACTCCTGTCTTCTAGATAAAAAAACAGTTTGTTGCAAGGTAGTAAGGGTAAACATTTGTACTACCATTCTGATATCTTCTTTCATCCCACTAATAAAAATATGAATAAAGTAATCTTCAGTCAGTGAAGGATTCTTTGCTAACATTAAAGCTTTCAGTTCTTCAAATTTTTCTTGATATTCTAAAACTGAATGTGTTTGATCTAGTTTATTGAACTCGCATACAAAATTATCATTGCCTAATTATTGAAACCTAATGCAAACACCAATAATGAAATCCTCCCAATACAAAATACCTTACCTATTTGGTAGTCTTGGAACCAGACATCTTCTTTGCCCTCCAAGTACAGGGTTGCCATATGCACCTTTTGTCCATCATTCATGTGATGTAGAAAGAAGTAGTTCTTGCATTTTCTGACCCAAGCTATAGGGTTAGTGCCATCAAAACGTGGGAAATCTATTTTAGGTTTGTAATTGGAAAACTGACCTTCCCCCATCTGAGTAGTTTGAATAATTCGTTGATGATGATGACCCTGTTGGTAATTCTGAAAGTTGTTACTAGACGAAGGATCTGGTACTTCACCATCTTCACCACCGTGATTATACCCTTGAGAGAAAACTGGATTATTGAAAAGCAATTGGAACTTCTTGTCCATAGCAGATTGAAGAAGTTGAAATTTATTTTCCATGTCAGTTTTCAGTAGTTTTACATCTCCTTTTACAGATTGGAGTGATTGAACTTCTTCACGCAAGTCATGTAATTCTTGAGTGAATCACTTCTGATTTTCATCCAACTGCTTCAATATAGTACCGTCCGCCATTTTGTGTGCTAAGGAAAAACCTAATCTGATACCACTTGTAGTGATATATACTACAAACAGCTAAATTAAAGAGTATTTGAGTACAAAATGCGATCCATCCGGACATAAGTATACCGAGGCGCAATACAAAGAGGAGCTGGCTAAAAAGAAAAGAGGTCGTCCGAGGAAAGAAACAACTACACCAACGGTTTCAAACTTGAATCCAAATAACACTCCACCTCTTGAGAGTCAAGCAAGTGTTGTAAATAAAAGGGGTCGTCCGAGGAAAGAAACAACTATACCAACGGTTTCAAACTTGAACCCACTTCATACTCAACCTTTTGAGAGTCAAGCAAGTGTGGAAGTTGTTGTAAAGAAAAGGGGTCGTCCGAGGAAAAAAATAACTACACCAACGGTTTCAAACTTGAACCCAATTGACACTCCACCTCTTGAGAGTCAAGCAATTGTGGAAGTTATTGTAAAGAAAAGGGGTCGTCCGAGGAATGTTGTAAAACCGGTATTGGAAGAGTATCGCGTACAAATCCCTCAAATTATTTGAGAGTTCATTATTGGCACCGACGACGTCCCAAAGGATGGAAATTGTGGGTTTCACGTTGCATCCCAACAATTGGGACACCTAGGTGGAGCGGTTGAGGAGAATCTCACCCAATGTCAATACTTATGAAAGAAGATAGCTTCCCGACTAGAAAAGACAAGGAGTTTTATATCTCAATGATGCTAGAAGGTTCCATGGAGGACAAACAAGCGACTTTTAAAGAATTTCTTACTAGTTTTAAAGTCCCCGATGGAAATTCACCGATCAAATGGGAGCATTGGTTTAGAATATCGGAGTGTGGCCATCTATTCGCGGATATGTGGTCATGCATGGTACATTTTTTTAGTAAAGGACTAAGTGTAGCATTTGCACCAAAACATGCGGTTTGTGTGGAGCAGCTCAAGCATAGAAGAATTGTTATGGCTTTGGTTGATGGTAATCATTTTATTAGTCTACAACTCAACAAGGAATGTCCATTACCTCCTCTTTGTAGGTTTAGTTTTTGGGAAAAGTTCATAGTCAACAAGAGCAGGGAATGGATGAAACTTTATGAGGACAACATGCACCTTTGGAATGCTTTAGATGAGTCTAGGGATTTGAATGAACTCCCTCCGATAGATTTGAGTGATGAGTGATTATGATTAGGGAATAAGGAATCTTTTTGGAGTACTTTTGTAATCGCATTCGTGTTTTGTGTAATGTACGTACTTTAGAGTACTACAAATGAATGAAATGGATGTTATTTTTTTTGGTGTAAACTCATTTGGTCGGCATTGTATTTATCACACGACCTTTCCGACCTTCAGGTTTTTATTTTGTCAGGTTTCCGACTATACATGCAGGTCAGCAAAGGGAAAAAGGCATGGAACAGTCGGCAAGGTTATTGGACTCATACATTGTCGACTAATTTGTGGTCGGCAGGGTTTATGAGGACAAACTTTCCGACCGAAACCGACAAGAAATTTTGTTCCTGGATGTTCTTCACACATTGTTCTCGGAAGGTTTTATGAGGAAAACCTTGCCGACTATACTTTCGTCGGCAAGGTTAATAAACTGTTAAGAAGCCGGCAGGCTTCTTATTTTTTATAATTCCGACTAAAATAGAATGCAATGATAGTTAAAAACTTAAAAACTTTTGAAACTTAATTAGAGCATACAAACCTTAAATACTTAATTAGAGCATACAAATCTTAATTAAAGCATACAAACGATAAAAACTTAACCCTAACACATTTGGTACATAGATCATAGTATCTTTTTCCGGTACACAATTTCATAGGAGAGGTAATTAACTTCATCTTACCGTCGCAACATGGATCTGTGCATGGTAGAAGGTTGATTTTAGCAACTTCATCTTCATACGGAGCTAGGCGCTCATCTATCCAATAGAAAAACCCACAACAGGTGCATTTTGAAGCATACAGATGATATACATCTTCTATTGCATCTTTCATGAGAAATAAGAATCCCTTACAACCATCAATAGTGCATTTGATTCCTTCAAAGGGACAATCATTTGCAAAATGACCACTTAGTGTACAAAGACTACAAATATTTGGGTGTGTTGCACTTGAAACTTCCATTTTTTATCCAAGGTTGAAGATGAAGTTGAGAATGTTTTTATAATAACAACACACTTAATGTCTTGATTTTGAAATTTCTAGCTGTTGAGCATTGAATGGGCCGTACTTTGTACCTAAAAAGTAATATTTTTATACTACTAACATATACGTCGGAAAGGTCCAGATTTAAAACCACGCCGACTACTTATCCCTGACAGCACTATAGCATATAGCCAAGGATGGTTGGCATGGTCCAGTTTACAGACCATGCCGATTTAGTACAACTCTAACATTGTCTAAAACTGCACAAAAAAGAATAAGTTTTAAAGCAACTGAAACTGAAAATTACCATAAGTTTAACAAGTCTAAAACGACAATCTAACAGTTCAAAACATAATGAAAGAGTTCAAACCACAATCTAAGTTTCTAAACCAAGTGAAACATAATAAAGTTTAAAATTTTCATGGATCCTTCTCATTGTTGTTATCTTCCTCCCCATCACTAGCTTTTTCACCCTCACTAGCATTTTCACCAGCATCAGCTTTTTCTTTTCCCTTATCTGGACCTATGTAGTCACCGGCCTCATTGTAATAGGGGCTCACTCCAGAAAAGTCACATGACCTGAAAAAAGTTCTTGGATCAATCTCATTTTCTTCCTCCTATGATGATGTGCATTCTTCATAGTTGAGGGGATTGCTAGGACTGTTCATAAACCTTAGGAATTCTTCAGGATATTCCTTACCCATCAGAAGTAACTTTCTTACAGGGCAATTCTCTTCAGTTTCATCTTTAGGATCTTCTAAATTGGGATAAATTCCATCAATAAATTGTAATAGCTCTTCTGCATTGTTAACAAGACAAGGTAGATCTTTTTTTTTCCTCTGGGAACCTAAATAGTGCACAAATAAAAGATATGCAATTTTTACACATTGAAACATGGTTCTGGTCATATGGTCGGCAAGTTCGAAAATCTATACATTGCCGACTAATACCTACTCGGCAAAGGTTGTAATCATATACCAAGCTGACCCACAAACAGTCGGTAAGGTCCTATACAAGAAACATGCCGACGGTTAACTCAGGAAATTAAGGTTTATGTGACCTAAAGTCGGCATGGTACAAGTCTAAGAAAATGCCGACTAAAGAAAAGTCGGCAAGGTTGGTTATTGAGTACCTTGCCGGCCCTGGTTATTGTCTAACAGTCGCCATGGATGTTATGAAAAGTCGGGAGGATATTCATCTTGAGACCATCCGGCTCTTAAAAAATATCAACAGCCGGCATGGTTTTAAATTATCGAGCTTGCCCACCATAACACATAAATCATAATTTTTGATAATCTAACCTAATATAACAATCATACAACACACCAGAATAATGAACGTGAGTTTAGAAATCACTTTCAGTCTTCTTTTCACCGGTGGATTGTTCTTCTCAACATTCTTAGGAATTTCATTCTAGGGTTTACTCATTCCAACTTTTTCCTTACCTTTTCCTTCTAATTTGGATCTTTTGATGTTACTTGTTGAATCTCTGTTGCTACTGGATCGTCTGGATCGTTTAGAATCAACCATTTTTTTTGTAGAAAATCAAAATTGAAAATTTTGGTTGATGTAATAAGATGAAGGAAGGAGAAGAGGTGAGGGATTAGAGAAGATAGATTAGGAGAAAGATAAAACGTTTTTAATATTTAAGCTTAGGGTTTAGTTTTAGGTTAATTAGTGCAGGGGTATTATAGTAATTTCGCCAAGTTTTGGCCCCTTAGTAAGGGCACTATGTCCATTTAAATTTGAGTATACCCCAATTAATATGGATATATCCCAATCAAACCAGGATATTTAACATGATATTTAATTCCATATAATGTTTGTTGTTAAAAAAGAATAATTAATTGGGGATAGAAAAACTAATTGTGAGATATTTTAATGTAACTGACGGCAATCCATCGGCCATGCCGGTTTTTATTGAATGCTATGACGGCACATATCCCTCAAGTTGTTTTTCAATCCCCAAATTAATCATTCTTAAAAAAAAACCCTAAAAATGGCTACAAATACTAGTCGATTTGACTATTGGTTTTCACTTCTCTCTCTCAAACCTTCAACCCTTGTCTTCAAATTCTTCTCTCCTTTTGTGATTTTTGGGTTCATTTATTTTAGTGGAATCTTTTATTTTCAGTTTAGTGATTTCCAAGTCTTTATTTTGGTTGAAGAGAGATTGGAATGATGATTAGATTAATTCCCCTATTGGTTTGATTGCTGATATGATGACAAATCTATGTATTAGCTCTATCTGATCATTCTCTCTTGACATTCTTCCTCAGATCCAGATTTATTTATTTTTTTTGAATAAATTAGGGTATATAAAATCTCTGCATCGTATGAATCCTAGCTCTCGTATTTTGAAAAACCCAGCAGAAATCATCACCACTTGCAATGTTCCAAATATCATGATAATATTTATAAATATGTCGATACTAAATGGAAGATTTATTTATGGTTACGAACTATGAAAGTACATGGAATCAATTTTGTTAGAAATAACTAATAAGCTCCTGAAAGTTTTACTTAACCAGGAACACCTAATGTGCTTAATGTTGCCTCTCCACACCTTTGAGCTTACTAATCAAATAATCTACTTAGATTTGCTCAGTCATAGAGGCAAATATGAAAATCGGTCTGGTTACACGTGGGGCTTTATTTCTTTCGATGATTTTACCTCTAAAAACTCTGGCTACATTGTGACAATTGAATCTGTACTTATTGATTTCCTGTGTTAGTAGAAGAATATAGATATCAAAATTTTGCTATGATTAATATACCCGCGCTTCTGAGAGTAATCTGTGAAGCTAAAAACGGTAAATGGTTGAATTTCTTGATATGAGCCATCATTTATACACATATAAGTAGTGTTTAGTGTTAATTTTTCTGACTGAGTTTTAGGTAGATCATTAGATTATACATGTGAAATTTGGCAGTGATGATCAATACCCAGCTTTATGCCAGTTCTGCTTCAGAAAATTCTTGATAGAGAGAGCTGAAATCTGTCTGAGCCACTTTTGTTTCATGATATTTGTTCTGTTTGTATGAATATATATGAAGATTTGCTAATAACATTTTATTTGGATAGCAACTGATAGTTTAGTAATGTGTTTTAATTTTAGAAGCCAATGATGATGTATTTAATTGGTTGAGGTGCAGTGAAACTGAGCTTCTCTTTGTTTAAGTATTCTCTAAAAAAAATTTGTTTCAGTATTTTCTATATTTTTTTTAAAGTATTCTCTAAATTTTCTGTTAGGGTTCTACTAATTTGGTAGGAGGAAGAATTCAAATGATGAAAAAATAACTGCAACAATATGAAATTCCATGATTCTTAGTATTTAAGTCTCTGATGGATCTTCCTTTTTTTTTTTTTATTTAATCTTAATTTTTTCATTGTATTTACTTTTTTCCAGCTTTCAAATGTTCATCTGAGGTTGAAATGATGAACAATCTTTTGGTCCGTGTTTCTGAATGAACATTGACGACAAACCTTAACCACTTTTGATCATCCACAGATCTTAAATAAAATAAATGTTGCTGATCTTTTCATTGATGTCGACCAGAATTCATTTTCATACTTTGCTTTTTTTTTTTTTTTTTTTTTTTTTGTTGCTGCTTAAATTTTCTCACTTTGTTAATTTGTAAAGCATCACCGTTTGATATTTATTCTTTCATGACTTGGTCATATGATTAATTTGTTCCCTTGGCCTAAGTATCATTGTTTGAGTTGTTTAAGTATCCTGTGAAGCACGGAAACCTTGCTACATAATTTTAGCTTTGGGTGTAAATATGTTTGAGATTAATTTATTTCTGCAGTTGTAAATCTGTGTTGTGTTGTACCCAGATTAGGGATAACAATATATGCTTAATATTGATTTGCCCTAATGGTTGTATCTAAATTAATGAAATAAGAAGTTTACTGGCCGGTTGTTAAAAGGTTTTATCTCTTTAATTGACATATCTGCTTAAAACGGTGGATGGAGAAGGGAAAGAGGAGAGGGATGGTGTAGGTTTTAGCCATTTTTAGAGACCCTTCTCAAACAACAAATTCTTTAAAATGTTTTATTTTTTGAAAGGTCATCTTCCAGGCAATCTGTTTAGGTTTCCAACAGATAGCGTCTAATGGTGTCTACAGATCTCTTTAGTTCTTTTTTTTTTTTTTTTTACCTTGTATTCATGTTTGAATGTATTTGAGCTAAGGGTTGGGTTTTTCCGTTAGTTTAGTGTCTGAAGCGCAGCAATTTGTGTCTCTTATATAAATTAAACAACAAAATCAGAAAATCTGATTATTGTTGCCTCTCAACACCTTTAAACTTGATCTGGTTACACATGGGGATTTCTTATTTTGAATAATCTCTGGCTATATTGTTGACTGTTAGTTGAAGAAATTTTGATGTTTCATTGCCTGATCAAACTTTTGGTGATGATTATAATGTAATTATAATGTAATGTAACTGGTTATAATATAACTGCGCTTCCGAGAGTAATCTATGAAGCAATAAACGGTGAATGGTTGAATTTCTTGATATGAACCATAATTGTTTGGAGATAATAGTATGCTGTATCTTAAATTATATTATTTTCTTTCAGATTTCAATTGATTTTGTTTTCCCACCTTTGATATGAGCCTGTTCCTTTCGCTAGAGTTTACTATGATTGCCCCTTTAGTTTCATACATCAAATTCAGCATTATCGGGTTTAGGGAGTGTGAAGGTGCTGTATCCTTTCACTCTGTGTAACCGATGATGCACAAGTGTCCCGATGAGCTTTGCTAAATGTGCTCGTAAAGAGAACATTTCTAGTAGTTGGTGAGATGAACACCCTAACTTTTTGTTGAACTTCATTGAGCAGTGAGCACGACATTGCATGGTTAATATAATCTTTTATTTACAGTAAGACCTAATTCTATGAGTTATTATGACAATAATTATTAATAGTGTTGGCGATATTATGAATATTGCTAGCGTCATATATTCAATCGCGATCCTTTTAATATCGCTGGCAATATTATGAATATCGGTCACCGGCTATTTTGTGATGACTATTTCATTCCTGCCGGTTCCTATATATACGTCCTTGTACTTCTTCAAATTACTCACACTTACTTCTACTTATATTTAACCAATTTCTTTATTTGTATTTTCAATTATAAATTTCATAATCTTTCGACATAGTATGGAAGATCCGGTGGGCGTAATTATTAAGTTTTATTTTGTGTATTAGTTTAAACATTTAATTGTCAATTTGTTTGTAGTTTGTTTACTCAATATCAAGTTAAGTGAGTTAAACTTGTTAAATAGATTGCACATTTCAAATTTAGCAACTTTTCATTCCAAATTAATATTAAGTAAAATGTAAGAACATTTCAAATTAAAATTAAAATTAATACATCAATTAAGGTACTACTATATCGAACTCATCATCCTAATCATCATCACTAGCTTGGTTGTTATTAAATCCAGCTTGTTGTTTAATTTTTGCTTGAAGCCTGGCAAATTTGATTTGCCACCCATGTTTTTACTGGGGGTTCATAATTGATGTGTCGGCTTGAAGAATGTAATGCTTTATGCTTGTCATAGTCATTCACAATTTTTTCTTGAGAAAGGCGATTTTTTTTTTAGTCTCCCTGTTTTGAATTTTTTTGTCAACCACTCTTTTGCTTCTCGACGGTCTTCTGATGTTCCATAAACTTCGCCATGTTAAATCCATCGAAGCTTCCTCCTTCTTGAGCAAATCTTCTAGCCAGTTTTGCATTGTTTTTCCCAAGTAATTTTCTCTTACATCATTATTGAGATCTAAGTTGACATTTGGGTTTCTTGGGGTATCTGGTGAAGAATTTGATGGACCTGCTGAAAATGGTGAAGAATTTGGTGTTGAGGGAGAAGAATTGTATGGTGACCTTTCAGGTACTTGTTGATTAGCTGCTAACACGTCTGGATTATATTTGCTCAACACTGGGTTGCACGGACGCGGACGCGTAGACGCGGACACGACACGACGCGGACGCGGACACTACAAAATTCTCAAAAAACTAGGACGCGGACGCGTATATACATATTTTATTTATATATTATTTATATATATATAATTATGTATTTATACAGCAAAGTCAAGTATTTCCATTCTAAAAATTAGAAAATAATGCTACATGTGTATAAATTTCAAAAGAAAATGAAAGATCGTTTGTTTATACACGCCGAAGGTCAAGCAATCAATCACTATTAAACACATGGAACAATCAAATTGCATTCTTAGAACAACACATGTCCAACCAAGGGTATATGTGATGTATTTCCAATTACAAAATCCTAATAAAGAGTTACATGATTGATCTAAATGTTTGTCTTTCTTCATTTAGTTAATAATAGTAAAAATAAAGGAAGAAGTTTAAATGAAAATGGAAAAAAAATGCTTCAAACCCAAGTAATCGGTGCATCCAAAAAGGACGCGCGCGGGACGCGTATTCGGTGCGTCGGACACGCGTCGTGTCAGCGTCAAACGCGCGTCCTGCGTCCGACGTGAGTCGGACGCGGACACTGCACCAAAATCGGTGCGTCCGTGCATCCCAGGCTCAACACCTTCAAAATATGATAACTATCGAATACAATTTTTTTGCCATTTTTATGCTGTCATTCTGTACGAACCCGTCTTTCAACATCACCATCCACAAGACCGCTCTCCCAACCTCTCTTGGTTTGCATTATCAATGTAACATAAGAGGCGACTTCCTTATTGATCGTAATGAAGCGTTGTGCTAACCCAGTCGCATCACGATCATTGATGTTCATAGTCTGCTCTTTATTTCTCATAAATATGTTATCCCACATGGTGTTACCATGTTGTTGTGCATCATCGATATAATCTTGGGTAAAATAAACATAATTACGACAAATACATTCATTTTCTGTGATGTTGAATTTTGGACCCTGAACTTTGACCTTTTTATCTTTACCTTTGCTTGATTTTGAGATTATGAATCCATATTACAAAAAATTAAGAAATTAAGAAGTGTGTTAATCTTGTTTTAGATCATAAAAATATTAAGAGATAACGAAAATCTAGAGAGATTTAGGAATTCTGGTGTGAGTTGAAATAAATTTGAACTTAGATATTTATAGAGGGGGAAATTGTAGTCGTTGGATGAGAAACTGTTGAACGATATAGTCAACCAGCGACAGCTAGACTCGCGTTAACACTGGACTGACGCTCGAATGGTGTTAAGACCATATAGCGATGGAAATTTTATCGCTCGCTAGAAACTCCATCGTGTATGCCTGTGGTATATTTGATTCATTGGTACATACGTTTGCCACTTTGACAGTGGCAAATTTTGGTGTTTTGACATGCGCATGGGAATATGCCTAAAGATTTGGAGTAGTCTTCCGCAATGCTATACCAAACCCCAAGTCCGAAAATCATTCGACTATTTAGAATGAGCAGCTTTCTGCATTACAGCAGCAGCCCCCATCTAGCAGAAAATGCTGAATGCCTAGTTGCATACACCCTACACCCTACTTTCAAAAAAAAAAAAAAAAATACACCCTACACACTTCTAGAACCATCCATGCAGATCTAAATTCTCCGCATGCATAGCATGAGATGCTGACCCAGCAAATTCCAGCAAAGAAAGAATGGCCACACAAGACGGTCAAGGATTTTTGCTTCAAAATCTTTCTATGTTACCTAGATCAGCTGGTGACCTTTCTAATTGCCGAACGTGTTTTTGATTCAGATTTAGCACGACTGTATTTGCTGCTCGTTCCTTAAAAAGAAAAGACAAATCAAAAACATGACTGATGTTCAAAGAAACATTCCTCAGCTTTGAGTACAAAAAAGAATAAACCATCCCAACATAACAAACTAATTACTCCATACGAAAAAGAAAAATTACAACTAACAAGCAACTTATGTTGTCTTTGGCTTTGACTTAATCCCCTTCACCCTTGAATATAGAAATACACCAGCTAGAGCTATCCCAGTACCTGTTATAAAACACATAATGATATGATAAGATTTCCATGTAATTATGTAATAAAGTAAAAGTAACATTCAAATACACTTGAAATACTAGAGATTATATATATTTTGTTAGTTTGCCAATGATTGGGACAGTCAATTGGCTAGAGGCCCGACTTTAATACCTGAGATTCGGTGATTTGAGTCCTCACCGAGTCATTCATGGTGTTGATTTCTTTAAAAATAACTTTCCTTCCAAAAAGAGAATGATAATATGCACTTTCGGAGAAAAGAGAGGCTTAGGAATTACCAAGAGAATTAATAGGGGATACGGGTGTTCTGAAAAAGAGAACCGACGTCACAATGACCACCACCCTCTTTACACAATTTCCAACTGAATGTGTAACAGGAGACACTCTCTGTAATATCATATAAGAAACCTACAAGATTCAAAAGTAAAAGGTGTTAACAGTTCACAATAAAACAGGCTGTGCCAGCATGAAAACTGAAAATTAAATGACGAACGCAGACGGAAAATATCAAGCCTAAGAAATGAGAAAAGAATGGATATCAATTTAAATGAAAATAGGAGTTACCTGTTGGTATGCATGGAAGCAGAGGCCGGCAAAGAGAGCTCTCGTAAATACCTCCTTAACATTCAAGCCCTATCATTCAGGGAAAGGCAAGAACCAATATCCGTTTAACACATGTATTTATGAGTAAGAAAGCAAAGTGAATAATGAACTTCTAAGAAACAAATGCAGCCTAAGATTCTTATACTCACAACTGATGTTAAGTGTGCAGGAGTAAACTTAACGCCTTCCATTACAAGAGCCACAGGAGCCAGGAGGAACAGTGACATGATTGTTATTATTGAGAACAAGGTTATGTTATCAAGAGATGACTGTATTAGAAGAAAAAAAGAGGTTACATGCCAATTTAAGATATAATGTGCTTAGTTTCACGAAAATATTCTAACATAAAGTTACACAACAAGTGAGTGAAAAGGTTATCAGGGTGTGACAACAGTGCTTCTGTAAATAGTGATAAAAAAGTAACAGAAAGTTGCATCTTGTCAGGCATTACCTCTTTCTTAACCATGAACTTTTTGCTAAGTACATTACGTGATTGGAATGTCACGTTGGATGCCATTGCACTCCAAAACCCTGCCCTGTTTTCAAAAGAAGCATTGAGAAACGGTCATACATCGACTGCAAGGTTCAAAATCTGAACCAATTGACGAAATTGTGACAACTGAATGAATATTGACATCATACAGAGAGATCAAGTGATCAACCACCAAATCTGTTGCCATTACCAATTGAAAGATGCTTCGGTCATTGACGCCAAACCCACTCCACCAACAATGGGTATAAGTGATGAGATCACCCAAAGGGTAGGAACCTGTTCATAATTGTATAGTAAGCAGGACAATAAAACTTCACAGCAGTAAAAGTTTAGGATCATTTACCTCACAGAAATCAAGTTTATTACACAATGATACAGGAAACAAAATCCTTACCTCGCCAAGAAACATTGAAGAGAGAACAACCGAGAAAAAAGGCTCCATAGCTTTGATTGTGTGTGTGAATGACACAGCAACTTTCCCTAGACTCATGTTAGTGAAAAGGTTACCCATCGTATGCACTACAGCCAATGGCAGGATTGCAGCAAGCTGCAACACAATTAACAAGCACATTTTAATAGGTAAACAAATAGCCACAAACTACTATGAAAAAGAATTCTCCAACCACAATAGAATCAGTACCTGAGATGTAGTAATCTTAGGTCTCTTGTACAAATTACTTGTCCACATGAGAAGGACAAAAACAGTCCCAACAAGAAACTGAAATGTTGTAATTGTTACCGGGTATGGGAAAACCTTCAATGTCTGTAAACAACCAGGCGTAATATTAAAAATCATAATCCAACAAGTAAGCAAATAATCTATTTGTTATTATGATGTTATAATAATCCAAATTTTTGCCAAAATTTATCACTGATATAAGTAACATAGCACAGAGACGATAAATGCATTCAATTATATACACTTATATTGAGTTTTCAAAACCTTCGTTAGAGTTCCAAATGAATCCTAAAATGAGAATGTTGGTATCAAGATTTAAGCTAAGAATTCTCAGATCTCTCACAATTCTAACACTAAAATCAAAATAAATCAAACACAAATCGAAGTTTAGATTACCAAACCTGTTTGTTATATATGTTGAAGTAAATATTAAAAAGATACCAAAGACCAAAAAGAGATCCAAGCTGTAAAGTCTGCATCAAACCACTAGATTTCTCTTGAGCTGTTTCTCCAGCACCAGCACTTTCAGGTACAGGAGTTGCTTTAATTCTAAATTCCTTCTTGTTATTTTCACGATCTGAAGATACAAGCGAAGGTATCGAACTCCATGAAGAAGAAGAAGAAGAAGATCTAGGGACACAAAACGAAGAAACTCCATTAGAACTACTAATTAGATCGTTTGATTTCTGTGAAGAAAAACGAATTGGATTGAAACTTAAACTTCGGGTAACAGAGTTAATAATTCTTGTTCCTCTTCCATTTATAAAGTTTCGTGGTTTGAGAAATGGTGTTGATGAGTTAATAATTCTTGTTCCTCTTCCATTTATTAAGTTTCGTGGTTTGAGAAATGGTGTTGATGGTGATGATAAAGCAACTGAACTACTCATTTTGAGGTGAAAATAGAGATTTACAGACGAAGATTTATTTTTTGATGAGATGGGCTGATGATATAATAATGGAAACCAAATTAGGGTTTTCAAGACAAGAAGATCTTCAACCAAATTAGGGTTTTCAAACTAACATTAACATAACATTCTTTACCAATCAAAAAAAAAAGACAAGAAGATCTTCGTATACGCCGTCGAAACCTAACAAACACCAACAACAACAATACCGTTGTTCTCTCAAGAATATACTCTCCCACCCACTATCCCTTACCAAAACAGTGTGTACCTATCTTAAGGTAAGCTTTTGATACACCATAATAATAATACTAGTATTATACTGTAATTATCTATCTTACAAGAACAAAAACAAAAGGTTTTTGTCCAATCCGACGGTTGCAGTTGAGAATTTTATTGCGATCCACGTCTTCATTTGCTCTAAAAGTCTCCCCAAGTTAAAAGACAAATCGTGGCTGAAAATCAATCCATGGTTTACGCCCGGATCCAACCGCTCAGGTTGGTTCCTCCATTATTATCCACTTCTTCCGATACATAATATCAAACCATACAACCATTATTTTCCTCTTTTCCCGTGACACATTTGTGCGTTACCGACCATCAAACAAAAACCCGTTACACATTATCAACTTTGGCCATGAATGCCACTATCAACCGAATTCACAGTCAAAGTCAACAAAGATTCTCTTCCACTAAAGATCACACATGATCTCTTCCCCATAATTTTCCTCTTTCGTTACCTTATTATCGACTGATCTTCTCTTCTCATTATCTCCGTCATCTTCTCTAGAATTTGGGCGAAATAAGGAAACCGTTAATCAAGTTCCTCATACGTTACAAATGTTACCCTACATAAACACCAACATAGGTCACCAACAAGTATTGGCGTTTTCTCTAAACACTACCAGGTAATGACCATTTTTTTCCAGCTTAGTTTTGATTTTGCCCCTTTTTTTTTTTCTTTAATTATTTTCAAATTTTAGTTTCTAAGTTCATTGTTCAAGGGACACTAGATTAGGAGGGTGTGACTTGAAGATTCTGAGGGTGTGATTAATTTTTCTTATTTCAGTTTGGCAGGCACAGTTAGGGGTTTCATTTTTTTAAAAATCAATTTTTATCTTAACTGTGTTTGATAGAATTCCTAAATGAGAAATTGCCGGTAAATCCTTTGTTTTTGTTGTTGACAGATCCTTAAATGTTGTTGTTTTGTGCTATTCGCATCTAGGGCTTCTATGTAGCAATTACAAGGTATAATCTTGGTTTCTGTCATTGCCATTCTCCGCCCATATTATTTTTTTATTAGTTTTCGATCATTAACGGAGAATTCTACTTTGATTTTGCAGCAATTTCTTGCGCACCAATTGATATGCTTTAGTTATTATATTGAGATTGAAGTTTATAGATTCGAATCGACCAATTACTTAATAGATTGAAAAGTGTGGTTTGACTAATATAGTAAATTTGAGTTTGTGGTCACAGCTCTGGAGATTCTGATTTTGTGTCAAATCCAAATCTCCTTGCTTTCTTGGTATTGTGTTCTCATACTGAGACGATTTAAGTTTCTTCATAACAGAGGTTACTGTAATTACCTAGAAGACTATGCTTTTACTTGCGTTGATCGCGGAATTTTATGATTCTTTTTGCTGAAAGATACAATATACCTCATTTTCCAGAAATTCCATGGTTTATTTTTGCAGATTTCGTACAACATGCCTTACTCCATATGTGAAGGTTACATGCTCAATTTTCGCCAAGTTCATTGACTCATTTTTATTGGGTTGATCGACAAAAAACATGGAAGATACAGGTATATTATGGCTTCTCTAAGTCTTTGCTCATATATGCAAAACAGTTCAATGAAATACAATTGGAGTCTAAACTTTAAGTTTAGTTTTGAACGAAAGGGCCCTATTGCCCATATCCGGATTGAAATTTAATGTTGATTTTATAATGGATAACGTTATAAATTCGTGGTCAAGATATTCTTTTGGAAAGTTTGAGGTTATGTTGCATTACTGCTACAAATTCAGAACGAGCATGGTAAACTTATTTATATGCTTAGGTTGAGGTTATTCTTATTCAATTTCAATACTGAGGTTTGAGGTGTTTATTTCGTGTAGAGAAGATAACCCTTACGTGGATAAGGATGCAATAGCGTTGCAGATGATTGGGGATGCAGTCAACTCCATCGTTCAAATTACATAGGCACATGAAACATGAGATAATGCTCAATGTATATAATATGTAGAAGGTGTCGAGTTTATACTTTATCGCCCTTGAATTCACATACGTTGAGTAATTATTTATGGATCCAATCTTACTGAGTTATTGCAGGTGTGAGGTCTAATGGCATTCATGGACAAAAATTGAAAATTTTCTTATTGTAAGGTGGTGGAAGTAGTTTCCATGGCAACTAATCTGTTGATTATCACTGGAGATCTTCTAGCGAAATTTAGAGTAGATATTTCTGCAAATAAGGTATCCCCAACTTCCTCAAGTTTGTAGTAGTTGGTAGCCTTGGTTCTCAAATGTGAAATATTATAAGCTTTGGATCTAACTTACGTTGTTTGCAAATGAATCTTGATCAATCAAAAATTAGGTTGGGATGGCTGGAGAGAAAGTAGGTGTCCAAAATGAATCTAAGCCAATCAAATATTAGGCAGGGATGGCTGGCGATAAAGCAAATGCCGAATGTTTTGTTCAGATGGCATCTTTAGACATAAGGTAACTAATGCTGACCTTGGGTAATTCAACTGACACAATAGGTTAATATGCGATTTGATTGGTTAAATAATTGTATATTGTCCTATAAAATATGTGTTAACAATCTGGTAGCATGAATGTAAAATGACGTCCGACATAGAATTATATTATAACAACATAGCAATATGCGCGCTGTATAGCCAGTGAATTAAGTACATCCCATTTTGATGCCGTTAACAACATTGCAAATTAGCGAAGGGAAACCACAATGATTTTCTTATGGATATAATCGTAAATGGTACGCCCTAAATAATGATTGGGTATGGTCTTGCAGAGTCTTTGTGGAATGTTTATACCACAGCATAGGAAGTTACTACCTGGAAGGATCCCAGAATCATGGGCGAAGCATCTGCATGTGTTAAGCCTTTACCATGAGGAGAAGCAGTTTGTAGCTGATTTTGTGAAGAGTTTACTGTCATTTACATGTGAGAAAAACTTATTGCAGTTTCAATAAGTTTTGATAATAAAAAATATTGATTATTCTTTTTTGCTCTTAAATGAAAATACTATAATGCAGAGTGTAGAGTAGAAGAAAATGAAGAATTTTTGTGCTACTTTCAAATGCAATAGTGCCATTATTTTAAACCTTAAATACTATTGATGATTCTTACAGAATCCCAAAGGTGGACCTCAGGACAAATTAATAATATATAAGAATTTCATTAACACAATCGAGATGTTAAAGCTTCATTGTATGGTCATTCGGATTGGGTCATATCCTAGCTAAGTATACTAATTTGTTCCATCGGTGAGTCATTCATTCATACATTTGTAACATAATTTTAACCAGCCGAATGTCAAATTTTTCTGAATGATGATAAAGCTTTAGCATTCGTATGAGATAATCAACCTATTACTGGGTTGTAGTTGCAGTGGAGTTGCTTATATTTAGATCAAGGCGGTGATGTGATAAGTGTTGGCTAATAAACAACTTATTTTTCTAAGATGCAATTTTGTCGGCGTATTCATCATCGATAGTTCCATTTTAAATCTACAAGGTGCTTGATATCAGTGGTAATCCCAATTTTAGTAGACTTTTTTATTCTTTTGTGTTTTCGGTTTTTCCTTGATTACTATGTGAAGTTTACATCCAGCTTCGAATAATTATTATTTTGCTAAAGTTGATTGTAGTGGTGGTCAAATAGCCAAAGGAGCCATCCCAAATGGTTTAGAAACATTGAACTGTTGGTTTAGATACCGTGGGGCGCGGGCTATGTTACGAACTGTCATCTCCAACAAGAGAATTTGAATCGTTACTGGGTAGTATCAAATAGTCTTGCTGGATTTTCCAATTAAAAAAAAACAACAATAGCAATCAAGCCTGCCAAGTTGGTGTGAATGATAATCTGAACGGAAAGGGTGTTTTTTTTTTTTTTTTTTTTTTTTTGAAAATACTTTTAGTTTTTCATCATTTGATTGTTTTCCCAAGATTTATTTCAATAATAAAATTATGCTTCTACAAATGATAAACCAGGTAGCCAACGCCAATCAATGTATGCCCTCATGCTATACGAATTTCCAGTTAGGTGCAGAATACAAAAATCTTAGCGTTTGGCTAATGAATTTGCAGGGGGGCCTGCTTTGTGGGATCTACATGTGTCTATGCGGTTATTAAAGTGTCTAAATAGGCGGTTCGTTTAAATTTTTGTTCAAAGTCAACATGCAGAAATATTTGTTATTGTTTCTTTTCTTTCCTGAAAAAATTGAATATATTTCCTGATTGTTATTTAGCAGTAGTTTCAAAACTCGGGTAAGTAATTTTGCTTGCCATATTCTTAAAAAGAACACTTATAACCACATTAAAAATTAAGTTATAACAAAAACAATAATCACCATCCCGAGGCGTTACGTCAAATGTCATATACTAGTTATTTATTACAGATTCAAATATCTTTGTATGCACGTGACTGACAAGTGTCGAAGGGTTCCACTGAAACAGTGTGTTCTCGCTGTACAGAACCCAGTTTTCCGTTTGCTTTAGGGTGCCCATACCCCATCCGTACCCAGCCCTCGATTGCTTTGTTGTGGGTTCCACTGAAACAGTGTGTTCTCGCTGTACAGAACCCAGTTTTCCGTTTGCTTTAGGGTGCCCATACCCCATCCGTACCCAGCCCCTTTCTTCTTTCTTCTTCGCCTCAAATCGAACACAGAAAATCCCAGTCCCTTTCTTCTCAGTTCTAATTTCTCTAACCCTTTACTTGTTCGTTGACACTCTAATTCCGGCCCTCCTTCACCAAAATCTGTCGGAGAAGACATTGTTCCAATCTTAAGTAAGCCCATAATCACATAAATATAATTTGTTTTTTAATAATCTGAATGGGTTTTTCTTTTTATATCTGAAATATGTTGTATTGCTTGGTGATTTCATTTATATCTGAAGAAATTAGTTAAAATCAGTTGAGTAATATGATTGCCCTTGTGAGAAATTGACATGCATGTTAACTGATTGATGAAATTTCTCATAAGAATGTAGTTTGTTCCTCATGGAGGACGAGTTTCAAAGCGATTCTGCTAGGGATGGGAGCAAAAGGCAATTGAATGGGATTTAAAATCTCTGATCATATGTTAACTGATTGATAAATTCTCTTCATGATTTCTAGCTAAAACCCATGTCTTTAAATGTATAGATTTTCTATATTTCAAACAATTTCAGTGAGATTTTGATTATGTGACTCTCAACCCATGTCTTTAAAGGCAATTGCTGCTCTTCAGTTGTCTAGTATTTTTGTATTCACATTTTGGTATGAATTTTAGGTGCTGTAGTAAGTGCTGTAGTAAATGAGCGCGAGTCTGCTTATTGCAACCAGTGGAGGGCTAAACCAATTAAGAACGAGGGTAAGTGAAGCTTTTCCTTATCCTGCATCCGAATCCGTCATATGTTTGATTCTTAGTTTTATTAGCCATGAGGTACGGTGACACATAATATTAGGAGAGATGCCTAACTTGAACGATTTATCGACCAAAAACGGGTGTTGCTCCCAGTTTAAGTTTACTGTTACTGATTGGTTGCTTAACAGATAGAAAATGAATAGTTTGATTCGAATGTTGTAAAATGTTAAAGCATTTAGGAAATGGTGTTCTTGAATGTGCGGTTTCATTTGGTTTTCTCAAGGGTTAATGATCATTACATTTGTATGGGTTAAGTCATAACCAATACTTGTACTCTTCACTCCTTCACAATCGTGCGTATCATCCATCTTCTTCAAAGCTTTACTCCTTTACTGTTCAAGATGATGACAAGTGGCACTCCGTATCATGAAATGAATCCCACTAACTTTCTGTCTAGAGTCTATGGACTGTACTGATGAAAATAGATAGATGGAGACATGCTTTTTTTCCTACTCAGTATTAGCTTTAGCTTCTGCTCACAGCAGTAGTAGTATTAAGTTGTCGTGTCTCGTCTTTTCTTTAATTTCTTTCTTCCTCTGAATTTGTTTCTTTTGGGTTTAAATGTAAGAATAACTACATGTCTTACATAAGAAAACCGTTGATTTCTTGAACATTATCATCAGGTCAAGTGAGTGAGTACATTTAAGCCCTTTGCTAGGTGAGTGAGAAAAGGAGAGATTTGTTTTGTTGTTTCGTTGATTTCAAAAAGGAATTAACCCTCTTTTGAAATTCTGTTATCTCAATCATTCTTGTTTCGTTTATGTTTTAGAGGCAGACAGAAAGAAATGAGAGTGATGCTGATATGGTTGAGGGTAATTTAATTTCTGGTTGGAGTACATCTGTAGTCTGGACTAGGATTAATAGTAAAGGAAACTAAATGCCTTTTTCTTGTCTTTTCAGCTTTTCCTGTATATCTATACACACATGAGTTTATTCAATTTCTAAATGCTCATCTCTAGTTGGTATAGTAGGGTAGCAGGTGAAGTTTTCATACCCGCCATTCAGCGGGTACGGAGACGAAATAGGCCATATCCTACCCAATGTGCAGCCCTAGTTGGGCTACACGTTGACATCCGGTACTACCGGTAGTCCTACTATTCAGTTTTAATGGTACCCACATGTCCAACTGTGTACTTATAAAAGCTCTGATGATTTCACTTCAGGCCGCTTTTCTCAGGTATTCTGGGACAAATGCCGCGAAACAGAGATGAAGCTCCCGCAGTCAAAGTGTATACCGTTTGCGATGAATCTAGGTTTTTGTTTATTTCTCTGTGGGTAGCTGTGTAATTCGAGTTAAAATTATTAGTGTTGCTGTAGAATTGAATAGCTTAAAAATCAAAGAAGGGGATTCGATCACAAAAAGAAAACCCCAATTAATTTTTTTGGGGCGTGTGTGTTTGCAGGTATTTGATAGTCCGTAATGTGCCATCACTTGGATGTGAAGATGAGTTAGGGAAAGCGTTTCAATCATATGGAGAGATAGAAGAGTATGATTCTTCTTTATTTCTTACAGTTATCAATTTTGTTTACTTTGAGTCGGTGTATTTGGTGATAACTGCTATGTTTTACTCAGATGTAAACCTATGGATGAAGAGGATTGTGAACCATATACCGATGTTTATTGGATCAAATTTGTGCGTGTCGATAATGCTAGGTAATTTGAAGATTTATTACCTTCTTCATTTGCCTGTTATCTATAACTCAAATTATTGCAGGATTGACAATGCTAGGTATTGCTAAGTTTTATTAATCTCCACTTATGTGTGGTATTGTGATTTAAGACTTAGATTGTGCACGTTCCATGTAAGTTCTTGTTTCTGAATTCTCATCAGTCGTCTCACTAGCTGCTCATTTTGTTTATTTAATTTTATCGTTTTCGTAGGTTTGCAAAGAGAAAGCTGGACGAATCTGTTTTCCTTGGAAATCGTCTACAAGTGTCATATGCCCCTCAATTTGAGAGTGTTTCTGACACGAAAGAGAAGTTGGAATGCAGGAGAGGGGAAGTTCTAAAACGATTAAATGGTGAATTTCTTTTAAAACCTAAATTGCAAGGTTTTAGTTACTTTTTATCAGGGTAGAAGAAATTAAAAGATATGGCTTGAGTTATCGATTGAGTGCTAAACGGGTTTTTCTACCTAGCACCTAATGCCCTGATCTTCTTAATTATAGCAGCTAATTCCAGTGGGTCTAAACCTCATAACCCAGATTATCTCTTTGAACCTCCAACACTTCCATCTCGTGCACAAACCAGTATTAGCAGCCACGCAAACACTAGGCAAAGGTACATGCTTTTGTTTAACATGATTTATGGGTTCTTCTGTTGCAATTTAATTGTTGTAAACTAAGTTTTGCATAAATTTTTTGCTTTGTCTTCAGAGATTTCACGAAATCGGACCACACTTTTCACACGGCAAACCCTCCAATCAGAACAGTGTCCTCGAATGAGGTCCGTGTCTATTTTATTGTTGCATAATACACGAATAATTTTTTCGTCTGAGAGTGTTTTGCTTGAACTAGAGAACGTTACGTGCCTCTGTAGCGTTTTCATACATCAAATATGTATTGCATCTGTTTTATATAATTCACTGTGTTGAGCCAATTTGCTTCACAACTACTTCCAATTGACTATTGTGGTATTTTATTTCTAAAATGCATTAACGCACTAAACAGTTATGTTGCTTTATACTAAATTCTATTTGATATCTCTTTTACGTTAATTAGAGTTGTATATTAATGAAAGAAGCAGGATAATTCATAGGTTCTTTGTGACTTTCCACCTCTTTTGAATTGACCATTTCCTAATGCCCAAAATTCTAGGGTTAGGTGATCTCAAGTTTAGTAGGTATTCATTTGGATGGTCAATTTGTTTGTCCAAAAGCATGGACATTATTGAATGGCTAGGATCTTGTTGATTGATTTTGTTATGTTGTTAAGTAAGTAACTCTAGTGACTCAACATTTTGGGTCAGTTTATATGTGGAATCGCAAATGCGAAAAATCTTGAAGAGTTCTTCTCCAACATTTTAATAGGCTTCAGTTAGTTTCAGCCTTGTACATTCTTGCAATCTTCTGTTGAGTTGTTAAAGTTAGATATGTTATATTTTCTGCTTATGATAAATCTTTCTCCCCACTGAAATATATCAGGAATACTTCCCATCGCCATCAATGAATGCAACAGTTCAATTGGTCAGAGAAAAGCTTGATAAGGTAAAAGGAAAAATCTTTTTTAAATTTATTCTTTTCTTTCAGCTTTTTTTTGGAGATTAAGGATATCCATTATTCTAATATTATGGTCCATATGTTTTCTCAAGATACAATCAAGTAGTGCCCATGTAGAAGCTGGATCTGCGTTAAAAAAAGCACGTGTGGATAACCGAAGAAGAATCTGATTTATCTTCAGTGATGGAAACCTCCTTTCTTATATGTCTTAATGTTGCACATAGTTTAGTGGCCTTATATCACTCTAGAGCCCAACTTTTATTATGGAGGATTGTATAGGGGCAGCATTTCGATTTTTGGCAATAACATACGCCCTGTAACATGCAAGTGCTGGTACAGTTTTTCACACTAGTTAAACATGTAAATAATTTGATTTTGTATTTTCATCCTTTTTGAACTTTTATTACTAATCCTTTTTTATTTCTGTAGTACTCTTATGCATTTCATGTTTTCTGAATTATTGTACTCAAATGAAGCTTTTTGCTTAATATCCCAATAAATGGAGTCTGGAAACATGTTTTAGGTAACTGGAAATGAACTTTGGCGTGGCTAGTTTCTCTTATACATCATGCACCATATGAAACCACGCAGAATAACGGAAACCGATCCTGAAGTTTAGCTCTTCCAAAATAACTCCATTAAGGGTTTCTTGAATCTTGAAGTCTTAAAGTGCCTAAAGCCTGGTAAAGTGTTTCTAGCATGATTAGCCTAAGCTTTAATGGTGAACTCATAATGGTAAAGGGTTTGCTAATCAGCTTTAATCGATGAATCAGAAAATAAAACTAAAGATACTACCAATTTGGATTTCATTATGAGTCGAATTTTCTAATGCCCTCCTACAAAAATCTTGGGGCGGAATGCAGAACTCAAAACAAGGGTTTCTCAATCACTGTAGTTCAAGACAGGTATACCTCCAAACTTGTGTTTTTTGCTGAATTGCAGACAGGGCAGAGTTCTACAGACCTCTCACAATTCTTACACAAGCAAAGGTGCCGACAAGGCATCAACAGAACTGAAACTTCACTACTCTTGCAAACCCTGCAGGTCATCTTCTGCTCTATTAAACCTTGGTTGTTCGTAGAGACAGATTTCACTCTTCCACAAATGTTTAAATGATTGGTTTGGTCCACATAAGAGGAAGCTGCACCATTAATTTCGCTGTCTCCCCATCCTTCTCTCCCTCGTTCCGCACTCTGAGCTATGACCATGTTAAGGTTGCTCTTCAGCACATTTGCTGTATTCTCACTGTACTTTGCCTTGAAATGCCAAGAATGGACTTCTGTTGTCACTTGCTTAATCTTTTCAGCCAAAGTGTTATTCCTTGTGATCATATTTTGTAGTTCGATTTCTTTCTCCATTAGTTTCTTCCCTACTCCTTTCTCTACGGTATTTAGGAATGATACCATGTGTCTCTGCTTCAATTCTCTAATTCCCTTCGCCAGTTGTTCCTCCTGTTTTACCAAAAAGTTTCACACTAAGCATCCTGAAAAAAACTTTTAAGAGCTAATCGCACAAAGAGAAACAACGAATGATTTCAATGTTGGTATAACATTTGTTTTCAATTAATACCTGGATGCGGATATAATGATCGAATTCCACCTTCTGTCTGTCCATTTCACTCCTCACATTGTCGCCGAGGGAAAAAATGGCAGGAAGGTTTTGCATTGTACTACCACTTGCCGATGTAACCGAGGATTTATGTTCATCATCGTCACAAGATAGTTTCAACCCAGTCGAAACAGGATTCTGTTTAATTATGTAGTTGGTTGAACGATTGTTTTCATCTTGATAGAAGTTATTACTATTCAAGCACATTTGATGTTTCTGCTTCCTAAAAGAATCTTCTTCACCCCTGGGTCGTTTAATTGGACGATTTCCAGTGTAAACTTGTCCATTTACCATGTAATTCATTGGATCAACACCGCAACCTCCTGGAGCTGTATAGTCGACAACAGAATCAGATTAGGATCAATACAGTCACAAAATCTATTACAATTAAAATACCACATGACGTCAAAAACTTACAATTCCCGTACAATTGCAGCTGCATAGACGCATCGAGACCATATTGCAGTTTATTTCCTGCTAACATTACAGGAAATACAGGATTACCTGCATCGCTTCCAATCATCTTTCTTTCCCCGGTATGTATGAAATCCATAATTATGCGTTTCCTTATGTTTCTTCGGATTCAATAAAAGATCGAATGACCCTGTAACAAAATGTGGACTTATAAGAATTCAACAGATCTAGATATCTTTCACAGGAATCTCAAGAGATCACAATTTAATCCCAAATATCACAAAATTAATCCTATTCTGACAAGAAAAAGGAAAAGGTATTAACATTAACTGACACCTAAGAATCCGAATAATTTCGAAACAGTAATCTTAAATCAGATTGAAACCATCTCATTAAATGATGAAAACATAGAAGAAAGAAATCTTAAAATGCACGATCTCATTAAATTTCGTTCATTCGAATCTATATTAGTCTCAAAATGCATGCTAATATAGTTACTTACCCCTTTGTAAACAATGAAAGGATTGTCCAAAGCTTATGATTCTAACGAAGGATGGAAGACAGAAACCGTGTCGATATGGGATTGAGATATTGATGAAGTATATGATTAAGAATGAATCTGGTTTTGAAACGGAAATCAGTTGTTTGAGTGATCATAGAAATGAAATGATGACTAGTAAACGTTGTATCGGGAGAGTCGTTCATATTTTTTTGCTTTGTTTATGATGAGTTGATCGGATCTCTCTCTAACTTCTCAACACCCACTCTTTTCGTTTTCCCACCAACAATTCAATCTCTCTTTCTCTTTTTTATTGTCAAGAGCTTTAATTGCTGCTGGTTTGTTTGTCCTAGTGGATGGATTCAAATCTAACTTATTTTTAAAACAAAAACGAATCACTTTTAAATTACCAAAATGCCACTAGATTTTCGATGCCATCGTATAATTTTTAAAGCCGTTCGATTTGGATTCATTGATGTGACTTGGATTCACTTGACACCATCTGGTTTAGATGGCATGTAAGAGCTTCTCCAATGGAATGTGTGTGAAGAAAAAAGTTTTGGAATGTGTGTGAAGAAAAAAGTCTTCATCCACATAAGATACACAACAATTTTTATAAAAAATAATCTCCAACTCATTGATGTAAGGATGATGTGGCAAAAAAATAATTAGACATCCTCTAGTTTTAGACATTCACTTAGAGGATGTCTTCCCATTCTAGTCACATTTTTGTTAATAAAAATCATTAAAAACAAAAAAGTCAATAATTTTAACCAATCATATGCCTACAATTAATTAAAATAATGATACAACATTTTATGGGTTGGAGATAAAATTTATTTTCTCCTAATATTTAGGAATTTATACATAGAGGATGTCTTAAAAGTGATGCCACATATGAAAGATCCGCATTCACCATTGGAGAAGCTCTAATTCTGGTGAAAAAGAGTTTAGTAGCCATGTGTTCATCAACCGCCCTTTCGAGGGAGTTTCCTAGGATACGTAAATGCTTGGTTTGGTTTGAGTAACCAAGTGGGTTAAATTTGGGTTAAATTTAGTTTCATTCTTAATAGGCATGTTTGGAAACATAGGAATAGGGAAATTTTTGAAGATCACATACCAAACCCCAAACAATGGATGATGACTACTATGACTGACTTTCAAGAACGAAGGGTGTCAACTAACATAAGTAAAATGAATTTTTTCAAGCCTTGCGTAGAATAACTGATATTCGGACTTGCAGGCTGGAAAAATAAAATTCTATCCCTTGTGAGAAAAGCTACTATAATAAAAAAAAAAAAAATTTGTTGAAAAACAGACTTTCATTCAAAAAACTTAAACCAAAATGTTAAAGTTACAAGAGTTTTCATGAATCAATTCTAAAGTTACAGGAGTATTAGAATTTGAAATAACATTTGATTGTTCCATTAAAAGCGAAATCCTGGTGACTTCTGGAATGAGCATCCACGTTTGTTGATGCTGTTTTTAGAGAACGTTATCAGGCGCATCCCTGGTTCATTCATTGTAATGATCTAAGAAAGAATCACCAGTATAAACATTAGAAACATTCGGAGCATGAGGAAGATCCCAAATTCCACAGCCTTTTCTTCCCATAAATGGCTATCATTAAGCGCAAGTTCAAATAAAATCTCTCCCCCAGTGCGTTGTTATCCTCTCGCAAGAAGAAAAGCAACATTTACTTGAGAAAGGTTGAATTGGTTTTAAAATAGCAAAAGTTGAAAACTTGAAACACATGTGTTATGCTAAATACAACTCATGTAAACATAAATTGATTCAACATACTGTGACTTTTCACATATGAGTTTTAATTGGAACACCTTATGATCCTTTGATAAAGCCTACCAACATGGGCTAGAACTTAATCTCGCTAAATCAAAAAGCCACACAAAACCGATGATATTTTCTCTTTCCTCTCTGAGATATTAAACCCTAAAAAGAAAAGCCAGTTTGGACGACGGCTACTAAGTAAACCCTTCGGGGTTTGCCGGGGGCTAAATCAAAGACATGATATGGGGATTAGGACAGGGATTTGTAAATATCTTCTTTTAATTTGCTTGCAATAGCGTTTTTGTACCGATCTTTCTCTCTTTTCTCTGTGAAGTAAGAGAGTTGTTTTGCTTTTATCGTTCTATCTCGGGGTTTCAGGATACTATGAATGGATTTTAAGCTTGCAAGGGGTCTTTAAGTTTTGGATCTGATGATTTTTCTGTTTCCTAAATCTTTGCTTTCTGTTTTTTTTTGGTCCGCCTAAAAATGGTTTCTACTTTGTTTTCAAAACTCTTCTTAGTTATAAGAAGTGATCTTCATTTTCAACAAAAATTAATTTTCTAAAACTTCTGTATTTCGAAAATCATCTTTAATCTTCTCAAAGATGTTGGCCTTATTTTCAAATCTTATTGTTTTTCAAAACTCCTTTGTTTTCTAATCGTTTGATTTTCAAATCGGTTTTTCTTAAGTTTTTTGGAAACAGATAATCTTTCCTTCTTTTCCCTGTAGCATCTTCCTGCTCCTAATTTATTTTGACTTCTCAACCTCTTAAAAGATAGATCTGTTTTATCTTGTGATTGTCGGCACTTGTAATGCTACTTATTTATGTTTTGGGAGCTTTATTCTAAAAACAGTTGTTCCAGAACCTCTTCAATGAAATCATTTGTTTGATTTTTATGTACTACTTCTTTCCCTAATCGTGTCTCCAAAGTGAAGCCCCCGGGTAAATCCTTTCTTCCCTTCTTTTATTTTTCTCGTAATCCTTCTTTGAGCTCTTATGTTTCTGATTTGCAGATTTGCACTTTAGTTTCCCTAAATCTTTGAGTCAGCTTGCTGTGTGGTAGATTTATTATGCCTAGTTAACTCACTGACCTAGTTGCTAAACATTTATCTTTCAACATGAAAAATGGAACCCCCTCTTTACTTGCTTGAAACAAATCTGTCTCTAGTTCTTAACCTTTCACTATCCTGGTTTAACGACCTTGATTTAAAAACTGTTCGTGTCTATGACTTGAAAAAGTTACAGGTTGGTCGATTTTCCGCTGGGAAAATTGACTTGATCTCTATTTGCTTAATTTTTCTATCATGGAGGCCTCTTCGGTGGGCACGAGATCAATCAGGGGGCATCATTTACTCTTTGGAATATGTTGTTCTCACTATCTTGATATATTTATCACTTGGTTTGGAGCTTGCGGTGGATGAAGTAAAAGGAAGCATAGTAGGAGGCGAAAGAAACTCTTTTCGGACGTATGATGTTATTTACTTTTTAATCTATGTAATCTTCAGTTTTAGTTTCTATAAGAAATCTTGTCCTCGATTTGTAATCGAGTATTTTGATCTTCCTGGTATTTCAATGTTTGTATTCCTTTTACTAAAAGGAAAATGTATCCATGTAACTGTTGGTTTAATCAATATATAAATTAGGGATTTCCAAAAAAAAAAAAAAAAAAAAAACTATACAAACCATAAGGGTTACATCATATGAGATCGAATATTAAGGTTAATGAAAACAGAAATCAGACATCCCATAAACCGAATACATATAGCAAAAATATAAACATTCATTCACGGGCTCTGTAATCGGTAACTATCACAAGACAAATTATAAAATAATTTTATTCATAAATAATGATAGTTTTATTCAAAATAGACCTTATATAATAATTGAAATAAATCAAAACATTGATGTATATTTTACGGATCAAGTATTACAACATATAACTTAATCCCTAGTGGTGCTCTGATTGTTCACTGAGGTTTCTTCAGTGTTCAAAATCTTGAAGCATGTCTTGAGAGACTTGTCAGCAACCACTTCTTGTTTTTCAAGCTTTTCAACTTGTTTCTTCATGTCAAAAAGATCAGCTTTTGTTTCATCAATCCTATCCTTCAGCCAATCTTGATTTCGAACCGTTATTATGAGATTGGTTCTTAATTCTTCAAAACTATGGATATAGTTAACCATATATCAGAGGGTATCCACTTGGTTTCTTTTGGATCATCTTGGGATCCAGTAGAACTATCAGATTTACAGTCAGACGTGATTTTTGATATGATATTCTTCTTCCTTTCTGTATTGATTCCTTGAAAATCCTTAACTCTTTGAGATTCCTCCTTATTTACCTTTGTAATACTACCAGTATTGGAAGCATGCTCAAGGATTTAAATAAGAATTAATCAGGGTTTCACAATACAAGCAAGAGAAAGTTTCTCTCAAGAAGAGACAACTTTCGGACGGAAAATACAAAGGAATTTTCGAAAATATATGGAGAATATATTTTGTTTCATGTGTCCGATATTTTTATGCCGGAAGATTTATTAAAATTTGAAATTTTCAAATAAATCCTAATATGGAAGATCATAATAAACATGAACATTATTTTAGACAAAATGGATTCGCAGATTATCAAAAAATTGTCACAGATTTTCTGATTATGTGCTTCATCATTCCAAAAGTTATGAGCACGAACTTGGATGAGGGGTGCACAGACTCCATACAACTAGGTTATATCGAAGTAAGCCTTTTCTTGCTTACAACAAGTATCAGAAACATAGTTCATATTTCTCTTTGGAAGTTTCTGCCCAAAGTATTTTCTCCCAAGAAGATGATCCTTTCTTGATCTAAAGGCATGATCATGAGGAGAAACTGTACTGATGTGAGAATTTTCTGAGATATATAAATCTCTATTAATTTTATCAATGTGATTTTCATATGATCTTCTCATTCTAAGGATTTCCTTATTATGCACATCATCTTGATCATCTGAAACAATTATTGGAAATCTTCCCTGATTGTTTCTTTTGGCAGAAATTGTTTCCTTCCCTTTCTTCTGGAATCGATCAGTAGGTGAATTACCTTCATGTAAACAGATACTGTTTCGAGATGAATGTGGTGGAACCCTTTTCCAGAAGCGATTATCAACTCTTTCATCTGATTCTTTTAAGTTAATTTTATCAGATTGGGGTATATTCTGTCTTTCTACCAAGGAATGATCTTTCAGTTTTTTAAGACAAGAAACTTCTTTTAAAACTTTTACAATAGTATTTTGAAGAAGTATAAGTTTCATGTCAAGTGACTGAAAGTTGTATTCCTTAAGATCTTTCTTATGGAACCGGTTCATAGTTTCCTTTGGACAAGATTTCGTTTGATCATCAGTAGTTGTAGAAGATGGTTTTTCATTCTCTTATGACTTGATATAGTTAGGCAGACTACCATCATCGTGATCTATTTTAGACGTGATGAAACAAGTCTTGTTATCACAATCTGTAAAAGTCGAGCACGGACTTTTGTTTTCCTCATCGAAAGAAATTATTAGAGAATCATTCGTCAGAGTCATAGAATGAATCACTTGTTCTTGAGTAAGAGATTTACCAACTCTTTATCAGCATCTTATTTTATATCAGAGATAACTCAGATGTACTCTTAATTTTCGTAACTACTGGATCATGAGTTAATGAAATAGTAACATCTTAAACTTTTGAGTATTCGCAATCTTGCATAACGTTAACTGAATCAGCCATTAGATTCAATTCTTATAGGTTGGATCATACCAAACACAGATTGTTAGATATTTTTGTGTTTGCCTGCTCTGATACCTATTGAAAATACAAGGATACCCAAATACACCATAATGTTTTTGTTTCAACCTTTAAGTCCTCTTACCAAGTGTGATCATCTATAGACAAAGTCGAGACAATACAACAACTTTGGTATTCACACTTTGTGTGATCGTCTATGGATACGAGATCTAGACAATACGACAAACAAAGTGTGATACTTGATAATAGGTTCGGTAATAACCAAACTCTATAGGATTACTATCAAGTATATCGGAGTTAACGTTTGAGTATCTTACTTTATTATAATAACAATTATAATCCGGAAATCAAAGTGAAAGATACAACAAGATTTTATTAACGAGCAAAACGCAAATGCAGAAAAACCCAGGGACCTAGTCTAGTTTTGAATACTCTCATAATTGAGACGTTATACAAAATCTAAACCAACTTCGTATAGTTGAGACCAAGCAGACTACCCCTAGATACTTAGTTCCCTCAGTATCCATGTGCCTTCGACTTATAGAGTTACGAATGTGAATAACAAGTCCTTTGGATCGTATTCCAAAAAACAAAGGAAGAATTTGTTTGGTAACCACTTTAATCAATCTTTGCTAAAGATTTAATGAGTCATTGATAAAAACTCTTATGTTTAATCTAATAAACTCATTTGTCTGGTTAGATCAATCTACCCAATAACTATCGAAATAGTTAAGTTTACATTCACAATCAATCAAAATAAATCTCAAAGAGATATATTGAGAATGCCGATCTCATGCAACAAATTAATCGAATAAATCCGATTCTAGTTGGATCCTAGCCGATCAAGGTTTCTGCACACAATTCACAAGATACAAAAACCAATAACAAATAATATTCAATAACCTGCACAACACCACTTGAATCTCTTGTGATCAATCACACACAGAACGGAGTATGTTAATAATGGATGATCACAAGATGTCTTTAGATTTAACAACAGTTCTAAAGATCTCGTTGATATTTCGATCTAGTTTAGGTGAATCTTATATCAGAAGAGAAGATTATCAAGAATAAACAAACTAGGTGCAATCAAAGTTTCAACAACCGTTAGTCAATCAAATCAATCAAAAACTAATAACACTACAATTATCTAGTTTCACCAACGGTACTCGTAGAGCTTCTTGATCCCACATAAGTCTTTAAACGAGAGATCGTAAGAGATTTCACCTAATTAGGATATTTTCCTCTCCGAATAGATGGCTCCACCAGAAACAAGAAGAAATGAAGTTTGCTTGGCTCTTAGGATAGTTTGTTAAAAATGCAAACTTAGGTATTTATAGACCAAGGGTTGTTAGAGCACTACTCGGTCAAACACGTAAGCGTTCCTATATCAAGCTTGTTGTCAAGTTTAGTTGGAAAAACTATAAGTCTTGATTTCTAGTCTACTTATAGCTAAGTCTCGGATTAGGATAGAAAATGTAGTTGAGCATTAGACTTTACGACGTTCATCGATTGAAGACAAATAACTACTAACGGGATCTTGTGAAACTTCATCAACAAAAGGTATACGGAGACTTGAACTCATCTCTCACTTTGTAGATGGGGAAAACGATTTGCTAGTTTTTACCGAAATTGAGGAGACGACCGTATGGGGAAGACTCCTTGAACTGAGCGAAATGTTCAACCTCACACAGATGCACTGCAAGAAGGGAGTGCTTTGAATTCAAGAGATCAATCTGTAGTACTCCGGCCTAAACTAAGACAATGTCCGTTCCAGAGTAAATTCGGTCACAATAAAGGATGGGTCGATATGTAAGAGGGGAGATAAGAAATGTGTGGAATCAATGGTAATCAAAGATTGTAGGTGTATTGAAAATTCTGAATAAGATAAGTTCCGAATGATTGAAATTTTTCAGTTGAGAGTAATTGATGAGTTGTTGATCTCGTATTGTCAGTGAGACGTGAGATTCTTGTTGTTTCAATCATGATTCAGAGACTTATTTATATTATTAGAATTGTATACACCGTGATCCCTTGAAGTATGACAGTTGATAAAATCAAGAAGTGGGGAAATAGAAATCGTGTTTGAAACCAGTTGTTCATCGTGCGGAGACTTGGACGATTATCCATCCACTACTTTGTTAACTTCTTCAACTGATTGCATGACTTGCTCATATTCCATCGTGTGTTTGAACACATGTGTCATAGACCGCCAGACCGAAACCCTAGTTGATACCCCCCCCCCCCCCCAAGTGACACGATTGACGTCTCGTGGTTAATTAGTCAGTTGCTGACTTCATGATTTAATGGGACAATGAGTCCATGTATTTGCTAAGTTGAACATGATTTGCAAAATGTTCTAAAACTCATGAATTGAACGTGTCTGCTGAGACAGAGATAAAATTCTGACATTGAGGTAAGCAATTGTTGCTCATTAGATAAATTATTGAATATTGATAGTTGAACCAATATTCCTTGGTTTGAGCAAATATTGCTCGTCTGAGCAAGTGTTGCTCGTATGATGAATTATTGGCAGCGTGACCAAAATAAAATATTAATTAAAATACTGGTATTTGAACCGAGCATAACTAATAAGAATACTGATCATGAGATCGTCATAAAATTATTAGTGTTCGAATCTGGAATTATGATCCTTGGACTCAGAAACCCTAATTTGATCAATTGATGACCAATTGATGGTTTATTTGAAAATTAACCATGGAATGAAGAGGACCGGCCGTGGGTCGACCATGAATCTCCCATATGCTCATGTGAGAAAATACCAATGCCTCTTGAAGAGTTGGTGATTTGTTGATGGAAGAATGATCAAATGCTGGTTTAATCATTTATTCGAAAAATGCCCGTCCGAGCCTTAGGTGAGAAAACCTAATTAATCATGAAGAGGTGAGGGACCGACCAAGGGATTATGAAATCGGGCCTGGATGGTCACGGGATCAAATGTTGATCGTTCCATGAAAATCCCAAAGTTATTTGGAAGAGTTTTGGACCTAATACATGCAATTGCGCAAATTAGGTCAAATTGTGTAAATACCCGGGACCGGCTCCTTGAGAGCCAAAGAGCTAACCTTGGTCGGTCAAGGTAACATGCTCATGTCACCAAAGTGTTCGTATCTCAGTTCTGAGAATTTTGATATTTTCAAATGTGCATTTGAGCAATAATTTGAGAAAATATGAAGAAATTAGGGATTTTTGATAAAATCGTCAAAACATCATGAGATGAAGGAAAAATAATAAAAAAGTGAAGGAATCATGAAGCGTGGGACCGGACAAAGGGCCCAATCCCACACTTTTTCCCAAATTTTTATAATATTTTCATGATTTTAGGGAAATATGATAAAACCAAAGAGTTTTTGTTGAAATCAAAGAATTTTGTTGAAATCAAGGAGTTTCCATGAGATGAGGAAAACATGAAAAATAATAATAATAAAATAAGGGACGTGTGGGACCGACTTGAGCATGGTTTGCCGGCTAGGGCCCGGTCCCGTGAGTTTTCCCTAATTTAATGTATTATTTCATGATTTAAAGGAATTTTCATAATTTGAAGGAAATATCATGAAATCAAGGAATTTCATGGGATTATGGAAACATGAAAAATATAATAATAATAAAATAGGACATGTGGGGCCATCTAGGGCTTGACCGGAATTTTATATTATTTTTTCATGGGATCAAGGAAATATCACGAGATTAGGGAGTTTTCATGAAATTAGGGAAATAATAATAAAATAATGAGGAATCCTGAGGTTTGGGGCCGGTTGGGATCGAGACATGGCCAGTTGGCCAATGATCACGGCTCTACCATATTTTTTCCAATTTTATATTATTTCCTTAGTGTAAAGAAAGCACCATGAAACTGAGGAGTTTCCTCAAAACGAAAGATATTTGTTCAAATGAAAGGATTTTCATGAACTCAGGGAAAATAACAAAAATATGATAAAAATATGAAACGGGCGTGGGATTGACCACGGCACGTTCGGCCGATAAGTGGGTCCATGATCCCAGTGCCTTGGTCAATTTTTAATTATTTATTATTTTCCTTCCTATTTTGCATAGGTTCATCGTCTCGTCGTATTTTCAAATACTTGTTCGTACGTTGATTGTTAGTGCCTCATCGTCGAGTACACTTGCACCCTTTGAGTCGGGGCTTACTTAGAGGTAGCTCAGATACCCGTGTGTTGAATATTTATCACTAACCCATGGAATTCTGCTGGGAAGAACCATATATTGAAGTAACGAAATATTATGAAAATATTTGAATATTTTCAGAAATTCAGTGGATGAATCCAAGAATTTAAGAATAATTAAACGATGGCTCTATATTAGCAGAGCAAGCTGTCTTGGAGCATTAATTATTCTGACATGATCCTGCTGGAGCTTCATATCCTTTATATAGTCAGGGAAAACTGTTGTTTGTATCCTGAAGACGTTATCACTCTATACTAGCAGAGCAAGCTGTCTAGGAGCCGCCAATCTAGTGATTCTATATAGAAGTAATTACTGAAGTGTTCAATATTCATGAGATATGTCATTGTCTAGCCGAGAGACTACATATCTGCATGTACTCTGAGAGACAATATTCTCAGTCAGAGGTTCGATGAGAGACCCGTGTCTCAATACAGATATGGAGTTGTCCAGCCGAGAGACTACATATCTCTGCATGTACTCTGAGAGACAGTATTCTCAGTCAGAGGTCCAATGAGAGACCCGTGTCTCAATACTCACGTCTGATTGCTGGATCAGAAGTTCGTATAATTACGGAGTTACGATTTCAGACTTTGTCAAAAATCCACCATCTACACACTTAATAGTCTGTCTACTTTATCTCATATTTGAGACAAAAGTCGTATAACTATATATACTTCAATTATACACATTTGATATTTCGAGCTGAGTTTAACTCGCTTATATATTTCTCGAAATATGTGTTCGTAAGCTTTTGCTTTGACCAAGTTCATCTTCTATTCTTGACGAAAGTCAAAAGATGATCATGTGAAAATCTCCTGGTAACATCTTACATGATTTATGTGAGACAGTCATTTGATGTAGACTCAAAATATTTTGTATTGATCATTCGGTCACTTGAAAATTGCTTTAAAGCTAATAGTTTGTGTGAGACAGCTATTGTCGTCTTCCGAGAATGTTTCAATGATTGAAATGAGAGTTTAGAACAATTGGATATAAGCATAGTATGCGTACTTGCATATACGTTATCCAAGTCCGCAAACCATGGTATGCATACCCGTATGCGTACTGCTTGGTTCGGTGAAGTCCGGGTACCAAGTACACATACAGGTACACGTACTGGCGTGAGGTTCTGGTCTGGGAATTTTTGCTGAGTTTGGATATTGATTTGGTATGCGTACAAGTTCGCGTACTGGCGAAACCCAAACTTAGTCCGGCCACTATGGTATGCGTACCCGTTTGCATACCTAGTGGATAATGTTCTAAAATCGGTTTGTTCATGAACTAATACATTTATATAATAAGGTATGCAATCTTTTGCAAACCATGGATATAATGTTCATGACTATATTCGGGTGAATCCAAACTATTTTGCTTCAATTGTGTCTTGTATACTTCTATGAGAATATAAACAATTGAACAACTCTAGAACTGTTTTCATTTAAGTCATTTGAACTAGTTATGGCTAAGATGAATAAGGTTGATATGAAAGTGTTCATATAGCTAACTTCGGTTAACTATTGTTCAGCCAACAAGGTACACAAGTTTAGGTACGATTTCATATCTAAATGAAGTCCATTTTCATCTATGTGTAACAATCTAAGTTCGATCTAATGGTTGAAAGATATTAGCTTGAGTCTAATCATGTTTTTCATCTAACAGTGAATATTGAATTCTTTGTTACCAAGGTAACTTAGATTGCGAACCCCAATTTGAAGTCTATATAAAGGAGAACTCTAGCAACTGGGAAACCTAATCCTCACAACTTTTGTGTGATACTAGTTGCGATTAGAGTCGATTCTCCTTTAACCTTAGGTTTTTCACGAAACCATGTAGGTTAATGACTTGAAGACTTCAATAGGATTGTGAAGCCAGACCCAACTATTTTCTCTGTAGTTGCGTGTTCTGATCTTGCTATTCCTATCGTGATTAAGTACTATCTTCTCTATGATTTTCTCGAGATTTAATCTCCGATAGGAAAGATAAAAAGTAGTCACAAACATCTTCGTCTCATCATTTGTGGTTCCACAATATCTTATTTCGTTACCATACGATTAAGATTATTGTGAGGTGATTGATATTTCTAGGTTGTTATTCGGGAATATAAGTCTGGTATATCAATTGGTTCATGTTTACCTTGATTTATCAAAAGACTGAACAATACTCATAGGTTTATCTATGGGAGACAGATTTATTTATTCGATAAACTTTTCTATGTGAGACAAATTGGTTTATCAAGTCTTCGACTTTGGGTCGTAGTAACTCTTAGTTTTGGGTGAGATCAGCTAAGGGAATCAAGTGCGTATAGTCCTGCTGGGATTCAGAGATATAAGGAGCGCAACTGTACCTTGATCAGTGTGAGATTGGTTAGGGATCAACTACATTCCAGTCTAAAGTTAACTTGGAGTAGGCTAGTGTCTGTAGCGACTTAATACAATGTGGTGTTCAAATCTGGACTAGGTCCCGGGGTTTTTCTGCATTTGCGATTTCCTCGTTAACAAAATTTCTTGTGTCTGTGTTATTTCTTTTCCGCATTATATTTGTTATATAATTGAAATATCACAGGTTGTGCGTAGTTCAATCAATTAGATAATCCAACCTTTGGTTGTTGACTATATTGATTGACACTTGAACATTGGTCTTTGGTACCGTTAAAGTTGTTTCACATAATAATCAGGCTCACGGATTTCTATCTGTTTGATTTGTTGATTACATTGTGAAACAAAGATACAACTCTTGGATATATTTCCATTGATTGAGTCTGACTGTCTAGTTGATTCTCTTGGAATTATATTAGAGTTGTCCATACAGATTGTGAAGCGAAATATTAGGTGTGTTTGTTAGACCCCCGCTTTTTGGTATTAGAGCAGTCAAACACGTTTAAGACCTTGTAAGTATGTGTTTGTAGCAATATGACTTTATCGATGAGTCTATCTCTAATAATGTACCAGTTCAGAAATTACCAGATGCTTTTCAAAGCTTAGATTCATCTAAGAGAACTGTCACATCTAAGTCAATATATAAACATTCTCTTGATGTAGAGATTGTTGATTACTGGGAAACACGCCTAGAAGAACAAATAGATGAACTTTCTGACGAAGGTGACTCCGATATTGATAGAGATGTTGATGAGGAAGTCTCATAGTATGTTAAGCAATTGGATTCGTTGAAAAACAAGAAGATGACAACTTCTTATGTCACACGTCTTATGACTCCTCTCTATCGTGCGAATAAGAAATTGAGAAGATGTTACGCATGTGTTTATGTTTCGAATCGTTCTAACGAATCGATCCTCAAGGATTCTGAGGAAAACCTACTATAAAGACACTTGAATGGAAAGGAGATGTCATTTTCGTATAAGGAATGAGAACCTTCGTGATGTCTAGTTTGGGCATCACAAGAAGTTGTGAAACCAAGATCATATGCTAAGGCTATCCCCTTAACATTACAGGTTGTAATTTTCCAACCTTTAGGCAAAGAAATCATTGATGTGATTGATGCGTGTCGTATGCGTCAAAAATAATTCACTTCCTCACTTTACTAATTATGAATATAGTATTCGATAAGAAAGAGTTCGTATCCACAGAGAGGCGATTGTTGTTATGCAATTTTCAAATTCTTAAGTAACCAAATAACCCAAGGTGTGTTTTTGTTTTTATCAAAGTAATAATACTAAATAAAGCAAAGTAAATAGTTGGAATAATCAATAAGGAGAAGATATTGGTTAAGGGATAGTATCATTCATAAACATGTATTTTTCATCTATTATTAGAATTGGTATTTAATCTCTCAATTATCAAAAGTCCTAGGATATCTTGATCGCAAGAGTATCCCATTTATTTCCTGATTTTATCACAAACAACATTAAAAGATGCTATTGTGAAATCTTCTTAAAAAGCAACCTAAAGTGTAAAAGCACAATTAGATTTAACTCCCTAAGAGCAATAAGTTCTATGAAATAAGACTAATCGATGCAAACAAACATGTAAAAGCACTAATTCGTTTTAACAAAGGTTATGATTCATATGCGATTAAAAAGATGTATCACTACAAGTATTAACCACAAGATGCTACTAGAAATCAGAGATAACAACTTTTACGTATTGAAAACCCTAATATATCTATAGAGATGAAAATAAATCCAATTGATTCCGGACTCAACCAAACTAGCATTCAAATCATATGATAATATAAACGATGAATCATAAACGATAAAATTGAAACAAAACTAATTCATAGAATCAAATAACATGCTTGAAGAAATCAACTTTTATCCCATAACCAATTATTGTATTTAGCTACTCATATTCATGGAGTTCATCATCATAATATTCAAAGAAATAAGATGAAACATAAAAGAAAGCAAACCCTAGAAGTTGTTCTCTGCAAAAAAACTCCAAGAATAGAATAAAACGTTGTATATAATTGTGTAGAAAACTTCCTTTTTATAGCTTTTTCTCCTTCCAAAAATAGGTTTTGGTCTTCAAAGTCCATTAGTTGGAAATTCACCCGGCCCACGAGCAAGAGAAACCCAGTTAGAAAATCTGTCCCAAAAACGCTCGCCGGAAACCGGTTTTTCGCCGGAACTTGGCCGGAATCCGGCGTCGGAAAGTCGCCACCGGTCACCTGAAAAGACAAACCGCCGACTGTCCAACTCGGTTAGATCGGGTCAGGTTGAGTCAACTCGGGTCAAGCACACCGATTCAAAACTGAGAGTCAGAGTCACCGTCAATCTTGACAGGCCAAAGTTGTTGCATTCTTGTACTCAACTGCCTAGCCATAATGGCTGTGCCTCTGCAGCTTCACTAATCTATCCAGCCATGTTGGCTCTGTCATATTTCAGAACCTGTAACAAGCCAATCAAACTGCATGTTCTCAGTCAAGACAACGGATTGTACATGCCAACTCATCCTCATATTACCAGCTCTGTTCCCTGTCTATTTAAACGCCGGACACAGCACTGCTAGTACTTGCAATTCCCTAAACTTCTATAACTCTTCTCATTGAATATGTAGTTTCCTCATCTCAGTGGCCAACTTCAGTTGCACCTGCTATGCCCATTTGAAGTCTCTTGGACCAACAGCAACTCAATAATACTGCCATCAACTCAATTGCATTGTCATGAGCCACTTCTGACTCACCAGCTGCAACCTGAGCTTACTAGCAGCATCGACTGAAACTCGTCACAAGACCCTGCCACTGCAACTTACTCTTGCACATGATCCATTCATTCACTAATTCAATCCATCACCAATTCAAGCCATCACGAACACCAGTCAATACTGCAATTCAAACTGCACCATCTGTGACTGCAAACTCCATTCCGATTCATCTCTACCTTCTTGGCTGCACCTGCAATGCTTCATACCACAGTCATCCAACATCCATTCCCAGCTGCCGTCTACCTGCAGCTACACAGCTCCGCTTTCTATTTTAATTCAGCTCAGCTGCATTACATTAAGCCACAGCACCAGCTTCAAACCACACCCATTAGCTCTATAGCCACCTACAACATCTCCATACATTTCTCAGTCACCTGCAATCTCAAAACTTCCAATTTCAGTACTAGATGCCTAAACCTCCATCCCTATAATCACTCAGCATGAACTTAGCTCTAGCATTACTGCCCATCTCAGCAACTCCACCAGTTCTCGCCAACCATCAAACCCTTCACAAGACTGCCCCTTAACAGCATCAGCAAGTCTTCATAAGCCAATCACCATTTCAGCTGCAACACTTCTCTCTTTGCAAGATAAGAACCACCAACAATCAAGAACATCATCTCAACCTCAACCTGGCAGCATCTCTTGCACTCAAACAAGGCATTTCCACCTGCAATTTCAATTCAGCGACAACAAACATTCACAACTGCCACTATCACCATATTCTGCAATTTAAACTCAAACCCCCTCGAGCTCAAACACCTAATCGATCTCAACCACCATCTCTCCCAACACCAATTCTGAATCATACCCATCTGCTACATTCAGCAGCAATACAGTTCAGCTCACTCGATTCTCTATTCGATTCATTACAGCACAACCCTAACAATTTCTTCGGATAATTGTAGAATTCTCGATCTGATTCATCTCTCAATCGAATCTAAGAATGACCCAACATTTTCTACCAGAATTGAATCCATAATCCATCAGTAGCTTCGTTTCTTGCCCCTCACCATTTAACCGTTAATTACAGCAGAGAATCCAGAGCCCATAATCACCTTCTTGTTCTTCAAAATCGAAACCAACCACAAATTCAACTATGAATTGATTCCATCTCCACCAATAGGAACGTAAGCACCTTGCAATTTCAGAGTTCAGTGGAGAAACCCAGCGATCTCTTCGTTTTCAGTTCTCGACTTTAATGGAGATAGTCGCTGCTAATTTTCTCCTTTTAAATTTCAGGGAAATGGTGAATGTTGAGTGAGTGAGACAAGTTTCGATTTAGGGTATTGAAGTAGGGCTATACAACACTTGGTAATCCTGATAAGGGATAACTAACTGGCTGTCCCTTAACCTCAAGATAGTGATAGCCTGGAAAATGACGGCTCTGACCTTCTTGCTCAATTGTAGCTAGCTTTACTCGCCTGTGAATCAATCCTTTGTGCTCCTTGTTGCTCCAAATGAATGATCGCCTACCAGCTGCAGCCGCCTCTTAAATCTCAAGCCCACTTCTTCTCTTCAATGTCTTAACATCATTAAAGCAGCCATGCTTTTCAGACATAATTTGCATCACTAAAGCTGGCATACTTTTCAGACAGAGATGAAGAAATAAAAGCAAATAATGAGACACAATCCGCCTCCAACGCTTTTGCCATGTTTTCTCCTCTTTTGATCCAAATGACTCCAAAGTACCTAAGTACTCAAAAACAAAACATAAGATACATAGTTTACACGAAAAATAGCAAAGAAAGCATAAATACTAGATATAAAATTAGGTGTTTACAACACCTATCAGTGATAAACCTAGATTTTTCTATAAACGTTATATGAAGTATTTTCACAATCGTAATGGTTATCAAAAGGATAACTTCGTAAAGACGAAGACAAGATCCGATGCTCCCAATTGGAGAAATACTAACTTGGAAAAGAATAGTCAATCCAATTCTCTTTCGATAAATCTTGAAGAGAGTAATGGGAAGAAGGTTCCGGTTATTTCTAAACGCACTCATAAGTAGGTTCCAAATAAAGCTAAGAAATCTCTAATTACAACTTGAAGATTTGAAGAAATTGTTAGAGTTGAAAAAATGGCTAGAAGAAGAAGAAATACATCAGAACCACCAACAACTATTAGGAAGAGTAAAATACTTGCAGGTGGAGAAACAAATGAATTAGGAGAATCTTCAAGGATAATAACAAGAAGAAATAGAACAAGGATTGAAGGAGAAAATCAAATTCCACAACCGAATCAACAAACACCAATACAAGATAGAAATGTGGATTATGATAGAGTGAGTATGCATACTTGGAGATCGGATTCGATGGAAGATGTAGAAGATCAGCAATTAAGAGACGGAAAAAGAGAATAAAGAAATCAAGGAGTGGTTGAAGGATTAATTCATGGAGAAGGTGAAGATGAAATAAAAGATGATCTAATACAAAGAATACAAGAGGAAAGAAGATTAGAGGCGGAAGAGCGTGCAAATTTAACAAGACAAAATCACGAGTTGAGAATGGAGAATTTGAGATTACAAAGTAGAAGATCAAGAAGTACTGTTATATCAAATTTAAGGTCATTAAGAGAAAAACCAAGACGAAATTCCCCAATGAGAAATGCTAGAGGAAATATCAAAGAAGAAATGCAAAATCCAAATGAAGAGCAACTTCATAGAGAAGAAGAGGTAATAGAAAATCGTTATGATCCGCGCGGTGAAACTATGGAAGGTAGACGTAACAATAGAAATCAGGAGGATGGAAACAATCAAAATAGTGAAGAAAATTGAGAAGAAGGTATGAGAATATTACATGGGCGGGGAATTCAAAGAAATCAAATAATAATTGAGGATGAAATTGAGAGACATTATGTTGAACAGGCACGTCTAGCTTGCGAGAGAGAAAGATTAAGAGAAGAAGTAGAAGAACAAGAATTCCAAGAAGCAATACAGCAAAATAACCATGAAAATCGAGAAAGGAGACGGACGCAAAATCGCCATAATGATAATATTCAGGAAGAGTATGATAGAATACAAAGGAGAATAGAACGACTGCGAAGAGAAATGATGAGATTCGCAGAGAAGAAAATAGACAGCATAATCAACTGCGATTTCAAGAAGAAGATCGCAGAAGAATGAATGAAGATGTAGATGAAGATACACAAAATCTCGCAAGACAAGAAGTACATGAACGCAGGAGAAGGGAAGCTGCATTGAAAAGACCGATGGAACCAAATTCAGCTGCGAATGAGAAAATTTTAAGAGAATTAGCAGAGATGAGGGGAATAATAAACAACAGAAGAGAAGGAGGTAGAAGGCAAATTGATGAAGCTATTGAAGAAGCTGCGAGAACTCCATTCACTCATGAAGTGTAGTTAAGAGGAATACCTCCAAAGTGCAACTTACCAGCATTAACCAGCATTTTCGATGGAACTACCTGTGACGTACAACATGTTAAGGCTTATGTTAGATGTATGCTACAGTGGGAAAACCATGATGTTGTATTATGCAAATATTTTGCGTCTAGATTAACTAGCGAGGCGCTAAAATGGTTCGAGGGATTTCCAAAAAATACTATAACTTCTTTTGATCATTGACAAGCTACATTTATGGGGGCATATATAAGCAACAATTCATCGCGGCCAGGCATTGAAGATGTATTTGGATTAAAACATAGGATTGGCGAGAGTTTGAAGCACTTAACCATAAGATGGAAGAAAATGTGCAGTGAGATGGCTGGGAGAGTGGATGAAAGATACCTCATTTTGTCTTTCATTAATGCAATGTTCGCAACCAATCTACTGTACATACAAATTTTCAGAATCAAAAATACTATCACAATGCCTGAGATACGAGAACTACAAGAAGAATACATTGCTTTGGAGGAGAAACAAAATGAGATGGAATCATATCCAATTGCAAACACCAGCTCGATAGCGCCAAATGGAAGTTTACTTCCTAAAATGATTAACAATGTGGCGAGCACCTCGCAAGCACAACAAGAGAAAGTGGTGATTGATAACCAGCAGAAGTTAGTAGCTATGGGCAGTCGAGATCAAGAAGAGTATGAAAAGGAGAAAAATTATTACAATCGCGGAGGAAATAAAAAAAATCCAAAGACTTGATCTACCACAGGAAACATATGGTGGTCAGAGGCAAAACAATTTCAGAAGCCAAGGTAATCAGAAGATAATATGGGAAGAAATTAAGATGCCACCTCTAAATGCTAGTATAGAAAAAATATGGGAAGCTATCATTTTGATGGAAAATATACCATCACCATGGAATATGGGAAAAGAGCCACATCCAAATAATCGGAGTCAAGAATTTTGTCCTTACCATCACTTTCATGGTCACACAGTAAATGATTGCAGGAATATAAAGAGAATAATTTTAAGGATGATTGACCAAGGAAAGTTAAATCACTTTTTAGTAGGACATCCACAGTCTCAGCGATTGCCCCCAGCACCAGAAATTCGCAGGGTGAATACTGTAAAAGGAGCATAAACATTCGTAATAGAAGTTGGGGCTAAAGTAAAGAATTTGTTTTGTAATTCCATTGTACATTCATACAGAACTATTGAGGATTTCCATGATAATGTTCTAAGCAGAGTCTTCGCGAGAGACACAAATGGAAGAGAGATAATGAATATTGCGAGAGCCTCGCCATTAGAAGAATGGCAAAAGCAAACTATATCTTTCACAGCACAAGAAGTACCAGGGCCTGGCGAGCAGCATGATAACCCATTGGTGGTAAGATTAGAGATAAATCCAAAACAAGCAGAAGAAGAAGATGAAGAAAATAATGATAAAAATGAAGATTCTTGGGCCATTAACAGAGTTCTCATAGATACTGGGAGTTCAATTGACATCTTATTCTATCACACCTACAGAACCATGGGTGGAAAAGATGAGGATTTGATACCATCAACATATAAAATTTATGGCTTTAATGGAACAGCTAACAAACCAAAAGGGGAAATTACAATGCGGATTCCATTAAAGGGGATATCTTCAAAGATCTTGTTCTGTGTTGTGGACATTGAATCACCTTACAATGCCATGATTGTTCGACCTTGGCTACATGGGATATTAGGTGTAGCATCTACTTTTCACCAGTGTATTAAATTTCCTCATCCTAATGGTGTTGGAGTCATTAAGGGAGATTGGGGAGAAAGCAAGAAATGTTATGAGATTGATATAAAATCTTGCGAGGAAAGAGTTGAGAAGAATAACAATTAGAAGTACAACATCAAGAAACAACAAAGATGTGAAAGGTTGATGATTGATACAATAGAGCGGCGAGAGGAATTTGATGGCGAGCGTCTCGCGGATAAAGAAAAAATAACAAAACATAACAGAAAAGCAGAACCAGAAAATAGTAAGTAGAAAGGTAAAATGTTGGATTTTAAGAAATTTATGGATGAATTGTTTGAAGAAAGTGTTTTGAAAAAATATTTTATGAAAAAGATGAAATTGAAAAAGTGTACAAGAAAAGAGAAGATCAGAATAAAGAAATTTTATTAGAGTTCTGATACTCGCAAGAAACGCGAATAAAATTTCGCAGAGATTAAAAGAATGGGACAAACCTTTATGGCGTACACCTTAGTTCGCGAGTACAATCTCGCAAGAGGCAAATGTAAGACCTAATAGTGCGTCATATAAGGTGGTATATCTTTACATGACTCAGGGATAAGGTTATACCGCTGCTGGAACCTGAGTTATGCAGATGTTGGGGTTAAAAGAAAACCTATCCAGGAGAGAGATCTTGGATTTCCAACTACATAAGGTTATACCCTGGTTGGACGACCGAGAATCTCTTCTAAGGAGTGCAAAGTATGACCAAGGCGCCAAGGTACACGGTTAAGTCAAGGGTGCTCGGGGCGTACGAAACTACCCTGGCCATCCTTGGAAAGTCTTGGCTATGATGCACTCGGCCCGAAGAAAACCCCACTTAGGGTGCAGTCTTGTAACTATAAGCCATATAGGCATAAAGGACAAGAGGCTGCGTAAACAACTGGTTGTTGGCAAATCTGGATGGGAGGAGCTAGTCTTGTATGGCTGATGTGCCCTCCTTGAAGGGGCAACCAGGGGGAAGATAAGGGCGGCACCCTCCATTAGGGAGCTGATAAGTGTCTAAAGATGGAAATGTCATGGGGCTTTATGATCGCAAGAACATTTAGGCCTGTCATATTGTCGCGTGACGAAAATTATACAGAGGCAACAAGCCAAAATAGAAAAGTTAAGATGAGATCAATGGGTTTTTACATGAAAGTGTAAAGACGTCATGCGATTTCATCGCAAGACGGCAATGTCATAAGGTTTAATTCTTGCAAGAGAGTTTATACTTATCATATTGTCGCAGAGATGTTGAAAAAACATGGATAAGACAAGATCAATGGGTCAATACATGAAAATGTAAAGACATCCTGCGATTTTGTCGCATAAAGAAAAAATGTGGCAAAATAAGACCTTTAATTAGGAAGGCATAATAAGACCATAAGATTACTGCGATAATGCTCACATAATTTATGAGATTTGCGATTTTACGCATAGATCATAAAGTTATGCAATTTTTACTAGTGATAACATCGCCGATATTGAGGCAAATTTAATTTGATTTACAACTAATATCTAATCTCTATTTAATTTTTTCATATTGCAGATGAATAATAGAGGCAAGTATGGGAATGCATAGAATGATGAAATTATTATTCATCCATCATACGATAAAATTGCATAGATCTTATTATATGACACATTTATATAGATAGTTAAAGGGTAATAATTATGTTAATTGACTATGTTGCAAAAAAGAATTGTTCACTAATTCACACAGATGGAGGCAAAAGAAGTTTATACATCAAAAGAATTTCATAAGTTGGAGGAACTCGCAGAAAATGGGAGAAACTCGCAGCAATATTACAAGAAGAAGGAAATAAATACACAAAAATTACAAGGAAGATAAAAAGAAGAAAAAGAATTAATTAGATCCATCACCATCTTCTTCATCAGATTTTTATTCTTCACCATATTTTCTTTCTTCTTCTTCATCATTATTATCATCTTCATCTTTGCTAGATTCCTCAGCTTCGCTATCAGAGATAACAAGGTTTGGAGTTTTTGCTGGAACTTCTTTTGCAAGATCAGGATACGTCGAATGAGGAATGTCATGATCATCGCAAACCAATTTAATGGAATTATTGCGAACCTCAATAAGGGAAGTGCTAAAATTCGTAGTAGTAATCCTCAACTTGTTTTCAATCTTGAATATTTCTCGTTGCGAGCAGCAAGAGTGTTTGCGAGTTGATTCTTATCAACTTCAAGTTCTCCAGTTCTTTCAGAGTATCTCTTTTCAGATCCTGCGAGTACATAACAACAGGTTGGAAATTTTACAAGGAAGAATAATAAAAGCAAGGAACCGATAAGGAGGAACGGTTAACAACCTTCTCTTTCAGAAATCATGTCTTTCATTAAAGCTGCTTGTTCAGTATGAAGACTAACATCTACACCTAAATTTTTTCTGGCATTATCAAGAACCATCGCAGCCCAACAAATTCATCATCGCTATTAATAAGAAGACGAGAGCGAACTTGAGTTTCCCTCACAAGAAGATATTTATTCTCGCGGATAAGTCTATATCTTTCCATTTGAATGATAAGAAGAGTTTTATGGAAATATGCTAGGGATTTAGTGCCATTTTTAATTGCACGATCTTTCTCGTCAATAAGATCACTATTCTTACTTCTTCATCTATTGATTTCTTCTTTTGAATCAAGATAAAGGCGTTTAAACTTTTTAGTTAAACTTAAATTGAATTTGTGCTCAATATTTAAAAGATTAAGTTTGGATTTAAGTTCATCTACAGAGAGGGACCTAATTTGATCATCTGAGAAACTACTTAAATAACTATTAAGGCGAGCAAGAAGGGTACTCTCATCTACAGGTTCAGGAAAAGATTGGAGGAATATAGCCTCGTCAGTAAGACCATAAATATCTGCAAAAATGGTTGCTTGAATAAGCTGCGATAGGGTGAGAAGAATTAAAATAAAAAATAAATAAATCATACCATAGAGTTGTTGATTAGCTTTATCAAGATCAGAGATTTTTTGCTTATCAACTGAAGCTTCAGTCTCCAACTGCTTATTTTTCTTGCGAAGCTCAGCAACTTCAACTTATAGTTTTTCTTTATCCTGGCGAAGATTAGCAGCTTTCTTTTCATAAATAATACGTCTATTATCCAAATCAGAAGCAACAACAAAAGAAGCTCTTCCAACCTACGATAGAACTATATAAGTCAAGATCTAGCAAAAATATCAATAAATACATAAAAAGGATGAACAAATAGAAACATACCAGGATACCAAGTGAATTAAGAGACTTGGAGTCGGCGATCTTGAAACCCCGCGAAGGGAATCATTATCAACTAATATGGGAGCATCAAAGACTTTGGCGAGAGACTGGGATATTCCATTAATAGCTTCATCTCCATACTCATTTGGGATACCAAATGTACCATCGCCAATTTTTTTTGATAGTTGAGCCATTGCAGACTCAGAAGAAAAAGAATCCTTTATGGAAGGAACGTCATTATCAACACCAAAATTATCATCATTATTGTCCTTGTCAAAATCAACACTTAAATTTTCTGGAATAGGTTGAGGAGTTGAAGAAGAAGAGAGTTGGGTTTTTCTTCTCTTTAAGGGAGGATTGTCAGATTCCTCACTGCGAGGAGCAGTAGATTTCCCCTTGCAATAAACTGAAGATTTCACAGATTTCACCTTGGTTCTCGCGGGTTTTATTGGTTCTAATTCTTCGATTTTCTGTGAACACAGATGAAGATAAGAAATAAGGGCAACAATATATTGTTAAAATTCATGAAAAGATATTTCTTACTTCATCTGTGAAAGATTTAAGAGCTAAGAGAGTGCTGGGTTTCCTAAAGTTCTGATAATTGAGTTTCATCCTGTCAATCTGGAAAAGATCGAAGTCATTTAGCGAGAATATGAAAACATAAGGAAGATGATGGATAATAATTATTCAAAAATTGGAGAGAACATACCTCTTTAGTTCTTTCAGTCCAGTATAAGACCCATGGTTGATACTCTGTAGCACTCGCAGGTAATGCATGGGAACCAGAGATATATGGACCCTCTAAAGTTAGAGGGAAGATGAACCATTTGTCATCGCTGGAGTGGCGAGGACCTTGATTATTGTTTGTATGCCAATCTATATCTAGCATAATAACTTTATCATCAGTGATCTTCTCTTTCTGCAAGCGAACACCCCAGCAAGTGTTATCCCTCTTCATAGGAATTATCTTGTAGTTTTCAAAGAAGTTCTCCACAGTATAATTTGCAGAGACAATTGGAACATCTTTAAATTGAGGATTCTTCGCAGATTCAGGGTAGCGAGATCCTTTATCAGCACCGCGAGAAGCATATTCAAGCAGTAATCGAATACAATCTCCACCCAGCTGATATACTTCTCGCGAGAACTTCTCGTGAGAGATTATTTGATAGAATAATGGAAGTTCCGGGTCGTAGAGAGGAATGGGAAGACCAGCTTCAAGTTAACCTAGCGATACTATAAATTTCTCGCGAGAACATTGATAATCAGTAAATAATTTGAGAGAAAGTTCGGATTTAGGGTTCTGATCTGGAATTGTGGACAAAGTAAAACCTTTGCTTTTAAGTTTATCTCGCATCTCACCAAAAGCAGCCAAGTTTTTAGCACCAACAACAACCATTTTTAAGTATGGGAATGAAGGAAAAGGTTGAAAAACAAGAAAGAAATCACTGTGATAGCAGATGCGCAATTTGCGGAAGAACAATAAACTTGCAGAGAAGTTACGCAGAGAAAGAAGAAGAAAGTAAAAAGAGGAAAAGGGAAGAATGAAAGGAGTATTTATAGAAGAAGAAATTTTTCGAGAAGATAAATGCAATTAATGCAACGAGAGGACGTGAACGGTTAGATCACAACGGTTTAAAAGGACGTGTCAAAGATTGAATGGAAGAAAAAAACGAGAAGATAGCTGGCGAAGGATACAGAAATGTGTCAAAGCAGAAGAATGCAAAAAGGTAAACAGTTGCGACATTATAAAAGATATAGTTCTCATATCTTCTCTTCTTCGCAGAAAATACATGAGAATAGGAAAGATGTAAGACCAGAATATCGCTACAACAATATTCTCACGAGATTTATAACATTCCTGCGAGCATACCCGCGAGTTCTTCAACAACATTTTGCGAGTGTCACAAAAGCAGTCAAAAGAGTGACTTAATAGCTGACGATTGAAGAAAACATGAGAAAAGCATGTTTGTCCCGCGATGGTTACAAAGCTTGCGAAAATAAACATTATAATTACCGCGATGAGATCGCATAGTAAATCCGAACTAAGAGGAAAACTTAGATGTCATCCACTATGTAATTCCCTATATAAAGGATTCCAGTAGATTCAGAGAGGGATGATGTATTTTTGAGAGTTAAGAGAGTCTTGAGGAGAGAGAAACTCCAAGATAAAGGTTGTATTCTTGAGTTTTTACATTCCTTGTAACATTTCTGAGAATCATATAATAAAGTGTCGTTCTTAATCTTAAAATTTGGGTTGATTATTGTAGATTCTTAACAAGGGTGTAGTGTAGGATTTCCTGCAACTACAGTTGGTATCTGATAATGGGAAGCAATTTGAAAGGCAGAATATAGAAATGTTGCTTAATGCATTTAAGATAAAATGTGAAAAATCTACTCCTTTATACCCACTGGCTAATGGGCAAGCAGAGGCAACAAATAAGACAATCGCAGATATATTATAGAAGAAGTTAGAGGGACATAATAGAGCATGGTGCGAACAAGTACATAACGCAATATGGGCTTACAACACAACTAGGCGAGAAGCAACTGGAATGTCACCTTTCTGTCTAACATATGGGGTTGAGGCAGTGTTACCAACAAAAGTTTCTATTCCCACGACAAAAAGAGAGGCTTGGGAGAAGAATCTTAGTGCTGGAATGATCTTAAGTAAACTGGATGAATTAGAAGAGAAGAGAGAAAAATCTTTACAACATATAAAGAATTATAAACGGAGATTAGCACGAGAATACATCAAGCCACGTGAATTTCAGCCAGGTGATTTGGTTCTTCACGAGACGCAAATTTATCAGCGAAAAGGTGGTGGAAAATTAGCAAGGAAATAGAATGGACCTTACATTATAAAAGAGATAATTAGAACGGGGGCATACAAGTTGATGGATCCATAGGGTAAAGATGTTGGTCAAAGACTTGAAAGACCATGAAATAGACTATATTTAAAGAGATATTACCCGTGAGGAACTTTGAGAGTCTTTAGATGATGAAATGATGTATGATGAAACAAAGTAAGTATTAGCAAAAAAAATTATGAAAAAGTCACTGCCAGATTATTCAAGATCAAAATAAAATAAGAATATGCGAAAATTTCGCAAGAGAAAATCAAAATAGAATGGGACGAACCTTTATGGCGTACACCCTAGTTCGCGAATAAAATTTCGCAAGAGGAAAATGTAAGACCTAAAGTACGTCATAGAAGGGGGTATATGTTGCATGGCTCAGCGATATGGTTACACCGCTGCTGGAACTTGATTCATGGAGATTTGGGGTCAATGAAAGCCCATCCAGGAGAGACACCTTGGATTCTCAACTTGAGCATATGACTTGAGTTGGGAGACTAAGGTAATAAGATATTTCCTAAGGGGTACAAAGTATGACCAAGGCGCCGAGGTACACGGTTGATCCAAGAGTGCCCAGGGCGTATGAAAATACCCTGGCCATTCTTGGAAAGTCTTGGCTATGATGCACTCGGCCCGAAGAAAACCCCACTTAGGGTGCAGTCTTGTAACCATAAGCCATATAGGAAAAAGGGATAAGAGGATGCGAAAAAAACTGGTTGTTGTCAAGACTGGATGGGAGAAGCTAGTCTTGTATGGAAGAAGTACGTCTCCTTGAAAGGGAAACCAGGGGGAAGATAAGGGCGGCACCCTCCATTAGGGAGCTGATAAGTGTCTTAAGACGCAAGTATCATGAGGCTTTCTACTCACGGGAGTATTAAGACTTGTCATATTTGTGCAACAGTGCTGAAGAGGCAATAATACAAAAGAGAGGATAAGACGAGATCAATGGGTTTCTACATGAAAATGTTAAAACTTCTTGTGATTTCGTCGCAAGACGGAAATGTCTTGGGGCTTTAATTTCACAAGAAAATTTAGGCCTGTCATATTGTCGCAGCAAAAATACAAAAGAACAAAAAGTTAAGGCAAGATCAATGGGTTTCTACATGAAAGTGTAGAGACGTCCTGCGATTTTGTCGCAAAGAAAAAAGATGGCAAAATAAGACCTTTAACTAGGAAGGCAAAATAAGACTACATAACAAAACAAAAGATTTACAAATACTAACTATTCTTTATGCAGATCATTCATCGCAAGAAAGATAACGAGAGGCAAGTATGGGAATTAATAAGCAAGACGAGATTATCTTTCTCACTGAATACCAAAAGTATAACTGAATTCAATATTGGTCTAAAGTACATCGTTCGCAAGAAAAGAAAGAGTAACTAAAGAAAATAAAACTAAAACTCAAACTTCAATATCTTCTTCGCCAACTTTCTCCTCTTCGCCAATTTTTTCATCTTCATCAGCTTTATCCACTTCGCTAGTGTTTTCCTTATTCTGGTCGACTCCAACTCCAGCTTCTTCCTCATTTGGCTTATCAGCAATAGTTGTTTCATCACCAGCATCTCCTTATTTAAGAGGGGTTTCTTCTTCTTCTTCTTCTTCTTCTTCTTCTTCTTCTTCTTCTTCTTCTTCTAAATGTTCTTGAGAAACACTATCTTCACCACAACTTCCATAATCAAGGTCATTATCAGCAGCACGAGGAGTTTCATCTTCATCTACTTCCATAGGTTTGATTGATACAAGAGAAAGAGATTTGGATAGTAAAATCTCATTCAAAAGAACTTCAGCACTAAGATAAGCCTGGCGAAGGAAAGCTCTATCACGGTTTCTAATCTCCATGTCTTTGAAATAACCAAGGTAGTCATATTTTCTTTCTGCTTGATCGCGAGAACGGTCAAGGTGGGCAGCTAGTAATCCATTTTCTCTGCGAATCTGGGGAAGCTTAGAATTCAAAGTAGAGATGGAAGAATGAAGCTTTCTTTCAGATTCCGCGAAAAGTAAGAACAAATATTATTTGGGCGAGTACTTTGCAAGAGAATATTGCAAGGAAATTTAACAAAGAAAAAATGGTTGAGGAAGTCAAAATGACTACCTTCCTTTTGCAAAATTATATTTTGAATTAGTGCCAAGCAAGTATTCTCCCAATAATTCATTGCGTCATCAAATTTATCTCCAACTAAACCCTTCAGTCGGGATTTTAAATTCTTTTCTTTAGAGATGAGAAAAGTGTTTTCCTTCGCAAGAGAAGAATAAGATTCTTCTAATTTGGAATATTGTTCTTAAAGTTCATTTGCTTTTACACTTAAAATTATCCTACCATGCATAAGTATATTTTTCTCAGCAATAGATGATTCAGTTACTTCTTTAAGTTCATTTTTCAGCGAGCGAAGAGATTGTTCTTGACTATCACACACTTTTTGGAGAACAATTAGTTTCTTCTAAGAGATCGCCACCATATTTAATAGAGCTCGCTTCTCCTGAAATAGAGTTTTATTTTCATCTGATAAAGTTTACATCTCTAAGTTAGCTTTAGTCAAAAAATAAGAGAGGCGAGATATTTCGCTACTTAATGAGTTTTGCTCTTGAACTAGTTGAGTATTCTCTTTGGTAAGATTATATATTTGATCAACCGAATATGTAAGAAGATTATCTAATCGGTTATACTGATCCATCCAAATATCTCTATCAACGCGAATTTCTTTAGCAGCAGATTCAAACTTATATCTTTCCAATTAATCATTTATGGTTTAAAGCTTAACAAGCGAAAAAATATTTTAAGAATAAACAACATGGAAAGAACAAATTTATTAAGAGGCAAGTTAAAGATAAAGATAAGAAGTTCATACCTTTTAATTCATCATTCTTCTTACGAAGAAGCTCGCAGTCTAAAGAAAGGTTTTGAAATTTCTGATTTTCAAGACGAAGAGTGTCACATTCTAAAGTCTTGGTTTGAAGATCCTTCTTCAAAACTTCAACCTCTTTCTCCAAGGATGTTTGCGAAACTATCCTATCAGAACCAAAATATCTACCCAAAACTTTGCAGACACCAGACTTGACAGGGTCCACAGATGATTTCTTGACATCATCCAAAATATCAGATAAAACTTTGAAGGCAATATCTAATCCGTCCGCAGTTTCTTTAGAAAAATATAGAGACTCGGATGGAGTATTAGTAACAATAGAAAGTTGATGATCATCATTCTTTTCTAACGAGATTTCATATGAGAGAGAAGTTTGAGGAAGATCAATGGCTGAGGTTATAGTAGAATTAATTTGAGAAGTATTGGTCATAGGAGAAGAAAAAGTTTCATTCGCAACAAGCTCAGCAGAGGGAATTTCATCCATAGCAAGATTAGTTGGAATATTAATATCCGTTGCAATAGTTTCGCATACAGGAAGTAGAGGTTCAGTTTGCGAAAGTGTTGAAGAAGAAGTTGAAAGACCAAGTTTGGGAAAAGAAACAAAAGTTTCAACAGTTTTAGGTTGGCGAGATCTTTTAAGAGGTTTAGTGGCATCTCCGTCACCCTGCGAATCACAACTTAGATAAGAAACAGAGGCAACAATATTGTTATTAAAAAATAATGGTGTTTATTACTACCTTATCATTCACAGACTTTTTTTTCTTCCTCGCAACAACCTTGAGTTGCGGATCTTTAGGAGCATTAGGGTTTTAAACCATAAATTTAGTACTGGAAGTGCTTTTGCTGAAACAGAAACAATATGGGCATTACACAGAGAACAAACAAGATGATTCCAGTAAAACAAAATCAGTTTCAGCAAAACCAAAGAAAGGAAAACTAACCTTGGAAAATCCATGGGAACAGAAAAGAACAGCAGCAGGAAGGTGAATTAGATAATAAAGAAAAATGGCAGACGATGAAGATTTGCAGAGAATATAAAGATGGATAAGATGAAGACGAAGTAAAAGAAGAAAATTATTTTTCCAACAAATCCCTCTTTAAATAGGCAAAGGAAGATGACCGGTTAATGATAAACGTGCCGGTGAATAAAGGAATATTCAACACGTGTAGACAGTCATGCTTAATTCACGGAACCTTTTCGGTAGAGAAAGACGATGAAATAAGAGATGAACATCTGCGGCATTTTGAAGAACGGTTTCTCATGACATTCTCTCCTTCGCAGAGAAGACATGAGAAGAGGAAAGATGTAGGATCAGAATACCGCAAGAAGGACACATTTACGAATATTGATCAACAACATATCGCGAGCGTCACAAGATGATTTGGAGAATGACGTAACGGATGACGATGATAGAAACATGAGAAAAGTGTGATGACTCTGCGATGTTTAAATTTTTTACGAAGATTAACAATAGAACGCTCGCGAGAATATCGCAAGTCAGATCCTAAAATAAAGGACAGATTAGTTGTCATCCACTATGTAATTCCCTATATAAAGAGCCGAGCAGGCGCAAGGAAGGGAGAGATATTTTTCGAGTGTTGAGCAAGTCATTAGGAGAGAGAGAGAGTCCAAAGTGGTTGTTAATTCCTTAGCTATATTTCCTTTAATCAATAAAAATTATGATTTTTGATCTAAAAATGATTTGATTGTGTGAATTCTTGTGAGGGGTGTAGTGTGGGATTTCCCGCTACTACAATTGGTATTTACCTTATCCGCATCTTTGTGTAAGTACTGTGTGGCTCTGTAAGTTCTCTTATGTGAGCATTTCTGATTAAATTAATCACGGATTCTCTTGTGGTTAATTTAATTAAGTATTTTGGATTATTTGTCCAAAGAAATCCTTCTTTTCTTGTGAAAGTAAGGTCGCTCTTGTTGTTATTTCGGGAATGACATTACATAGGGGAGAGTTCTTAATTGAACTTGTGCTTAATTGCCAAATCTTTTTGGGGAGTGCGTCTATGGAATATAATATGGGTTATCTTGTATCTTTATAAACTCCTTGATGAATGCATTTAGTTTCTGCTATATGATCGCATATAAACAAAGTAGATATGTTGTTCTCTTTTGGTCATGAAGTATCTCTATGGAAATTTCATTAGGATCCTACTAGTTTTCGTGCCTTTGCCATTTTTTATTGACAAAAAGGGGGAGAATTAATGTGTAGTTCACACTACAAATATATATGTTTTACGGATCATTATGTAAGGGGGAGTGGTTTTCATTTGACTAAGGGGGACTGATACATATCACCATAGTATTATTGTCAAAGTTGTGATACAATTGGACTTTGATGCTGTGTAATAATACTATGACACTGTATAACAATGATTGAGAGCAACTGTTTTCTCATTGTTATAGCTACGGATGTTCAATAATAATGATGCTAAGTTGAACACAGTCAGAATCACTTGAGTACTTGGAAGTGACGAAGATTTCGAGTAATGTTGACGAACCAAGGAAATCAAGCATTTGGATTGAGAGCTACAAAGTTTATTTATTTTGTATTCCATATGTATTGATAGTTTTGTCACTAAAATTGACAAAGGGGGAGATTGTTAGAGAACTGCTCGATCAAAATCGCAAGCGTTGCTATCTCAATCTTGTTTTCAAGTTTAGTTATCAAAACTATAAGTCTTGATTTCTAGTCTACTTATAGCTAAGTCTCGGATTAGGATAGAAAAGTGTAGTTGAGCATCAGACTTCACGGTGTTCATCGATTGATGACGAAGAACTACTAAGGGGATCTTGTGGAACTTCATCAACAAAAAGCATGTGGAGACTTGAACTCATCTATCACTCAAAAGTCTATCTACTCTATCTCCTATTTGAAACAAAAATTGTATAGCTATATAGACTTCAATTATACACATTTGATATTTCGAGCCGAGTTTAACTCGCTTACATATTTCTCTAAATATGTGTTGGTAAGCTTTCACTTTAACCAAGTTCATCTTATATTCTTGACGAAAGTCAAAAGATGATCATGTGAAAATCGCCTAGTAACATCTTACATGATTTTTGTGAGACAGTCATTTGATGTAGACTAGGTATGTTTTGTATTGATCATTTAATCACTTTAAAATTTCTTTTAAGCTAATAGTTTGTGTGAGACAGCTATTGTCGTCTTCCGAGAATGTTTCAATGATTGAAATGAGAGTTTATAAAATTGGATATAAGAATAGTATGCGTACTTGCATATATGTAATCCAAGTCCGGGTACAGAGTACACATACCGGTACGTGTACTAGCATGAGGTTCAGGTCCAGGAATTTCTACTGAGTTTGGATATTGATTTGGTCCGCATACAAGTTCGCGTACTGGCGAAACCCAAACTTAGTCCGGCCACTATGGTATGCGTACCCTATGCATACCTAGTGGATAATGTTCTAGAATCGTTTTGTTCATGAACTAATACATTTATATAATAAGGAATGCAATATTTTGCAAACTGTGGCTATAATTTTCATGACTTGATTCTAATGAATCAAAATCTATTTTGCTTCAATTGTGTCTTGTATACTTATATGAGAATATAAACAATTGAACAACTCTATAACTAGTTTCATTTGAGTCATTTGAACTAGTTATGGTTAAGATGAATAAGGTTGATATGAAAGTGTTCATATGGCTAACTTCGGTTAACTGTTGTTAAGACAACAAGGTGAACATGTTTAGGTATGGTTTCATATCCAAATTAAGTAAATTTTCATTTGTGTGTAACAAGCTAAGTTCGATATGACAGTTGAAAGATATTAGCTTGAGTCTAATCAGGTTTTCATCTAACGGTGAATATTGAATACTTTGTTACCAAGGTAACTTAGATTGGAAACCCTGATTTGAAGACTATATAAAAGAGAACTCTAGCATCTGGGAAACCTAATCCCCACGCCTTCTGTGTGATACTAGTTGCGACTAGAGTCGATTCTCCTTTAACCTTAGATTTTTCACGAAACCCTGTAGGTTAACGACTTGAAGACTTCATTGGGATTGTGAAGCCAGACCCAATTATTTTCTATGTAGTTGCATGTTATGATCTTGCTATTTTCTATCATGATTGAGTACTACTTTATATAAGATTTGCTCGAGATCTAATCTCCGATAGGTAAGATAAAAAGTAGTCGCAAACATCTTCGTCTCATTGTTTATGATTCCATAATATCTTGTTTCGTTACCATATGATTAAGATTATTGTGAGGTGATTGATATTTCTAGGATGTTCTTAGGGAATATAAGTCTAGTATATTAATTGGTTCATGTTCACCTTGATTTATCAAAATACGGAACAACACTCATAGGTTTATCTATGGGAGACAGATTTATTTATTCGATAGAATTTTCTGTGTGAAACAAATTGGTTTATCAAGTATTTGACTTTGGGTCGTAGCAACTCTTAGTTGCGGGTGAGATCATCTAAGGGAATCAAGTGTGTAGAGTCCTGCTGGGATTTAGAGATGTAAGGAGCGCAAATATACCTTGATCAGTGTGAGATTGGTTAGGGCTCAACTACATTCCAGTCCGATGTTAACTTGGAGTAGGCTAGTGTCTGTAGTGGCTTAATATAGTGTGGTGTTCAAATCTTGACTAGGTCCCGGGATTTTTCTGCATTTACGGTTTCCTCGTTAACAAAATTTTTGGTGTCTGTGTTATTTATTTTCCGCGTTACATTTGTTATATAATTGAAATATCACAGGTTGTGCGTAGTTCAATCAATTAGGTAATCCAACCTTTTGTTGTTGACTATATTGATTGACACTTGAACATTGGTCTTTGGTACCGTTCAAGTTGTTTCACATAATAATCAGGCTCACGGATTTCTATCTATTTGGTTTGCTGATTACATTGTGAAACAGAGATACAACTCTTAGATATATTTTCATTGATTGAGTATGACTGTCTAGTTGATTCTCTTGGAATTATATTGGAGTTGTCCATACAGATTTCTAAGCGAAATATTGTGTGTGCTTGTTAAAACCCCACTTTTTCAAGGATGTTTGGACATCAAGGAATTTCCAAAACCGAAAATATTCTCAAGATATGCAATGATTGGAAAGATTCGGTTTTCATAACTCCGATAAATGCTTGTCCAATATTTCCGAAATCTCTCAATAGAAAATCTCCAATTAGTAAATGCACATTACTAATTTTTATTCTCTAGAGATATGCATTTAATTGCTGGTAATTAAAGCATATAAAACCAAAAACCTTAATTAAAAGATTCTCAATTTATCTCGGCACATGATCTCCTTGGGTACTAAGGAATATCTTTGAACAATAAATGATAAGAGTTATTGTACGTGTTCAAAGTATGTTGACATCTTTTCACTGCAAATCCTTATTTCATATTTACATGGATTTGCATTCTTAGAATCGGTTATACCACACTTCCAAACAAGTTTAGAATTGGTTGACCTGTTTTTCCAAGACTACTATGTGATTGATCAAATACCAAATCACATACATGGGTTTAATCGGTTCTACCTAATTATGGAAATACTTTTGATAGGTGACACCAGTCACTAGGATATGTTACACCAGTTACAAGGATCGGTTCCATATTCACATGGTATTGCTTGTAATCGGTCACACTAGTTACCAGAACCAGTTATCAGAACCGATTACACCAATTACAAGGATCAGCTACACATACTCATGATTGGTCACACCAATTACTAGGATCGTTCACACCAATTACAAGGATCGATCATACCATCACATGGTGATTACTTAGGATAGGTTACACCAATTAATAAAAACTAGTCATACCAAATCATAAGTCAGGCATTGTGATTAGTTATACCAAGATACATTACCAAGGTTAAGATTGATTCTATCATCTCACACATATTGGTCATCCAAAGATTTGCAGTGAATAGCCAGACCAATAAGCCTAATGATTTCCCTTTTGATTTATAAAACAAGTCCATGAATGTACTACCATTAAACAAATGTAAAATATTGTTTCCTAGGATGAAATCTTCACCATAACCCATTCACATAATCATAACAATATATAAAATATTATGTTGATGTCATATCTACGAAGTTCAATAGATAAGTGTTATACTTCGTAGTCTAATCCCCTAATACTATGATCATACAATTATGATCATGTCACATCACTAGAGTATTTATTATACAATATGTACAGTATATACAGCTTCGCAATTATGTTTTCAATATAGCACGACTTGAAAAACACGTTAAAATGAAACATTTCAAGTCAATATTACTAACCTCAAGTGGAAGGATGATGTCGTCGTTGTAGTTCGCTACTTCTTCACATTCTTCAGGTCTTCGGAATAATACTTGTATGTCTCAACATTCCTATACGTTCTAGTCTAACCTAAACAAAGTTGACTCTAGTATTTAATCAAGCGACTCTAGATGAGTTTTGATACTAAAATATGACAACCAAACTTGACATACCAACGCTTGGTGAATTCAACCGAGCTATGCTCTAACATTGCATACAAATGAAACATTATATGACTATGTAATTTTTTTTAAGGTAAAACATCTTACTTAAATAATAAAAATATGCAAATTCATGATCATATCAAAGATTATAAGTAACGTAAACAACAATGTGAAACTGACGCATTTTGTGATATGTAATTTATAATCTATATTTATTAATAAAAACAAAATATGAATTGGGAGATGCTAAATTCGTTCAAGCTATATTCATACCTAATGTGAGCGAAAGTACGTCTGTCAACCCTAAAATTTACCTTGTGAATACGTGTCTGCTTTGTGTTACAACTCGATTAATGAATTATTTTGTATTTATAATAATATTTTAATTAATTATGTTGTATTTGTAAAAAAAAAAATCAATTCCAACTCGGTCAAAGTTGTAAAGTAGTAATCTCGCTAAGTACAAGAAGTAATAGTGAAATAAAAATAATGATTATGGAAACCTATGGAGAAAATAAAATAAAATAAAATACATGTACGACGGGTAATATTTTCCTATTACATTTAAAGTTTTTTTTTTCTTCCCAATTATAAATTTAGATGAACCATCATTAACAACACCGACAATGTTTGTCTATTAGAATTACAAAACAATATCCATATGTTATTTTATTAAACTCTTCAAAACCAGTGGCAGTTTAAACACCGGTGAGTCCTAGAAAAGAAAAATATTAAGGTGGATAGATAAAATGTAAACATACAAAAATAAATATTGAAGAATTTAAGAAAGAATGAATATAAGAGGTTAATTAGCTTTGTGGCTATCACCCAAAATCAATCAATTATATAATGAAAGCATGCATTTTGCCCAATAAAATTCTATTGGACAAATTTTTTTTTATTGTAACCCAAATTTGTTATTTTTATGAGAAATAATTGACCTGAGATTCAGATTATGTTAGATGCATTCAAACTATTTCTACGATATGTTTGGCATTTGATAACTCTAGAAAATACCTCTAAGACATATTTGATCACTTAATCACTTGTGATTCTGCATCGAGATTAAAGTCTAAAGTGTTAAATGAATATGGCTAAGCTTATGGTTCAAATGGTTAACCGACCATGAACTATCATTATACAAGGTTCGGTTATGACTGACCATAATGTATATTCTACTATGTGATTTCAAGTCAAATTTCTCACATACTTATGTGAAACCCTAATCAAAGTTTCATCATCTAAACCGAGAAAGTGACTGCTTGATTCCCAAGCTACCTTAGCTTGAATGTTAAGCGACCTTTGATCTTGAAATTCTTTAAATATATAGAGTCAATCAACTGGGAAAATCAATCCTTGATACTTTCGTGTGTCCTAGTTATATGCTAGAGTTGTCTTCTATTAACCTAAGTTTCCTCTGTGAATCATAATTAGGTTAACGACTTAAAAACTTCACTTAGGGTTTCGTGAAGCCAGGTCCGACTATCTTTTACCTTGATAGTTCGTGTATCCTGATGTTGCTTTTCTGTTATCGAGGTTTCTGTAATCTCTTTCAGGCAAGATAGATAGTAATCGTAAAGTTTATTCGTCTCGGATTTTATGATATCACAAGATAGATATCTGGTAACTATTCTTAATCGAACTCGTTCAAGCTTTTTCTTGTGAGGTGAATAATAATCTAGGATGCTCTTAGGGAGTCATAAGTATCGGATTTTGAGGTTTGCTAGCTTTGTCTATTGCAAACATATTTCCTCATCTTGATTTCACGATCTAAACTGAAATCATATAGGCTTATCTATTAAATGCATATTGATATCAAAAGTCTTCACTTAGGTTGAAGCAACTCTTAGGATGTAAAGGATATTATCTAAGGCAATCAACTACGTAGAATCTTGTGACATCAAATGCGTAATGAGTGCAATTGTAACTGAATCACTTAGAGGGTGGATTCGATCTAAGCTATATTCCAGTCCGAAGTTCTGATAGTAGGGTAGTGTTTGTAGTGGCTTAATACAGTTTGGTGTTCAAATCTGGACAAGACCCCGGGGTTTTTCTGCAGTTATGGTTTCCTCGTTAACAAAACTTCTGGTGTCTTGTGTTTTTCTTTTTTCGTATTATATTGTTTATCTGGACAAGGTCTTGGAATGCAGTTGTGGTTTCTTCGTTAACAAAACTTCTCGTGTCTTATGTTTTTTGCTTTTTCACATTATATTGTTTATCTTTATAATAGGAGTATCACAAGTAGTACGTAGTTAATCGTAATTATATAACCCATATTGATTGTGATCAATTATAAGAACTTGTTCTTGTAAAATTCGTATCTTGAAAGATAGATAACAAGTTTCGAGCTTGGCAAAATTCCGATCTGGTTATTAGATTCAACTAAATTGAACTTGGATATTGATATTTGGAATTATCTGAATACTACGGTTATATCAGGTTCACAGATTCATTGTGTAAAACTTTTTGATTGTAAGAGAAAGGGATATAAACTTTTTGTACAATTTTGTTCAAAAATCATTAAGTTGGTTTACTTGGAATTGTATTAAGACCATGTATAATCGGGGAATTACGGCCCCGGCTCAACCTCCCATGTTAGCGTCAGTTTACATAATGTATTTCTTTCTCATTCCAGGGTACTCATAATTTTATAACATTAGTAAACACCTATTGTCGCAGAACATAGAATGCAAAATTCAGATTGCAAACAATAATAACAGAAGAATCCAGTTTTTGCACTGTAAATCAATGCTGGCATATACTTCTTTCAAACATCACATTTCATCGTGCTTGTTGGAAATTTGTTAATTCTGATACAGCCGCAAACAGAATATTCAGGATTAACACCCACAATTTAGTTCAAATATTAAATTAAAAAACCATAGTACTAAACCCGTTGCTCTTCATACATTTGACAAAGAGACCCTTGCTCGACTATTGCAGGTTTGATAGACACATTTTTGTGTCTGAATTGTCCTTAGTGTCTCTATTGTTAGTCTCGATTTTTGTACTTATTATGGTGTTTTTGTGTATGTATAGGTGTTTTTGGAGAAATAAACTTGTGTGGAAAATTCGGCTCGAAAAAGTTGCTCGGAACACTCCCGGAGAACACTTACTATTCGGACCCCAACTTTGGTTAAGGGGCACCCCAGCTGGACATCTGCTATTCGCACCCCGGGTTTGGTTAGGGGGACACCATCTTCAAGAATTCAAAAAGAACGTTTTGGCGGAAATTGGTTCTTCACCCTGGCAGAATTTAGGGTTCGCATTTTGGGCAGAATCAAAGAGACTCAATGGTTGAAAATCACTGGGGTGACTTGATTGAGCGTCACAGGCATTGTGTGGTTGATTGTTTCGGTTAAAATTGACCAGAAAATTCACGAGAAGAAAACAGGGCAACACGTACGCGGAAGAAATATTCACGGGATTACAAAGGATTTGGACGTGCAAGCTTGTGCCTGGAGTGTGCTAAACTGAATTAGAGACGTGTATGATGCAAATAAGTATGGTTCACAGCAACAAGATCGCGTGCAGGAGAAGAAAAAGGAAAGAATATCTTCCCGTATCTGGCAGAGTTATTGGGAATTATTCCGGAGTTATTGAGGTGATTTCTAGCCCCTGTCGAGTATAAAATGAGTTCTTGGAGGTCATAGAAAGGATAGAGAGTTGGGGAGGAAGAATAGAGCATTAGAAAGTCGAGAAATCAAGCCGCAAAAATTCCAGTTCTGCTGCTGCTGCCTCCTGAAAACGTGAAGAACAGGACTCTTTCACATGCATCGTTTATTCTGCGGCAGTTCTACGACATAGGAGCGTGGGTCGCACAGATTCTGCAACAACAACAGTTTTCGTTCTTTGTAACAGTGTTTGCAACATTTATAAGCGTTGCAAACACCCGGTTTTCACCATTTTCACCATTTCATCATTTGTAAACCATTTTTGAGCAATAATAATGAATTTTGAGTGTGTTTCCAACATGATGAGCGGCTAATTCTCCCACAACCAAGGCAATGAGGAAGCTATTTACGCATGAATGATTGGTAATTAATTTATTTTCTCTAATTTATATTTTATAATTCACTCAATCACTGCTTTTGCGGAGTTTTTAATTGTTTGCATAATTTTTGTCATTAGTTGTGATTCAATTAGATAGTTTATGCTTTGTATTAAGATAATCTATGCTTAAGGGATACAATTAATTGTTGAGAATTTGCCTGATTATTTGTGAATTAAGAAACAAGGGATTTAAAAGATAAATGGAGTTTTGGGTTGTTAACCATAATTTATTCATGTGTAATAGTGGAATCAGTGTCTTGGTTATTCTCTCTTATCTTGAAATCAAATTTTGATCTAAGTTTCCTTTACTTTTAAGTTTAATTAAATCTAAATTCCTTTGCCTTCACAAGTTTCAAAAGAACCTTTCACTATCATTTTCTACAATACATCAATTTTTGGCGCCGTCGACACGGAGCTTGTCTTTAGGCTAGTTTTTAGATTTTTATTCTTTTTTTTTTAAGGTTTTTATTTGTTTTTATTTTATTTGTTCTTCTTTACGTTTTTGTTTTTGTCTTTTTACTACATATTTGGAATTTGGAGCGAAAGAAAATTTTGCCAAAACTTTTGGTGAATATTTTGAGATTTGGAGTTAAAGACGAAGTAAAAGGCGAAGCGAAAGAAGAAGATTTTTTTTTTATTATAAAAAGAGAAAAAAAAGAGAGTTTAGTTTTTTTTTTTTTTTTTTGATTGTATTAGAGTTTATTTATTCTTGTAATTTTTTTTTCTTTTGCACTTTATCTTTTTGGACTTTGGACTTGGACATTTTTTTTTTTTTTAAACCCTACGGAAGGGTAGTTAAATATTAAACTGTTTGCAGAGAAGGACGGTGATTACGATATCACCTCGGCCCCTCGGGTTCGCACATGACATAGGAGTCGTGGCCCGAGTCGAATTCAGCGGTTCATCCCCGTCTGGTACGGGAGGTAAGTTTTCGAAACACTCGCGAATCCCTGCTAGCGAGTTCTTTGTATTCCTTCGTTTGCATATATGTCGAGAACTAAAAACGGCTGTTTTAAATTCCTAGTAAAGGGCAAGGACTGGCCATATAAGATAAGGGTTCGGATTTCATCACCGTTCCCTTATTGCCCGCCTTAGGAAAACGAAACTTAACGCGAACCTAAGCTTTAAAATTTGGAATAGAACGAGACCTATAGGGTAACGAGCTTAGTAGGAAAGTCGTTCGAAAGATATTGGTTACTCTTTTGAGCATTCTTCGAAGTTCATGAAAGTTTCTGTGAGTTGAATGCGTGACTGCGCCGCCCTGTAATGCGGTGAGGCCTTGGGTATCAAAGCTCAATGGCTTCCTCGCCTCTATTCAACTTACTTAAACCCGGATTGATTCCAGAGGGTTTGCTCAGTTTGTAACGAATTCCCTTTCGAAGGATTAGAAGCTGGTCTAGAAAACAATCTAAGTGGAGCCATCATGCTTTTTGTTTGCTAGAAAATTTTAGGTTTGCTTTGGTGGAGTCAGCCTGCTTTGTGTTTTCTTAGAACCTCCCTTCCTTTTAGGATTTTTCTTTTTCTTTTTCTTTTCTTTTTCTAGTGTATGCCCGAGGTCATTAGAGAACGGGCTTGGAAAAGAAACACTTTAGGTCATTTGATTAGTGACAAACCTAGTAGTTCTTCTTGTGAAGGCGGGGAGCTCGAAGACTCTTCTTTTGAGACCCCAGTTTTTGGAAACTTCAGTTTTGAGAATCTGTCTCTTTGTGAGGAAAGTACCCCTAATACGTCAGCTGTGCCAGCAATGACTACTTTGAAAGATTACATGTTCCCAACTAGGGCCAACCGTGCTTCGTGCATTAAATTGCCAGCCAATACGGCTAATTTCGAGATAAAACCTAGTATTCTTCAGATGATCCCTATATTCTTAGGAAAAGATGATGAGAACCCTTATTTTCATATTAGGGACTTTGAGGAAATTTGTGGGACAGTTAGAATAAAAGACCTTCTTGATGAAGTCTTGAAACTTAAGATGTTTCCCTTCTCCTTGAGAGATAAAGCCAAGACCTGGCTGAACAACCTACCTTCTGAATCCATTGAAACATGGCAAGATCTTATCACTGCCTTCTATATGAAATTCTACCCTAAGCATAAAACTACAAGCTGTTAGGAGAAAATTAGTGCTAGTGTGCAACAAGAGGAGAGTCTCTTTATAGGTTTTTAGAGATTCAATGATCTCCTATCCCAGTGTCCTCACCATGGGTTTGATAAGATGAAACTTGTAGAGATTATTTATAATGGTTTAGACTATTCGACCAAATCCATGGTCGAGTCTATGTCTTGTTGGTGAGTTCACTAATAAAGCTGCTGAGGATGCTTTCACCTTCTTAGGAACTATCGCTGAAAAATCCCAACAGTGGGAGCCTTGTGTTGAACCTCCTAAAAGACTCTTGGTCAATAGAAGTAGCACCAATATGGTAGATACAAGCTTCGAGTCAGATGCTAAGTTTGTTGCTTTGTCTAGAAGGTTAGAAGCTTTGGAAATGGGTCAGTCTAAAAATAGGTCCCTTGTTGAACCTAATAGAGCCTCTCCAGTCTCTAGTTGTGGAATAGAGCCGGATAACTCATTTTGGGAAGGACATGTTAGTGAAGAACAAGCCCATGCTGTCTATAACAACGCTAGGTTTGAGAACCGTCGAGAAGTTTGACCCATACTCAGAGACCTACAACCCTGGTTGGAGAAACCATCCTAATTTTTCTTGGTCTAAGGGCCAGAATCAAGGACAGTCTAGTAATTCTCAGCCTCCCCCAGGTTTTGGTTATACTAGGAACTCTTCAGGTCAACCCCAGTTCCAGAACCATTCGGATAAAAAGATCACAAGTTTAGAAGAGACTCTCGCCTCGTTTATTAAAAGCTCTGAAAATATCAACCAAATGGTTGCACAAGGGATAAAAGAAAGTAAGAGTATAGGTTATGCTAACTCTCAGGCTATTTCCGAGTTGAAAACCCAAGCTAGTCATATAAATGAGTCTTTGAGGGAAAAAGGTAAGTTTCCTAGTCAAACTCAACCCAATCCTAGAGGAGTTCATGAAGTAGGTGGAAGATCATCAGAACATGTAAATGCCATTAAAACCCTTAGGAGTGGTCGAGTGGTAGACAACAAGGTAACCATGCCTGATAGTGAACATGTTGTAGTTCACCCTGCTGAGCCAGAAAATGATGAGGAGACTGATAGAGTCTCTAATGAGACCAATGAGGGTCTCGTTGAGTCCGTATTTGTTCCTAGAGCCCCGTTCCCCAAGCTGCTAGTTCCAACTAAGAGCGAGTCCAACTATAAAGATATTTTGGAGGTTTTTAAGCAGGTTACTATCAACCTCCCATTGTTGGATGCGATTAAGCAGATTCCCGCTTATGCAAAGTTTCTTAAGGACTTGTGTACACGAAAGCGTAAGCTTAATGTTCAAAAGAAAGCCTTCCTAGCTAGTCATGTGAGTTCTATTATTCAGAATACCACTACTCCTAAGTACAAAGACCCAGGGTCCCCTACCATTGCTTGCACAATAGGTAAATATCGTGTTGAGAAAGCGTTGCTTGACTTAGGAGCCAGTGTGAACTTACTTCCATACCATGTGTACCTTAAGCTAGGACTTGGTGAGATGAAACCTACCCATATGACTCTTGGTTAGGCTGATAGGTCCGTAAAAATTCCTCGGGGTGTGATCGAGGATGTTCTCATAGAGGTAGACAAGTTTATTTATCCGGTGGATTTTGTTATCCTAGATACCCAACTTTGTCCCGACCCAGAGAACCAGATACCGGTAATTTTAGGTCGCCCGTTTTTAGCTACATCCAATGCGATCATTAACTGTCGAACTGGTATTATGAATTTGTCTTTTGGTAATATGACTATTGAGTGAACGTCTTTCATGTTAGTAAGCTACCCTCGAACTAGATGACTCAGGCATAGAAGAGGTGAACATGATAGGAACATTAGTAGAGGAGTCATTACCAAACACTTTGATGGAAGATCCATTAGAGAAATGCCTAGCTCACTTTGGGATTGATTTTGATGATGATGATGTGATTAATGAGGTAAATGCTTTGTTAGATTCAACCCCTTTGATAGACACTAGTAGTGGATGGAAACCTAAGTTCGAACCTCTACCCATTTCTGAGTCTACCCCAGTTCCTTCGTTGGAAAAGCCTCCTAAATTGGACCTCAAACCACTACTAGATACCTTGAAGTATGTGTTTTTAGGCCCATCTGAAACTTTACCTGTGATTATAGCATCCGACTTGGATAGTGATCAGGAAAGTAGGCTAGTAACCGTCCTTCAGAAGAACAAGGTCACTAGGAAGGACCACTTTCCCCTTCCCTTCATCGACCAAATGCTCGAAAGATTAGCTGGCCGTAGCCATTTATGCTTTTTAGATGGATTTTGCGGCTATAATCAGATTCCTATTGCCCCAGAAGACCAAGAGAAAACCACTTTTACCTGTCCCTTTGGTACCTTTGCGTATAGACACATGCCTTTCGGGCTATGTAATGCCCTGCGATCTTTCAGCGTTGTATGTTGAGCATATTTTCTGACATGGTAGAACGGTTCTTAGAGGTCTTTATGGATGATTTTTCAGTGTTTGGTTTGTCTTTCGATGAGTGCTTGCATCATTTGTCATTAGTTTTGACTAGGTGTAAGGAAAAGAATTTAGTGCTGAATTGAGAAAAATGTCATTTCATGGTTCGTTCAGGAATCGTTCTAGGGCATATCGTATCTTCAAAGGGTATAGAGGTAGATAGAGCCAAGGTTGACCTTATTAAAACCTTACCGGTCCCAAAAACCGTAAAAGATATTAGGTCATTCTTAGGGCATGTAGGTTTTTATCGTCGATTCATTAAGGATTTTAGCTTGATTTCTAGACCTCTTTGCAATTTACTTGCAAAAGATGCTAAGTTTGTCTTTGATGATGCTTGTTTAGAGGCTTTTGAGAAGCTTAAGACTTTACTCACTACCGCCCCTATAGTCCAGGCACCCAACTGGAACTTACCCTTTGAGATCATGTGTGATGCTTCAGATTATGCTATTGGTGTTGTGCTAGGTCAGCGAGAAAATAAGTTACTTCATGTGATTTACTATGCTAGCAAAACTCTGAATGAAGCCCAGATGAACTATACCACTACCGAGAAGGAACTGTTGGCCATTGTGTTTGCCTTAGACAAGTTTAGATCCTACCTCTTAGGTTCTAAGATCGTAATCTATACTTTGATCATGCTGCTTTGAAATACCTTTTGTCTAAGAAGGACACCAAACCTAGATTGATTAGGTGGATCCTTTTGTTACAAGAATTTTGCCCGGACATTAGAGACAAAAAGGGTGCCGAAAATGTAGTAGCAGACCACTTGTCTAGGCTAGTTGTTAGTTCCCCTGATGATCCCCTTCTTATAAGGGATAGCTTTCCTGATGAACAATTGTTCTCTGTTTCCCAATCACCTTGGTATGCGAATATAGTGAACTATCTTGTTACTGGTCGAATGCCCCAACATTGGAGTAAACAAGATCGTTCTAGGTTTTTAGCTGAGGTTAAGCACTTCTTTTGGGATGAACCTTATTTATTTAAGTATTGTCCAGACCAGATTATTAGGAGATGTATACCTGAGAGTGACTAGTCCAGTATTATTTCCTTTTGTCATGATCATGCTTGTGGGGGTCACTTTAGTGCTAAGAAGACTGCTGCTAAGATATTGCAGTGTGGATTCTATTGGCCTTCGTTGTTTAAAGACTCTCACAGTTACTGTGTTACTTGTGAGCGTTTCCAGAAATTAGGAACCATTTCCCGTAGGAACATGATGCCCTTGAACCCTATTTTAGTTGTTGAGGTCTTTGATGTGTGGGGTATTGAATTTATGGGTCCGTTTCCTAATTCTTTTGGTAACCTATACATCCTTGTCGCCGTAGACTACGCCTCTAAGTGGATTGAGGCGGTTGCGTGTAAAACCAATGACCATAGGGTTGTGCTTGAGTTCTTGAAAAATAATATACTTACACGTTTTGGTACACCGCGAGCTATAATTAGTGATGGAGGGTCGCACTTTTGTAATGGACCTTTTAAGCTTTTGATGAAGAAATATGGTATTACACATAAGGTAGCCACCCCGTATCATCCACAGACTAGTGGTCAGGTAGAGGTTTCCAATAGGGAGATAAAACGTATATTAGAGAAAACAGTTAATCCTAATCGGAAAGACTGGTCTTCTAGGCTTACTGATGCCTTATGGGCTTACCGTACTGCGTTTAAGACCCCATTGGAATGTCGCCTTATCGGCTTGTTTATGGCAAGGCATGTCATTTACCTGTTGAGTTAGAACATAGAGCTTATTGGGCTATTAAGCAGCTAAATTTTTCACTTGACAAGGCAGGAGCCCATAGGAAACTCCAGCTCAATGAGTTGGACGAGATTCGTATAGATGCTTACGATAGTGCGAAGGAGTATAAGAACAAAATGAAACTTGTGCATGATAGAAATATTTTACGGAAGTCATTTTCTCCAGGTCAAAAAGTTCTTCTGTATGATACCCGCTTGCATCTTTTCCCTGGGAAGTTACGTTCTCGGTGGATGGGTCCTTTTATTGTTCGTACTGTTTTTCCTCATGGAGCTGTTGAGATCGAGACACCGGATGGTAGTAGTTCTTCGAAGGTTAACGGTCAGAGATTGAAACCCTTTTTAGAGCCCTATCCTACAGGTGATGTTGAGGAGGTCCCTCTGGAGGACCCTATTTACCCTTGATTGACCATCGAGGCGATTGTATGTTGTATATTAGTTTTTTGATTTCTCTCTTCACCCAGGTACTATCTTTCCAACTTCTCTCTTTGCTGATTCCTCATGTTACTTTACTTTTTGGTATTGCTCTTTCATTAGAAACATTGAGGACAATGTTAGATTTAAGTTTGGGGGTGGGGAAGAAACTTTTTGTTAGCTTTTAGTTGCAATAAATAAACTCCAAAGCCTAGAAATTTATGTTTATTAAGGATGGCACTAACCAATCTAAGTGGATGGAAGCATTTTGGTTGTAGGAGTTGAGGAACCAATCTGATTAGATGGAAACATCTAAAGAGTTTATTCATAAAAGCACAGAGCTCAGGTGTTAGAAAACATGGTAGTTTCGCCATATCCTCGTGATGGAAACATCGAAAGAATCCTGATCACTTCTTTTATTTTTCTTTTTACCATTGCTATGGTGGAATAGAGTGGTTGAGATACTCAAAAAAAAAAAAAATTGAGACCAGACCACTAGACCAAACGGAATAAATACAATAAAGTCGACCACTGGTACCCTTGTATATGCCAGCTGAGTTGACCTAGAGTTAGGATTATCGACCACTGTTCCCCTTGTATATGCCAGTGTGTTGATATTATTCCAAGACCAGTATCTCAGTCCGTTAGGATAGGTTCACCCTAGCCAACATCATCCACGTTTTTCTCTTCTTAATCTTTGTGATTGGTTGACTCCGGTTTATGATGTCCAGAAACTATCTGAGTAGAGCACTGTCACTTTATATGAATTTTAGTATGCTTGAGTGCAAACTCGTGTACATCAATTGGAATTTCGCATCAGGGTACTTCCTCCTGTAGTCAATAAGTATGCCAACCAAGGTTTCACACCATCTACTCGTCCAACACACCTGCTGCAGAGCAGCCTGAGTATGGTAGGATGGAATATCAACTGTAGATGGTGTTGTAACTGCAGGTGCCCTTGATAGCCAAAATAATGAAAGCTGAATATAATATAAGAGAAGATGCAGAAACATAATACAAATATATTGTACATCCTATATATTTCTTGGTTAAATCGATAATTTCGTGGACATGAATTTGATTTTTATAGAAAGAGAAAGTGTGAGGTAGAGAGGTAGGACTTTATTTGAATCTGTTCAATTCTTGCTGATTGGCCAAAAAAGCTAGAAGTGTGGATATCATAAAGTTCATGTAACCAACGTCATTCTTTTTCTTTTAAGTGGACCCCAGTCATTTTATTCTCAGATCGCCGTTCTCCTTCACCTCCCTCTTTCTCCTTACACTGTTGTGCTCGCTTCTCTTGCGTGTTGTCTATGCAGATGATCGGAATACCTGGAAAGTCAAATGGTAATCAATATTATGTTACATATAGATATCAATAACACAATAATAACATGTCTATACCCAAACCACATAATCATATGAATTTTAGAATTGCTCCTTACCTAAAATTCTCGAGGTACGTAGTTGTAAGGATCCTCAAGATCGTCAACACTATTAGACTAGTCAAGAGATGTTTTAGTCGTTAATGAATCGATTAGTGTAACTCGAACATTAATTAGTAAGAATTAATCTAACAACGATGTGGATATGAAACTGGTACCGTGGAATAGATTTCAGAAAGTTATGCATAATGGACTACTCGAACGAGTTAATCGGATATCAGATAAAGAAGATATTATCAGTGTTGTGTGAACCTCCTGGCTGCCCTTATCGTTTAGACGGGTGCCCTTAGTAAATTTAGTTAGACTTATCTTCACCAAAACCCGATCGAAGAATTCATTTTTCTTATTTCTTCCTCTTTCTTCTTTCTCATTCTTTTCTTCTTCTTCTTCTTCCTTATGTGTTCATTTCGGCTGATGATGTGAGATGATTTTGAAGTTGAAATCGAAGAAAAACTTAGGGGAAACTTTGAGAACGGATTGTTGGTGGTGGTGTTGATGTTGTTTGATCATGAGAAGAATAAGAGATATCGATGCTGCTATAATTTAGAATATAAGGTTTCTGTATTTGAAGTTAGGTTTGCATGGAACTGGTGATGATGATTTCTAGTTGATAATGGATGAAAATCGAAGGGGTTGATGTTTAATTGAAGTTGCAGAGTCGTTCTATTGATTGAATCCGAAGTTAGGGTTTCTGAAAGAAATTCAAAGAAGAATTTGAAGATGTAATTAGGGGTATAATGATAAGATTAAAGATGGGGTTTACATTAATTGAGTCAGAAAGAAGAATCCGTAGTTGAATTACTATTTTAGTGAAGATTTAAGAGAAATTATGGTTTTCCTGTGATTGATTAAGAAGAGACTTAGGGTTGTTCTTGGGGATGTTGGATAAGAAGAAATAGATGAAACATGGATAAGACTAGTACTTAGTGAATCTGAATCAAATAGAGGTTGAGCAGCTTTGAAGGATTACGGTTTTGGTTCAAGGTAATTCTTCCTCTGTAATTGAAGTAATTTTTGTAGTTTTGAACTGAATGATAATATTAATACTGTTGATATTAATAAATTAAGATGTGTGAATTGATAGAATAATTAAATGAACTTGTGTTGGTATTACAAGTTTTGGTTACAGGGAATTGAAGCTACAAGACAATTGAGATGAGGTTTTGTTGGTGTATGAATGAAACAATGCTTGTGTTGATACTGTTGAGTTATGAGAAGTGGTGGTAGTGGTGATATTAGAACTATAATTGTAGTTTAAGTTGTGTTTGAATCAGTATGAATTGATGAATGTGTATTTGAAATGGTTAGTTGTGGTGGTGACAATGTTGATGTTACATGGGAGGAGTTATGTAATGGAATTGTGGTTGTAGTTTAGTTGTGTTGGAAATGATATGAGTATTTCCCTGTGAAGATGTGCCTGATGGGGATTTCTGAGTTAAGCCAATTGAACTGAATTGATGTGTATGGGAATTGGAACTAGGAATGATGTGGTTTGGTAATGATAATGATGTTGATGTTGCCTTGGTGTTGTAGAATGCAGGGATGAAGTTGGAACTATGTTAATAGAGGATATGAGTAGATGTATGTTAAGATTGTAGAGATGATAATGATATTGAGTTGGAAGTGTCAAGATAATGATATTACAATGGCAGTTTAGTTGTGTTGGTGGTTTGAGTGATGGTTGTTTTTGTGTTGAAGTTGCAGGGGATGTGAGTGACCTGTTGAGGTTGTTGAATGCAGGTTGGTGTTGTAGATGGATCTGAGTTGGGTAAGGTTGAAGTACGTAGAGTTGGGTTACAATGAATGGATGGAGGAACTATAACTGAAATAGTGTTATGTTTGAGTTGCAGTTGGAACAACCTAGGAATCTGTTGTAACTCTTGGTATTTGAATGTGTAGATAAAAGCTAAAGTTGGTTGTAATATGATGTCGTGGTGGCCTTACTGAAAGTCTGTGATTGCAAATCAAGGTAAACTAATTTATAATTGTAAATGAAGTTCAGAGTTGTTTAAGAATGAATGTGTGATTTTAGTTGGATAGATTTGAAATGTTAATGAAGTAGAATTGGAAGAATGCTTGTAATAGAATTTTGGAGTTAGGGTGATGCACCATTATAGGGCAGTTCAGCTTCTGGCATGTGCAAGGGCCTTAGTTTGTTTAACCTGAATCAGTCTTGTAACTGAGTTGGCTCACCGATTTCCCTGACTTGATCTGAGTTGGATCATTGACCCGATCTGACTCAGTTGACCCATTTGATTACCATGGACTTTGACCCGACTTTGACTATGTTGACTGACGTTTACCGTTAGTTGACCCTTGACCATCACTTTGACCGTTAGTGACAGTTAGTTGACTTAGTGAGACTGGGCCTTAGATTAAGGGGCCAGTTTAGTGGACTTGGGCTTAGACCTAATATTCATATTTTTGAATGTTTGGATCCTTATGGTCCGAATTAACCTTGGGCTTCTTCTACAAAGATGTAAATGTTCATAAGACTTAGTTAATGGGCTTAGAACCATTAGTTAGACTTGTATGATTCTTGTATGAGCCATTTTGGCTAGCTTATTAGAAAACTTGTGTGATTAACAATTAGCTATTAACAACGATTGATTCGAAGGATGAACCAGTGGATCGTGGATCTCGAGGTAGGCGTGGCTTGTCATCAAAAAAGGTGTGGGATTGCATTTGACAGTTTTGTAATCATTATTGTTGTTTTTATAAAAGTTTATGCTTTACAAACTCATGCATTGTCTAGTTGTGCATTCCATGCTTTGTTTAAATTGCATTACGATTATTCTGTTAATTCTGTGAATCTTTCCATGATTTGGAAAGGACTTGTAATGTGTTGTTAATATGAATTGTTATGGGAAATGAGAATTTCCACTTGTGGTATATAGGATACGCTCCTTCACATTTATATCTACTTTAATTCAGCTTTTATTGTTTAGAGTTGGTCACCATGGTCTTGGTGGCATCCATAGCTAAATAGGTGTAAATTGCTGGTTAGGAATTTACAACCATATTAGTACATTATTTGACGAAGGAGTTTGTTCCATATACATGTATGATTATTTCAGTGACTTAGTCACTGTTTATTGTTTCGGAAAAACATGTATTGTTTTCCAACTCTTTACTATGATTACTTAGAAGTTAAATGTTAATTATTCCCACTTCAGTTTCTGTGACAGATCAGAGTTGCGCAGCGAAAGCTTCACGGGTTGACTTCGCTAGTTGATTAACTTATGTTATGTTTATAATGTTATATATTCTATTTGTAAACAAAATGACATTATATTTCTGAGCGGGGTTAGCTTTGGGTTAGCTTTCAATATATGTATCATTGGAGATGAGTTCTTGTATATATATTTCTGAGCGGGGTTAGCTTTGGGTTAATTTTTTGTAGCAGATTTCTTAATTGAAAGGTTAAGTGTTTAATTTGGATTTTTAGTGCCTCTTATTTAGTTAATCTCTTGGATTAGTCAGCTGCAAGCTTAGGGGGCGCTACAAATGTTGGTATCAGAGCTTACTATTATATCTTATATGGGAATTAATAGGAATAGCCAGTGCCAGTTAGTAAACTAGATTAGTTTAGAACTGGGTTGGGTTGTGAGATAAATCTTAATCACTAAAAGCTATCAATAATTAAAAGATTTATTTATTTGATTGATTGATTGATTTGTTTGTTTAATTGTTTTGTATAGTAAAATAAAAATTGTAGGGTACACCAATAATTTTAGCGAATAAGGATTTGAGAATAACTAATCTTAAAAGTATGAACACGTAAACAATCTAATACTATAATAATAGTGAGATTAATATTATTGATAAAACTTGTAAATCACATGGAAATTTACTGAACACATTGATCTATGAAGAGTAAACAAATTATAATTGCATAAATGCTAATAATATTTTAGACTTAATAAATTTTGTAAGAGTAGTTAAAATAATAGCTTAATGATTGATGTTAATAAATAATAGAAATATTATAATAATAATTATCAATGAAAATGAAAATAATAGTAATAATAATTTTGATAAAATAAGGTTAGCATTTATCAATTAGTATCATATTAGACTTAAATTAACTAAAGTTTCAATAAGGATATACAACGATAAAAATGATAATTACGATTAATTAGCTATAGAAAATTATTAACGCTTATCTTTGAGGTTAAATTTAATAAATTGAACTAATTATAAATTAAGGATATATGTTTTCTGTTTAAGCTAGATAGTTATCAGTATAGTACTTATTACACGTTAAACGTTAAAAAAAAAAATCAACTTGTTAGAAATCTTGTACCAAAATTATCTTTAGTCTAATAAATGACCCAGTAAATCTTTAAAATGAAACAAATATACATGAAGCAGTAATAATAGTATTCATATGCTTTGTGTAATAATATTATAATTAAAAATAAATAAATTTGTATATCAAATAGGATTCTTCTTCGTAAATAGATTCAGTCATCTTTTCACATGGAAACAAATTAGTGTGACGAACTTAAACTGTTAGAATTTAAATTAGTATTATATTGAGCATAAATTAAATTAAAATATCATTAATTAACAAATAAATAACGATAAAATAATGACTACGATTAAATAACTATAAAAAAAATATTATTAGTGCTTATCTACGGTTAGGTTTTGCAAAGTTAACTAAGAACAAATTAGAATTATATGTTTTATGTTTAAACCGAATAGTTAATATAAGACATATTAGGTAAAAACGTGAGGTCATATAATGCATAAAATAAAGACTAAACTTGTTAACAATCTTATAACAAATTATCTTTTGTCCAATAAATGATTTATTAAATCATTAAATTATACACATGACGTGATAATTATAATACTTGAATGCTTAGTACAAAATTATACTTAAAGGAGAATAAATTTGTCTATGAATAAGATACTTATTATTAATACAGAAATTTTAAGATTATGAAGACATACTAAATTTTTATGCAGACTCAAAGTTTAAATCATATTAAATTACCAACGCCAATATTTAACAAAACATAATATACGGATTCAATCTGAATAAATAAAATCTGTTATATAAATCTTTTCGTGAAAGTAAAATTATATTTACAAGATTCAGGCTTAAATAAAATTAAACTAAGTATTATTACTAAATAATTATTCTGGCCGTATTTTAGTTACGTTAGTAATCAAATAAGAAAATTTGATAAAACAATAATGAAAATGAATATAATTTTTGATAAGATAAGTAATTAACAACATTATATTTTACTCATTACTATGAAATTTAGTCATTGTAAATATCATTTGGATAATAATTGTTGGATAGTAATAGCAATATGTAATTTGTTATTAATAGTACAACTTAAAGATTATTTAGCAATAAAATAAATTTAAGGAAATCAAGTTAGATCAAATCAAATCTAGTATTAAAAATAAAATCAAACTTCTCATTATGATTAACTTATGATTAATTATGATTAACTTTTATTGGCTTCAGAATAAGAAATGTTATAATAATGATTCGATATTAATACCAAACAACTATGAAAAAAATAATTGTTAACAGTTATTTAGTTATACCAATTCACATAATGATATAAACAAATAGACACATTGAAAATAATATGTAAGAACAAAATAAAACAAAATAATAATGATAATATTTAGATAATGGTTATAACATTTAGTTATTCTTAAATACATGAATTTATAAATTATTTAGTTATAATAATATAGTATCATTTGGAATTAAAATTCGGTTTCATTAAAATAAGTAAATAATAATAATAATAAATAAAAAAATAAAATGAAATACATTTTGTTAATTAAATTACTTAAAATGATGTAAATTATTTATATACTTTACGAAGTAAATTTTGCTGAATTACACCAGTTAAGATAGAAACTAAAGACTAAATAATCTTTAATAAAATAAATCAACACTTGGTTAATCGTTATAAGTTGCACTTAGTAATCCAGCACTGGGGAATAGTGAGGTTGGTAATTCTGATATGTTCAGGTAATACTTGTTAGGTAGTAGGTATTGTCAGGCGTCGCGAACCTAGACAGGGCAACTGCATTCTTGTATCACTAGGCGTTGAAGGGAGACTTGCTTCTATTAGTGAACTAATAGATCCCAAATTTTAATGAGAAACTTTATTATGGAATATCTTCAAAGTACTTAGAACCAGCAAGTTATTGACTTAGAAATTAGTGTACAAAATTTTCATGTAAGAAACTTAGACTTCCCTATTTGATAGAAACTAAATTAGTGTAGTTGAACTTAGAGCTACAAATTTTAGATTTTAGTTGTAGAAAGCCATATAGGTTGTGATTTGTTTTATGTTGTTTGCGCTTAGACAAGAGATGGGATTATTCTATAAGGTGGGGAGTTTTTGAAGACCAGAAGGATGGTTTGATTTTTGAGGACGAAAATGATATAAGGCGGGGAGAATGTAAGGATCCTCAAGCTCGTCAACACTATTAGACTAGTCAAGAGATGTTTTAGTCGTTAATGACTCGATTAGTGTAACTCAAACATTAATTAGTAAGAATTAATCTAACAATGATGTGGATACGAAACTGGTACCGTGGAATCGATTTCAGAAAGTTATGCAGAATGGAATACTCGAACGAGTTAATCGGATATCAGATGAAGAAGATATTATCAGTGTTGTGTGAACCGCCTGGCTGACCTTATCGTTTGGACGGGTACCCTTAGTAAATTTAGTTAGCCTTATCTTCACCAAAACCCGATCGAAGAATTCATTCTTCTTCTTTCTTCCTCTTTCTTCTTTCTCATTCTTTTCTTCTTCTTCTTCTTCCTTATGTGTTCATTTCGGATGATGATGTGAGATGATTTTGAAGTTGAAATCGAAGAGAAACTTAGGGGAAACTTTGAGAACGGATTGTTGGTGGTGGTGTTGATGTTATTTGATCATGAGAAGAAGAAGAGATGTAGATACTGCTGTAATTTAGAATATAGGGTTTCTGCATTTGAAGTTAGGTTTGCATGGAACTGGTGATGATGATTTCTATTTGATAATGGATGAAAATCGAAGGGGTTGATGTTTAATTGAAGTTGCAGAGTCTTTCTGTTGATTGAATCCGAAGTTAGGGTTTCTGAAAGAAATTCAAAGAAGAATTTGAATATGTAATTAGGGGTATAATGAGAAGATTAAATATGGGTTTTACGTTAATTGAGTCAGAAAGAAAAATCAGTAGTTGAATTACTATTTTAGTGAAGATTTGAGAGAAATTAGGGTTTCCCTGTGATTGATTAAGATGAGAAATTAGGGTTTCCCTGTGATTGATTAAGAAGAGACTTAGGGTTGTTCTTGGGGATGTTGGATAAGAAGAAATAGATGAAACATGGATAAGACTAGTACTTAGTGAATCTGAATCAGATGGAGGTTGAGCAGCTTTGAAGGATTAGGTTTTGGTTCAAGGTAATTCTTCCTCTGTAATTGAAGTAATTCTTGTAGTTTTGAACTGAATGATAATATTAATACTGTTGATATTAATAAATTAAGATGTGTGAATTGATAGAATAATTAAATGAACTTGTGTTGGTATTACAAGTTTTGGTTACAGGGAATTGAAGCTACAAGACAATTGAGACGAGGTTTTGTTGGTGTATGAATGAAACAGTTCTTGTGTTGATACTGTTGAGTTATGAGAAGTGGTGGTAGTGGTGATATTAGAACGACAATTGTAGTTTAAGTTATGTTTGAATCAGTATGAATTGATGAAGGTGTATGTGAAATGGTTAGTTGTGGTGGTGACGATGTTGATGTTACAGGGGAGGAGTTATGTAATGGAACTGTGGTTATAGTTTAGTTGTGTTGGAAATGATATGAGTATTTCCATGTGAAGATGTGCCTGGTGGGGGTTTCTGAGTTAAGCCAATTGAACTGAAGTGATGTGTATGGGAATTGGAACTGGGAATGCTGTGGTTTGGTAATGATAATGATGTTGATGCTGCCTTGGTGTTGTAGAATGTAGGGATTGATAGACACATTTTTGTGTCTGATTTGTTCTCAGTGTCTCTATTGTTAGTCTCGATTTTTGTACTAATTTTGGTGTTTTTATGTTTGTTTAGGTGTTTTTGGAGAAATACATTTGTGCGGAAAAAAGTTGCTCGAAAAGTGCTTGTTGGACCCCCAGAGAAAATTGATAAAGGCACCCTCATTTTGGATAAGGGCACCCCAGGAGGCAGCTGCTATTCGCACCCCGGTTTGGTTAGGGGACACCACCTTCAACATTGTGGAATTTCGTTTTGGCGGGAAAATAATTCTCTAAGCTGGCAGATTGTTTTTCGTACAAATTTGATTGGGTTTAGAGGCGATTCAATCATTTGAAAATTCATGGGTAGATGTGATATGACTATATAATGTTGGTATGGGTGTTTTTTTGGGTCAAATTTGGCTGGATAACTCGGTTTAATCCAAACAGTGAGTTGGAGGAAAAACACAAGCTTACACGAGTTGCATGAGATTTGGACGTGTTATGGGAGTGCATGATGACTCAAACTAACATCCAGGAGCGTGTAAGAACTAAATAAAGAAGTTTTAGCATCTGTTACTCCAATTGAGAAATCATAATGTTGATGAAGAATTTGAAATGAGTAGGCATAGTGATCAGGAATTTGTTACTCCAATTGAGCTTAATAATGATAATGTTTCTAGTTCAAATCCAAATAATTTTAATAATTATTCACCTATTCAAAAGGACGAGGATTTGACTAGAGATGCCACTGTTTTAGATGATGTAATATTTCCTTACGATTACGAAGCCAATGATGGTTTAGAGGAACGAGTATATTTTGAGTCTAGCGATTTAGAAACAACAGACTTAGAAAAACAAGATGAACTCGTAGAGATGAGTGAGGATGTACCGACTTAGAAGAATCAATTGACCATTTTCGGGAATCGAGATAGCCTTGAAATTAGGGAAGTTGTGACTAGTCTTTCTAGAGACACTAAAAACTCTAAGTTTGGGGGTGATTATCATTCTCCATGTGCCTTAACTCTTAGAAAGGTCCCTAACTTGGGACTTGACATTTGTGCCTCAACCATTTTAAAAGATTATCTTCATACACTTTTTCCTGAACCTAGTTGTGTCCATAAAAAAGTTCAGTTGTTAGAAACCCATCCTCTAGTTGATGTGGTTAACCTAGGCTATGATACCACGATTGACTTTGTTTTCCCACCAAAAACCTTCCTTCCAATTGTGGGAACTTATGAATTTCAGATGTGTCGAATATTAAGTTGTGAGACTAAACCTAAATGCTTTAGGAAATTAGAATCAACACATTTTCTTAAGAATGACCATTACTCTCATTGTGGTCAATTTTGTAAGTCAAATCTTATTGACTTAGAGGATCCTCAGTTATTTAGGTTATTATTGTGCGCTTCTAAGATCATATTTGAGTTTTTCCAGACTCTAGGACCTAATGATTCGGATCCCACCTATGAAGAAACGCAGCCAATGAAAATTTTCTATTTAGACCCTTTCATGAGTAACCCGAACACGAACCACAATTAGATATAAATTTCTTAATCAGGAAACTAAGTAAGGGCTTGCTAATCTTGTTCATTTTCTTGGTTCATTGCAGTTTCCTTTGGTCAGCTCTATTTAGTTTTGAAGACCCCATGATTATTTCGACTGTTACTTTATGGTTCGAGTTGACTAATCTTTCCTAAGTCTGGCTGAAGACTCTAAACTTAGCACTTCTTGGGAGGTAACCCAATCTCGTGCAACACGGTAATATCTTTCCTCAACTCTTTTGCTTCAAATGGTAACAGTTTCTCCTTGATCATGTTTTTAATCTCATCTTTAGAACATTGAGGACAATGTTAGATTTAAGTTTGGGGGTATGGGAGAAACTTTTTAGTTGCAATAAATAAACTCCAGAGCCTAGAAATTTATGTTTATTAAGGATGGCACTAACCAATCTAAGTGGATGGAAGCATTTTGGTTGTAGGAGTTGAGGAACCAATCTGATTAGATGGAAACATCTAAAGAGTCTATTCATAAAGAAATTTTCATTTATGGAGATATGGCGTGATTAAATGAGTCTTAGGAGTATAAATAGGTTTCTTGGGTCGATTAGAAGGCATGGAGGGAGTTTGGGGTCGAGAGAAGGTCCAGAGAAGCAGAAATCAAGAGTTGATGAAACTCTGTTTCTGCTGTTGCTGCTGATGAAGAACACCAAGAACATGAAGAACAGACCAACAGGCACAGTCCTTTATCTACAGTGAAAAAGACTCACAATCCCGGGTCGTAGATATTCAACGACAACAGCATTTCAGCTATGTCGTTGTTTCAGACGCCTTCTGTGGGTCGTAGATTTCAGTTTTATACCATTTTCTTGTCTTTCTCTTCATTGTAAAACACTTTTGAGCATCAATGAAATATTTTGAGAGGTTTTCCAACATGAATAGCTAAACCCCAACACTGGGTCGATGGAGGAAGACAAAATTCAACATGGGTAAAATTATTTAATTCCTTTTATGACTTTTGCATTATTTTAAATTGATTTATGATTCGATAAAATTAGTTGTGATTCAATTAGATAGGTTATGCTTTGTATTAAGATAATCTATGCTTAGGGGATACAATTAATGTTTTGAGGATCTAGTTTGGCAAAATAAGAGTCCAGGTTTTTATTTGTTGAGCGATAATTGTTAAAAGAGTTAATTTTTGAACCTTTTGTTGTGAGTTTGGCCGAATCTTGAGTCCCATTACATCTCTTCATCCTGTGACAATTTTTGTATATATATTTCTATCTTATTTTAGTTTTATTAAGTCTAGAACTCTATTGCTTTCACAAGTCCAACGAACTCTTTACTACAACTATCATTGATAAATACCATCAATTTTTGACGACGACGCGGAAAATTTCTTTAGCTTTGTTTAGGAGCCGACGCGGACTTGTGTATAAATTTGTTTTTAGGTTTTATTTTTATTTTTATTATTTTTGTTCTTTTTTACGCGTTTTGGTATTTTTGTTTTCTTTCAGATTTGGAGCTAAGCTAAAGAAAAAGAGAAAGTGGTGAAAAGAAAGGCAAACCCCAAAAAGGAAAGAAAAGAGAAATCCAAAAGGAGTGAAGAAGAAGATTTTGTAAATTATTTTTTTTAATTTTTTTTTAGAGACTGTAATTAGGGTTATATTTTTGTAATATTTTTATTTTTGGACTTTTTTTTTTTATTATTTTTGGACATTGGACATTAATTTTTTTTTAAACCCTACGGAAGGGTAGTTTCAAATATAAATTGCACAGGGAAGGACGGTGATTACGATATCACCTCGGCCCCTCGGGTTCGTACATGACATAGGAGTCGTGGCCCGAGTCGACTTCAACGGTTCATCCCCCGTCTGGAACGGGAGGTAAGAATTCTAAACACCCGCGAATCCCAATCAGGCGGGTTTACTGGATGATTTCGTTTGCATATATGTTGAGGTTTTGAAAACGGCTGTTTTTAAATTCCTAGTAAAGGGCAAGGACTGGCCATACAAGATAAGGGTTCGGATTTCATCACCGTTCTCTTCTTGCCCGCCTTAGGAAAACGATACCAAACGCGAACCTAAGCTTAAAATTTGGAATAGAACGAGACCGATAGGGTAACGAGCTTAATAGGAAACTCGTTCGAAAAATATTGGTTACTCTTTTGAGCATTCTTCGAAGTTCATGAAAGTTTCTGTGAGTTGAATGCGTGACTGCGCCGCCTTGTAATGCGGTGAGGCCTTGGGTATCAAAGCTCCAACAGCTTCCCTCGCCTCTATTCAACTTACTTAAACACGGATTGATTCCAGAGGGGTTTGCTCAAACTGTAACGAATTCCTTTTCGAAGGATTAGAAGCTGGTCTAGTAACAATCTAAGTGGAGCCATCATGCTTTTTGTTTGCTAGAAATCAGTAGGTTTGTTATGGTCGAGTCAGTATTGTTTGTGTTTGTGTAGAATTCCCTTGCAGTTAGGATGTCGAACTGGTATTACAATAGCCAATACAATGATTATCCGACTAATTTTCAAAATGGACATTTCAACTTTGACCAGAGTATGAATAGTGGTTGGGAGCATCCACCTTTTCAAAGTTATGGTTTGTACCATGATGAGCCCAATTACTATTCGCATACTCACCAGTCATATGAGCAAAACAATCCTTCTATTTCTCTAGAAGATGCTTTAAAGAGTCATTCCTTATTTGTGAAGGAAACCTTAAATATTCCAGATGAGTCCCCAGAGCAGTCAACTAGAATGTCTTTAGAAGAGACTCTTAAGCAATTTACTGAAAGTACAGATAGGATTGTTGAAAAACTTGCTCGAAATAATCTTAATTTCCAATACAGTGTCTCCAATAATACCCTTGAAAATGAAGATAGTTATTTTCATAATCAAGATGACGAGGTTAGAATTGGTAACACTACTTTAGATGAGGTTCAACCATTTTCATATTTTTATAATGATGATTATGATAATGTTGATGAAGAATTTGAAATGAGTAGGCATAGTGATCAGGAATTTGTTACTCCAATTGAGCTTAATAATGATAATGTTTCTAGTTCAAATCCAAATAATTTTAATAATTATTCACCTATTCAAAAGGACGAGGATTTGACTAGAGATACCACTATTTTAGATGATGTAATATTTCCTTACGATTACGAAGCCAATGATGGTTTAGAGGAACGAGTATATTTTGAGTCTAGCGATTTAGAAACAACAGACTTAGAAAAACAAGATGAACTCGTAGAGATGAGTGAGGATGTACCTGACTTAGAAGAATCAATTGACCATTTTCAGGAATCAGATAGCCTTGAAATTAGGGAAGTTGTGACTAGTCTTTCTAGAGACACTAAAAACTCTAAGTTTGGGGGTGATTATCATTCTCCATGTGCCTTAACTCTTAGAAAGGTCCCTAACTTGGGACTTGACATTTGTGCCTCAACCATTTTAAAAGATTATCTTCATACACTTTTTCCTGAACCTAGTTGTGTCCATAAAAAAGTTCAGTTGTTAGAAACCCATCCTCTAGTTGATGTGGTTAACCTAGGCTATGATACCACGATTGACTTTGTTTTCCCACCAAAAACCTTCCTTCCAATTGTGGGAACTTATGAATTTCAGATGTGTCGAATATTAAGTTGTGAGACTAAACCTAAATGCTTTAGGAAATTAGAATCAACACATTTTCTTAAGAATGACCATTACTCTCATTGTGGTCAATTTTGTAAGTCAAATCTTATTGACTTAGAGGATCCTCAGTTATTTAGGTTATTATTGTGCGCTTCTAAGATCATATTTGAGTTTTTCCAGACTCTAGGACCTAATGATTCGGATCCCACCTATGAAGAAACGCAGCCAATGAAAATTTTCTATTTAGACCCTTTCACAGAACCTGAACCTGAACCTGAACCACAATTAGATATAAATTTCTTAATCAGGAAACTAAGTAAGGGCTTGCTAATTTTGTTCATTTTCTTGGTTCATTGCAGTTTCCTTTGGTCAGCTCTATTTAGTTTTGAAGACCCGCAGTTATTTCGACTGTTACTTTATGGTTCGAGTTGACTAATCTTTCCTAAGTCTGGCTGAAGACTCTAAACTTAGCACTTCTTGGGAGGTAACCCAATCTCATGCAACACGGTAATATCTTTCCTCAACTCTTTTGCTTCAAATGGTAACAGTTTCTCCTTGTTCATGTTTTTAATTTCATCTTTAGAACATTGAGGACAATGTTAGATTTAAGTTTGGGGGTATGGGAGAAACTTTTTAGTTGCAATAAATAAACTCCAGAGCCTAGAAATTTATGTTTATTAAGGATGGCACTAACCAATCTAAGTGGATGGAAGCATTTTGGTTGTAGGAGTTGAGGAACCAATCTGATTAGATGGAAACATCTAAAGAGTCTATTCATAAAAGCACAGAGCTCAGGTGTTAGAAAACATGGTAGTTTCGCCATATCCTCGTGATGGAAACATCGAAAGAATCCTGATCACTTCTTTTATTTTTCTTTTTACCATTGCTAGGGTGGAATAGAGTGGCTGAGATACAAAAAAAAAAAAAAAAAAATTGAGACCAGACCACTAGACCAAACGGAATAAATACAATAAAGTCGACCACTGGTACCCTTGTATATGCCAGCTGAGTTGACCTAGAGTTAGGATTATCGACCACTGGTCCCCTTGTATATGCCAGTGTGTTGATATTAGTCTAAGACCAGTATCTCAGTTCGTTAGGATAGGTTCACCCTAGCCAACATCATCCACGTTTTTCTCTTCTTAATCTATGTGATTGGTTGACTCCGGTTTATGATATCCAGAAACTATATGAGTAGAGCTCTGTCACTTTATATGAATTTTAGTATGCTTGAGTGCAAACTCGTGTACAACAATTGGAATTTCGCATCAAGGGACTTCCTCCTGTAGTCAATAAGTATGCCAACCAAGGAGATTCTTTAGTGCCTTCCAAGGTTCTGCGTAGATAGCTAGGGTCTGGAGTAAAAGGTTTTGTGGGTACACCTCTGGTAAACCCTCCGGAGACAACACTCCGCCACTGGGGCCACCTAGCGGTTTAACGGCTTGCTGCACATGCTAAGTGTAGTCTTTTTATTTTTTAGATTAGATTTGCTCGGGACTAGCAAATAATAAGTTTGGGGGTATTTGATAGACACATTTTTGTGTCTGATTTGTTCTCAGTGTCTCTATTGTTAGTCTCGATTTTTGTACTAATTTTGGTGTTTTTATGTTTGTTTAGGTGTTTTTGGAGAAATACATTTGTGTGGAAAAAGTTGCTCGAAAAGTGCTTTTTGGACCCCCAGAGAAAAGTGATAAAGGCACCCTCATTTTGGATAAGGGCACCCCCAGGGAGGCAGCTGCTATTCGCACCCCCGGTTTGGTTAGGGGGACACCACCTTCAACATTGTGGAATTTCGTTTTGGCGGGAAAATAATTCTCTAAGCTGGCAGATTGTTTCGTACAAATTTGATTGGGTTAGAGGGCGATTCAATCGCTGAAAATTCATGGGTAGATGTGATATGACTATATAATGTTGGTATGGGTGTTTTTTTGGGTCAAATTTGGCTGGATAACTCGGTTTAATCCAAACAGTGAGTTGGAGGAAAAACACAAGCTTACACGAGTTGCATGAGATTTGGACGTGTTATGGGCGTGCATGATGACTCAAACTAACATCCAGGAGCGTGTAAGAACTAAATAAAGAAGTTTTAGCATCTGTAGACGCGTGGGAAGTTAATTCAGGGAAGAAAATATTCCCATGATATTTTCTTTAATAACCGAGTTCAATGAAGAATTTATGGAGATATGGCGTGATTAAATGAGTCTTAGGAGTATAAATAGGTTACTGGGGTCGAGTAGAAGGTATGGAGGGAGTTTGGGGTCGAGAGAAGGTCCAGAGAAGCAGAAATCAAGAGTTGATGAAACTCTGTTTCTGCTGCTGCTGATGATGAAGAACACCAAGAACATGAAGAACATACCAGCAGGAACAGTCATTTCGCTACAGTGAAAAAGACTCACAATCCCGTCTCGTAGGTGTGGGTCGTAGATGTTCAACGACAACAGCATTTCATCTTTGTCGTTGTTTCAGACGCCTTCTGTGGGTCGCAGAGTTCAGTTTTATACCATTTTCTTGTCTTTCTCTTCATTGTAAAACACTTTTGAGCATCAATGAAATATTTTGAGAGGTTTTCCAACATGAATAGCTAAACCCCAACACTGGGTCGATGGAGGAAGACGAAATTCAACATGGGTAAAATTATTTAATTCCTTTTATGACTTTTGCATTATTTTAAATTGATTTATGATTCGATAAAATTAGTTGTGATTCAATTAGATATGTTATGCTTTGTATTAAGATAATCTATGCTTAGGGGATACAATTAATGTTTTGAGGATCTAGTTTGGCAAAATAAGAGTCCAGGTTTTTATTTGTTGAGCGATAATTGTTAAAAGAATTAATTTTTGAACCTTTTGTTGTGAGTTTGGCCGAATCTTGATTCCCAGTACATCTCTTCATCCTGTGACAAAATTTGTATATATTTTCCTTTTATTTTTCCTAAAATCAATTCAACGAGTCCGAGTGAACGACAACCTTTTCTTACCACTTTCTACAACATTATTGATTCACATCAGGAATGAAGTTGAAACTATGTTAATAGAGGATATGAGTAGATGTATGTTAAGATTGTAGAGATGATAATGATATTGAGTTGGAAGTGTCAAGATAATGATATTACAATGGCAGTTTAGTTGTGTTGGTGGTTTGAGTGATGGTTGTTTGTGTGTTGAAGTTGCAGGGGATGTGAGTGACCTGTTGAGGTTATGGAATGCAGGTTGGTGTTATAGATGAATCTGAGTTGGGTAAAGTTGAAGTACATAGAGTTGGGTTACAATGAATGGATGGAGGAACTATAACTGAAATAGTGTTATGTTTGAGTTGTAGTTGGAACAACCTAGGAATCAGTTGTAACTCTTGGTATTTGAATGTGTAGATAAAAGCTGAAGTTGGTTGTAATATGAATTGTTATGGGAAATGAGAATTTCCACTTGTGGTATATAGGATACGCTCCTTCACATTTATATTTACTTTAATTCATCTTTTATTGTTTAGAGTTGGTCACCATGGTCTTGGTGGCATCCATAGCTAAATAGGTGTAAATTGCCGGTGAGGAATTTACAACCATATTAGTACATTATTTGACGAAGGAGTTTGTTCCATATACATGTATGATTATTTCAGTGACTTAGTCACTGTTTATTGTTTCGGAAAAACATGTATTGTTTTCCAACTCTTTACTATGATTACTTAGAAGTTAAATGTTAATTATTCCCACTTCAGTTTCTGTGACAGATCAGAGTTGCGCAGCGAAAGCTTCACGGGTTGACTTCGCTAGTTGATTAACTTATGTTATGTTTATTATGTTATATATTCTATTTGCAAACCAAATGACTATTATATGTATCATTGGAGATGAGTTCTTGTATATATATTTCTGAGCGGGGTTAGCTTTGGGTTAAGTTTTTGTAGCAGATTTCTTAATTGAAAGGTTAAGTGTTTAATTTGGATTTTTAGTGCCTCTTATTTAGTTAATCTCTTGGATTAGTCAGCTGCAAGCTTAGGGGGCGCTACAGTAGTGTTTCGTTCTATTTATGTTATTAGGACTACCTTGTATTGAACTTCCTTTTTATGCAGGTAGCATCATATTTTTCTTCTATCAAATGCAAGTCCGTCAGATGATATTGTAGACAGAAACACAATAAGTAAATACGGTTGGATAATATATGCATGAGAATAAGTATAGTTAAGCAGCAGTATCAAACCTTGTTTATTGCTCTGAGTATCTTCTCCTGAAATGATTGCATGTTGCAGTGTCTATTTCTCTGATATAAGAAAAACCTTAATATTAAGTTTTACTTTAAAACTAAAAACCATTTTAGATTCGTATCCTCAACAGTTAATATACCTATCTCCCATGATCAATCTCTTAGACAAAGTTCATACTAAAAAATATGCCAGTTCTCAAAATTCACCATTCTACAGCTATTTCATACTTGAGAAAGGAAGCAAAACATGCACTAATTGGATCAAAGAAAAATACCAAATAGAATGTTGAATTAACAACGAATTACAATAAGAGTGATTTTTACCTAATATCACTATGGATTATCAAAGTCGTGAGATTTGGAATCAATGTTACAAAAAAAAACCCGTAGAGTGACGGATTTCAACCTTTACAGCCTCAAGAATGTCTCTTCTCTTCTTGCTACTTCGTTATTTATGTTCTATCTATGTTAGACCCTGCAATTAGTGGTGGTGGTGTTGGATTTATTGCCTTTAATATGTAGCTACAAATGACACTACTCTCAGACATGCATTAGGACTCCAATTTCCTAGGAATTCACCCATATCCCTTTCAGAATCAGGTAAGTAGTAAAGATTAGACTCATCAACACAAACCCATTTGCAAGACAAATCGTGAAGAAGACAGATTTATGTACATCTCAAAGTCCATTTCCTGTAATTACAGACTACTTTGGCACTGTATTAATCAGCTGGAAATGAACTTGGAGATATATGGATTTACATGTACCTGCCTGTAGTTATAGTCTAAATTCTTCACTATTTCCTCTGACTTTCCGCACTGTTAATTCTTCTATTTCATATGGATTTCAAGTAAATTCGCAAGACAAATTCAAAGAAAATAATTTTTCATTATAACAGTGATTCTATTACCTTTTTTTATCAATCTGCCTACGCCAATATTTCTTTCCTATACAAAAACTAAGGTTAATCTGATACAAAAATCAAGAAAATACAGATTATGATGAAATCCTACCATCTAGCCAATGTTCAAATAGTAATACACAGTTTATGCGAATAAGAGTTTAGAAAATAATATAATAACTTACGCGCTTAGCAACAAAGAGACAAATTGGCCCATCTTTTCTCTTCCAGAAATGGTTCATGCAGTGACAGCAGAGAGACAAACGGTAGTATTAGATTATCCAACTGAGGCTGGGTTAGTAGCATCTACAGTTCCAATCCAAAGTGCTCCTAAAAGCAACACAACAATTAGACGTACTAATACTAACTCAGTTCTGTTAGGGATGGCCTTTCTCTCTTTCTGCATGCATGTCATCAGTTCATGTTTCATTCCCCCTTTTCAATTCATAGCATGCACTACTTTCAGTTTCACCTGCTCTGATCCTGTTGAGTACCACCAACGGACTCCATTTCTAACCACACCACTACCAAACCATGTACAACTCCACCAGTCCAGCAAATTTGTAGCTCAGCTCCAACAATTCTCAGCAGAACCATAACTGCCAATTTCAAATCACCATTACTGAATTTAACATAAGCTAGAAGAACCCATCACTCCATATTAGAACTGAATATACCTTGAAAAAAGACTTGGGCATGTATTAAGTATTCAGATACAATGGAGACATGACAGTGACTGATGCAAAGCTCTAAGTTGATTTTGCACACCTCTCATTGGCAACAATGCATTCCTATTTAATTAACGCATTTGGAATAGTTTTTCATGGTACATTCCCTCATACCTATTTTTAATAATTTTGATAACTCTATTTGGTTGTTAGGTAAATTTTGTGCCCTATAGTCTAGGTTTATATAGTAAATTGAATAAAAATAGATTCAGCACATGCAAAAGTAATGAATTTATACCATCACTTGATCAACATTATCAGCTTCCAATGGAGATACATCGTGCGCTAATTTATATAGCTTCCATCATGGATATTTTCTAATATTTCAGGGCACTAACTCCTGGCCACTTCTCCTCAGATAAAGTTTCCAACAACTTGTCAGAGACATCATAAGGAAACAAAACCGCTAGAACATGCAGATAAAAAGAAGGGGGATTTTGTGTTTCCCCCTTAAAAAGATACTTATTTTGCGTTATCCCCCTTTTAAATCCTTAATTGGTGAAACCCCATTTCTGTTAACTTTGCCGTCATAGCTCAGTTAATTGTGCACGTGCAACACGCGTGGTGTGTCAGTAAAATTATAAAGATTTTAAAAACCAAAACTACTCTTTAACCCAAATCATTCTTCTTCTTCATCTCTGTCTGCATCTTCGACCAAATCCCTTTGTAGTTGTTACTATCGATATCGATCAGATCCAAAAATAATTTTGGAAACAGTCCGAATACTTTAAAAACTATCGATCAGATCCAAAATCCGAAATTAATAAATTCCCAAATGTTTGAATAAATGAGATGAGATGGGTGTTGGATCTGTTGATTTTCCTTAAATTACTAGAGGAACTATATAATCTAGTAATTGCATCTTTTGTTTAATTTGCTGTCAGTTTCTATTGAGAGTATGTTTAGAAATCGTCTCAAAACTATATTTGGTGAGAATCAAACAAATAAGAAAGTTTGGAAGCAATCATGATATGGGTATTCATGTTTGTGACAATAAGAGTGATTTCCATTATATCCAATCTGATTCTAAGTGAGACAAAACGACCCCAGTTAGCAGCGGAAAAAAATTGGGAATTCGGATACTGTTTATGATGCTCATGGAGTAGGGCAGTTGGGAAGATGGTTTGATGCTTAAGGATTTCCTGAAGATTAAGCCCATAGAAGGAATTTAATTTGATGGGAAGTTTTTCCTTTTTGATCGATTAATTTTGAGGGGAAGATGTGCTGGTATAAACTTGTCTACTTACTCCTATCCGAGTAACAATGGAAGAGGATGACGATTATGTTAGGGTTTATTTTAGATAGTTACTTCGAACCGTCAGATTAGAGGTAGATTATTTTAACGACTGTGAATAATTAGGTGTATGGGCATTTATGTGTCATGCAGATTTTTTTATTATTGTGACACCATGCGTGTTGCACGTGCAAAGTTAACTGATCTATGACGGCTAGGTTAACAGAAAGGGGGTTTCACCTATTAGTAATTTCTAAAGGGGTAATACAAAATAGATATTTTTTTATGGGGGGAAACACAAAATCCCCCTAAAAAAAGAGTAATAGGTGGCATTAACAGACATCACAAATGCTCTACACTTTTGAAAGTTCTTTTCAATCCATACAACAATGCCCATGACAACTAACCTATAAAGTCACTAAAAGTATCATTGATAGTCTCCTTGTACACAATCATGGTACGTGGCCATGATATCTGAACTGATGAGCAAGCTTTTGTAAAATATGACATTGTAAAAGAAGCAACAATGTAATGTGTCAAGAAAGCCAAACAGTACCTAAACCAAGAGTTCAGAATACCCAAAGATGCAATTAATGAATTGTAATAACTCATGTCATCACTACATTGGTCATATCAAGTCGAGGATGTAATGTCACGTCAAAGATATACGTATTATTCTCAAGGAGTCTGACAATTCCTTCCTACTAAGCATACCCAAGAATAACCTCACATGAAGTCAAACTATAAAGTAAGCCAAAAAATTTCCATTAATTCTAGGAACTAATGACCCAACAATCTGACAAATTCTAAGATGTAAATCAATGAACAATACCCATAAATATTACAGAAACTTTGTTGCCTGAACTTACAGAAAAGAGGAAGATCTGAAGATTTATAAAGAAAGTCTGTATCTTTATACTGATGCCCTTCTTGACTACCAAAACAATTCATTTATGCTTAACTAAAGGTCATAGGCTCATAAGCATTTGATCTTCCAGGTTTAGCTTCTTGTTAACGTGATAAGGATTCTTTTATATGGTATCAAAAGAATTTCTTAAAATAATGACACAATGCATATATTGAACTTTGAGAGAGAGTGAAAGAGAGAGAGGAGTACCAGTGAGTTGCAAGGAATGAATTGCAGAAAGAAATATAGATATGCTCCATCAAATTAATTGAGTCATTCTCAGTATCAAAACTGTGAGACATGAGAACAATATATAAGAATATACTCTGATTAATGAATGTTGAAAGACGATCAAAGAGGAGGAATCCACTTCATGAACTGGTTTTCAGATGACCTTGGATTAGTATTAGAAAAACAACAAAATCAACAAAGTAAAACGTATGAAGAAATCAATAAGCAAAGAAGAAACAAACCAACCTAAGTAACACCCCTTACATCCACATTGACCATACTCCCACCATAAAAAAACCAACCTAAGCGACGCCCCTTGCATAAAGGTAATCACATTGAAGACGAATTGCAAACATCCACAACTTAAGTGCAGATATTTCGAAGATGAGCCCCATTGCCTTGCAACAGAAATATGCCACAGCTAAGAATACATCGATGACCCTATAAGAGATTTGCAAGAGCCGACAGTCTGTAAGAAAAATATTGCACATATTAAATATTAAGGAAAAGACCACAACACCTGAAACTTAACATTACATAAAAAAAAACTGAAAATATCTATTCAATTCCTTTGGGTGGGATTTAGTTGGGGAATATAAACCTAATTGAAGACATAAACCTGAATTATCAATTTTAATCTTACCAATTCTAGTATCAACAAATTTTTAATGAGTCAAATACCTACAACTCAAAATCTTAATCGATACTTAAGATTTAAAATCTTATAGCAACGGATTGACCAATCTTTACCTCAACAACAACAACAATTACATTGGGTAGATACAATCCAATATGTGTCATTTAAGTGAGAAATAACTTGAAGTATTAAACTGGTTTAACTCTCTTGAAAAATATTCCAGAATTTTTGTTGTGTATCTTGTTCATTATGACCTAAGATTGAAAAGGAGAAATAAAGTAAGAGAAAACGTTGCATAAAATGCATTAGCTATTAAAAAACACACCAAAGGTTTGTATAGTAATTAATTGGGTACAAAAGATCATTGGAAACTGATCAGGCTTTGTATGCATACATGGAAGTCGACTTACTAAGTTGGAAATGAGTAAGAAAAAGTTAATATTTTGACACTCATTACTTAATTAGACTATTAAACACAATTCTTTAGCCATCTTACCGTTTTTCCTAATCATCCCCATACAGTAAATTTATACTACATATAATCACCATATCTATAGACTAAGGTTTGGTCTCATACATCTCAATGGGTACCTGCAGATTACAAAAGCACATTACTTGTCCATTCGGACAAATAGGCTAATGGGAAACCAATATGGGAAGTTGAGAATGGACTAAAAAAAAAAGCATATTGCATACCTTAATTGTTTTTTTCCCATAAGAAGCCTGGAGAGATTCTGGATGCACCACAAAATCTCTGTTCTCACGAAATTAGAACACCACTATCGTTGTGTTCATCACCTCTTTTTCCTAATGAGTGAGGAAGGAATTTCAGCAAACTGACAACAAACCTATGTCTTTGTTCGTCCATAGGTGTAATGCTAATCAGTATTAACGCCTATACATCACTAAGAAGGTGTCAATTATTTTTTTACAATACTGGTTGCAAATGATAATGAGCTTCCAAAAAAGTTAAGATATTGTGCATAGCAATTTATAATGATATATCAACAACGCATTAACGTGTGCTTGATGAACTCTCCTAAAATAATATCCGAAAGCTTATGTTCTAGATTTTTTAATTAGTAATTGACTGTATTCCTTTTTAAACTCATGCGCACATTCGAAATGCAATTTTATATACTTACATTACACGCAGAAGAGAGACATAATTGCCGGGATCACTGCCATTTGTAATGTGAGCAATTTCTTCCACAATCCTGTCATTTGGAAGGATATCCCACTGTAAAATTACCAATAAGCGTATATTTAGTACTTGAAACTTAAGCCACTTAATTTTTCTACATTTCAGTTTGGTCTATATACCTCATGAACTGGACATTTATTTTATATAAATGAATAAGAGAAAAGAGGAGAAAAAAATAGCAGGGTTAGGTATCTCAATTGGGTTTCACTCTCTGCTCGAAGGATAAAAAAGAATTACCTCGAATCCGATCTCGGCCAATTTAAACAATTTTAAGGTCTATTGATATATTTTCTATGTACAATTATTGCACTTGGTCTGGTTTGAACTAATATCAAGTAATTGTAAAGACAGAATTAAAAATAGTATCAAAGAATATAGACCCAAACTGAACCAGCATTCCCAAACAGAAATCTCCTTAACTGAAAACCTATAATTCGTATTCCTTTACATAATCTATTGCATATTTGTCTGGTATTATTTGAATTAACATTGCAAGCACCCTACAATGAAAGCTCACCTGTGGAACTCGTTCCGTGTGTCTTGGTTCATAGTCTAAATTGTCGAAGTTCACGGTCTACTGATTAGATCTACCTTTGTGCCTGAAACACAGAATTAAACAAATTTAGAAAATGTAATAAAGTTTGATTTTAGAGTTGCAATTTACAGTTACAGATGGTGGTGGGGAGGAGGGGTAGTACCAAACCCTAGAAAACAAATCACAATAATCTCTAAATCAAACAGCAAAAAGAAACTTTAATTTCAGTTAAAAAAATCAAAATCAAACTAAATCCTTTCCTAGGTATCGAGACGACATAAAAATCAAAATCGTACCTCAGTTGGTACTATATATGAAACCCTGGATTTCGAATACCCTTGGCAGACCTATATAAAAACCCCTTCAAACCCCTTCAAGTTCAATTAAATACGAATGATATAGATGAAGGTATGATATGACTATTGATCCTAGTGGTGGACCGTGGAGGTAGTGGTGTATGAACAAAACGTAAAAAGAATAGTGGTCGTGGTTTCTTTCATGAATTTGGGCCAGAATAAAAACAATCATTCCCAGTCGTCGAAGTCAAACGAAATCAGGATGATAAGGACCGCGAGATGACCCTCTCCAGTGAATCCTGTCCACCGATTGACTCTTTGGTCAATGAGTCAATTACCACGTCTTTTTATAACCATGATTTTGTCCATACTGGTTGTCTAATGAAAAAGTCGGTGGTGTACTTGGTACCCTTTCGTATTCAATGACCCAAAATTTATCATGCGACCCTAAATATTTCTTCGTGATAATAAAATATTGTCACCTAATTCGTCTCTAAAAATAAAATAAAAAATCAGGACTAAAATTTTGTCTCTCAAACCAAAGATTGCACAACAACCTTCATGGGGTATGTAAAAACAAAATTTGATGTACAATCATCATTGTAACCCAATACCCACCTAAGGACCTAAAGATCCTGGTTTAATTGGGGGCCATCACTAGATGACAAAAAAGGTCTCACAATAGTAATTTGGGTCACCCCTTATAATTTTTTTTTTCCAAATGGCTAAAATGCCCCTAAATAATTAGTGATAATCTTAATTAATTAGTGATAATCTTACTTAATTAGAGTTTAACCTCTCTTTTTTCGTATTTTTTTTATCCATGTATATGAAAAATCGCTGAGATCATGGTGTTTATAGGTGAAAATGGTTTCTACTGGTTTTGGTAATTACGGGTGTGAAAGTAAGAAACAATTTAAACCCTAAACAATGTACTGCAAGGGAGTACTTTAGGTTCGAGAGATCAATCTGTACAAGTCCGGCCTAAACCAAGAAATGGTCGTTCTAGACTTGCTTCAGTCACAAAGAGGAGGAGAATGGGTTGGTTTTGGGGAGGGAAGCAAGGAGAGTGGTGAGACCAGAATAGTTGATTCTGAAGAGCAATTGGGTTTCTACGACTTGTTATTAGAGAAGTATGAGAGCTCACGAGGAGAGCTAGCAGGTAAGTACTTCTGAGTGTTTTTTGGTCCAAATGAACTCGTTGTCCAAATGGAAATAGGTAAGACCTATTTATACAAGTCGAGGTAGAAACGTACCCTGGTCTCATTAAGGAGTGGGGAAGTAAATGTGAGGAGGTGGTAACCGTATGCATGGACTTGATGTCCCAAAAAGTGGTTAATGCATGAAATTGGTTTACATGAAACTGTTAATGTTATGGAATTGATGTTCCATAAATTAAGTTTGTTAACTCACGGCTTTATGTCCCATGAACGTTTCCCACATAACTCCCGTATTTACTAGGCGCCTCACCCTTATGACACTTCCTTATGAGGGGCGTAGTGTACGCCGCACATTGTAGACCAACAAACCAATACCCAAAGAGAATCCCCATGTTTGTGTTGATGTCTCGAATGTTTTGGAAAACATGTAAAACGTTGTTGTGGCTTGGAAAATTGAGCTTGGGGAACTTGCTAGTCAGGTGACCTTCGATGGTCGAGATGTTGCATCTTGAGAGGAGGGGCAATCGTTGATCATTGCACGCCTTCGTTTTGGTAGCTGCGTAGTGAGGTCCAATAGGGTGGAACGGCTAGGGTGTGTTTAGACTTGGCATGAGGAACCAAGGGTTTGCCATGGGCGTATGGCATGGCTAGGGCCAAGGCGAGGGCGCTTGGCTTGGAATGTCGCGACTAGCATGGCTATGGCCAAGGAAAAGTGTGTTTGGCATGGTGCGGCTAGCTTGGCTAGGTTAGGTTTGGCTTGCACATGGCATGGTAAGGGACAAGGCAAGGGCGCTTGGCCAGTCGTGACGTGACTAGAGCGGCTAGGGCCAAGGCTTGGCGCGACTAACTTTGTCTAGGTTTGGTTTGGCTAGACATGTGGGGACAAGGGGTATCCATGGGCGCATGGCGTGACTAGCCTAGACTAGGCGCGCAACCAATCTAGGGTTTCGGGCCTAAGGTTGTGAGGGGACCTTAGACGGTCAGGATTTTCTCCAGGGATTAAAGGGCAACCGTTGATTATCGCATGGCTTCACTTTGGTAGCCGCATGAGGAAGGCCAGTATGGTGGCGCGACATGAGGGGCCATGGCTAGACGTGTTTGGCATGGCGCGGCTAGCTTGGCTAGGTACGTGACCAAGCTAGGGTTTTGGGCCTAAAGTCGTGAGGGGACTTTAGATGGCCAGGATATTCTCCTGGGATTGAAGGGAAACGTTGATTGTCGCTTGGATTCACTTTGGTAGCCGCATGAGGAAGGCCAGCATGGTGGCGCGGCATGAGGGGCCATGGAAAGACGTGTTTGGCATGGCGCAGCTAGCTTGGCTAGGTACGTGACCAAGTTAGGGTTTTGGGCCTAAAATCGTGAGGGGACTTTAGACGGCCAGGATTTGCTCCTGGGATTGAAGGGAAACCGTTGATTGTCGCCTGACTTCACTTTGGTAGCCTCATGAGGAAGGCCAACATGGTGGCGCGGCATGAGGGGCCATGGCAAGACATGTTTGGCATGACACGGCTAGGGCCAAGGTATGGGTTTTTGGCTTGGTTTGGTATGACTAGCATAGCTAGGGCCAAGGCAGAGTGCGTTTGGCATGGCGTGGCTATCTTGGGCTAGGTGTGGATGGAATGGTTTGCCATTGGCACGAAGGTGTGGTTAGCATGGTTGACATGCTTTGGCGCGGTTGATGTGGCTGGCATGATTTTCCATTGGCACAAAGGTGCGGCTAGCATGGTTGGCATGCTTTGGAGAGGTTAGTGTGGCTGGCATGATTTGCGATTAGCACAGAGGCGCGGCTAGCATGGTTGGCATGCTTTGGCACGGTTGGTGTGGCTGGCATGATTTTCCATTGGCACAGAGGGGCGACTAGTATGGTTCGCATGCCTTGGCGCCGTCGGTGTGGCTGGCATGATTTTCCATTGGCACAGAGGTGCGGCTAGCATGGTTGGCATGCCTTGGCGCGGTCGGTGTGGCTAGCATGATTTTCCATTGGCACAGAGGTGCGGATAGCATGGTTGGCATGCCTTGGCGCGGTCGGTGTGGCTGGCATGATTTTCCATTGGCACAGAGGTGCGGCTAGCATGGTTGGCATGCTTTGGCGCGGTTGGTGTGGCTGGCATGATTTGCCATTGGCACAGAGGTGTGGCTAGCTTGGTTGGCATGCCTTGGCGCGGTCGGTGTGGCTGGCATGATTTTCCATTGGCACACGTGGGAATTAGGGTTTGCTTAGTCGTAACCCTAATTTTGAAAAATATACCTGGGTAATTATTTTAGAGACACATTAAAAGTTTCAGTAAATGTGCCTAGTAAATGCTTATTGCTTTAAATGTCGTGACATTACTGTCTACTAGGGTTTAGTGTTTTACGATTTTAACCCTAAAATAAAAACCACCATCAACATTAAGTCCCCTGCTTAGCTCGGAACATATGCCTTGTTGCGAGGTAAGCATATGATGGTGACAGACGAGGACGGAATCGAGGTGTAAATCATTGCAAAGATGGTCAGGAGAATCCGACTAACCTTTTTGAGTGGTAAAGAGAGTTTTGACTTGCGTCCCTGCGTACGTTGGCTCCAAGGCGAAAGTTACCGTCTTGGTCTGGTCGTACACCTCCAAGGCGAGGGGGGCGCATTTGTGGAGGGCAGAGCAAGTGGACGACTTGGCTCGAAGGGCCAAGAGGTGGCGTGGTCCTGGCCACAGCAATGGCATGGTGAAACGTGCAGGGGCGACTAGGCGTGGTGGGGCTGTGGTGATGGAGCGATGGCTTGGCCGGGTGTGGTCATGGCGGGACGCGACTCGGTGGGGTGAGGAATGCACAGATGGCTAGTGGCGGTGACGATGAAACATGGCACAGACTGCTTGGCGATTTATGCCTGGTTGCCTCTTTCCTTATTTGACTCGACCAGGAAATTCTTTTCTCTTCAAACCAAAACGTTACGCCCACAAAAGAGGAAAAACGTTACTCTTTCTGCTTTGGTTGCCGATTTTTTTTTTGAAGCTTGGCGTTGGTGGTGAGAAAGGAACACACGATCTAGTGGGCCTCGAGCACATTCTTTCCACGATTTCTCACCAACCATAATTATTTCTCACAGCCAGGCATGAGATTTAATTAAGATCATATATTATGCCTTAATTCACGGCCAGTATAAAAACTTTCCCTTTTGAGGTTGCATCACCTTGCTGTACATAAAAGATGATCTTGAACTCTACATTCACGTAGTTTGTCTTCGTCCATCTCTTTTACTGGTATCGCCTCGCGTTTCCTTTTTTTTTTTTTTATGCGTGTATAGATAGGATGTAACTTGACCATTTTCCTTGTTCTTTGTAGTGTATGATGATATCCTCTAGGGATAACCATGTCTTCCTCAATTCTTCGAAGAAGGAATTTAGAATTGGCGAAACCGATCTTCTTCTCATGAGAAGGAATTGGCTAAAATTGAATCTCTGGTCCATGAGGACGGTGAAATCATTAAGGACCTTCCTTCCATCTATCTCCATGAATTGCAGGCGCGTGTTCAGACCTTCTTGGGTTCAGTGAGCATGAAGGAGGGACGAGAAAATGAGGAAGAACTTTGGCGTGTTGAGAAATTCCAGTGCGGAAAAACCCTTCCTTGGTCTGGTTATAGGGCGGATCGAACTGTTTCTAGGTCGAAGCAGCGGAAAATCGAGCATGTGAAGTTTTCGGAGGAAGGCGCCATCGTTCTCGATTTTGATGCGGAGGAATAAATCTTCGGAGTGTCGATGAGAAAACCCTCGAGGGAGCATCTAACGGAAACGAAGTATCCTTTGAAGTTGATGCCAAAGGTATCGTTGGTGATACTGGAAGGGTCATGGTGGTGCATGCTAGACCAATCGTCGAAGCGGACACTGCTGCTGCTGTGGTTGCTTCGGGATGGGATGTTGAGGTTGCTGCTGCTAACACTGTTGAATGAAATCTTTGTTGCTCGAGAGATTGCTGGGGAAAGTGTTTGAAGATAGCCTTGACCAAGGGGGCTTACGCTCCACCCTTAGAGGGCTAGCCCCTCCCTTTTGTTATTCCTGTTAGCTGCTTAGTTCCCCTGATGTTTTTTTTTTTTGTAAACTCATCTTTTCCTTCTTATTCATCGGTCAACATTTTTCTTTATATATTTATTTTTTTGAAGTATTTCTGGTTGTGGTATGATGGATTCTCTGATATCTGCGGAACTTGTTTTGGGAAGAGATGTATTTATGCTCTTTTTTTTTTTTGACGGAAAAGGAAACTCCCGGGGAGAATACAAACAGTGTATTCATCTTGGGGGAATACAATTACTAAGATGAATCGCTAAAGGAAATACTAAAGGGAGAGTGACTGGGAGGTACAACATTTTAGGGTTTAGAGGCCTTGAGCCATCGCGAGTGAATTATCACGCCTTCAGGTGTGTCTTCGTTGATGAGCTTGAAGTATCCTCCTAAAAGGATATTCGCCACCAGATATAGCTCGTATTCTCTTCCATTGAGTGAATCAATCTGAATAGTCATTTTACCGTCATCTTCCCAACTTGAAATGAGTCTACCTTAACCACTACATCTCCAATTGAAAACGGGTTCAGACGTCGTGCAACCGTTTGAGTCTTGGCTTCATTGGCTCCAGCAGAAGTTTCCAAGCTTTTTGTAAAGCGTTAGAATGGCCCAGCAACCCATTCACATCTCTTGACAGCGTTTGTGCCAGTAATCACGCCGAGTCCCCATGACGGGCTAGGGGAAAGAATGACTGGTTGTAGAGAAAGTTGCTCGGTTAGACTTACTTGCGTTTGAAATCCATGAGCTAGGGCCAACAGGTCCTCTCCAGATATCTGTGTTCCTTTCATAGTTTGTCGATGCGATGACCAGTGGGGCGATTTATTGGAAACTCCTTCGGGCGTGAACACTGGAAGAGGGTGCACATCTGATCTTGCTTTGTTGTCGAGTACCCATAAGTTTCCTAATATCATGTCGTGACCCAGATCCTTGACGATATGGAATTTGCTATGCGTTATAGCATCTCCCACCTTGATCTCGAGGTTGATGTAGCCATGTGCGTTCAAAGCTTCTCCTCTCGGGTTCTTAATCACAGACGGGGAATGGGTAGCGTCTTGTTTTGTAAATCCTGCTGCTTTCAGTGTCTTGAAAGTGACTATGTTGAGGTCAGAGGCCGCGTCGATGAGCGTGTTTTCAAATTTGATACCTCTTAGATAGGACGTGGTCAGCAGTCCCCAGTTCTCCCCTTTGGTTCCGCATGTTTGGAAGGCTTGGGCACTTGGTGTGGCCTCCGGGGAGAGAAAAATCCGTCTGCCGGATACAACGCTATTGAGAGCTGCGAAAATATCTTGGCGCACCTTGGAAAGATAGAGAATTTCGCGTACATGTTGCATCATGGATTGTACAGTCTCGTGTACGGAGTCCCTAAAGGACCCGAAATTTCTTATTGGGAGTAGGTCTCGGTGTACCCCCTCGTTTCCTAGTTGGATCTCTCCCGCTTCTATTTTTTCTTTGAAAATATGCTTTAGCCTGTTGCAATCACTGGTCGGGTGGTGAACAAACCCGTGGTAATGGCAGTACTTGGGGTTTTCCATCTCAGTCGCAGTTGGTGGACGTCTGTGAGGTGGCAGTCTGACAACATCGCCTTGAACCCATGCCTCTATGAAGTCAATCACCTCCTCGATGGGAAACATGAAATGGAAAGTATTTCTTTCGGTTTCGTGATGATGCACGAGAGTTTTAGTGATAGCCTTCCGTGGCGGGGTCTCCCGTTGCGCTGGCGCTTCACGTTTGGCTGGGGGGCCATAGCCGGGGCCTTCCTTTTACCCCTTTCGTTCACTATGTTCACGGAAGATGAGCCGGCATTAAATTGCTTGCTGATGAGGCGTCTATTCCCTAGAGTTTCACGCATGTCTTCGGTTTGAGTTGGCCTAGTTCTTTCCAGCAATGTTGGTGCTGTCGTTGCGGATCGTCTAGCGGCTTCATGGAGTTCGGAGAATGTTTGGAAGCGCAAGTTCTCTAGCAAGGCGCGATAAATAAGAACCATACCATTGATGCATGCGTTCACTAGCTATTTCTCGGTCACGTTTGGGTCGTGACAATCGAGTGCTTGAACCCTGAACCTTTTGACGAAATCATTCGGATGTTCGTTATCCCACAGGTACATTCTTCCGAGGTCTGAGAAAGTAACTTGTTCAGACACGAAGAAGTATTTCCTGTAAAACGCGGTGACCATGCTACTCCAGTTGGGGATACCGTTCGGCGAGATGTTGTTGTACCACGTATACGCCCTTCCAGTAAACGATTTTGAGAATTCCCTTAGGCAAAGAACGTGATTATATTCATGTTCACCTAGGGATTACAGGAAACGGGAGACATGCTCGTGTGCATTCCCAGTACCATCGTACATGGTAAATTGTGGAGAGGAATACCCCCTTAGAAGAGGGATTCTCTGCATTTCAGATGGGTAAGGGGGCTGGTGCTGATGCTGATGCGCGTCCATTTCATCATTCTTGACTCGGTTGCGGAGAAGTTGCTCCAGATATTCTCGCGTGACGAAGTTGGACGGCTGATTTCTTTCCAATGGGATCTGCCGAGGTGCCAACGCCGGGGGTGTTGGAGACGTTCCTAAATGGCTCTGGAGGGAATGACTCGCGTGGTAGCCGCTCTGTCAGGGTCTTGAGAAAGACAAGTACTACCTTCTGTGTTTAAACCATATCCGTTTGAGCCCTGGCGATCATTTCCTGTCGTTCCATCAAATCAGCGATGGTGACATAAGGAAGGCTTCCTCTGGTCCCTCCGGTCTCTCGTCCCATTGGTGGGGTAGTTGGAACTTTAGTCGTGGTCAGGGGTCCCATGCTAGACGAAGCATTAGGATCCGAAGCGGCAGCTCTGGCTCTGGTGACTGGTGGCGTAACGCCCGAAGAGGTGTTTTCATTTCTGTGACTAAGGGGTTGTGCAGAGACATTAGAGGCGGCGGCGGCTCTGGCCCTGGTGATTGGCGGTGTTACGCTTGAGGGAGTGCCTTCAAAGTTACTGTAGTCGATAGGCGACATAACGACGTTACTGGGAGAGATATTAACATCAGGGACGTGCTCCGTGCTGGTATTTTCAGCAGCCTCTCCAGACCTGAGTTCCACCGTATTAGAATTGACGTTCGGGAAACGAAATCAGGAGTTGGGGTTGATGTTGTAACCGATAGATCAATCTTCCCGCTGTGGTCGCCAATTGTTTATAGGTGAAAATGGTTTATACTGGTTTTGGTAATTACGGGTGTGAAAGTAAGAAATAATTTAAACCCTAAACAATGTACTGCAATGGAGTACTTTAGGTTCGAGAGATCAATCTGTACAAGTCTGGCCTGAACCTATAAATGGATGTCCAGACTTGCTTCGGTCACAAAGAGGAGGAGATTGGGTTGGTTTTTGGGAGGTAAGCAAGGAGAGTGGTGAGACCAGAATAGTTGATTCTGAAGAGCAATTGGGTTTTTACGACTTGTTATTAGAGAAGTCTGAGAGCTCACGAGTAGAGCTAGCAGGTAAGTATTTTTGAGTGTTGTCTGGTTCGAATGAACTCGTTGTCCAAATGGAAATAGGTAAGACCTATTTATACGAGTCAAGGTAGAAACGTACCCTAGTATCATTAAGGAGTGAGGAAGTAAATGTGAGGAGGTTGTAACCGTATGCATGGACTTGATGTCCCATAAAGTGGTTAACGCATGAAATTGGTTTTCATGAAACTGTTAACGTTATGGAATTGATGTTCCATAAAGTTTGTTAACTCACGGATTTATGTCCCATGAACATTTCCCACGTAACTCCCGTATTTACTATGCGCCTCACCCTTATGACACTTCCTTATGAGGGGCATAGTGTACGCCGCACGATGTAGACCACCAAACCAATACCCAAAGAGAATACTCATGTTTGTGTTAATGTCTCGAATGTTTTGGAAAACATTTAAAACGTTGTTGTGGCTTGGCAAGTCGATCTTGGGGAACTTGCTAGTCAGGTAACCTTCGACGGTCGAGATGTTGCATTTTGAGAGGAGGGGCAACCGTTGATCGTTGCACACCTTCGTTTTGGTATCCATGTAGTGAGGTCCAACAGGGTGGCACGGCTAGGGTGTGTTTAGACTTGGCATGAGGAGCCAAGGGTTTTCCATGGGCGTATGGCATGGCTAGGGCCAAGTCGAGGGCGCTTGGCTTGGCATGTCGTGACTAGCATGGATAGGGCCAAGGCAAAGTGCGTTTGGCATGGCCCGGCTAGCTTGGCTAGGTTAGGTTTGGCTTGGGATATGGGGCCAAGGGGTACCCATGGGCGCATGGCATGGTTAGGGCCAAGGCAAGGGCGCTTGGCCAGTCGTGACGTGACTAGCGCGACTAGGGCCAAGGCTTGGCTCGGATAACTTTGGCTAGGTTTAGTTTGGCTTGGCATGTGGGGCCAAGGGGTAGCCATGGGAGCATGGCGTGACTAGCCTAGACTAGACGCACGACCAAGCTAGGGTTTCGGGCCTAAGGTTGTGAGGGGACTTTAGACGGCCAAGATTTTCTCCTGGGATTGAAGGGCAATAGTTGATTGTCGTCTGACTTCACTTTGGTAGCCGCATGAGGAAGGCCAGCATGGTGGCGCGACATGAGGGGCCATGGCAAGACGTGTTTGGCATGGCGCGGCTAGCTTGGCTAGGTACGTGACCAAGCTAGGGTTTTGGGCCTAAAGTCGTGAGGGGACTTTAGATGGCCAGGATTTTCTCCTCGGATTGAAGGGCAACCGTTGATTGTCATATGGCTTCACTTTGGTAGCCGCATGAGGAAGGCCATCATGGTGGCGCGGCATGAGGGGCCATGGAAAGACGTGTTTGGCATGGCGCGGCTCGTTTGGATTGGCTTGGTGTGACTAGCATAGCTAGGGCCAAGTCAGAGTGCATTTGGAATGTCGCGACTAGCTTGGTCTAGGTGTGGCTGGCATGGTTTGCCATTGGCACGGAGGTGCGGTTGGTGTGGCTGGCATGCTTTGGCGCGGTTGGTGTGGATGGCATAATTTTCCATTGGCACAGAGGTGCGTCTAGCATGGTTGGCATGCTTTGGCGCGGTTGGTGTGGCTGACATGATTTTCCATTGGCACTGAGGCGCGACTAGCATGGTTGGCATTATTTGGCGCAATTGGTGTAGCTGGCATGATTTTCCATTGGCGCATAGGTACGGCTAGCATGGTTGGCATGCCTTGGCGCGGTCGGTGTGGCTGGCATGATTTTCCATTGGCATAGAGGTGCGACTAGCATGGTTGGCATAATTGGCGCGGTCGGTGTGGCTGGCATGGTTTTCCATTCGCACAGAGGTGCGACTAGCATGGTTGGCATGCTTTGGAACGGTTGGTGTGGCTGGCATGATTTTCCATTGGCACAGAGGTGCGGCTAGCATGGTTGACATGCTTTGGCGCGGTTGGTGTGGCTGGCATGATTTTCCATTGTCATAGAGGTGCGGCTAGCATGGTTGGCATGCCTTAGCGCGGTCGGTGTGGCTGACATGATTTGCCATTGGCACACGTGGGAATTAGGGTTTGCTTAGTCGTAACCCTAATTTTGAAAAATATACCCGGGTAATTATTTTAGAGACACATTAAAAGTTTCAGTAAATGTGCCTAGTAAATGCTTATTGCTTTAAATGTCGTGACATTACTGTCTACTAGGGTTTAGTGTTTTACGATTTTAACCCTAAACTAAAAACCACCATCAACACATGGATTTTTTTTTTTGCCCAGATCCGTATGAAAAATCGTCATGGTATTGAAGTGGTTCGTTGACGAATCTAAACAGTCGTTAATGTTTAGACAGTTTCAGTGACGATTCTAAACAGTCGTTATTTTTTATAAAAGAGACGTTATCCGACTACTGTAAACAGTCGTTAATATTTCCATAGTTTCAGTGACGACTCTAAACAGTCGTTAATGTTTCGACAGTTTCAGTGACGACTCTAAACAGTCATTAATGGCGGAAATGTACGACAGTTTGCAGTCATCATATAAAGATCAATACCCTGACGACACTTTGGAAAGGTTGTTATTGTTTTTATTATGTATATGACGACCCTTAAAGTCGTTATTGTCTTTGAAGGGTCATTAAACTTAAAAAATAGCAAGGATGAAACTGGATTCATCCTGGCTTAAACTTAAAAAATAGTAAGGATGAAACTGGATGCATCCTGTGTAAAATAAAAATAAGAAAAAATATTTGAAAATGGACAGGATGAAACTGGTTACATCCTTCCTATTTTTAAATTTTTGTCCATTTAAACAATATCTAAATCTAACTGTCCTTTTCACCCGGGAAATTTTGATTTTGGTCTTTGTAACCAATTTTGTGTTTGATAAAGTAGTTATATTCACTATTCGGATCATACTATGCCGCGAGCTAAGAACTTGTTAGAAAATTTGGGTACAAGAGGATGAAAACAGAGATTGAAAAGAATGTCGTTTCACAAGCTTCAAGGCCTTGCGATTCTTTTCAGCAATTATTTCGACCATTCCCAAATAATTGGCGAGTATAATCGGTCAGTGAAATATTGCCTTCAGGATACAATGAAGCCCTAACAACGTTGTTGGGTTCAAGAGTTGTACTCCCTCGACCCAACCAAGAACACACAGTATTAAGTTTTTGATGATGCTTAGAGAGAAAAGAGATCAGATGTGTTTTTTCTATATGTTTGAATGAAAACAAACAATCACTATTTATAGGGAATTCATGCCCATTGGAGATGCCTTTTCACTTCCAAAAGACACCAATAGTGTCTAATGGGAATGGATGTGTATTTTGTGAACCATCACACCCTATGGAGATGCCTTTTCATCTCCAACTAACATCCATTACATCTATTAGGATCATGACACTCCCCATTGTAGTGGCTAACCAAAAATGAAAACCATTTTATTTTATATATTATTGAAAATATCCAACAATCTTCCCCTATTTTCAATAACCAAAAAACATGAAAATTAAACAAAGTAAAACTTACAAAACTGGAGTGGCTGCATCACTCAAATGACTGCCTATGTACCCGAGTGGAATCAAGCCAACGTAGTTCAAGCTTAATTGGGAAATAAGCATCATCGTTTAAATCAATACATAAATGATAGGTATCTTTTGGATTTGAACCTTCACTTAGTGTAAGAAATTCAAAGCCTTATCGGGGTTCAGTGGTGAAACCAGTCTTGAACCAAGTACCCCATGTGATAAAACCGGAATCTCAACACATACTGATTTCAGGGATTGTGTGTTCTGTAGCCAGCACATTAATGGCCATGTGCTTATCCTGTATTCATGAGTCTCTCAGAGAACGGTCTTTATCTCTTAGGAAATGGCCTGATTTCCATACTCATATAGGTAAGTCTCAAAGGTGTTTCTGCGAGACACCTTGTGATAAAAGTTAGACTTATTAAGGATTTTCATCCATCCTTTTTTTTTTTTTTTTTGCAGAACCTGCACTAAACAGAAATGAGAAGTTTTTACTTAGTGCACCATAATCACATCCATAACTTGTTGGTACCACATTGAACCTTGTTTATCTTTTTCAAAACATAGGTTGGGTTTCTGCTATGAGTGATCGAACTTTCATTCACAGACCTTAGTCCCATTTCTGTATACTTCATTGAAAACAATTCCTTTGGGAGACTCTTCATAAATAGGTCTACCAAGTTTTTCTCCGTTTCAATGGATAACTGCAATTACTCCTTTCTTGAATAATTGACTTACCGTTCAATGTACAAGACTTGTATGTCTTGACTTTTCATTATAAGTCTTTGTTAGAGACGTTATAGATCCTAGCCTGATTCACAATTAATCAAGACCTCTTGAGATGGCTTCTTCCAAAAATGGGATCTCTACAAGTTAGGTTCTAAGCCATTCCTCCTCATTAATTACATCTACTCATGCAATCAATTCTGAAAACATTATTAAAAAATGTTCCTATTTGATTTTACAAAATAATTGTAACCTCTCTAGTGATCCCAAATAACGTTTAAGGTTAATTCATTAAAAAAAAAATCATTAAGACTTGAATGTTGGAATTTGATAACAACAATAATGAAAATAAATTGAATAAATACAAATAATACTTAACTTGATTTGCAACAACTTGGTGGATACATCACGTCGAGTAGTATGCGGAGCAAAAATTGATAGAGGCACGTATAAATACGCTGAACTAAAGACAATATCGCCTGCTACTCCTCTAAATAGAGAGATGATATAGCTTCATTAGCGAGTTGCCTCCAGAATACAACTATCGTTAGCATTCCTTCTTGTAGCATACAAGAGAACGCCCTTAGAACTTGGCAGTGAAAAACAACTCAGTGAAACCACCTTGTTTCACTCAAAATAAAACTCAAAGAAAAAAAATGGAAGGATAAAACATGTTTTTCTCATTTTTCTCTCCTACTCTTTTTCTACCAAAAAACAGAGGAGTTAATATTGAGTTGTTTTTCCCTTAAAAACATGAAAACCAAAACATGAAGGAGTTCATTTTGTTTTCTCATTTTTTCTCTATTGCTCTCTACTACTCAAAACCCCAAAACATTATTTTTCTGTCTCGAAACAACAAGAAGAGTTCTTTTTGGTTTTTCTCCAATACTCTCTACTTCTACTGATCTTTACTCCTCTGAGTTCCTCTCTAAGTTAAAAAGAAAAACCCCAAGAAGAAAGAATGCAACGGCTAAAAAAATTAAAGACAAAGTGTTTACTTCTTCTCTTTCTATCTGTTAGTCGAACAAGTAGTGAACGTGAAAGCAAAGATAAAATAAGTAGTAGTAGTAATGATCATGAAAGCAAACATTTTTTTTTCTATGAATTGTGAAGCATCAAAACAGTAATACATGATCACCACCGACAACAAAACAAAGCAGGGAGTGGAGAATAAAGATCCACATAAAAAATGTGAAGTAAAATAAAGAAGACATAGATAATGGGATTCAGACTTTTAGTTCTTTTTCATTTCTTATTTAATTACTTCTCTTTCTAATGAATTGAAAACACTTCTATATGTTATATAAACAATATAAAGAGAATCCCATGATAAAGAAAATTCGAATCCCATGATAATATGAGATACTTATAGAAACCACGCTTATGCCCGATCCGCCCAGACGGCAGCGTGCTTCTGTGCGAAGCACCGCGCGTACGGGAAAAGCAACCTTGCCATAGTCTAGGTCTTCCCACACACACTAAAGTGTAGAGACCTAAGGGGCCATGCCATTTAGGCAAAACCCATGGTATTTATGGCTAAAATTCTTAAAATTTTAGTTATGAGGGGCTATTGTTTTATCTATTCAAAAGGAAAAACAATTAGAGGGCAATAGGTCTAGGGATCAAATCATGGTCCAAGTTATTCAAAACCCCGTTTTTTCTAACAATCCCCCACATGAATGATAAAACATATCGATAAAACGCGAGAAAACTAAAGGCATCAATATAGGCTAAGGTGTCCCAAAGATTGAACCTTAGCTTAGTGAGAGGTTACCGGAAATGCTTGTTGTAACGGTGAACACAATGTCTTGAACCGCCAACAGTGAATGCAATTCAGAAATAACAACCACACTTGATGTCTCCACCGAAAGCTGCCAAGCTCTTGCGGTTGTGCCCGTTTTGGCCGTGGGCTAAAATTCTGGACTTAATGAATGTCTCTAGAGAATCAGCTCAAATTCTTATAGGAAGCGGCCCCACTTCCAACATCCACAAAGGTGAGTCCATAAAGAGTGTCCTTCCACACCCCGCTTTAATCAAAGCCATGGAACCCATTAAGATCTCAAAAGATCATCCTAAAATTCTGCAGGCAGCACTATCACACTGTTACACCATAGGGAGGGACAAAGATAGTGCTTTCACGATATCACCATAAATTAGTTGTCTCATTGAACCTTGATCTCGGATATGATCCCATCACAAGGTTGAGTATCCTTCATAATGATTTATTATATGAGCTTAAGTCCCATCCCCCTCGATGTAAATATACTTTTCTTTATAAACCTTTCGTCAAAGGAACTGCAATATTATCCTTGACCTTACAAAGTCAAGAGAGATAATACCAGTAGAAAGTAGTTGCTTCACTATCTCGTGCTTTCTCTGAAGCTATAGACTCTGACTCCATAGTGGATCGAGTTATACTTGTCTGTTTGTATATCTTCCATGACACAGACGCATCTTCAATCATGAAGATGTACCCATTTGTGGATTTTGACTCATCAGAATCCTACATCCAGTTGGCATCACAGCACCCTTCTGTCGCAGCAGGAATCTTCCCAAAACTTAAGCAAAAGTCTGGAGTGCCTCAAGTAGCACAAAACTCTGTTGAGAGAATTCTTGTGATCCTGCCTAGGGTTGCAAGTGTACCTACTCAAACTACTCACAACGTAAGCAATACCAAGTCTTATACAATTAATCAATTTCATAAGACTGCTGATTACGCAAAAAATACTCAAGAGTGGAGTAACATCATCACCCTTGTTCTCACAATTTGAGAAACATCGTTACAAGGAGTAGAAGCAAGTTTAGCCAGATTGTGATTAAATTTCTTTAATATGCTTTCAGCAAAATGAAATTGACTAAGACTATATTCATCAGACGTCTCTCTGATTTTCATCCCTAAGAATACATCGGTAGGGCTTAAGTCTTTCATGTCAATATTCTCATTTAGTATGCTTTTAGTGGTATTAATAAAATCAATGTTATTGCCTAATATGAGCATATCATTAACATACAGGCACACAATAACATAAGCATCATCCTCATATTTAATGTAAACACATTAATAAGATTTATTAATCTTAAACCACTAGATATCATTACATGAATAAATTCTCATGCCTTCATATAGGTTCTTGTTTCAAACCATACCGAAATTTAATCAATTCGCATACTTTGTTCTCACAACAAAAAACCTTTTAGTTGGTACATATAAATTTCTACATTTAATTCACCATGTAAAATTGCTGTCTTAACATCCATCTGATGTATATATTCAAAACATGAATAAAAGCTATATTTATCATCATCTTAACATAAGTGATTATAGTGACAGGTGAAAATATGTCAAAGAAATTTATTCCTTAATTTTTTGGTTATAACCCATAACCATACTAGGTATTCCTCTACAGTTTCATCTGTACCAAGGTTTCCGTTTGAAGACTATTCGGAAGAACATATAACTTCCCTCAGTGTCCAAACTCTACCATAAAGGTCACATAGAAAAGGCTAAAACTTATCTAAGTTCTAACTCTTTTTCTACTATGTCCAGTCTCAACATCTTGAGACGAGGTTGACTAGTCAAAGGAACATATGCGAATTTGTCATGGATCCTTTTTCGAGGTCCAATCCTCAAAAGAATTATATGATCAAAAACCAAAGCATCTATAGAATGCACCACAGTGTTCATACCAATGTTATCAATGTCAAATATTATGACCATTAACCTATATGCACTAGCATGCTTAGGATAGGGTAGGAATACAAATTCCATAATCTTAGGTCAAAAATTTGATTTGCTTGGGAGGCGAAATAGCCAATACACCCCCCACATTTTAGGTATACAGGTCAAGAACACAAAAATAGATTATGCACCTTGCACAATCTTCTTGAGAGATTAAAATAAATATTTCTATTTTACACCCCCACAATTATCAGGATTTCTCAACATGCTGCGATTTTGTGTCATTTAACACACGCCGCATACTCAAATTATGATTTAACATGTTCATGTATTCATTATCAATTAATAGCATACAAGTTTCACTTTATCTATTAATTCCTCATGTTCTCTTATGTTAAGAGTTCAAAGCATTACATGAACTTATTTCCAAATATCTTATCTCATAGTAAAGTAGATAACCATTGGAAATTATAATTAAAGCATAATGCACATGTGGAGAACGAAAGTTTCCATACCTCAAATCATTTTACCTATTTTCATTTTTTTTTCTTTGAGTTTTATTTTGAGACTCAGAGGAGTAGAGATCAGTAGAAGTAGAGGAGTAGAGATCAGTAGAAGTAGAGAGTATTGGAGAAAAACCAAAAAGAACTCTTCTTGTTGTTTCGAGACAGAAAAATAATGTTTTGGGGTTTTGAGTAGTAGAGAGCAATAGAGAAAAAATGAGAAAACAAAATGAACTCCTTCATGTTTTGGTTTTCATGTTTTTAAGGGAAAAACAACTCAATATTAACTCCTCTGTTTTTTGGTAGAAAAAGAGTAGGAGAGAAAAATGAGAAAAACATGTTTTATCCTTCCATTTTTTTTTCTTTGAGTTTTATTTTGAGTGAAACAAGGTGGTTTCACTGAGTTGTTTTTCACTGCCAAGTTCTAAGGGCGTTCTCTTGTATGCTACAAGAAGGAATGCTAACGATAGTTGTATTCTGGAGGCAACTCGCTAATGAAGCTATATCATCTCTCTATTTAGAGGAGTAGCAGGCGATATTGTCTTTAGTTCAGCGTATTTATACGTGACTCTAACAATTTTTGCTCCGCATACTACTCGACGTGATGTATCCACCAAGTTGCTGCAATTCAAGTTAAGTATTATTTGTATTTATTCAATTTATTTTCATTATTGTTGTTATCAAATTCCAACAATCTAAAGACAATATGTGCTAGTTTAATTTTTTGTAACAATAATAAAGAAAAAATATTGTTGACAAATTAAACTACTAAGTTTAATGGAAAGTGTAATAAGGGATTTACATAATCAAATTCCAACATTGAATACACTAGAGGCATATAAAATTTGTAGGCAACTTGCTTGCTATTTCAACAAGCACATTGTTACGACGAGTAACTTCTCTACTCATGCCCAATCCTCTACAAATTTATACTTGAAAAACATAGACAATGTCTATGTAACATTTTACATTATGTAATGCAAATGTTCATAATTTATGCATCGGTAATATCGTAACACCTCATCGTTGGATATTTGGTCGGCCGCCTAATCTTCCAATACGTTACATTTTCACCGGTATTCCACTTTTCCCTTTCAATGTCATTTAAGACATGCCAATTTCCAAATTTGGAAACCTATAATTCTTATCACAAGAATTATACTCATTTCATGCAATTGTTATCTTAACAATTACGGTTTCAGACTTTAATGAAATTCAATTCCAAATCATTTATCCAATTACACTTCATTAAGATTCTCTATGTACAATAATCTTAATAATTCATGGCTATCCCCCAATAGTCATGAGACGATGGTTCGTCGACAGTCTCAAATTACTTTTCGTGAAAGTAGAAACTCCCACTAATGGCAACTAGCCAACAATTGGATTAACTTTAGGTGATGGTACTTACTATAACACCAACCCAAATGTTGTCAGTGCCAAAACCCAAATTAATAGCACAAGAATTATCCATTCATACAGATATGTTTTCCGTTTGAAATGAAATGATGTGATTCCTTTCAATCCATCGAAACCAGTAATCCCTTCTAGTGAGATCACAGATCATCAACGGACCCTAATTGCCTAGTGCCATGCATATTGGCATCAGAACCTATTCATGGTACTTCTTCCCCCACATTTCATGGCAATCTGCAAATGTCATGAAATCACAGTTCACTATACAGGGAAGATTTGTAGTCAATAAGAGACGGAACACATGTGGGTTTCAGACTCAGTTTCTACTTCCTTATCTCCATGACCAAAACGATTCTAGCCACTGTCAACCCAACCAATTTTCCTGTTAACATACTTGGACCAGATTCTACCACAACACTATGACAGCAGTTTGTCGCACCCTACAGGAAACTATGACAGTCTTCAATCCCGTTAGAGATTCTTCTTCTCTCGTCTACAGAGCGCATCCTCTGTTTTCATTTGGGGCAAACAAACCGTCTTTACACAAAAGTGATTTCTGTACGAATAAATAAGGACGCGTCTCTTGAAGAGGGTTATGTCCGGTAACTAATCAGAAGTGGTTACAGAGAGGAGGTCAACCGTTATCATTCAAGTCTCTTAATTCACCCAAAATTTTCAGAACAATAAGAGATCTTAATCATATGTACAGTGTGATCTAAAACAAGAAGCACTTAATTATTTTCATGTATAATTTTGGCTTTAATCTCTGATGCCAGTTCAAGAGACATGGACCGATATCACAATAGATATGGTTGATTTGGTATAGGACCGGTTATAAGCAAAATTTCTATGTCCATAACCACTATCAATTACTTGTTAATTTACCCATCGTGATCATGAGAGTTCTCTTTCTACTTTCCAAGCCATGTATCGTAAGGATGCCAACATGAATACGACCTTGGCAGTCTTACTCAATTTACATATTGTGATCTAAAAAATTCATAATTGAATAAATGGTTGCATGCATCACATATATGTAAAATCCTAATTCCACATGGATACTAATGAAGAGTACATGGTAATTCGACAACAAGAACATACACGTAAAAACCCTAATTATACACAACTAGTACATGTGTGTAAAATCCTAATTCTACACAACCAGAACATGGATATGTCATGCATCCGACAGTAACATACATGCTATTACCCCGCGAACAGTGATCAAAATGCTTACCTCACTAACCTAGACAACAAGCATGTATTATATCCAAGAAACCGAAATTACAAAGAATTGAATTCTCTTTAAGATTGTTGGAAATAATATGCGGTTTCGGTTACTCGGAAATCACTTTCATGCTACAAACACAACAATAATAAGAAGAGAGTTAGAAAGACTTATCGGATTGGTTGATCGAGGCGAGGATCACTCTTTACCTAAAGACAATTATCCCCGTATACGGTGCTCACGGTTTTACGTATGTCGCTTTCCAAGATACAACGATCACGCCTTACAGCAGAGTTTCATCCTCCATTGTCAAGAGAAACTAATTGCTGAAAACTGTTGGAAAATTTGGGTACAAGAGGATGAAAACAGAGATTGAAAAGAATGTCGTTTCACAAGCTTCAAGGCCTTGCGATTCTTTTCAGCAATTATTTCGACCATTCCCAAATAATTGGCGAGTACAATCGGTCAGCGAAATATTGCCTTCATGATACAATGAAGCCCTAACAACGTTGTTGGGTTCAAGAGTTGTACTCCCTCGACCCAACCAAGAACACACAGTATTAAGTTTCTGATGATGCTTAGAGAGAAAAGAGATCAGATGTGTTTTTTCTATATGTTTGAATGAAAACAAACCATCACTATTTATAGGGAATTCATGCCCATTGGAGATGCCTTTTCACTTCCAAAAGACACCAATAGTATCTAATGGGAATGGATGTGTCTCTTGTGAACCATCACACCCTATGGAGATGCCTTTTCATCTCCAACTAACATCCATTACATCTATTAGGATCATGACACTCCTCATTGTAGTGGCTAACCAAAAATGAAAACCATTTTATTTTCTATATTATTGAAATATCCAACAGAACTTGGGTAAGAAACTTGCAACTACTCTGTTACAACATTAGAATCACCTTAATCACCCACCCAACATGACTTGTCAATAAAACCAAAATGTTAAAAATTTCAGTAGCATTTAAGCAAAACCTCTCGATTTTCCTAATTTCTTGACCTTAATTCCTAAATTCATAAAAGATTTGAGGGCGATAATAAGAAAAAATATTGTATTCAAGAACCCTAATTCCCAAACTTTGGAATGAGATCGTTCTAAGCGTTTTAATACAACTTGGAAAAACTTAAAAAATATACCCTCTGACTCATTGATTCGTTTTGTTAAAAAAATTGGCGAAACTCAGCAAATTTTGCTGATTGACACATGAATCCCCGTCCTCTGGGAAAATTAACAATCGTCTCATTTAGGGTTGTCAATGGGTCCGGGTCCTCCCGGGTATCACTGGACCCAGACCCGGACCCTACTTTTAAAAGTCGGGTCCGGTTCCTAAATTTGTGGACCCAGAATCGGACCCTTTAAAAATCCAGGGTACCCGTCAGTTCCGGGTACCCATTGGGTATCAAGAAAACTATAAAAAAAACTTCAAAAACTTGATATATTTCTCTTTTTGGATTGAATTTATATTTTTTTACAAAAAATTATTATTGTTTCTTCATTAATGTACTAAATAAATATTAAATGTAAGAAAAAATGAAAAATGAAAAAAAAATCTAAGCCAAAACTAACAAAATACATATAGTTTTGCTAAAAAGATGAAGCAAAGTTAGAATAACCGAGTACCCATTACCCACGGGTACCCTGCGGGTATTACCCGTTTGGACCCGTTAAAATTCGGGTCTAATCGGGTAATTACCCGTCGATTCCAAAGTTGTTAATGAGTCTAACTTTAGGACCCAGAACCGGACCCATTTCTCTAGGATCCGGTTCCGGGTCCGGGTAATGGGTACCCATTGACAGCCCTAGTCTCATTCAAGTAATTAGCAGGGAGTACTTGCAAGTGACTCAAATGAGTTATCCAACTTTCCTATATCTATTTGACCCCCAATTTTTTTTTTCTAGTGATCCAAACTTTGTATTTAATTAAAAACAATCACGTGACACAAAAATAGTCTCGCATCTAAAATTTAGTACGTAATTCAAAAATTGATCGTGACCCAAAGCTACACAAAATCTGGCAAATTTTCTATAAAATGAAGCGTAATCCAAGTCTTCTTCATGGCCCTCTAAATACAACACTAACCCAAAATGTTCCCTTTTACCTAAAAATAGACATTGTGACTCAAGAATTGCCTTGCGACCTGAAATATGCAAAATGAAATCTCTTTATCATGAAGTATGCATAATATTATAACACAAAATATAATTTGTTATCCGAAAATGCCATATGGCGGAAAACTTTCATCGTAACCCAAAATCTAGTATTGCGAATCGAGATTCGTCGCATGGTCGTAAATAGGCCACATGGTCTAAAATTTACGTCACCATACTAAAACTTCCCTAAACACTTAAATCTTCCATTTTAACCAAATTTGTACCGGGAACCAAAATTTGGCTCATGACTTAAAGTTTCTCACATGGATTCAATATGTGAAAAATAATAGAACCCCCCTATTATATGGGTTCAACATTTACAAGCCCCACAAAATAGATTTTCCGCCCTCAACTCCATTTTTTCACATTTTGATATTTCTAGGCCCAAAACTTTTATTTTCAGGGCTTGATAATAAAATGATATTTTTATAATGTCAATTTTACCCTTTTCAATATAAACAAGAGAAAAATCATAAGATTTATTCATTTCTACATTTTCTTTCTCTCTCATCTCTCTCTCTCGGTTGCAGAGAAAAAACTTTTAGATCTTCATTTTCATCTTCTTCTTTTCGGTTGCAGAGATTCATTTTCATCTTCTTCTTTTAAATCTTAGATAAGTATCTGAGATAAGTATCATCATCTCTTCGTCATGATGCTTCAATTAAGAAAATTCCAGATCTGTTCTTCATGTTTTAGATTTGAATTTTTTTATTAAGATTTCGAAACCTAATATATCGATTTTGGTTCAGTTTTATTATATGATTCATGACTAGCATTCAGATCTACTTTCTCCTTCTATCTCTCTTCATTTTGAGTTAGAAATTTCGAATTTTTTTTGAAAAAAGAGTTTCCAGAACTTTTAGGGTTCTTCGTCGAGAATCCGTCGATCTATTCTATCATTAACCTGATGGAAAATCAGACTCCATATTTGTAATCCTCATGTGTGAATCTGTGTTACCCATTTAATATTTTTGTAGACGAAGTAGTTTAATTTTTTTTCTACCTGATATGATTTGTTGATTTTGTAGATTTCTTTGTGTTGGATTTGAAAATAGGAGTCAATTGATGAAGATGTTGCTTCTGTTCGGTTAATTCAAGTTAATGCTAGATGTAATGACGAAGGTGAATTCATTTAATGTTGTGAGAATACATATATACTTATGTTGATTGAGTAGATATGAAATGTTTTTGAACATTATTTGCTGTTGTTCAATTCGTTTGAGCATATCTGTAGCTGTAACAATTTCAAAACCAGATAAAATTGTGAATAAGAATCACAAATCTAAGAATTTTGTTATGTGACTATTATGCACAGGATGTGTAACTTTCGTCTACACATCCAATTTGCATGTGTAACTTGAGTTTACACATTCGATTAGCTTGTGTAAATTTTCTCTACACATCCAGATAGCTTATATAACTTTCCTATACACATCAAATTAGCATGATAAATAAATATCCTCATAATAATCATTGAAAACCACATTCTATAACCACTAGTTACACAAGTTATATGGATGTGTAACTGCTAGTTACACATCCTGGGATATAAAGTTTATGTTCTATATATTGCATTCTTTCCATTAACTTGAGTGTTTCAAATTTCAGTAACAATCTTGCTCAAACAGATAAGCTACATGTTCTGTGATTCTCATTACGTTAAAGTCAATCTATACTTTTGTGCCTTTGCAAAAGATAATTTAATTCAATATAATATTATAATGCTTGTCCATGAATGCAAGTTTCTGAGTTTCAATTGCTAAGACATGAAGCAAAGCATATCTTCAGTGTTAATGTTTTCAATTGCTACGACAGTATTGACCAAATGAAGTTTCAAAAAAATAAGGTTCTTAATGACTTTATACATTGTTTACGTGTATGTGTGGATTGCATGGAGTGGTGGTGTTGATATTGATACCACAAAAGTGGTTAAGCAGATGAGGATGGTGTTGTCGAGTAAGCTTCAGGTAAACATGACTCCATAAAATTTGATTGTGATTGCCACATTTCTAGGTATCTATATATGTTGGCATATGGATGTCTAACTGCTAGTTATCTGAACTAGCATGATGTGTAACTGCTAGTTACACATCCTGGGATATAAAGTTTATGTTATATATATTGCAGGTTCTTATGAAAAGGTATGTCATGCATATTGGAATGAACTAGCATATGGATGTCTAACTGCTAGTTATTTTGAACTAGCAGGATGTGTAACTGCTAGTTATTTTGAACTAGCAGGATGTGTAACTGCTAGTTATGAAAAGGTATATCATGCATATATGTTGGCATATGGATGTCTAACTGCTAGTTATCTGAACTAGCAGGATGTGTAACTGCTAGTTACACATCCTGGGATATAAAGTTCTATATATTGCAGGTTCTTATGAAAAGGTATATCATGCATATTGGAATGACTAGATAACATTGGTTGGCAGTTTCTTTATGGCCAGCTTGTTCGCAGTAAAGGACCATCATTCGGTTTGGATGATGAACTAGTATTTATATGGATGTGTAACTGCTAGTTACACATCCTGGGATATAAAGTTTATATTCTATTTATTGCAGGTTCTTATGAAAAGGTATATCATGCATATTGAAATGACTTGACAACATTGGTAAGAAGTTTCTTTATGGACAACTTGTTCTCGGTAAAGGACCATCATTCGGTTTGGATGATGATCTAGCTAAAGAAACGAGTAAAGCATGTCACTTCTTTATCCTAAAACTCTCTCCCTCAACTCTTCCTTGATAAGGGAAAAAACTATTCAATGTTCTCAAATTCTTTTTGAAGTTTTATTCACTTTTAGTTTTTGATTTTCATTTATACATGATAGATTACATGAAATGGTGGTACGAATTTAGTTGAGTTGAAGGATTTAGAGAAGGATTTTGAGATGGTGGTGGTGTTGGAGCTGTAGTTAGTATGAGTGGTGAAGAAATAAGTAAATTGAATCCAGACACGATTTTGTTTGTTATTGTTTATGTTGTTGTTTTAGGTTCGATTTGTTGTTTTTTACATTTCAATTTGATTTTACAGGGTTGATTAATGGTGGTGATGATAATTTTGATGGGGAGGTTGAATAGTAAGTGTATAAAATTGAAGGAAAATATGAGAAGAAATAGGATGAACCATGTTTAGTTTTTGTTGCCGGTGCTGGTGAGCAATTACAAAGAATTTGATTAATATTTAATTGTGATTGAGTTTCTCAAAGAATGTGATTGTTATGTCCATTCAGTTTAGGTGATTATGTATCCATTTTACGTTAATTGTTGGCTTACGCTACTGGTTTTGTGTAGGTCAAAGTGACAAGCATACGCATGTGTAACTATAGGTTACACAAGTTAATTGTTGGCTTACGCTACTGGTTCTGGATGTGTAACTACAGGTTACACAAGTCCTTTTGTGTTTCTAACTGCAACTTACACAACCATACACATGTGTAACTATAGGTTACACAAGTTCTTTGTGTTTCTAACTGCAGGTTACACAAGCATATGCATGTGTAACTACAGGTTACACAAGTCCTTTGTGTTTATAACTGCCAGTTACACAATCCATATGCACGTATACCTACTAAGAATCTGTAAGCATTGTTTACACAATCTAAATATATGTGTAACTTTTATTTACACATACTGACTGAATGTGTATTTTTTCATAGAAACATTTAAATCACTCTCAGACGATAGTAGGAATCTCTTTGTTCGACTACTTACTTGAAAATATTGCATTCTTTCCATTAATGTTGCATTCTTTTCATTCTGGTTCGATTTTAGTTTGCTTATCTTGAGTCTTGGCCTACAAATATGTTGTTTGATTAAAGAATTTGTGGTAGTGTTGATGGTGGAGGTGCAGGTGCAGGTTTTGGAAGAGGATAAAGAGGAAGTGGTGGTAGTGCATCAGGTTTGGAGGATAATTCGGATTTGGAGTTAGTGGTAGTGTTTTGGTATGAAGCAGAGAGGTTTTCTATGGATGCTGGAGTTGTACTGGACACTGTAAGTTGGATCTACTTTACATTCTACTTGTATTGTTTTTTTTTATATATGTTGGTAGTCATGATATTGCTAGAACATGTATGAACAATAGTAAGTTGATACTGGTTCTTCAGGTCGACTATTTATTGGTTTTAAATGCTAAATATCTTTTAGCATTTGTTGAAGTAAGTGTAGGAGAAACTAGTGAAACAACATAAATGATCAACTTGTTGTGAACGCTTATAAACTATTAGCTTTTAGTATGATTCCTTCAAACTTTACGAGTATGCAATGATAATTGGATGTGTAACTACGAGTTACACATGCTAATTGGATGTATAACTGCGAGTTACACATTCTAATTGGATGTGTAAAAGTTTGAGTGAACCAGAAATGATGAGAAGTTCTGTTTATTAATTTTAAGCTTGTGAATATAATGAAGGTTTTTGTTTTGGTTTCAAATGATTTTTGGTAGATTTTGTATGAACATGTATGAACAATGGTAAGACATTAGCTTACCAATAGAACCAAGAACATTTATCAAAGCTCTAGGATATTCTTGCAGTTTATTGCTAGATAGATAAGGATGTTAGCTAATGTCCAGGTGAGAAGTGATGATTCTTAGCTTTTTTTAGTTGAAAATGTGTGCTTTCGGTTACTCCTAGTTACACATGCTAAAATGAACAAACTTGCAACCAAAAAATGTGATTTTTGTTTTGATGGATCTGTCAACTCTGTAGGTATCTTCACCTATCATTCTTTTTTTTAGCTCTGGGATACTCCTAGTTACACATGCTAAAATGAACAAACTTGCAACCAAAAAATTCCACATGCTAGGTATCCAAGTCATATGCATGTGTAACTGTCAATTACACATGATAGATGCATGTGTAACTCCAAGTTACACATGCTAAGATGGGTTATCATGTGTCTTTTCTATGATCTTTGTTCTATAAATTTGCCTTACAATTGTCCTATAATATTATTATTTTTTTGCTTTTTATTCATCCAAGCTAATCCATGGATGTTTATTTCGTTGCAGATATGCAAGCATTTTGGAGTGAGGAAGACAAGAAAGAAAGGAAAAACTTCTAATATAGATTTGAGTGGCTTATTTCTAGTGTTTTAACTCATTTATTGTGTTTAGTAACAACCGATTACTATAGCTGGTAAACAGAGATATTATTGTAAATGAATATTAATGCGATAGATGTATTTTGTATATATTTTTTTTCTGTTGTGTAACTGTTGACTACACATGCCATATGCATGTGTAACTTGTGGATACACTTGTCATATGTATGTGTAACTTCTTATTACACATTTCATATGGATGTGTAACTTTTAGTTACACACTATTGAATACACAACATGAATGTGTAATTTTTATACATGTGTAACTTCGAGTTACACTTGCAATATCAATGTGGTCAGAGGTGGTGGTGAGCGGTGGTCGGTCGACGGCGGTGGTTGGAGGTGGTTGGTGGCGATGGTGGTCGGAGGTGGTTGGCAATGGTTGTGGTGGTCGGAGGTGGTTGGTGGTGGTTGGTGGCGGTGGTGGTCGGAGGTGGTTGCCGACAGTGGTGGTCGGAGGTGGTTGGTGGTGGTTGGTGGCGGTGGAGGACGGAGGTGGTTGCCGGCAGTGGTGGTCGGAGGTGGTTGCGGTAGTTGTGGTGGTCGGAGGTGGTTGGTGTTGGTCGGAGGTGGTGGTTTCCTGCAGTGGTGGTCGGAGGTGGTTGCCGGAAATGGTGTTCGGAGGTGGTTGGCGGTGGATGTGGTGGTCAGGGGTGGTTAGTGGTGGTCAGAGGTGGTTGGTGGCGGTGGTGGTCGGAGGTGGTTGGTGGTTGTCGGCGGTGGTGGTGATCGGATGTGGTTGCCGGTGGCTGTGGTGGTCAGAGGTGGTTGGAACATCATCATATAATATTTTAATAATTTTGGGCTTAAATTTAAATTTTATTTAATTATGGGCTTGACAATATGCATAAGGGTATCAAGGTCTTTTAATAATTTGGGGCCTAGATTTAAACTTCTTTTAATTAAGGGTCTCATATTATGGGTTATCCATGGGTTGGGCCTTAGCCTAATTTTCCCATTCAATATTTGTCTCCTGGTAGGAAAGTGTATAACAACCTTTAACCTAAAATTTTCCTTTTGGCATGTACTTCTTTATATGATAGAAATCCGAACTGTGACTCGGTATCTACCTAGTGACCTATAATTTGCGCATCAATCAAACCTACTGTTATGTACCTTGATGTACAATAACAAGGTTGGAAGGATAATCTCTCGATTCTCACGAATCAAGCCTACTGGTTCAGGTATGAACACAGCTTAATCGAGTAAACGATTGGTTTTCATTCATAATTGAATTAAGAGTTCATTACAGACTCAGACTCCTTATAGCTAGGTTCTTCTCCATTTAGATCTAACGATCCTAAGCTAGCCCACGTGTGTACATCTAACCCACATGTTACAATTGATAATAGCAACTACTAACAAGATAAAGGATGCCAACTAAATACTAACACTAACACTGTATAAGATATGGGACACCCTCTCCTCATCATAGCGGGTACATAACACTCCCTCCTCCTTCAAACATCCTTGTCCTCAAGGATGAGAACTGAGTTGCGACACCCTCTCCTCATCATATCGGTAGTTCCCTTCTCTGCAATGTGCATTATCTCCATGAATTAGGTGAATACTTAAAATACTGCGAGTTGCACACTCAATCATGTTCTCGGATATAAGGAGATGCCCCATAATTAATCTAGCTCCCAGAAGTTGAGTACCAACACAATCCCTGACTATAAGCCGTAATCAGAACTTCGCACCAGTACATCATTGGTCTGAGTGTCATCATCTGTTGCAACTTCCATCTCAAACAAGATACCATAAGTAATGCAAATAGAAAGTTGGCTGTTGCAGTATGGAGATAAGTTCCAACTATCTTCACCACCACACAACCTATACAACGATAGTTCTCTGTTTCAGATGTCAAACCCCACAGTTCAGTGTAACAAGGAATAAAAAAGTCACTTGAATCCAGTTTGTATAAATCTGTCAGTTTCTTGCAGCAAGGAGAAAAATACCAGGCAGGGAAAAACATGTGCAGAGAACTGCTAAGGAACTGCCTAACTTGCAATAGAATTTTCACGCTAGCCGCCAGTCTTCTACATACTTCATGTGGAATCCAAAGAAATTGCAAATATAAACCTATCATGTACAATTGACTGCTCTCATTGGTAGAATTGTAGTTGCAGGAAATCCCACAATACATCCCTCACAATAATTCATAATAATCAACACATCTTTATGATAAAAAACAACACTTTTTATTAATAGATTCCATAAATGTTACAAAGAGGGAAATGAAATCAAGAATACAACACTGTTTTGAACTTTCTCTCTCCTCAAAACTTTCTCAACATTCTAAAAATGATCTCTCCCTTACTTACGCCTATTCAACTCTTTATATAGGGTATTACATAGTGGATGACAGCTAATCTGTCCTTTATTTTAGGATCTGACTTGCAATATTCTCGCGAGCAATCAAGTGTTAAGTTCGCAACATTCTTGAATGTCGCAAGATCTTCACGTCTTTCTCATGTTTAATTTTTCGTCATCTGTTACGTCATTTCTGCAGTTAGCCTACGACGGTTTCGCATTGTTCTTTTATTGTCGTGATATTCTGATCCTACATCTTGCCTCTTCTCATGTCTTCTCTGTGAAGGAAAGAATTTCATGAGAAATACTCTTTCAAAATTCCGCAGTTGTTCATCCCTTCACATTCTTCTACCGACAAGATTCCATGAATTGAGCATAACCGTCTACACGTGTTAAATACTCCTTTGCTCACCGGCACATTTGATATTATCCGGTCATCACTTCTTTATCTATTTAAGGAAGGATTTAGCTAGAGAGATGATTTTCTTTCTTTTACTTCGTCTCATTCATCTCCACGTTCTCTGTAAATCTTCATCGTCTACAACTCTTTCTCCTTTGATTTTCACAGATTCATCTCTCCGCTACTGTTCTCATGGAATCATCAAGGTTAGTTTTCTTTTCTTCTCTTTTGGTTTTAGTTTTTTTGAAACTGATTTCTCCTACTGAAATTATCTTATTTTGATTTTGTTCGTCTTTATTTAATTCCCATATTGTTTCTATTTCAGCAAAATCACCTCTAATACCATATTTTCAATTCAAAATCCTAATATTCCCAAAGATTCGCATCCCAAAGTTGCTACAAGCAAAAGAAAGTCTGCGAATCGCAAGGTAGTAAGAAACATTATTCTTTTAATAACAATATTGTTGCCTCTGTTTCTTACCTGGATTGGGATTCGTAGGGTGATGGAGATGCTAGTAAACCCCCAAAGAGATCTCGCCACTTTAAGACTATTGAAACTTCTTCTCCATTCCCCACATTTACTCCTTTAACTTCTCCTTCAATACCTTTGCAAACTGGACCTTCACTTCCTATCTGCGAAAATATGGCAACAGGTTCCACCCGTTCAACTGATCTTTCTATAAATGTAATTCCTTTTATTAAGCCTGTTGCGAATGAGATTTATTCTCATGTGGCCAATATTTCTCGACCTAATTCCATCTCAACCCCAATCATTAATATTCCTCAAACTTCTCCTTCAAATGACATCTCTTTAGCAAAGAATGATGATCACCAACTTTTTGTTATCACCACTTCTTCGTATGAGTCTCTCCCTTTTACCAAAGAAACTGTGGATGGAATAGATATTTCCTTCAAAGTTTTATCAAATGTTTTGGATGATGTCAAGAAATCCTCCGTTGACCCTGTCAAGTTTGGCGTCTGCGAAATTTTGAGTAAATATTTTGGTTCTGATAGGATGGTTTCGCAAACGTCATTAGAGGAAGAAATTGTAACCTTGAAGGAAGTCTTCAAGCCAAGACCTTAGAATGTGGTACTCTTCATCTTGAAAATTAAAATCTTCAAAATGTTTCATTATACTGTGAAAATCTTCGCAAGAAGAATGAAGAATTAAAAGGTAAAACCTTCTTATCTTTTCCCTTAACTTATTTCTTCCAATAAATTTATTCTTTCCGTATTCAATTTTCTTAAAATCATTTGTTCGCCTTTAAGTTTTAAACCAGAAACGAATAATGGAAAGATATCAATTTGAATCCTTCGCTGAAGAAGCCCGTGTGGACGGAGATATTTGGATGGATCAATATAACCAATTAGATAACCTTCACACATATTTTTTCGATCAAATAGATAATCTTACCAAAGAGAATATTCAATTAGTTCAGAAGCAAAAATTATTAAGTAGTGAAATATCTCGCCTCTCTTATTCTTTGACTAAAGCTAACTTGGAGATGGAAAATTTATCAGATGAGAATAAGACCTTATCTCAAGAGAAATGGGTTCTTTTAAATAAGGTGGCAATCTCTTCGCAGCAACATAACATTTATCAAAAATTATGTAATGATCAAGAACAGTCTCTTTGCTCTTTGAGAAGTAAACTTAAAGAAATAACAGAATCATATGCTGCTGAGAGGGATGAAATTATCCGGGGTAGAATAGCTTTAAGTGTAAAGGCAAGCCAACTCAAAGACCAATATTCCAAACTAGAAGAATCATATACCTCTCTTGCGAAGGAGAACGCCTCGCTTATTTCTAAAGAAAATAATTTTCAATCTCGCTTGAAAGGTTTAGTTGGAGATGAATTTGACGATGTAATGGATCGCTGGGAAGATAGTTGTTTGGCTCTAATTCAATATCTTGTTTCGCAAAAGAAAGGTAGTCATAAAAATTTGACTGCCTCAATCATGTTTTATCTCTGTTAAGTCTTTTTGTGATATTTTCTTTGCGAGTTCTTCGCTTAAATAATTCTTCGTGTTCTTCTTTTCGCAGAATCTGAGAAAAAGCTTCATTCCTCTATTTCTATTTTGGAGTCTAAACTGGCTAAACTTTGCAAAGAGAATGCATTACTTGCCTCTCATCTTGTTCGTTCTCGCGATCGAGCAGAAAGAAGATTTGATTACCTTGCTTACCTCAAAGATATGGAATGTAGAAACCGTGAGAAGGCACTCCTTCATCAAGCTCATCTTAATGCTGAAGTTCTTGTGAATGATATTATGTTATCCTTGTCTTTTCCTCCTACATCAATCAAACCTTTGGAAGTAGACGATGATGAAGTTCTTCGTGCTGCTGATAGTGACTTTGATTATGAAAGTGAAGAGGAAGCTATTTCTCAAGAAGAATTTGTGAATGAGGAAGAAATCCCTCTGAAGGAAATAACTTATGGTGATGATCCAAATGAAAGTGAGTCCAGAATAAACGAGTCAACTGTTGGTGACACCCAAAATGAAGAAGAAGCTAGAGTAGATTAGAACAAAGAGAATACTGGCGAAAATGATAAAGCTGGCGAAGAACGTTCATTATCTCCTTCTGGCGACGCTAACACTAAAGTCTGAGCTTTTAGTTTTATTTTCTTGAATTATTTCTTCTTCGTCTTTTCTTGCAAACGATGTACCTCAATCAACTTTAAGATTCCTTTACTCTTTTAGTATTTCGTATGCTTGCGAGAAAGATAATGACATCTTGTTTATTAATTCCCATACTTGCCTCTCATTATCTTTCTTGTGGTCAACAAGTTTTTCCTGCGTAAAGAATAGTTAAAAAGTAAAAAACAAAATCCTGAATAGTTTTTATGTTACAAATTTTCAGTTTTGTCATGTGGTCTTATTTTGTCTTCCTATTTAAAGGTCTTATATTGCCACCTCTTGTCATTGCGACAAAATCGTAGGACGTTTTTACACTTTCATGCAGAAACCCATTGATCTTGTCTTAACTTTTCTCTTTTGTCATTTTTGTTGCGACAATATGACATGCTTAAATATTCTTGCGAAAATAAATCCCCATGACATTGTCGTCGTGCGACGAAATCGCAGGACGTCCTTACACTTTCATGTAATGACCCATTGACCTCGTCTTATCTTTATCTCTTGTATTATTTCCTCTTTAGGATTGTCGCACAAATATGACAAGCCTTGATACTCCCATGAGTAAAAAGTCTCATGACATTTGCGTCTTAAGATACTTATCAGCTCCCTAATGGAGGTTGCCGCCCTTATCTTCCTCCTGGTTGACCCTTCAAGGAGACGTACCTCTACCATACAAGGTTGGATACTCCTATCCGGTCTTAACAACAACCAGTTGTTTTCGCAGCCTCTTATCCATTTTGCCTATATGGCTTATGGTTACGAGATTGCACCCTAAATGGGGTTTTCTTCGGGCCAAGTGCAGTATAAGCCAAGACTTTCCAAGAATGGCCAGGTACATTTCAGACGCCCCAGACACTCTTGGCTCAACCGTGTACCTCGACGCCTTGATCATATTCTGCACTCTTTAGGAGATATCTTCGAACCTTAGTTGCCCAACTTAAGTCATATGCTTAAGCTGAGAATCCAAGGCGCCTCTCCTGGATGGGCTTTATTGACCCCAAATCTCCATGACTCAAGTTCCAGGGGCGGTGTAACCTTTTCGTTGAGCCATGTAACAGGTACCCCTTCTATGACGTACTTTAGGTCTTACATTTTCCTCTTGCGAAATTTTGATTTCACGAACTAGGGTGTACGCCATAGTAAGTTCGCCCCTTTCTATTATGTCAATGATCTTTGCGAAATTTTCGCATATTTTTTTTCTTCTTTTGATATTTGTAATCTCGCACCTTCTCTTTCATAAGATTTTTGCATACATTCATCTCATTTCAGTCATACATTATTTCTCAACCTATTCTTTCCCAAAATATTTTACGGGTAATATCTCTTTAGGTATAATTTGTTCCACAGTCTATCAAGTTTCTGGCCCACATCTCTACCCTCAGGGTCCATCAACTTATATGCACTTGTTCCAACTATCTCTTTAATGATATAAGGCCCATCCCATTTTTTCCGCTAACTTTCCACCATTTTCTCGCTGATATATTGGTGTTTCTCTTACCAATAAATCACCTGGTTGAAATTCACGCTTTTTGATGCGTTTATTATACTCTCAGGCTAACCTTCGCTGATAATTTTCCATATGTTGCAGAGACCTTTCTCTCCTTTATTCTAATTCATCAAGCTTGGTTAAAATCATACCCGCACTAAGGTTCTTCTCCCATGCCTCTCTCTTTGTTGTTGGAATAATAACTTCTGTTGGTAGCACAACTTCAACTCCATATGTTAAACAAAAATGTGACATTCATGTAGCTTCTCTCCTAGTTGTGTTGTACGTACAGACTGCATTATGTACCTATTCGCACCATGCCCTATTATACCCTTCTAACTTCTTCTTCAATATGTATGTGATTGTATTATTTGTTGCTTCTGCTTGTCCATTGGCATGTCGATATAGAGGGGTGGATTTTCCATACTTTATCTTAAATGCATTGAGCAACATTTCTATGTTCTTCCCTTCAAACTGTTTCCCATTATCAGATACCAATTGTGCGGGAACTCCAAATTTGCAAATGATATTTTCAAATATGAATGTAAAAATATCTTTGTTGCGAATATGTTGTACTGCCTTTACTTCTGACCATTTTGTGAAATAATCTGTAGCGACAATTAAATATCTTCTTTGTCCAGATCCTTGTAAAAACGGTCACACAATGTCTAAAACCCATTTTCCAAAGGGACATACACTTGTTGAAGATGATAATGGTACTCCATATGCATGTATTTTCTTTCCGTGTCGCTGACAATCTTCGCAACGCCTTAATATTTTCTTCGCGTCTTCGTGCATATATGGCCAATAATAACCTTGCATTTTTGCTCTGTATTCCAAAGATCTTCCTCCACTATGATTGCCAGCATCCCCACTATGTAACATCTTCAATATCCCTTCTCCTTCTTTTCGTGTTAGACATCTTAGTAATGGTCCATTAAAGGATCTTAGATACAATACCCCATCTCTTAGTTAATAATTTGTCGTACGGATTTTTAGTTTGTGCGCCTCCAATCTATTCCTTGGGGTTTATCCTTTTTCCAAGTATGCATGAAGTTCTACTCTCCAATCTTCGATATTAGGCATCTGTTGTTCTTATCCACCTTTTATTATCATTACGTCTACTTCTTCATCTTCCTCTTTGTTTACTGATGGTGATTGAAGTCTCTATATCTTTATGTATCTCGCAGCTGGATTTGTCATCATGCTTGAAATGAAAGCATAAGCATCCGCAAGTCTATTGTCTTTCCTTGATATGTGCCTCCACTTTATTTTTGGAATTTTCGTTTACAATTCTTCAACAAGTTTTTTGTATTTCTTCAAGGATGGTTCATTTGTAGTGTACTATCCTTTCATTTGGAGAATAACTAATTGCGAGTCACTGGTGATTCTCATATTCTTTAACTTTATTTCTATTGCGAATTTTAGGGCATGTACCATAGCTTCATGTTCTGTCTCATTATTAGTGGATGTGAATTCCAGTCTGAAGGAAAAAGCCATTTTATTTCCTTCTGGCGAAATTAGGACAATTCCAACTCCATTACCTTTACCATTTGACGATCTATCTACCAATATTTCCCATTTATTGGGTTCTGTTAATAAATCTTTTGGGTTTCCATGTTCTTCTTCCACATCCATTATTTTTTCCACAACTTCATCATCTTCTAGAGAAAACTCTGCTAAGAAGTCTGCGACAACCTGCGATTTTGGAGAAGATAATACTTTATACTTAATTTCGAAATGTCCTACTTGTGCATTCTATCTCTCCACCCTGCCTGACCTTTTTGAATTCTTCATCACCGATTCAATTGGTACCTTTGTTAAAACCCTTATTTTGTGTGCCTGAAATATATGCGAAGCTTAAACGTTGCATAAACTAATGCCAGGATTAGTTTTTCAATTTTTGAATAATTTTTATTTGCGGCATTAAACGTTTTGCTGATTTAATAAATTGGTTTTTCAACTCTTGCGTCCATTCGCAATAGCACAATATTTAATGCATGCGAAGTTCTCGCAAGATAGATTAATAGTTCTTCTCCTGGCTCTGCCTTTTGGAAAATAGGTATATTCATCAGATGTTCTTTTATTCCTTGGAGAGCTTTCTCACATTCATCTGTCCATCTGAATTTGGTGCCTTTTTTAAGTATGTTGAAAAAATGTTTACACTTGTCTGATGATCGCGAAATGCATCTTCCCAATAAAGCCAAGAGTCCGTTTAACTTCTGTACATCCTTCACCGTCGCTGGTGTTGGCATGTCGCGAACTGCTTGCACTTTCTCTAGATCAACTTGTATTCCTTCTTTTGATACAATGTAGCTTAGAAATTTTCCAGATGCAAACCCAAAAATACACTTCTCTGGGTTTACTTTGATATTAAAATGCCGCATTTGTTCAAAAATTTCCTTCAGATCTTGTACATGGTCTTTAGCTTCTTTACTTTGTATTAACATGTCATCTACATACACCTCTAATGTTTTGTGTATCCATTTTGCGAACACTTTCTCCACCATCCTTTGGTATGTATCTCCAGCATTTCGCAAACCAAATGGCATTTTTGTATAACAATATAACCCTCTTGGAGCAAAAAAGGCAGTGTGTTCTTGATCTTCTTCAGCGAGAGGGATTTGATTGTAACCTTTGTACCCATCTAGAGAAGATATTCTATCATTTCCCACCGCTGACTCAACCATTTGTGGAATATCTGGTAATGGAAAACTTTCTTTCGGACAAGCTTTGTTTAGATCAGTAAAGTTTATAGAAATTCTTATCCACTTATTCTTCTTTGGGACTAAAACCATGTTTGCTATCCTCTTCGGATACTTGGCGTCTTATAGTTCCTGCATCAAGCATCTTCTGCAGCTCTTCTTCTATTTGCGGATGATATGTTGTTGCGATTTTTCTTATTCTTTGTTTAAATAGCCTTACATTTTTGTCGATCTCCAACCTATGACACGCCACGGACGGATCTATTCCAGGCATCTCATCCATATTCCATACGAAAATGTCTTTGTATTCTTGCAAAAGATTAATAGTTATTTCTTCTTCATCTTCCTCCATCTTGGTCCCAATTCTTAGCATTTTGGGTTCTTCTTTAGTTCCAACATTCACTTCCTTTGTTGGTTCTACTACGGTGTAACTGGCCTTAGGTTCTTTCATGGGTGTTGGTTCTTTTATCACTTTCACAAGTTCGTTTCCTTCTTCCGAAATTTCGATGGGTATTCCTTTCCCTTTATCTGCTCTAATTATGTAAATTTTAAACTCTTCTTCTTTCTTTGCCTCTTTCTCCAGTTTTCTGCGAAGTTTTCGCTTATTTGGACGTTCTTCATAATGCTTCACTTCAATTTGATAACACAATTTCGCACTATCAGTATCTCCCCTAATTTCACCAATTCAGCTCGGTATTGGAAATCTAATGCACTGATGTAATGTTGATGCTACGGCCTTAATTGCGTGTACCCAGGGCCTTCCCAACAACATGTTATATGGAGATTCCATATCCACCACACATAGCGTCACTTGTGTTTCAACCTCTCCTAGCGAAATTCGCACCACTATTTCCCCTTTTGGTTTTGTTGTAGATTTGCCGAAACCATGAATATGATATGTTGAATGAGACATTTCTTCATCTTTGTATCATATTCCTTTGTATGCATGATAAAATATAATATCCACCGAATTCCCTGTATCCACCAAAGTTCTGTTTATCGCCCATTATTCCATAGTTTTTTACTGATTTCCCCTTTTCTCTCTGCGTGGTTATTGTGATTGCCAAAGGAGATGTGTGGCTCAAACTTTCTCTTGGTATCTCTGCTGCTATGAATGTAATTTTATGTTTTTCCCAATCTTTCAAGGGTGATACCTTCTCCACTGTCATGATTTTATTTCCTTCAAAATCTCGTTTATGTATCTTCCTCTGATGCTTTCATGAAATTCATTAATCATTGTTTTTGTGATTAAATGACATTCCAAACTTTTGTTACCTTCATTGATTTTGACTATTTTTTCCTTAAATGGTTTACTGATTGATTTCATCATTTTCTTCACTTGAACAATCTGAATAATGGTCTTTTTCCACAATTTTCAACCTTCAATCCCTGTTTCTAGCGCCAATATGTACTTGCAAGAAATCCCACAATACATCCCTCACAAGAATTCATAATAATCAACACATCTTTATGATCCAAAACAACACTTTTATTAATAGATTCCAGAAATGTTACAAAGAGGGAAATGAAATCAAGCATACAACACTGTTTTGAACTTTCTCTCTCCTCAAAACTTTCTCAACATTCTAAAATTGATCTATCCCTTCCTTATGCCTATTTCAACTCTTTATATAGGGTATTACATAGTGGATGACAGCTACTCGGTCCTTTATTTTAGGATCTGGCTTGCGATATTCTCGCGAGCAATCAAGTGTTAAGTTCGCAACATTCTTGAATATCGCAAGATCTTCACGTCTTTCTCATGTTTAAGTTTTCGTCATCTGTTACATCATTTCTGCAATTAGCCTGCGACGGTTTCGCAATATTCTTTTATTGTCGCGATATTCTGATCCTACAAGAATCTGGAATAAGAAGCACCAAGAGAAAGTCAAATTGTTTCGAAAGAATCGGAAGCACAAGATAAGTCTCTCTGGCATCTCAATATTCAGCTCTCCACTATCAGTACTATCCCCAGCTTCAAAAGTCAACAACACAAATAAAAACATAATCAAGGATGCCCGTAGCAAATCCAGTTGGTACCCATGGTCTAAAACAAACTCATAAACATATGTCCCACTATAAAAATCCATGAAGATATACCCATCAAACCCCTTGTCAAGGTCAAATACCTTATGTTCATAAGTCATACCTTGAAATTCCAAAAGTAGTTGTAGGACCTGGCATTTCCGTGTCACTTGAAGTATTAAATCAGTCCAAAGAAGCTTTCCTTGCTGCAACATTACATCAAATAACCGACAATCTGCACTAAACTCCCTGATCTCAACAAGTATGAAAGTTGTAGTATTAAATAAACTATTACCAATTTTAAGCTGCGAAAGATTGCTCGTATAATGCCTATTTGTGTCACAGTTGATAACTAAGGAATGAACTACTATAGTATCACTTCTCACACTCCACAACCCAAGTGAAACCAACCTGAATTTCCACCTCAAGTACTCCACCCACATAAACACATTTAGAATCTAAGACACCACAAGCAAGACCTGAATACCATTTAGAACTCCAACATGGCAGAACCAGTAGTAAGGAAGAGACCGTGCAGAATTAAACCTGTACCTAAAAGGACAAAGACTCACCACATAACTCAACAAGGTCACCATCTGAATTCAAGACTTGAAGCAATCGATAAGAACAAACATCACCATCAAGCCATATCTGCGACAATTGATGAACCGAAGGATAAAAATACACTGGACAGAATCCATGAGAGTACATAGTTAAAGTGTTGAATGGAAGTGGCTTTACATATTTTGTCTTGAGATTCAAAACGTCACAGCAAAAATAACATAGAAATCTGTCTGTCGTTGCTGGCACCTTCCAGGTAAGGAGCATAGTACTATTGACATTATTCGTGAGCACTTCATCAACCATGTAAGCACTTCGACTGTCCCTAGTGACAACCCACAAAAATAACTTTGAAGATGCAAATATCAAATTTAAATGAAACTCCTGCTCCAAAATCAGCTCATACACATATTCATCATTGTATTCATCCATCCCATTTGACACAAAAAGAAGAGTGAGCAGAGAAGTAATTGTAGCAACACAAGATTCAAAAGCATCTGTAAAATAAAAATACCATGTACTATATAACACCTTGCCTATATCATTTATCTAACGAGAAATTATGATGATAATGAATGGGTATTCATCAACCCTGAATGTTGTTCCTGACAATTTCACTAGTATCTTACCCTCACAACCATTAGCACCATCCTTAACTGACACCAATCCAGTTGAATTATAAACAACACATGTGACTGATACCTAAGCCTAGAATTCCATTGAAGAAACCATTGTCCTCTATAATAAAAACTGGATATAGCTTTGTGTTTACCAGGGTCAAATAAGGAACGAGTAAAGTCCCAATGAAAATAAAAATAGATGCCATCATGAAATAAACTCCACACACTATCTCTTTGTGGCATTCTTACAAACAGATTACTACTAGCATGACCAACACCAGTTTTAACAAATACCAACACACTTGAATTCATAAACAACAAGCTAAATCGATACCCATGTCTACAAAATAGCTTCAGAACAATTTCATCTGTAGTTTTATCCAAAATGTTTGAACCTATATAATAAGTAAGAAATCCTAATTTATAATCAGATTTGAAATGATGTTTTCCACGATCAAATAAGGTATGGAAATAATCAAAATTAGGATAAATACATCCCTTACCGAGCAACTTGTTGTTGAATAACACCTTAGAGTCGTGAATTATGTGGCTCACTTTCAAATTTGTAGAATAAGCTTTCTCATATTTGGTTGTATCAAACTTAAGAGACTCGCATCTAGGTTTAGAATTTGAAAATTCATCCTCACCTCTCTTATTAGAATCAATATGGTTTGAAGGAATTTTTGGTACAAGGGTTTATTCATGATTTGCTGATCTTGAAATTGAAGAGTGAGAGTATGAAGAAGATTTGATTGCATCTTCGTTTTCGAGGAAGAAAAATTGAGGAACCAACTTAGATTCGAGAGAATCAACTTCTTCATCAATACAGATAGAAACTGATTTTGCCTCTTCAGACTCAACAACCTCTAAATCTCCAGTTGTTGATGTCGACTCTAAAAACCCAATTGTAGCAGCCGTGTTGTTGATGTTAGGGTTGAGGATGGTGAGGAGTTTGAAAAGTTAATCAAAATTGCGATCCATCATTTCTATATGTCGTTGGTCTTGTTCAGAAAGCTCCTTCAACTTTTGGAGCAGTGAAGTATGATCAAATGTCGCCATCTATTCCTCATAGAGAAATTGATGCCCAGGAATGTGAATCTGATACCAATTGTTATGTACCTTGATGTACAATGACAAGGTTGGAGGGATAATCTCTTGATTCTCACGAATCAAGCCTACTGGTTCAGTGATGAACACAGCTTAATCAAGTAAACGATTGGTTTTCATTCATAATTGGATTAAGAGTTTCATTACAGACTCTGACTCCTTATAGCTAGGTTCTTTTCCATTTAGATCTAACGATCCTAAGCTATCCCACGTGTGTACATCTAACCCATATGTTACAATTGATAATATCAACTACTAACAAGATAAATGATGCCAACTAAATACTAACATTGTATAATATATGGGACACCCTCTCCTCATCATAGCGGGTACATGACACCTACCTCGTGATTTATAATGTTCTTACAGGCACAAAAATTTACATGGGACCCAAAATCTATATACTCATCTTATGTATGTATCGTGACTCAATACCTCTTTGTTATCCATAATTTCATTATGACTTAAAATTTGCGTTGTTTAAGAAAACGTGTCATTGTGACCCAAAATTTCACATATTCGACAAAAAACCAAAATCTACTTAGTCTAAGGACCATGAATTACTTGGTGAGTAGAGATATACCATCCCAACCCAAATTTGGAATTATAACCTAGAGATATAAATTTGGCTTGTGATTCCAATATATATATAATGAAAAGTCTACTTTAGGTAACTTGTAACTTGTATACCAGAACTTAAACGTATAAAATGGCATGAAGGACACTTATAAAAAGTAGTAATATATAACGTTTTACATCAACCAAGAATGCAAGTGAAAAAGATACGAGCATGAGGATTAGGGTTTAGCCAATCTTTTTCTTCTATTGTATAATTTCCCTGGATTTTAGTAAATTTATGAGTAGATGTAGCACCTAAAATGGTCATGTGTCCGCGCAAACTCACGTCTGAAACATAGACGGTCGTATCTCCGTGTCAGATACATCATTGACATCACATATATATGTCACACACTATTTTAGGTTCCATCTATTTGCCACCCCTATTTTTCCTGTTTACTACCCTCATCAGAATTTCTAAAGTAATTCTACTTTTCAATTTTACTTTTTTCTAGGGTGTTCTTGTATGTACCCCCAAATATACTAACGGTACCCTTTTATGCTATACCCCCAACACTCATCTTCCTACCCCGTCAATTGAAATCATATACCCCCAAAACAGGGATTTCCATCTCCATGGTCAATGACGACTACCACTGTTACCTTTTCTAATCAAAGAAATCCCTTTACAGTTAATCTTGATCTTTCTGTGCAATTCTCACAAACTTATGTCCTTGGTTTCAATTTTGATAATCTTCGTTATTGTTTTATCAGTAAAATAATCTTGTATGTAGTTTCATCGATTGATTAAAAATGCCTCTTGATTCTTTTTTACAAATGAGAAGAAAATAACCTCTAACATTTCATCAACAACTCTAATGGATTTCTTGAAGTTTTAACACCTTTTTTTTTTCCATTAACTCCATCAGTAGTTCCATGATAAAATAAGCAAATCAATCACCATTTTCATCAACTTCGTTCATCATATATTTCAAATTGTCTGGTGATTTATCCAACTACTAACTCGTTGATGATAATTTTAGGATAGTTTTAGTTTAGGAACATTTTTTTATGAAGAATTTTGTTTATGATAATCAATCACCATCTGTTGATGAACTAATTTGTCCTTCCTCACTTCTATCATGGTACATCTGATATACATAATGGACGAAATTGAGACAGATGAATAATTTTGATTATGAACAAACTTTAAAGAGGGGTTATAATTATAAATAAATTCACATAATTGTGAAATTTTCCAGTTAATCAAATTATAACTAACATAGCTAATTTTTGGGGGTATCATTAGTTTTTTCAGGGGTATATAAAGGAACACCCTTTTTCTATTACCACCTACAAAAGTCAAATCATATTTGACTATACCTGTCACCACTAATTTGTGGTCTTCTCCATTAATCTCTCCATTAATCCATGTGTTCATTAAATATCCACTTAAACATATTAACCCTAGATTAGAATTTTGTTTCATTAAGAGACCATTATGTTTAAATTTACTCCTATAGCATTATCACTCAAAGTATAAATTGATTGGATCAAACAATACTGTCTAAATTGGTTGGATCAAACAATACTAAATAATAGGAAGAGATGCCCGATAAGATGAGACCTTAATCCATACTGCCGGGAATAGTGTCCCCTACAAGAGATTCTTTTGGTGCACAGTTTTTTTTTTTGCCAATCATGTATTTTGATTTTTTTTTTAAATTATCATGGAATCTTAGGATTTTTTATTAGAACCAAACTTTTTTTGGGTTTTGTTTCTCTTGAACGCTCCCTACTTTATTTGTAGACATCTTTTTGATGCGAAATCGGAGTTCAGAAGAAAGGATTAAATAAGATACAAGTGAAAGTGGTGATATGTGGGAGAGATGGAGTACAAGAACGGTGGGAGATATGGAGCAGAAGAAGGTGTCCCGTAAAAATTAATTTATAACTTAATTAGGGTTTTTTGAAAGTTTAGTTATTGGGGTGGTTTAATTGTTGGTTGTTAACAAAAAGTCAAAAAGTAGCATTTAGGAAATATGAGATTGGTTGTTTCATTTAACGCAAGTAGAAAAATTCGCTTTCCCACGGAAAACCCGTTTTATTTCTAGTTTTCTTTCTTCTCCACCGTTTTTCAGTCTGGTTTTCTCTACCGCCATGAGCGGCTAATCAGCCATTCATAGGCTTCGATGATAGGAAAACACTAAAATATATAGATTTCTGCTTAATGGGGTCATATTAAAATAGGGTAAGGTTTAATTTTTATTTGGAAGCTTATTAGTGGTTATGGTGGTAGTCGAGAAAATCTCTAATCTCTGCAGAATATACACGGTTGCGTTTGATTATCAATCTCCCTTGTCAGGTAATGATTACGATTATTCCTTATCAGTCTGAATACATGCTATAATCTTCCCTCTGTTATGCCGGATTTAGGGAAATCTTTTTCAATTTTAGCTCTCAATTGACATCTGTTTCAATTCATGAGTTCTCCTATTACACCTGTTTGATATCGATTAATAACCTAATTTTTTCCCAATCGTTGTTAGATTAGGCTTTGTGAAATTATCTCATCTATCTAGTAAGTGATGCAATTTTTAATCTTTCTCAAACCCTAATTTTCACTATATAATCACCTTATCACGATGTATTCAAACACCTTGTTATGCTTTCCCTTCTCTGATTATCTTATAACCCTCTTACCCATTTTGCAATCTTTCATAACCCTTGAAGTAGATACCCAACTAATTTTCAGTATCACCATGCAAGTTGTTTTGCATGGTGATGTTTCCAAATAAACCAATATGTTACAAGCCTCTCTGAATCTGAGTAATGGTAGGTAGTTTGCTTTAGAAGATATAATACCACCAAGGTTCATGAACAATGAAAAACTTTGGACAAGCTGCTTGTTAGGTGTCTTTGCTGAACCAGTTGAAAGGAACAGCTGGGATATCAGAAATGCACTCTTATTTCAGTGGAAGATTCAAGGAGGACTTTCTGTCAAATATCTTAGTGAACTAATATTTCTGGTTAGGTTTGAGAGAGAGGAGGAGATGCATAGAGTCTTAGCAGTGGCTACAAGAATAATATACGTTGATCTTTTCTGCATCAAGAAGTGGGATAAGACAGAGAGAGTGGTAAATTGGATTCCAACTGAAGAAAAATTCTTCATTACAGTGCACAATCTAACCCAAGCTCAGGTGTCTAGTGATAACTTAAGAAGATACATATCATGCATGGGAGAAATTCTTTCATTCTCTTATCCAGTGAGAAAAACAAATGTGAGCTACTCTATAACTATTAGAGCTAGCATTAGATTCAGGCAGAGACTCACTTTCAGTGTTTATGCTGAAAATGAGATGGGATTTAACAATGAAGTCTCATTCCAGTTCCACCACTTTCTAAACAATTATTGTGAATTCTGCAAGGTGATTAGCCATAAAATGGAAAATTGTGAACTTTTTGTAGCTTACCAGCAATAGGTTGAAGAGCAACAAGCTGAGGCAGATGTTGTAATGGCTGCTATGCATAACATTGATGAACAACAAATGGAGCAAGAGAATTTACAGCAGCAAGCACAGCAGAACTTACATAATGATATGATGGGTTTTGATGAAGACAGTTTAGTTGACTCCGAGGAAGTGCAAGCTAAGTCTGAGATCACTTGTTCTAAATATCTAAAGCAGTTTGAAGTTTATCATGCTATCCAAGGCAGTTCTGGAGAGACTCAGCAACAAAGTGAGAGTATTATAATTCCTGTTATTGATACTAATTTTACAAATGCATCTTCTCATCCTGCTGTTGGCTGTGATAACAAAGATTCCTACATGTGGAAGGTGATACACAAAAGAGATAGACCTGGTCACTATCTGAACATGGAGGCTGGATTTTGGGGTAGTACTAGTTCCTCGCAGTGTCCTTTCAACTTGGATTACATCAGAAATTGGCAACTAATGCAATCATATTTCCATTGGGATGTACCCCTACCAGCTTCTAAGAAATTGAAGATCACTGAGATTGAGATGAACTGCCAGCCACCTGAACAAGATACTGAGATTCCAAAAGACATCCATGTTATTGAAGAGCAAGACAATACCACCACTACTAGAACTCATCCTCATCAATGGTTCAGTGGAGAAGGGTCTAATGCATCTCAAGAATTTGTAGACCCTAAGGCAAAGGGCAAAGGGATAGCCAAATCTGGTTAAAGCCTATATGACCCCTCTTGAATCATCAGAAATCTATATGCCTTAAAGTGCAGACCTAGAGTCAGAGCCTATGGATTTTTTTTGTTGTTGTCTTTACTATAATATGCTATCTTATTTGTTGCTTTAATGTTGTAATTAGAATCCTTTTGTTGTTCTTGTTTGCTTCTTATCTGTAGCTTTTATTGTAGTAGATCTGTAAATAGAAGTTCTTTTGCTTTCATAGTCTATGTAAGTCTATTTTAGTTCATACTGTATTATATCCTTTCTGTTTAGTGCTTTTTTGTTAATCAATATCCTTTCTGTTTTTTTAAATTTCCATTGCATTAGTTCTTTCTCCCTTTTTAAACTTTTCTGTTAATTTTGTGGCAAAATCTTAGTCCTGCATCCTTTGCTTTTCTAGTTATTTCTATTCTTTTAATCCCTTAATTCTCTTCCCTTACTCCCCTTGATCTTTTAGAAAGATTCCCCTTTATATATCCTTGAATTTGTTAAGTTGAGTTCTTCTGTTTGTTCCATAATTTCCTGCTACAGATTGTCCTCTAGTAATTCTCATCTCATTCAATTCTTATCTCTCTCTCTTGTTCTCTTGTAAATATCATTTTTTTAAGCTCTTCCTGGGACTATATGAAAATTTTATCCTGGAACGTCCAGGGTATAGGTACCCCTATCACCAAGGACCATCTCAACTACCTTTTCCAATTTTACAATCCTGACATTATTTTTTTAGCAGAGACAAAAGCGCCATTCTTTCGAATGGATATTTTTTTTAAAAATCCACGTTTCACGACTGGTTTATTATTCCATCCGTGGGATTAGTGAAAGGGTTAGCAATTTCCTGGAATAACAACATAGATATGAAATTTGTATCAGCACAATACAATGTTTGTCATTTTGAAGTAACTATAGGCGATGAAGAATCTTTACTCACTTGTGTTTATGGTGCTATTGACACTGATGAAAAAATTGAACAATGAAATTATATCTCAGGTCTGGCCCAACAAGTGAATAAGCCTTGGGCCTTTATTGGTGACCTAAACATCATTCTGGATCCGGAGGAAAAGCAAAGGGGAAACAAGGTCAGTTCCAGCAGCAAGAATACTATCATCCAGATAATAGACGCAATTAGATTGCAAGATGCGGGATATGAAGGCGCGCCTTTCACTTGGTCAAATAACAGGAAAGGAGAAGAAAACATTTGCGAAAGAATTGACAGAGCACTGATCTCTTTTCGCTGGACTCAGGTATTCCCGGACACTAAAGTATCACATTTACCTAGAGTTGGGTCAAATCACACTTCTATCTTATTAGATACCAAACCAGAAAAAACAAAACTCCAAAAACCATTTAGATGTATCAGATCATGGCTTTCACACCCTGAATTACATAAGGTGGTGAAAGCTTCTTGGGAAATACACTCCAATATCCCAATAATCGAAAATTTCCCCTTAAAACTTCAACTCCTATCATCGGATCTCTCCCAATGGAATTCTGACGTCTTTGGCAATATACATAAAAATATCAAGCTCTTAAATAATAAAATTGAGAGCAACCATAAAACCGGAAATATCTCCAGAGACATAGATAGGCTAAAAATACTTCAAGAGGAGTTAGGAAAATGGTACGAAATTAAAAATAATTTTTACCATCAACTGTCTAGAGACAAATTTTTCAAATAATATGACAGAAATACGGAATACTTCCATGCCACTGCCTCCAATAGAAAAAGAATCAACTCCATCAATACCCTTAGAGAACCTTTTGGGCTTTGGCTTTCGGATAGAGATCAAATATACTCTCTACTGAAAAACCACTTTACTCTTATAGGAACATCTCAGATAAACCAATACAGTCTTGACTTATCCAGCATCATAAAGTCGTGCGTATCTGAAGAAGAAAATCTATCATTACTGAAAATCCCTTCACAAAATGAAATCTGGATAACCCTGTCCAATATGAATCAATGGGGATCACCGGGACCAAATGGTTTTCAACTGGGATTTTTCAAGGCTAATTGGGAAGTATTTCGGCCAAATATCGTAAAAACAGTCCAGGATTTCTTTAAATCAGGTATTCTCGATGAGAACTTAAATTATTCTTTCATCACCCTTATTCCAAAGATCTCAACCCCACAAACTCCTGCTGATTTTAGACCAACTAGCCTAAGCAACACCATATACAAATTAATTTCAAAAATTTTAGCAAATAGAATAAAGCCCATTCTCAACAAAATTATTTCACCCAATCAATCGACTTTCCTCCCGAGAAGACAAATCACTGATAATATCATTATAGCTCATGAGATTATCCATTCTATGAAAACCTCGAAGAAAACAAAAGGATCGCTAGCCTTGAAATTGGATCTCTCGAAAGCTTTTGATAGGGTGGAGTGGAATTTTATTGAAAACGATCTACTTAGTTTTGGATTTGATGAAAGATGGACTGATCTTATTATGCAATGCATATCCACCACTTCTTTTTCAATCCTCCTTAACGGTTCTCGTGGGTCAAAATTTAAAGTCTCAAGAGGATTAAGACAAGGGGACCCACTCTAGCCTTATCTCTTTCTGATCTGCATGGAAATTCTTTCCAGGCTTCTTGATAAGGCAATATCCGAGAAAAAAATCTCCGGTTTCCAAATAAATAAAAATGCTCCAAATATTTCCAACCTATTCTTCGCAGATGATTGCTTTCTCTTTACAAAAGCTGATCTAGGGGAATCAAAAAATCTTCTTGAAATTTTATCAATGTTCGGAGATATAACATGCCAAATGATCAACTTACAAAAATATAGTATCTACTTCAGCACAAAAATCCATCCTAAACATGAAAAAATCATAGCTAAGATCCTTAAAGTCCCCCTGATGACGAAAAATGACAGATATCTGGGCACTCCACTATTCTTTGACAAGAATAGGAAAGATAATTTCGATCCGCTTCTTCAAAAATATTACTCTGCTTTGCAAGGCTGGAAATAAAAACTCCTATCTCAAGCAGGAAGAACAGTTCTAATTAAATATATACTTTAAGCTTTCCCGACGTACCAGATGCAGGTGCTCACATTGCCAAAAGAAACACTGAATCGGTTAGATCGTATTCAAAGAAATTTCTGGTGGAATAAAGAGGGTCAAAAAAGACAAGGAGGATTCATTAGAGCTTGGAAGTATATTTGTCGTCCGATTGCTCAAGGAGGATTAGGTATAAAGAATCCTCATCAATTTAATATAGCTCTTCTTACCAAATTAGCCAGCAGATTACTAATAGAAAAAAAGCAACTATGGGAAAAAAATTTAAAGGCTAAATATTTCCAGAATTCCCATCCTCTTGAAGCTTCGAAAAGTTCCAACTTATCATGGATCTGAACAAGTATCCGAAAAGGCCTATATTTAGTTAAAGGAAACTTTATCTAGCAAGTGAAAAATGGAAAATCAGTTAAAATTTGGGGAGATAAATGGGTTCCAAATTCGGATATATTGTCTCAACCACAAGATTCTCAGGGAACATCCCCAACAATTGTCCAAGAGCTTATTACTGAAGATAATACTTGGGACCAAGAAAAAATGAACAGTTTATTTGATCCGGAAATGAGAAATAAAATCCGAGCATTATCTCCAAATAGAGAAGAACAAGACAAAATCAAATGGTTACACCACCAATCAGGAATCTTCTCAGTTAAAAACATTTACAATTTTCTAGCTAATCAAATTCAAGAAGAGGATAGTTTACTCACAAACTTCCCTTGGAGACACATTTGGAAAATCCAAGTAATTCCAAGAATCAAACTCTTTGTGTGGAAATTAATTGGAAAAGCCTTACCCACATCTTCAAGATTAGGAGCACACAACCCGAAAATTGATCAAAACTGCCAGCTTTGCGACTCTCAGACCCAAGAAACCGAAAAACACCTTTTTGGTACTTGCCCGTTTACAAGAGCCATTTGGTTTAGCTTCTCCTTGGGTCATTTGATTATTTCAGATAACACGGACTCAATCACCACATGGGTTCAAAAGTGGATCACAAATTCAGATATGGATAATCTGAAGGGGAAAATGGCTACTATTGCTTGGTTTATTTGGAAATACAGATGATCGGTGGTCTTTGAAAAGATAAGTCCAAATCCAAGGCAGTTAATTCAACAAATTAACAATTTCTTACAGTCAATTCCTCAAAATCATAAAATAAAGGATTTGGAAAATAACCAGTTAACGATCATCAATTCCAAGTGGTCAAGCATAAAATTCGATTGGATAATATTTATAGATGCCTCTTACAAGGAAGAAGACCTTTCAATGGGATATGCCCACATAGTCTATTCAGTAAACTTTCAGTCCTTTATGCATATCTCAGCAGGTACAGAAACATCCACATCAGCTTTTCAGGCGGAAGCTAAAGCTTTACAAAAAGCTCTCACATGGCTTAAAGAAAATGTTCTCTCAAGCGTTACTATAATAACAGATTGTAAAGCTTTGGCGGACTGCATCAACAAGGACAACACAATCCCTTTCTGGACAGCTGAAAACTCCGTGCAAGAAATAAAGAACTCTTTAAAAGATCTTCCTCAGGCTCTGATAAGATACACAAATCGAAAATTCAATTTGGTTGCGGACACAGTGGCAAAAGAAGCTAGGATAAAAAGCATCCAGCATTTATCAGTAAGTATTCAACAAAGAATTAAGGTTTCAAGCACTATATCTAATGTGTTCGATAAAAATGACATTGTATACCTTATGTACTATATTTGCTAATTAATACAATTCTTCTTTACATCAAAAACATTTTTAGGAAATATGAGAAAATATAGAGATGTTTTATAAAGTACCACAGTTTGAAAATATAAACTACTAAAGTACCCCCGTTTTTTACAAATTTTATTAAGTACCCATTTTTTTCCTGGCGTTTTTAGGGGCCACTCCAACGGATTTAGGGGACAACAATAAAGCAAAATAGGGTCACCCAAACCTAAATTGAGTCACCCCTTATCCTATTTTTTCGTAATAGCAAAATTACCCTTCAATAATCGGTAGTTAAACATGAATTCGGTAGTTAGTTTACATTTAGTTATTGTTAGCCAAATTTTTTATTTTTTTTTCTTCGCGAATTAGACTAGAAGAAACATAATCGGTAGATAACTATCTATTTTACCTACCGATTATGTTTCTTCTAGTGTAAATCCAAGAACATCATCCATAATCGGTAGATAGTATAGATTTTTATATACCGATTATTCTTGATTCAAGAAATTCAATTTTTCTGCACTAAAAATAAGCCCAATCGGTAGATAATGAACACCATTAACTACCGATTGTGAACGTAAAAAATTTCGAAATTTTATTAAGTTTTGAAAATTTGAATTTGGGGCCGTGAACACAATCGGAAGATAAAAATATCACTTATTAACACAATTTACTACCGATTATGGTAGTACCAAAGTTCGGAAATTTTATGATTTTGGAAAATCTCATTTTGGGGCCAATATAAATTCGGAAGTTAAATTTACTACCGATTATGGTAGTGCCAAAATTCGAAAATTGAGTACATTCGGAGGTTAAAGTAACACAGTTTAGTACCGAATGTATATTGGCCCCAAAATGAGATTTTTCCAAAATCCTAATTTTTTTCGAACTTTAATACTACCATCCATAATCGGTAGATAAAAATATATATTATCTACCGAATGTATATTGGCTCCAAAATGAGATTTTGCCAAAATCATAAAATTTTCGAACTTTGATACTACCATAATCGGTAGATAAAAATATATATTATCTACCGAATGTATATTGGCCCCAAAATGAGATTTTGCCAAAATCCAAAAAATTTCGAACTTTGATACTACCATAATCGGTAGATAAAAATATATATTATCTACCGAATGTATATTGGCCCCAAAATGAGATTTTGCCAAAATCCTAAAATTTTTGAACTTTGATACTACCATAATCGGTAGATAAAAATATATATTATCTACCGAATGTATATTGGCCCCAAAATGAGATTTTGCCAAAATCATAAAATTTTCGAACTTTGGTACTACCATAATACCATAAGCGGTAGTAAATTGTGTTAATAAGTGATGTTTATTATCTACCGATTGTGTTCACGACCCCAAATTCAAATTTTCAAAACTTAATAAAATTTCGAAATTTTCTACTTCACAATCGGTAGTTAATGGTGTTCATAATCGATTGTGTTTAATTTTTTGTGCAGAAAAATTGAATTTCTTGGTTCTACCATAATCGGTAGATAAAATTCTATATTATCTACCAATTATGGATGATGTTCTTGGAATTACACTAGCAGAAACATAATCGGTAGTATTTATGGGTGAAAACTATTCCTGCCGGTTTTGGTAATTTGGGGTGTGTGGATGAGGAATGAATCTAAACCTTAAACAAACGCATTATGCGGTGAGTGCTTGTAGGTTCGAGAAATCAATCTGTGCAAATCCGGCCTAAGCCAAGAAATGGCCGTTGCGGACTTGTTTTGGTCACAAAGTGAAGGAGAAGCGGTTGATCTTAGGGAGGAAAGCGAAGAAGGTGTTGAGAATGCGAAGTTGTTGGCTATGTATGACTTGTATCAGAAAAATGAATGGCTTGCAGGATGTAAGCTATCAGTTCCGGTGTTTGAATACGATTGTATCAACACTTATTTATGTTGTCTTGTCTTGTTTGAAAAATAGGATGGAGAACCTATTTATATAAGTCTTTTAGACTAACCCTCGTATCTCGTGGGAAGTGGAGAAATCGGGGTGATGGAGTAGTGGAGTAATGTGTTAGTGTCACACGACCAGTCTTGCCCACTTCTCCCATCATCACTAACCGTCCATGACTTCCTGACACATTTTTGTGATGACGCATTGTGCGCTGCACGCTGTAAACCGCCAGATTAATACCCCAGTATGTATCCCCCAGTTTGTGACATGATTGATGTCTCGAGCGTGTGGATCGTGGGACCCACATAAAGTAGCATGTAATTCTAGATTAAATAACTACGTTATTTTGGAAGTTGATACTTGTGAAGTATCGTGTGCATTATATGCAGGTATTACATCGAGTCTATCCAGCATGTATGAAACATCATTGTTTGAGCATCCCAAAGTAGCCTTATATCCAGACTACTTCATGTGATGGTTCAGAGGTTGAGCAAGCAAGTCCTTCCTTGACCGACCACATGGTGTGTTAGGGTGACGGATGGTGATCACCATGACGCCGCACTGACCAATTAACTCCTGACCAGGGCTGTATAACCAAGCCGGTGAAGTTAGACGGACGAGATGATATTTGAGACACTCATCTGTGACCGTTGGTGAAATTAGGGTTTTGGAGAAGGTGCGCAAGCACTACTCTTCAGTCTGATCGAATCCAATCTTGGGATATGATTTTGGACGGCCGATTATACATGCGTTTATATGGCATGACGGTGTAGGCGCCCATACCCCATTGTCTCACGAAAGTGTGATTTGGGCCACTAAATTTATCTGGCGAAGTTGAGTGGTCGAGATCAATTTGCGACATAAAACTGGTGCTGCAAAAGCCGCACATCGTGCCAATTTCGGGCATGCGTTCCAAGATGACGAATCTTGGTCGGTCTTGGCTGATTTTTCTGGCGTGTAGGTGGTAGGCTGGTGTTCACGCCTATACCTGACTGTCCCATGAAAACATGATCTAAGCCACTCAAATTGGGAAGTGTGACCACGCTAGTTTGGGCGTGCGATTTGGGATAACCAGGCATGGTATGCCTTGGCCGATCAGGTGAGGGGATAGATGGGTCCACGGTGGTCATGTTGGTATGACCGGACCTTCTTAATCTAATCCTGGACCCTTTATTCGTGGCAGAGAAAATGGACGCTCGTGATGTTCAAAACCCTAATTTTGGGTTTCACGGTCGTGTGTCATGCTCAGTTTGGGCGTATGAATTGGGATGACCAACAATGGTTGGTCCTGACCGATCGGTCAGGTATGTAGGTGGGCCCACGGTGATTATGTTGACATGCTCTAGGTCTTTTGAATTTACATCTATACCTGTGAAGATGGATGGTTGAGACTGTTTTGAGACACATGTAATGTGCTGCAAACCCTAATTTAGGGTTTTTCGTCCATACTGCTTTGGCTTGGACGTTTTGGCAAGCTATGCCAATCTTTTGGGGAGGCCGACCATGCGGGGCCTGCGTTGGTTCGATAGTGAATATTCCAATACTTGCTTTGGGTCATGGATCCGATCTGAGCTATCCAATTCATGCTGGTGAAGTTGGATGTTCGTGATCGTTTCTGAGACTGACATGGTCAGTCCAGAAATGCTTAATCGGGCTAGTATAGCACACAGAGAGTAATATGCTCAATCGGGCTAGTATAGCACACCGAGAGTTGCAGCATGTTCGGGTATTTCGTACATGCTTCATTATAATGCTTGGAGATTCGTGTTGCTCTGCTGAGAACAACACTCAGTCGTCATGCCGCGCTGATAATGAGTACATGAAATACAAGGCTGGTTATGCATTAATTAATAATGCTATATTTAATTCACAGACTGGGATTGTTACCACATGCTCCATTCTAGGTGAATTAGTAAAGTGAAGAAGTATTCATCACTTATTGATGGCTTTATCTTTTACAATATGTTAGCGCATAATTTTTTTGGCTTTTACAATTTTAGCCTTAAATGAAAATCCACCATCCACATTAAGTCCCCTGCCTAGCGCATAATAGTTACACTATTTTGGGGTAGGCATGAGATGGTGACATACATATGTGAGAAAGACATGATAAAGGAAATTTACCCGGAAGAACTTTGACCGACCGCTAGTAGTTGTCCATGTAAACGCCGCCGTGCTTGTATGGAATCCTTTGATGGGACCGGTTTCCTTCTTTGGGTGTTTGAATTAAAAGAGGAATCCAATCAAAAGAGAAATCCATGTTCTATTGGGATTCTTCTAATTTTTGTCTATAAAAGAGACCAACCCCTTTTTCTTTTTCTCACGATTTTTTTTTGTTTGGTAGCTCCCGTCCGCGACTACCACTGCCACTCCTGCCGACGCCGTCGCTATTGCTGCCGTCGTCGCCCGCTTTCGTCTGTCCGTCCGCGCCAAGGTAAGTTTCAGTTTCTCTTTTTTTTTTTTTTTTTTTTAGGAAAAACCCTAATTTCTTAGGTAAAAACCTTTTATAAGATACATCATGCTTAGCTTTCCCATTAAGATTGATAGTAAAACCGCCCATATTTGCTAGGATGGTTTAGTTCCGCGAGTCCGTGAATATGTCGTTTTTGCTTCTTCTTCTGTTGTTGCATGCAAAACTAGCTTTTTAGGTTGTAGCTTGGAAAGAAATCTTTGGCTTGAACTTCGTAAACACAATTCCCATAAATATAAGAAAACCGTGTCATAATACGTGCACATGAATGCGGCCCCACCATGTGCGTTTGATTCGAATGTGGGTCCCAACCACATATGCTTGACCGAAAGTCGGCCTTATACTATCCTTGTGCCCTGAACCAACACCGGAATTGAAACTTGAGCAATACCAGACTTGAAACTTGGGCAATACCAGACTTTAAACGAATACCGGACTTGAAATTTGAGCAATACCAGACTTGAAACTTGATTAACACCGGACTTGAAACTTGAGCAATACATGTGTTTGGACCCAATCCTGGCTTTGTGCATTCCAACGTGAGTCATGTCTTGTCGTGTGTGACTACACATCTCATGCGTTTTTTATACGAGTTCTAACTCCTGTCTTTTATTTCATTGTGGAATGAAAAAAATAATTCATGTTGAGATGTCTTCCGGAGATAATGCCGACGCCAAGTCAGGAAGTGTTGACAGCTTCAAAAATATGCAGAACATCGATGATGAGTTGTTCACCTCTCCTTTTCCAAACATTAGGAGACATCCTTCTCACAAGATAGTCCTGCTCTCCGGTTCAGAAAATATGGAAGTTGATCCATCTTCTTCTTCAGCACTTGTGATGAGATTTTGTCTCCGGAGAAACGAATATCCGCCTTCTCCTACCGACTTCAAGATTTGTCATACTCTACTGGGTTCTTATGAAGGATGGATGAGACGCATGTTGAATAATAAGGATGTTAAAGCTAATTTGACCAAAGCGCAAATCCTTAATGCGGTCATGGCATCTGTTGCTCTTGAAATTAAGAAAGACGCTGCGGGTTTGATTACCTTCATTTCTCGGTGGCGCCCTTCTACTCATACATCTATATCTATATGGGAAGAGATGACTATTACTCTGGAGAGCGTAGCTGCATTAATGAACCTGCTTGTCTCCGGAAGTTTTTGTTACGAGCTTTCTGACATGGAACAACGTAATTATGATGCTATACTTCAAAAGGTGGCAGGATTCGACAGTCTAGACAAGGAGGAGAAAAAAGATACGAGATTCTTTTACACCTGGTGGGTGCTGGAGTGGTCTCCTGAAGACCCAGAACCGGATCAAGAGTTGGAAAACGAGCTCAGCGTGATTGTGTTCCTGTCTTTATGGCTATCCAGAGACATATCTGACGACGGTTCTGGAAAGAAGACCATAAGAGGTGACCTCGTTAGGATTGCTATAAAGCTAGCAAAAGGTGAAATTCTTCCCCTAGGTGCCTTGTTCCTTGGATCATTGTATTCTCATCTAGATGCCTTAGCAATGGACATGCATGTTTTCAACGGGTACAAGAAGGTGGAGTCGCACGTTCACTTCTCTTTTCTTCAGGCATTCTTATGGGAACATTTCAAAAGCTATGCTCCTGCTCCTGCAACCTCGCTCAGCAGTTTGTATGGCGGCTCGAGAATACTCTGTTGGCATAGGAGGCGTCCAAAAACCGGTGCGAAATTCGTAGACATATTTGACAATGTGTCGTCGGTAGATTTCCATCCATGGGGGCCGATCCATTCTTCCATTATTCAACCGAAGACCTTTGTTATTGCTTCTGACGGTCTTGATGTTGCGCTGTGTACCGATGCTAAGACTATGAGATTTGGAGAACTTGTTTATCTGCACAGCTGCATCCCGAGATATGTCCCGTCTCTATTCAACGAAGCATTTACTGTGACTCTGTACAATATTGACAGGGATTCTCGTCAAGTGGGATTTGACCAGGGTGTTCCATTTATCCGTCCATCAGAGGCTCCGAAAGAACTTCTCCCGGATATTCTTAATGTTGACGTGTTTTTAGAACGGCCGAGTCTTCCTTTCTAGCCTATTAGGAGAAATCCAGTGGTAAGCTATCAATATAAGGAATTTTGGAGGAAGCAACTGTTGGATTTTCATAAGTTCTCAGAGGATGTTGTGACAAATTCCCGTGGTAATCCATCCTATGACATCTTGAAGAAGCATCTCCGGTTCAAACCACTCCTAGGCAAACGGACCAGAGTTGATGACCGCAGACCCCAAGCAGGAGGGAGATCCAAAAGGCAGGCATGCGATTCGGTGATCCTCAATTCCTCCAATATGCAGGTATTTAAATATATTTCCGTCGACTCCTTCATTTCTCCAAAGTAATTTCTTCTAAGAGTGATCCTTGCTTGAATTCTGGGAATTCCGAAAGAGAATGTTTTCACGAGGTTGGCGTGCATTCAGAACGAAAAGTCCGGTGACGTTGGCCTTCGCGTTGAGAAGTCTGGCGACACTGATCCTCAGGCTGAGAAGTCTGGTGAAACCAAAACCGCTCCTTAACCGAACAATGACAGAGATGATGCAAGATCGGCTGGACAAGGCACCTCCGTAAGTGATCTTAATGATGAGGTGGTGATGGAAATCAGTACCCAGAGAGAAGTAGACATTAGGAGAAATGTAGGAGAGGCAACATATGCTTTTGTTGAGATGACTCCCCTTGAAGCACATTCTTAACAGGTTCCGATCAATCAAGATGTGGTGACTTCTTCCGAAAGGCCTCCTGCAACTGACAAGACTCCTGCAATTGGTGAAGTATTAGTAATGCATCTTGGGGATTTGTTCGATCCTCCTTTCACTAATCTTTATCCATATCATGTGTTGGTTGGAGGATTCAGTGTGCCATCTCAGTTTGAAAGGTTGTACAAGGCGATATGGGAGAAGCACGGCCACATTGCTACCACTACGAAGCTCAAAAGTCGCCTTGCCTTGGTCAATCGCGTCCAAGAAGCTTTATTTTATATCCATGGGATGAGCATCACAACTGGTCGAACAGTTTCTGAGGAGATGATTGAAGACTGGAAGTGCCATCGAGATGTGTTTGTACAGTATGACTTCAATGCTCCTTGGTTCTTCAAAGGGTTCTACGAGATTCAGGAGCTTCAGAAACTACAAGATGAAGTCCCTTCTGCAGACTGTGTTACTTGCCAGGAAGAGAAGATTGAAAGGTTGTCTAATAAGTTAAAGCTGGAACATGCCGTTCTTCATAAAATGAAAGGCGCTCTTGAACAGAAAGATGAGTTTTTGTTGAAGAACTTTCCTTTAAGGATTCACGCAACTTATTTGTCTTTTCTTTTAGATGCTCTTATCCCCCCCTTTTTTTTTTGAGTGATAGTGAGGATTTCCTTTCACAATTTGACTTCCGGTTTTGAATTAATAGATAATTGAATTGGTTTATTTTGAGATAGTTTTGTGAATCGACTTTTCTGAAAGGGATCATTTTAAATGGAATTTACATCTTAATCATGAATGATTGCACATATCATATGAAATTGCAAATGTCGCGTAAAAGGGAAGTACGAAAGGAAACAAACATAGCGTTTGATTATTGAGCCTCTTTTTTCCACGCGCGTGATGCTAAGTCCCCAGTGAATTCTAAAATTATCTTTTTTGTAAGATTGTTGGATATAACTTACTTGCTTTTGAGACCTCACTTGTATCAAATCGAAGTAGCCCCTCCAAGGAAGTCGTCCGCATTAATTTCTCAGAGAAAGAAAGCTATCCCTCTGAATCAAGCTTCTCCTGAACAATGCGCTTCAAAGCGTTGCATTCACTGGTGGGGTGGTGAAGGAACCGGTGGAAATGACAATACCTCGGGTCCATTACTTCTTGATCAGTGGGTGGACGTCATACCGGAGATAGCTCCACCTCTTCAATTCGTACCCACGCCTCCAGCAACTCCAAAATATTTTTCGTTGGGAAGGGAAAGTGTAGATACTTTGAGTCTGGCTTTTCATGCGCTAATGGGTGTTGTGATGTCTCTACATTTCTTTGATATGGATCACGTTTCAGATATGAAGTTGGAAGATTTGCGAGCGCCATCATATTCGCGGAACGCTTGCCTGGTTAAAGGGGTGTGGAAGGTGTCATAATATCACTGTTGAGTGATCGAATTGAACGCTCCCATCCTCTGTATTCACGTATTTCTTGATTAATCTCTCCTTCCTTAAGAATTTCTTCACTTGGTTGAAAGGTCGATGCGGATCGGATAGTCTTCCGGGCTTCCACAAGAGACTTGAGATATAAATCTTCTAGCAGGGCTCTGTAAGCTGCGGGCTCCTTCTTTATCTGGCAGACGTTGTGGTACTCCAGACAAGTCCTTTCTTCTGTGGAGTTGCCTCGAGTCTTCATTGTCCGCTGGACCATGTTGTTCATCTTTCCTGAGTCTCATGCGATTACGCGCTCTTTTTGCTTTTCCACTGGTAAAGGAGTGACCCCTGGCTAAGGATCCAGAATTTCTCACACTGTCTGAGTAGATGTATGTCGACCCTTCTTGAAATTATGTTGTTATATCATTCAAAAAGCGTAATGTTTCGCTCTGTCTTCTAGTGATACCGACTAGATTTTCCAAGACATCCTCCAGTATTCTAGCTATACATCCCACAATATATGAACCACCTGTGGTTTCCGGGTGAGGATACACCGCGAGATGAAAACTGAAAAATTAAGATTTCAATTTTTTGCAACCGAGAGATCAATCTCCCATTATGGTCGCCAATTGTTTATGGGTGAAAACTATTCCTGCCGGTCTTGGTAATTTGGGGTGTGTGGATGAGGAATGAATCTAAACATTAAACAAATGCACTGCACGGTGAGTGCTTGTAGATTCGAGAAATCAATCTGTGCAAATCCGGCCTAAACCAAGAAATGGCCGTTCCGGACTTGTTTCGGTCACAAAGTGAATGAGATGGGGTTGATCTTAGGGATGGAAGCGAAGAGGGTGTTGAGAATGCGAAGGTGTTGGCTATGTATGACTTGTATCTGAAAACTTAATGGCTTGCAGGATGTAAGCTATCAGTTCCGGTGTTTGAATACGATTGTATCAACACTTGTTTATGTTGTCTTGTCTTGTTTGAAAAATAGGATGGAGAACCTATTTATACAAGTCTTTTATCCTACTCCTCGTATCTCGTGGGAAGTGGAGAAAGTAGAGTGATGGAGTAGTGGAGTAATGTGTTAGTGTCACACGACCAGTCTTGCCCACTTCTCCTATCATCACTAACCGTCCATGACTTACTGACACGTTCTTGTGATGGCGCGTTGTGCACTGCACGCTATAAACCGCCAGACCAATACCCCAGTACGTATCCCCCAGTGTGTGACATGATTGATGTCTCGAGCGTGTGGATTGTGGGACCCACAGAAAGTATCATGTAATGCTAGATTAAATAACTACGTTATTTAGAAAGTTGATACTTGTGAAGTATCGTGCGCATTCTATGCAGGTATTGCATCGAGTGTATCTAGCATGTATGAAACATCGTTGTTTGAGCATCTCAAAGTAGCCTTATATCCAGACTACTTCATGTGATAGTTCGGAGGTTGAGCAAGCAAGTCCTTCCTTGACCGACCACATGGTGTGGTAGGGTGATGGATGGTGATCACCATGACGCCGCACTGACCAATTAACTCCTGACCAGGGATGTATAACCAAGCCGGTGAAGTTGGACGGACGAGATGATCTTTGAGACACTCATCTGCGACCGTTGGTGAAATTAGGGTTTTGGAGAAGGTGTGTAAGCACCATTCTTCAGTCTGATCGAATCCAAGCTTGGGATACGATTTTGGCCGGCCAATCATACATGCGTGTAGATGGCATGACGGTGTAGGCGCCCATACCCCATTGTCTCACGAAAGTGTGATCTGGGCCACTAAATTCGTTTGGCGAAGTTGAGTGGTCGCAATCAATTTGCGACAGAAAACTGGTGCCGCAAAAGCCGCACATCGTTCCAACTTCGGGCATGCGTTCCAAGACGACCAATCTTGGTCAGTCTTGGCCGATTGGTCTGGCGTGTAGGTGGTAGGCTGGTGTTCACGCCTATACCTGACTGTCCCATGAAAACATGATCTAAGCCACTCAAATTGTCCGGCGAAATTGAGTGGTCGAGATTAGTTTGCAATTGGGAAGTGTGACCACGCTAGTTTGGGCGTGCAATTTGGGATAACCAGGCATGGTATGCCTTGGCCGATCAGGTGAGGGGATAGATGGGTCCATGTGGTCATGTTGGTATGACCGGACCTGCTTAATCTAATTTTGGACCCTTTATTAGTGCCGGAGAAAATGGACGCTCGTGATGTTCAAAACCCTAATTTTGGGTTTCACGGCGGTGCGTCATGCTCTGTTTGGCATACGAATTGGGATGACCAACCATGGTTGGTCCTGACCGATCGGTCAGGTATGTAGGCGGGCCCACGGTGATTGTGTTGACATGCTGTGGGCCCTTTGAATCTACATCTTCACCCTCCATCTATACCTGTGAAGATGGATGGTTGATACTGTTTTGCGACACATGTAATGTGCCGCAAACCCTAATTTAGCGTTTTCCGTCCATACCGCTCTTGCTTGGACGTTTTGGCAAGCTATGCCAATATTTTGGGGAGGCCGACCATGTGGGGCCTGCGTTGGTTCGGTAGTGAATATTCCAATACCTGTTTGGGGTCATAGATCCGATCTGAGCTATCCAATTCATGCTGGTAAATTTGGATGGTCGTGATCGTTTCTGAGACTGACATGGTCAGTCCAGAAATGCTCAATCGGGATAGTATAGCACACCGAGAGTAATATGCTCAATCGGGCTAGTATAGCAGACCGAGAGTTGCAGCCTATACGGGTATTTCGTACATGCTTCATTATAATGCTTGGAGATTCGTGTTGCTCTGCTCAGAACAACACTCAGTCGTCATGCCACACTGATAATGAGTACAGGAAATACAAGGCTGGTTATGCATTAATTAATAATGTTGTATTTAATTCACAGACTGGGATTGTTGGCACATGCTCCATTCTAGGTGAATTAGTAAAGTGAAGAAGTATTCATCACTTATTGATGGCTTTATCTTTTACAAGATGTTAGCATAATTTTTTGGCTTTTACAATTTTAGCCTTAAATGAAAATCCACCATCAACAGGTAGATAAAGTATATAGTTATCTACCGATTATGTTTCTGCTAGTGTAATTCCAAGAACATCATCCATAATCGGTAGATAATATATAATTTTATCTACCGATTATGGTATAACCAAAATTCGCGAAGAAAACAAAAATTGGCTAACAATAACTAAACGTAAAGTAACTATCGAATTCATATTTAACTACCGATTATTGAAGGGAATTTTTGCCATTACGAAAAAAATAGGATAAGGGGCGAATCAATTTAGGTTTGGGTGACCTTTTTTATTTTATTGTTGGCCCCTAAATCCTTTTTCCTGGCCCCTTAAAACGCCAGGTTTTTTTGACCGTTTCTTTTTCATGTAACAGTTTCCATCCAGTTAAATGCTAGGTGGCGGTTATCTTAGCTATTGAAAGTCCTATTTACCCCTGAACACATCTCCTTGGTAGAGAGGATAAATGATTCGACGATCTTGAATACGGTTGTAACGATCCTGAACTAGGCTCGACGAACCTGAAAGTGGTGTAACGACCCTGAATCGAGCTCGACTAACCTGAAAAATGTTGTAAATGATTGATTCTCCACCAACCAAAAACCCCAAGACACTTGGGAATGATGAAACGAACCTGAAAATGATGACACGATCTTGAACTGAGCTCGACAAATTGGAAAAATGATGTAGAAGGTCGACGTACTAACAAGTAAAGGGCAAATAAGTAAACTTTAAAGAAAGTAAACTAGTGTTGACTAACTAAGATGGAAAACTAAACAGTTGGGGAACTTTAGAAAATTTGTAAAAAACGGCGGTAACAAAAAAATGAGGTCAGAAAAATGGGGGTACTTTATAAATTATCCCGAAAATATATGGATAGAAAATAAGATAAGTGGAGGTGGTAATTAATGAGAGTGTCAAACAGGAAAAACGGGGGTGTCAAATAGGTGGAACCCTATTTTGATATAAATGTTTACTAAAAAATGCCTGAATTTTTGTATGTGTTATTTCTTTAGTATGTGTTTATTTTTACATAAATTTGTCATTTGACATTTATCAACAGTTTATTAGCATTGCTGAGAAATTATATTCATAATATATATAAAAAATTTAGTGGGGAATATCACTAATTATATAACGCGTATGTGTCCTAAGTTTTTCATGAATTTATTTATGTCTACGTCATCGCATCCTCGCCAATGGTAAAAAAAATTGTTAATTATGGATAAATTCGAAGTTTTGAACATGAGTCCATCTTTGTGCACTCCCTCTTAACCTGGGGTGCACATTCCTCCCTTTGTTATTGGTTCTTATTAAACCCTGGTTACTCGGTTGGTTTTATTATTATATTATGTATAGTTTGAAAATAGGGGAATCGGTGAAATCAGCTTCTCAAAACTTTAAATTTGTTCTTCCTCTCATCGTTAAGAAAACATATTAAGAAGTTAGGAAGATACTGACTTGCTTGGATTTTCTATATAGTATTATAGGAGCAGTGGATAAAATCTCCATCTCCATATCATATGATGAGACCTCGAAGAAGCAGCACTTGTAATGATTATACTATTACGGCATAAGAAAGGGTGGGGGTGGGGGTAAGCCATGATTTCATAGAGTTCAACTGATGAGGTAGTTGATCAACAATGAGCGAAGGATACTGCTATTAAATTTTAATGGAGGTGAAAGAATCAGCGAAGGATACTACCATTAAAAAATAATCAAATTTCCTGCTGGTGTTTAAACACAATACGTACTAAAAGAGAAGAAAAAACTATAAAATTATTTGTGCCCAGAAATTATGTTACAAAAGAAATGATCTGGCGAAAATCAATCAATCAAGCCCTTTTTATGCTATTATTACTTTGATTATTTTATTTTTATTTGAAAAAAGAGAGAAATAAATTTTATATGAGAAGAACATACAGATGCTTTAAAAGTTCTTATTGAGGTGTAAGCTAGTGATGCGTGTCGTATGCGTCAAAAATAATTCACTTCCTCACTAAAAAAATAATATAAATATAGTATTCAATAAGAAAGAGTTCGTATCCACAGAGAGGCGATTGTTGTTATGCAATTTTCAGATTCTTAAGTAACCAAGGGGTGATTTTGTTTTTATCAAACTAATAAAACTAAATAAAGCAAAGAAAATAATTGGAATAATAAATAAGAATAAGATATTGGTCACGGGATAGTATCATTCACAAACATGTATTTTTCATCAACGATTAGAATTGGTAATTTAATCTCGCAATTATCAAAAGTCCTAGAATATCTTTATCGCAAGAATATCCCGTTTATTTCCTGATTTTATCACAAACAACATTAAAAGATGTTATTGTGAAATCTTCTTAAAAAGCAACCTAAAGTGTAAAAGCACAAATAGGTTTAACTCCCTAAGAATAATAAGTTCTATGAAATAAGACTAATCAATGCAAACAAACGTGTAAAAGCACTAATTCATTTTAACAAAGGTTACGATTCATATGCGATTAAAAAGATGTATCACTATAAGTAATAACCAAAAGATGCTACTAGAAATCAGAGAAAACAACTTTTACGTATTGAAAACCCTAATATAGCTATAGAGATGAAAACAAATCCAATTGATTCTGGACTCAACCAAACTAGCATTCAAATCATATGATAATAAAAACGATGAATCATAAACGATAGAATTGAGACAAAACTAATTCATAGAATCAAATAACATGCTTGAAGAAATTAACTTTTATCCCATAACCAATAATTGTATTTAATTACTCATATTAGTGTAGTTCATCATCATAATAATCAAAGAAAGAAGTTGAAACATAAAAGAAGACAAACCCTAGAAATAGTTTTCCCAAAACTCCAAGAAAAAGAATAATAAAATTGTGATATATTCCAAAAATTGTAGAAAACTTCCTTTTTATAGCTCTTCTTGTTCCAAAATTAGGTTTAGTCTTCAAAGTCCATTAGATAGAAGTCCACCAAGCCCACAAGTGAGAAAAAACCGTGTAGAAAATCTGTCCCAAAAACGCTCGCCAGAAAACTGGTTTTTTGGCCGGAATCCGGCACCGGACCGAAGCTCAGGTGACCGGCCAAAGTAGTCAACTCAGTCAAGTCAACTGAGTCAAAGAAGAGTCAAACCGAGTCAGGCTGAGTGATTCAGAACGAGTCAGCTATCTAACTCGTTTGACTTATCCAAGACCAGGCCATTTTCACAAACCAACTCTGTAGTGAAATCATTGCGCTCAGCCATGATGGCCCTACTGCACCATCCCATGTGGATTATTTCCATTATCACCACCATACATGTACCTAGCATACATCTAAGTATTCATTTAATCACTCCTTCTCCCTGAGTTGGTATTCAACCACTATAGACCCCTGAATCTCAAAGCAACAACTTCAATACCACTTCCATTAAAAGCTCAGCATTTGAGCCTCCATCTCACCTGCAATTTCCATTCCAAAACTACAGCTTTACCCATTTAACTAGCTTTCCCTCACTGATTCTTGTAACCACCAAACTCACATAAAATGCAATTCCTCAACTTCATATCAGCTTCCATTCTATCTATTGAGCATCAACACAGACTCAAGCCAACACAACTCCACCTGCTCAGTCCACCTGCAATATAAACTCAGTAGCTTCACCAACTGCAGTTCAGCCTCACACTCCCTTCTCATCACATCCAAGCCAACAACTCCATCACCTGCAATGACACATAACTCCCCAATAACATCAGTGCACCAGTTCTCAGCTCATAATCTTGCCTGCAATATCCTATCCCTCTTCTAGCCATTTCAGCTGCAATTTATAAGAAATCATGCATAACCCATGTCTCCATATGCCATCACATCTTCATTAACCTTCTCCATTGAACCTAATCTCAGTTTATACTAAAAATCCCCAAATTCTGCTCAACCTCTAGTTTCTAAAGCTTCATGACAATTCTCATTCAATAAAAACCTTAGAACTCATCTTCAATCATTTTAAAATCTACTCAATCACATCTTTTAACTCAACAGTTCATCACCATCTTTTTCAATCGATTGCCACAGACAATAGCATATCACAGACCACCATATTCGATACCCTCCATCATCCACACTCACCAATTTAAACCAATAATTTATCAACTCTAGTTCTTCGACTGGAATCTCAGAAAACCCTGAATTTGAGCTCAATTTCGGCATTATCACAAACCCATCTCCTTTGTCTTGCTGTTACTCTTGAATACATCAATTCACCACAAATTTCCTCCATGATTTCCTCGCCGATCCGACAGCATATCCACTATCCTCAACAGTAACGAATCATCTTCATCTCTTAATTTCTCGGTTTCTTGATCTGGTCTTGATTCAACAGCATCAGCTTAGATTTCTCTCAACTCTCCTCTCACGATCTTGTGCTGCTATGCAACCATTATTTTATTTCTCATTTTCAGTAATGAAATGATTTAGAATAGCCTTCTCGATTTAGGGTTGTAGGAATGATTGGGTGGATTTAGACACCCAACTGTAGAACCACTGATAGGTGTGTAAAAACACCTCTCTAAGTATCGATTGATATTGATTTCTTGGCTAGTTTTCTTGTGAAATTGTATTATTATCTTTCTTTTTATATTTTACGGAAATTTTGGAGCTTATTCCCAAAAAGAACACAAAATCGTCCAATTTGCCAAAAAGAGAGACGGAATTATCACTGTGGTCAGTTGTATGGGCGTTAAGAATAACCAGCTGAAATCCATTGCGAATTACCGGAGGAGCTCTAACCATTACATTTTGGGCCTTAGCTCAACAGTTTACACCACAAGTGGAGTTTGGGGTTTTAGTGCATCAGTGCTAATGGGTTTGAGAATGAAGGTTGAATGGGCTTGAGTGCATCAGTGCTAATGGGTTTGTATGGCCATTTGATGGGTTAAGAAGGAAATATGAAGATATGATGGGTTTTGTTACCATTGGTTGTTACGGAGTTGAGTCGAGTTCTGCTATTGATATTTGGCACTGATGGGAAACAGATTGGATGAAATGGAATGCATGGTTATAATGGGAGTCGAGGAAGCTGTAGTTGTTGGTAGTCGGTCTCTTGGCTTGAGTCTCGGTGATGGGTTTACAAAGATGAGAATGTTGTAGTGATGGCATGCATTTCTGTGGTGACTGATGAGAGAAGCTAGGGACGGTAGCTGATGTTGGGAAAAGGACTTCACAGATATTGTTGCATTGATGGCATGGAACTTTGACAAAGAGATGAAGCTAAGCTCGTGAGTAAATGAGCAGTGATGCTGCTGACAAGTTGGAAAGATGGAGAGAGAGCATTTTAGGAAATGGTGTTAACGGGAGAATCTCGAGTGTATGCAGATTATGGCATGCATGGCGATGAGTAATGGATGACAGAGATGCTGTGTGTGGTGGTTTTTCCGGTAGTTGCAGTCACTGAGAATATATGAGGTGACGCTGTTGCTAGCAGTTGATAGTGGAGCTCGTGCAGATTGAGAGCCAGGATCGGTGGTTGAATGGTAGTGACGAAGCAATGAATGAGCATGGAGATGAATTGGTGATTGGGATGGTTGATGGCTTATACCGTGAAGAATGAGCAGAGATGGTAATGGGTGATGTTACATTATCGTGCATGGCAGCAGCAACGTTGGAGTTGGTGAGTGAAGTTGACGTATATCCATGGCTGCTGATGGATCGAGTTGTGAAATATATAATGTTCTCTATACAAGACAGGCTCGAGAATGGTGATGGAACAACGGAGTGATAAGTGAGCTTGGAAGAGTTTGATAGCAATGGAGAAGTGGGCAGAGATGGATGGAAACATAGCAGCAATGGTCGAGTTTGAGAAATGGAGATAATGGGCTGGATTTGCAATCCCACTGTACATGCCAATGAAGACATCAGCTGGGCTTCTGCAGCTGTAGTGCAAACCCAATAGGCTTAGCCAAAGTTTTACACGATCTAAAGGGCGCAACTATTCCAGCTTTGGTCGTGACTTGGCAAGTTACTTTGCACGGGGTTTGATGCACGGGATATAATTTTAAGGAGGTGAACTTCCCTATTTTTACTAGGTTTCCTAGTTTTCTTAAAGAGGAGGTTACAAAACTCTATATATAGGGAACCCTAGATACAATTTTATATATCTTCTTTACACATATCTTCTTTTCACCGTTTTTCTCCCCCTTAGGGGGAGAACTATCTCTTTTCTATTTTTTATTGTAAGGATGAATTCAAAGTTCTAATGTGAAGCTCAATTATTTTGCAAGTTTGTTTCAAGTTTTAAATTGATTCATTGTGGATTGTTTTTACCATATTGAAGGTTTATGATTGGTTCTTAGATTGGTTTGGGTGCGCAACCAGATTATTTTATTAATCATTCTAATGCTAGTAGAGAGTTGAGTCGACCCGTAATTGTCTCTTAACTCCTACACAAGTAGAAATCGCAAGACCTTACGGAGGGATTCTGTAGAGCAATTGCGAGTAAAGACAACACCAGTAAGTGGACCGAGCGTACCGAGTTTAACTGCTGGGATCAAACCTAAATTCACAAATATTAATGCGTTCTCGGAATTACATCTTGTAGTCGAGCGCTTCCGTTTCAAGGTGGTTCTTTTGAATAGAATCCGGTAGTCGAGCGCTTCCGTATCCGGTGATATAAGGAGTTTTTGGGGATTGCTAAGCGTACCTGCTTTCCTACGGTTGGTGACAATTGAGTCTAACAAGAGATAAACGGGTACAATGTTGAGTAAAAGGTTAGTAACTGCGAAGGATTTTTTCAATATCTATTTCTTTTTATCCTTATTTTATATTTTCTCCAATTTAGATAACATATCAATTGCATTACTCTTCGTGGGAATGATCCTTACTACCGCTATATTATATTTAATTAGTGGGAAATATCTTTTTATTTTTTTGAGTAAACGACGCTCACCAACCACCCATAGTGACATCCCCTTAGCCTCAGCTAATTTGTGTTTAGCACTCCTCCAAATAGAGTTGCCCCTTAACCTTGACTGATCTCCCATTAATATTCGCCCATGAAATGATAATCTTGACCTTTTTGCTCAAATTGAATGATTTCTTCCTCTTTTATTCCTCGTGACTCCAGAGTACCTAATAACTCTAAAACACACGTAAAATACATAATTCACAAGAAAAATTGCAAAGAAAGCATAAGCTCTAGATAGTAAATACGGTGTATTCTACACCCATCAAATTCCCCCACACTTAGACTTTGCTAGTCCTCGTGCAAATCAAACAAAATAATTTTAAAACATACATACAACTCTGTGTCGTCGAGGCTACGGTCACTTTTAGCATAAATAACAAACCTTTGAACCCTTAGGTGTCCCTAGTGGACGAATTATAGTCTCGTGACGTCTTACTAGAGATATACCCACAAAACCTACTCCAATTTCAAAGCGTTCCAGCGTCCCAAGCATCCAAAGATCTATGAGGACATAGAATTTCTGCATGCTAGTGATAAGAAGTTAGAAATACCAAAGAACATATTCATTCTTAAATCTTGAGTGAGAAATAACCACACCATAATGAGAGAACGCGTGTTTGAGAGCGATCAATAAGCATTTCGCCTCAACTTCTGCCTCACCAAAAAGGGTTTTATGAAACTGCACTCAAAAAAATGACTTTTTTATGGGTCTCACATGTGCGCAGGTAGGAATGAAGAGAGAATTCCTGCAACACGTTGAATGGTGGGAAGGACAACTTCCGAAATATTTTAAAAACCCACATCTTTTAACATTTTGAAAAAACATTTTTCTGACGATCTCTAAGAAAGGAAATAAAACACTATTATCGAGGATGAGATTACTTACTCACCTTCTCATCCGATTGCCAATTATGATAGCACCACTCTCACAGCATCCAATAGAAACTTCTTCGGCTCCTCGTCTTCATCTTCTTGGTCTTCGGCTTCAACTATTGATGATAAACTCTTGAACTTCGTAGATCCTTGACAATTTGTAATTTCCTTAAAATCCTTGTCGCTTGAAACTTCCTTATAGATTTTCCTTCCCCACGTCTTATTAAATAAAAAATAAAAACAATAATTGATATTTCTCACGTCTCATTTATTTATTTCTTTATCTTTCTTTTTTTTTCATTTTTTTTTGATGAGACAAGAGAATCAAAATACAAAACAAAGTGAAAAATAAAACAAACCATGGCCGTGGAAAAGTACTTTACCGCTTAATTCTTCACAACTTGTATCGTCTCGAAATCATAAACTTCAATAATTCTCACCTTTTACTTTTCTTCGCTCTTGTAAATAAGTTTTCATACTTTAATATAAAATTTTTCTCATTATATTGTGGTCTTCAACACTTAGTCTACCACTTTGATATAGAATTACGCTCCTTATATCTAAGTCTTCGATATGTATATAAAAATATGCTCATTGTATGTTGCTTTACTTGAATATGAAATTTGCTATTTTCTTGTCCCATTGTTTGTAAACCTTGAACGTCTTTAACTTTCCTTGTTGATTTTGATGTCACTCTTTGTTGATAATTGTGGTGTTTCTATGGACCCGTTGTTGTCGAGAGAGAGAATGGTGCTAACTGCAAATCGAACTACAAGAAGGAGGCTTTCATCCATAGACGTCACCCTCGTTATTGACAAAAATTAGCACTCAAGAGATCAAAAATAGTGCTGAAATTGGTGCGAAATTAGGTAGCTCACCATTCTACCCGGAATTAACGTACGATGACACACACTCAAAAGAAGCTCTTTAGTCATAGAAGAATTTCTGGTCGGTGCCTTGGTTGATATGAAAATGGGTAGTCTCCACTAATAATTGATCAGCAGCTCTATAATGCATTTCTCCCTGCACCTAATTTGCATCACCGGTGTGATTAAATCCATTATTTAACACTCCAATTCGTAAGAAATCGGAACGTAGTTCCCTAACACTTCCAAGTTCAGTTATGTCGGTCAGAATTCTCTATGTAAACATACCTAGAAGGATGCTAGTGACTCTAAAATCTCTACAAGTTGAAGGTTTTATGCAAAAAAATAAAAATAAAAGCTTAACCACTCCCCCACACTTAAACTTTACATTGTCCTCAATGTAATTGAATCATCCTAGTAAAGTCAAGGTGGGAAATTATAATATGATATGGAACAAGAAAAATAAATAAATGAAACACAAATAAAATAAAAACAAAAGGATAAGAAATACAAAACCGGTGGGTTGCCTCCCAGTTAGCGCTTGGTTTAAAGTCGTCAGCCCGACTTGCTCCTTGTTCGCTAAGACTCCTCCAGAGGGAGTATTTCCACAAAGTTCACACCTTCCACAACTTCGGAAGTAAAGTTCTCATAATATGGTTTCAGCCGGTGTCCATTCACTTTAAACTCCTTTCCTGTAGCTATGCTACGAATTTCTACTGCACCATGAGAAAACACATTGGTAACAATAAAAGGTCCAATCCAACTTGACCTTAATTTACCCGGAAATAATTGCAAGCGAGAATTAAACAAAAGCACTTTCTGCCCAACACAAAATTGTTTTCTATAAATCATAGAATCATGAAATGCCTTAGTTTTCTCCTTGTAAATGCGAGAGCTTTCAAATGCATCATTGCGAAGCTCTTTGAGCTCTTGGAGTTGCAACTTTCTTTGTTTTCCAACACCATATAGCTCCATATTGCATTGCTTAATAGCCCAAAATGCCTTATGCTCAATCTCAATGGGTAGGTGACAAGGTTTACCATACACAATCCTAAAGGGAGACATCTCAATAGGTGTCTTGTATGCGGTTCTATAATCCCACAAAGCATCATTAAGTCGCATGCTCCAATCTTTCCTTGTTGGATTCACCGTCTTCTCTAGAATGGATTTCACCTCTCGGTTAGACACCTCGGCTTGTCCATTGGTTTGGGGATGATAAGGTGTTATAATCTTGTGCGACATATTGTACTTCTTCAACAATCCTTGTAAGAACATGTTTTTGAAGTGATAACCCCCATCGCTAATTATGGCTCTTGGAAATCCAAACCTTGTAAAAATGTTAGCTTGCACAAAATTTGAAACCACTTTAGAATCATTAGTTGGGGTGGCCTTAGCTTTCACCCATTTCGAGACATAATCAATAGCAAGTAAGATATAAAAATTCCCATGGGAATTGACAAAAGGACCCATAAAATCAATACCCCATACATCAAAAACTTCAATAAATTAAATTAAAGTTTGTGGCATTTGATTTCGAGCACCTAGATTGCATGTTCTTTGGCACCTATCACAAGTTGTGCGAAATATATATGCATCCTTAAACAAGGTTGGCCAATAGAAACCGCTTTCAAGTACCTTGTGAGCGGTTCTCTTACTCCAAAAATGTCCTCCGCAAGCATAGGAATGACAAAATGACAAGATAAAATTAAATTCAGATTCGGGAACGCACCTTCGTATGACTTGGTCGCTGCCATGTTTCCATAAGTATGGATTATCCCATATATATTGGTTCCCTAACCTCTTAAGTTTTTCCCTCTCAGCACGAGACAAGTTCTTTGGGATTTGTTTAGTTACCAAGTAATTCACAATATCAACATACCATGGTTCTCCAAATGCAATTGAGAATAGTTGCCCATCTAGGAAACTTTCACGCAATGGGATAGGTTCCTTGTCCATAGCAAGACGGCTCAAATGATATTCAACGGTGTTCTCAATTCCTTTCTTTTCCTTGATTTCAATATCAAACTCTTGCAAGAGTAAAATCCATCGTATGAGCCTCGGTTTCGCTTCTTTCTTCATTAGCAAGTACCTAAGTGCTGCATGGTCAGAAAAGACAACAAATTTTGTACCAATTAGATAAGAGTGAAACTTTTCCAAAGCAAAAACAATAGCTAACAACTCTTTTTCAGTGGTTGTGTAGTTTTGTTAGGCTTCATTTAACGTTCTAGAAGCATAGTAAATAGCATGAGGTAACTTCCCCACACTCTGCCCAAGCACCGCACCAACCGCATAATAACTTGCATCACACATGAGCTCATATCACACATGAGCTCAAAAGGCTTGCTCCAATCCAGTGGTTTAATGATAGGGGATGAAATCAAAAGTTCTTTCAAACGATTGAATGCCGCCATACACTTTTCATCAAAGTTAAAAACCACATCTTTTTGCAATAAGTTACAAAGTGGTGATGCTATCTTGGAAAAATCCTTGATGAATCTACGATAAAAACCTGCATGACCAAGAAAAGAGCGTATCTCCCTCACCGTAGTGGGAGGGGTTAAAGCACGAATAAGGTCTATCTTAGATTTATCAACTTCCAAGCCTTTAGAAGATATTATATGGCCTAAAACTATGCCATGAGTTACCATAAAATGGCACTTCTCCCAATTCATCACAAGGTTTGTTTCTACACATCGTTCAAGGATTAGTGACAAATTGTTCAAACAAAGGTCAAATGAATCACCGAAGACACTAAATTTTTCCATGAACACTTCAATTATGTTTTCAACATATTCTAAAAATATACTTACCATACACCTTTGAAAGGTATCTGGAGCATTGCACAAGCCAAAAGGCATCCTTCTATAAGCAAAAGTACCAAAAGTACAAGTGAAAATGGTTTTCTCTTGATCCTCCGGCACTATCACAATCTGATTATAACCTGAATAGCCATCAAGAAAGAAATAATAAGAGTGTCCAGCTAAACGTTCAAGCATTTGATCAATAAAAGGTAATGGAAAGTGATCTTTTCTAGTGGTGGAATTCAATTTCCTGTAATCAATACAAACCCTCCAACCGGTTTGCACACGAGTTGGGACAAGTTCATTCTCATCATTCTCCACCACGGTCACACCTGATTTATTTTGTACAACTTATACCGGTCTAGCCCACTTGCTATCGGATACGGGGTCGATAACACCCACTTCCAAAAGCTTGAATATCTCCTTTTTCACAACTGCCATCATAGGGGGATTCAAACGACATTGCGCTTCCCTTATAGGCTTTATATCGTCATCCAAACGTATTTTGTGTATACAAACGGCAGGGCCTATACCCTTGATATCAGCAATTGTCCATCCTATGGCCGTCTTGTACTTCCTTAGCACCCTTATAAGTTTTTGCTCATGTAATTCACTAAGCTCGTTAGAAACAATCACAGGTAACTCTTCATTGTCACCCAAGTACAAGTACTTTAAGTGACTTGGAAGAGGTTTCAATTCTAACTTTGGATATTTAACAATAGAAGGTAAAGTTTTTCATCACTGCATGGTAAAGAAATAAAAGAGATATTATGAGTTTCCGGGCATCCTTGTAGTGAGTTAAGATCACCAAGGGATTCTTTGACCTCATCACCACACTCTACACCATTATCAATAGATTTAGTTAGAACGGTTTCCAAAGCATCATCACCATTTAATTCAAATATTTGTTATTCCAATGTATCCATCACATCAACGGAGAAGCAAGAGTGGACATCACTAGGAAATCTCATCGTCTCGAAAATGTTAAAACGTATTACTTCTCCATCAAACTCTATAGTCAGCGTTCCCTTGTCTACATCAATAATGGTTTTTGTCGTTTTCATGAAGGGACGCCCAAGTAGCAATGGAAGAGATGAGTCCGGTGAACCTTCATCCATATCTAAGACACAAAAATCTGCTGGAAATACTAGTTGATTAACCTGTACAAGAAAATCCTCAACAATACCCATTGGGTAGACATTAGAACGATCGGCTAATTGCAACACAATTTCAGCCCTTTTAAGAGGACCAAGATCAAGTGAATTATATATTGACGCAGGCATAACATTAATGGATGCACCTAAATCCAATATAGCTTTGTTGAATGTAGTGTTACCAATTTTTACGGGAATGTCAAAGCTACTCGTGTCCTTGCATTTCAGTGGGAGTTTGTGTTGTAATATTACCGAAGCATTCTCCCCCACACTTAGAAATTCGTTACCTTTGAGCCTTTGCTTATTGGTACACAAGTCCTACAACACTTTTGCATACTTTGGAACTTGCTTTATAGCATCAATGAGTGGTATGTTCACATGAATCTTCTTGAGAACGTCTAAAATCTCCTTTTCTAGTACCTCCTTCTTGGAATTTGCAAATCTGCGAGGGAAAGATAAAGGAGGAACATAAGTAGAAACCGGAGTTTTAGAGTTAGGAATAGGTACCTCAGAAGTTTGGGGAGAATCATCATTCTTCTCCTCCAAAACAGGTTCCTTTGGTGTTTCCACCTTACCCGAATCAGTAACTTCGGGTTGCACAAGTTGTGTACCACTTCTCAACGTAATTGCATTGACACCCTCCTTTGGGTTGATAGGTTGAGAAAGGAGTTTCCCACCAATTTGTGCCTTCACTTGGTTCAACTCAGTAGCCATGGAACCCATTTGTGTCTTCAACTCCTTGATCGCACTATTGGTCTCTTGTTGTCTATCTTTAAACATAGTAGAAATTCCTTGTATCATTGTTTGAAGCTTTGAAGCTTTGAATCGATAACAGAACCTTGATTTTGCATTGATTGTTGTGGTTGCTGAAATTTTGTTGTTGAGGCTGGAATTGTTGTTGTTGTGGTTGAAATCCACTCGAACGGTTGAAAGTAGGTTGTTGAACCGCTCCTTGCTTGTTCGCATATCTAAAATTGGGGTGATCTCTCCATCCCGGATTGTAAGTGTTTGAATATGGATCATACCGACTTTGCTGATTTGGAAAGATCACGTTAGCTTGTTCATTGGCTTCTCCATAACCTTGATGAGAACTTGGTATCACCGCGGCTGAAACTTGTTGCAGTATTGTTGTTATGTTACCCATTTGTTGTCAAAGTTCCTCCACCTCTCTTACTTCATTCACTCTCCTAAGAAGCACCTCTGAACCACGACTCAAGAATTGTTGGGAGTTCGCTGCTATGTTCTCAATCAACTCTCTAGCTTGTGCCACCGTCTTGCTCACTTGTGCACCACCACCCGTAGTGTCAAGAAGATTCCTATCACTTGATTGGAGTCCTTCATAGAAGTATTGGATGATCATAGCGTCGCTGAATTGGTGGTGAGGGCAGCTTGCCACCAATCTCTTGTTTCGTTCCCAACAATCATATAAGGATTCTCCCACATTTTGCTTCATTCCGCAAATCTCCTTGCGAATTTGAGTAGCCTTAGATACAGGAAAATATCTCTCTAAAAAGAGTTTCTTCAACCCATTCCAAGTTGTGATACTTCCGGGAGGCAAGTAATATAACCAATCCTTAGCACTATCCGCCAAAGAGAATCGAAAAACTTTCAAAATTGCACCACCGGCCTCCATATTCGCTAGAAGCATGGCCGTGACAATGGTGTGGAAGTCCATAAGATGCTTGTTTGGATCTTCATTCACCATGCCATGGAACTTTGGTAATTATCTAAGCAATGCCGGCTTTATCTCAAAAGTAGAGTCGGTTTGAATGCAACCCCGTTGTGTATCCAGCTTGTGTAAAGCCAAGTCCTTGAGTGTACGATTTGCATCACCCATTGCTTCTTCTTCTTCTTCAAAAGGAATCTCGTGTTCTACTTCCAAGTTTTGTTCTTCCGTTGTGCCTTGCCTTGGTTGGAGTATTGTGCCTTTTCGAGTAGCTATCCCGCACCTTGGATAATTCCAATCTTTAGAAGCCAGGGATTAGGTACCTGAAAAGCGATTCTCGCAAACAAGTGAGAAACAAGATGAGAAACGTAAAGCAAATATGAAAGCAGAAATAATAAAAAGAAACTAAAAACTATATAACAAGCCGAATGCCTCCCCGGCAACGGCACCAAAATTTGATGCGTGTCATATACGTCAAAAATAATTCACTTCCTCACTCAAAAAAATAAATAAATATAGTATTCAATAAGAAAGAGTTCGTATCCACAGAGAGGCGATTGTTGTTATGCAATTTTCAGATTCTTAAGTAACTAAGGGGTGATTTTGTTTTTATCAAACTAATAAAACTAAATAAAGCAAAGCAAATAATTGGAATAATCAATAAGGAGAAGATATTGATCACGGGATTGTATCATTCACAAACATGTATTTTTCATCAACGATTAGAATTGGTAATTTAATCTCGCAATTATTAAAAGTCATAGAATATCTTGATCGCAAGAATATCCCGTTTATTTCCTGATTTTATCACAAACAACATTAAAAGATGCTATTGTGAAATCTTCTTAAAAAGCAACCAAAAACGTAAAAGCAAAATTAGGTTTAACTCCCTAGGAGCAATAAGTTCTATAAAATAAGACTAATCAATGCAAACAAACGTGTAATAGTACTAATTCGTTTTAACAAAGGTTATGATTCATACGCGATTAAAAAGATGTATCACTACAAGTAATAACCACAAGATGCTATTAGAAATCAGAGAAAGCAACTTTTATGTATTGAAAACCCTAATATAGTGATAGGTGTCTAAAACACCTTGATGTTTATCTATAGTTTATGCTTTCTTTGCGTGTTTTCTTGTAAAATATGTATCTTATGATTGTTTTTGAGTATTTAGGTACTTTGGAATCATTTGGAACAAAAAAGGAAGAAATAGTGCAAAAGTCTCATCTCATGTGCAACTGCTATTGGGGCGGATTATTTATCATTATTTTCTTTTATTTCTTCATCTCTGTCTGAAAAGTATGTCGGCTTTAGTGATGCAACTTCTGTCTGAAAAGCATGACAACTTTAGTGATGAAAAGACATTGAAGGGAAGAAGTGAATATGAGAAGTAAGAGATGATATCGATGGTGGAATAATTCGAGATGAGCAAAAGCGTCATTCACAGGCGAGCGATGTTTGGAACCAGCTAAAATTGTGTACCAAAGGAGCGGAAGAATGAGTTGTCATTTGTGCAAAACTGACGATTGAGTGAGAAAAGAAGTTATCATTCTTTGGTACCTCATATCTACTCTCTTTGGGTGGAAATATCCATTTTCATTTCTTACATCAAACCTAAAAATCAGAGAACCTAAAAAAAAATAATCAATTCCCTTATCATTAGTTTCTCTTTTTCCTACTCCACCTGAAACTGAGATGGCGGAATAATTTCTCAGAGAAACCTAGAGTTTTAGAGTGTGGGTTTTGATGTGAATCAGAGAATAAAGGGGTGTTGAAGCAGAGATGGCGATTTGCTGTGCATCTGAGATGAGTTAGGGTTTTATTGAACGGGATTTAGAGACTGATGGAGAAATTGAATCGAGAGAGAAATTGAGGCAGTGTCTGAAACCTTTCCTTCTGAAATCTATGAACACAGAGAGGAGATGGTGTTCTGCTGGTGGTATCGGTTGAAGATGGAGAAGGAAATCAGGATGAGGTTTGCTGTTAATAGAAGATTCAAGAGATGGTGTTGGTAATGGGGTTCCTAACCAGATTGGTGACTAAGATTAGTGACCTCACAGTGAACAATATGTTGTTGTGATCAAGCCATGAAGAAATTGACAGAGAATAAAGCTATGGGTACCAGTTGGAACCTAGAGACGAGGAATTTGACCAAAGATTGGGAAATCCTGCTGTTCTTGATGACTGAAGAAGCATAATGGTTGGAGCTGTGGATCCTGGTGGATTAAGAGCTTAATTCTGTTTGTTGGCAAAGTTGAATTTGTGAATGGGTTGGTCTCGGATTTCGGTGTGGTTCTCAAATGAACTAAGAATCAAGGAAGAGAATGTGTGAATGGCAGGTGAAGTAAATGGTGGTTTTGGACACTGAAATTGTTATGATGTTTATGTGTGTTTTTCATGATAGAAAGTGAAGCTATGAGTACAAGCTAAAGCAGGTGGTGACTGAACGAGTGATTGTGTTTGCTTGAGATGACCTGGTGGTGGTTCAGAGAAGTTGATGTGATTCAGAGAAGTTAGGGTTGCTGCTGTGAAGACCAATTCAAGCCATGAGAGCAGCTATGTAAATGATACTATAGATGTATTCCTAGGATTGTTACAGGGAGAAGGAATTATGGGTTCTGGAGGTGTTGTTGCACTGTGGTAGTTTTAAATAGATGTTTGAAGCTTGCGATTGCAGCTGGATTGAGTTGAGTAGCTGCTGTTACAGGGAGGAGGTTCATGAAATTGAAGATGCAGTTTGATCTCAAATGGAATTTGCTGCTGTGTTGTGCATCAATGGGAGTGTATTGTAGTTAGTCTTATGCCAGAGATGTGGATGTATACTTTACAGGGAGTTTGAGATGGAAGAAAGCAAATGGGTGCAAGCTGGTAATGGCATTTGTGGTTTTTAGGCAGTGAGAATGAGCTACACGGAATGATATTATTGCTGAGCAGCAGGTGATGAGTCTGGTGTTGGTGGAGCATTGGCAGTCTAGTTTGTGCAGTTGAACTGAAAAGGTGACTTGCAAACTGGTGTTTGACGGAGGGGGTTCCATGATACTATTGACTGAATCTGGTGGAATTTGGGTTATGCTCTTGGCTTGAGATGGAAATGTGGATTGAGTTCAAGATGAGACAGAACTGATGGCTCAAGCTGGTATGTTGGTGACTGTAATGGAATTGTGCTACAAGTTTGTGAATTAATTGAAGCCTGTGAAGAATTAGAAAGGGGAACTGAGATGGGAATCAAATGAGACAGTTATGGTTGCAGTTCAGATTGCAGGGGAGAATGTATGTGGAAATGCAGAGATTATAATGTTGGAATTGGAAGAGCTGGCATGGAAGTGTGTTGGTGGTCATGAAGAAGAGATTGAAGTTAAGTTTGCAATAGGGATGAATTGAGTTGTAGATATATGAGTTGAGTGCTAGAACTGGAATTAGGTGAATGCATAGCCATCATGGCTGTGGCTGAAGCAGTGATGCGCAATGCAGCTCTGGCATGTGCAAGACTATGGCCTGACAAGTCAGCCAGTTGTCTTACCTGAACAGCTGACTCGGTCACAACTCAGATTATGACTCGGTATGACCAGGTTGACCGGGTGGACTTTGCCGGTAACCTGAGATACTCACCGGAGCCGGATTCCGTCCAACTTCCGGCTAAACCCCAGTTTTCTGGAGACTACTTTTGGACATAATTTTACATGGTTCTTCTCACACATGGTTAGATGGGCTTGGTGGACTTTTTGGTGATGGACTTTGAAGACTAGACCTAATTGTAGAAGTTGGAGGAAAGCTACAAAAAGGGAGGACTTCTACTTCTTTTGATATCACGGATTATTCTACTGGAGTTTTGGAGGAGAACGGCAACTAGGGTTTGATTTCATTTATTTTTCATGTTCTTCATTTTATTTTTGATTAGGGCCAATGTCATTTGGTACCACGATACAAGTTGTGCAAACAAAAAAATACCACAACTTAATATAATACCACTTTGAGTCAGCTGACTCGAATAAAGTCCAATAAAACCCCAACAAAAGTTATAATGACTTTCGTATCCGGTTTGAAGTGTCGCACCTATTTCTCTTTAGGTGACAGTTCTTCCTACTTCCCCAATCCCCCATCTTCTACTCGATCTGATGATGGAAACTTTGATCGGATTGCTTTCTCAACATCATCAGTATTGGTATTGGATGTGATGAAATGGTTTTAGGATTTCTTTACTTTTGAAGCTTAATTTTTATGGTTCCCTGATCTCATTCAATTTTTGTTCAGTTTCAATTACAGCTTTGGGATGGTTTGTTGAAACTCAACATCATCAGTACAGATGTGATGTAAGGATTTTAGGATTTGGTTATTTTTAAAACTCAATCAGGGCTTAGTTGAATTGAACATTCCATGTTCTTCAAATTTCTGATTAGTTAAATTTGTATAGTTTCGAAATTAACTTCGAGGGTGATGGAAGTAATAAGAAGAACAGGAAGGTTCAACATCCTCACTCTTCTTCTGTTCTGCATAAGTTACAAAATTTTCGACGAAGAAGATGACTGCTGATTCAGATTCAAGTCAGCGACTCAGACTGTAGCTCGTGTGTAATGCAGATGTCGCACATGCATCCCAGAACTGATGGTATATTGTTAAGAGCCGAGATGATTTATTCGGCTTGTAACTCACATGTCACGCAGGTGTCGCGCATGCACCCAGAACTGATGGTAATTTTTTTAAGAGCTGAGATGATTTATTCGGCTTGTAACTCACATGTCGCTCAGGTGTCACGCACGTTATGGTATTTTTTTAAGAGCCAAGATGATTTTCTCGGCTTGGGATCGCACAATGTCGCACAGGTATCTCAAAATTGATGGTATTTTTTTAATATCATCCTTCTCCTCGTGTCTTCTTCATCCGTGATGTTCTGTATGATTGAATATCCTTATATTTATCCTCTTCAGGTTTACAGCATAGTTCAAGGTACTAGTTCATGGAAACCAGCCTCTTGTGTATACATTCACAGGTCGTTATAAAAAAATCCCAACTCCTCGATGTCATCTTGTTTTCAGCTGTATTTGTTTATATTGAGCCAGAGAGTTGCTGGTTGTCTGTTTATATTAAGCCAGATAGTGCTGATGCTGAAGCTGATCCAGATATGACCGAGCTTGTTGAAGATGATGTTGAGGGTAGCTAGATGGAGGAGGTCGACAAAGCCTTGATGCCATCTTGTTTTCAGGTGAGTCTGTTTATATTGAGCCAGAGAGTTGTTGGTTGTGTAGTTATAGAAGCAATTTTCACCCAGTATTGAGCTTGTTTTTGCTGCATCCTGTCATTGCATTCTATAACCTTCAGGTTGCTGTAACTTTGTCATTGCATTCTATAACCTTGGTGTGATGATTAGTATTTAGAACTTTCTCCGGTAATAATTTAGTGTATCCAAGTTCTCTGAGTTACATTCAAATTCTGGACGGAGCTCAGGAAGAGGGCTGATGCTGACAAGAATGACAAGTCTGTTAAGGACTTGGTTCTCTTGTTGTTTTGGACTGCTCTTCTTATATCTGGTTTTTGGCTAGTTGGTAACGGGACAAACATCAAATTCTGGACGGATTCATTGTGCTTAGGCATCAATGGATCTATTGCTTGTCACTTGATAGATAACAACACTACTGTGCAGCTCCAAGCCTTGATTTCTGATTTTATTTGCAATGGACAGTGTCATATCCCTGACAGCTTGCGGACCAACTTCCCAGAAATCTGTCAATTCATTCGAGATACTCGTATATCTTCTGATAATGGTGTAGATTTGAGTTGGAAGCAAAGTACAGATGAAAATATGACGTTTAAGGATGCTTATAACTTCACCCGACCTCATGGCCAGAGAAACAAGTGGTACATGCTATGGTCGGCTTGTATCCCACGGTTCCCACCTAAAAGATCTTGGGTCTGGAAGCTACTGCATGGTAAATTCTCAACTGATGAATCTTGCTGCTCTCTTTGTTTAAGCGCAACTAAGACTATATATCACCCCTTTCTGTTTTCTCTCTGTAGAAGTTAGTGTATCATGAATTGCATTTCATTCCCCTGTAATATATCCAAGTATACTGCATTATCTTCTCTTCATCTTCCATTTTAAGCCTGTTTATAATTCTCAACCCTTAAAATCTCTGATACCTTCAATGATTACTTGTTGAAACTGTAGCCTCACTGTTTAGCATTTGAATCCCTGAACTTTTGATGCCCTGTCTTGAATTACATACCATGTTGACCTGGTAAACTAGTTGCCTGACTAACTATTGTCCAACCTCTGCAACATGAAACACCCATATTGGGCTTGTTAATTTTTATGGTTTTTTAGAGAACTGATATTAGTGATAATAGTGGTGAAGTAAGGTTTCTGCAATGTGAAAAAAGTTCTGCAAAATTCTTTTTTCACCTTATCTTATGTGAAAGCTCATGTTTGCAAGGTTTCGGAACAGCTTTTCAATGGAGAATCCTTCTTTCACCATGTCTATGTGACAAACTGTTTTTGCACCCAAGGTTCCGAAACAGTTTTACTGATATTCTGTATACTGTGAGCTGCTTAAGTTGAACAAAATGGTTTATTATTATCATAAACGTTGGTTAATCAACAGGTACCGCACAGGTACCGCTTTTTAAAACTCTGGAGTCACCCAGGGGTCGCACAAGAGTACCAGGATCATTGTTCAGATGCAAAGTTTGATATTCTGTTGGTTAACTTTGAGTTGTCATCTCTTTCCCTACTTATTCACGTGAGAAATATGTGTTTGATAGAAGTGTTGGGTTTGAATTGCTTGGTTTGTGTGAAATGTGACTGTTGATTTTTGCAATATGGCATGTGTGTAGGCCTCATAACAAGGTTGATTTTGTTTGCTACGAAAACAATTCTGCAAAATTCATTTTTCACTTTCTTTTATATGAAGTTTTGCTTTTGCACCCTCAGATTTATGAATATAAGGTTTTGAAACCGGCATATTTTCAGTGCAACATTCTTTTTTCACCATTTTTAATGTGGAAAATTGTTTTTGCACCTTCGACAAGGTGCCGAAATTGTTTTACCAATCTTTTGTAGAATGTGGGATGCATGTTTTGGCCACTGCGGAGGCTCATTTGTCATGGATACCAAGATGGGATGTGATTCATGTGAGTTTTGATAAGATATCTGACTGTTTCTGATGAATAATGCCTGCAACAACAAAAAAATTGCACCCTTTTTTATGTGAAAACTTATTACTGCACCCTAATAATACCAATTTCAGTTTTCTGTGGTTCCGCAATCAGATTGCAACCACACTCAGTCCTGTGATAGTAGTGTTGGGGTTGTCAATTTTTATGGTTTTTGTACTTGAGAGAACTGATATTGGTGATAAATTATCTTAACTTTCAAAAGTAACTCACAATTAGAACGACAATGCCTTGATTTTATCGTTAATAAATTATCTTAACTTTCTCATATCTCAACTTCTTGGACACGTGTAATTTGAAACAATAATGGCAAACATGCTTGATGTTGCAAAAGATATGAAAGCGGCAAGCAATGATAGACAATATTGAGTGAACTTGGCGTGATTCGAACACACATCTTCTAACGGGATGTCAGATGTGCCACCATTGCACTACAAGTTTGGCATTTGTGCACGAAAATACTGGAAATTTTGTAAAAGTTAGTGTGTTGTCTAAGTAGTTCTATTACAGTTACACTGTGACCTAATTCTAAGTTGATGACTCACCGGTAATGGTCTAGGTGCAAACATAGTCTGATGTAGTTTCACTTCATGTGAACAAGTATTGACCGAGAAATATGGTGTCTCCTTTCTTTAGTGCCTGCACAGAATCAAATAGCTTAGGAAAATAGAGTCACAAAGGTACTACAAAGACAAAAGTTGAACTACCCTAAGACGGTCTTACAGGAGGTACTTGATAAATTACCAAAGCAAAACTATCAGATGCAGTAGAAAGAAATGTACTTTTCCGACTCCTGATGACCAATATCCATCTACATTAGGGTGAGGAATTATGATACTCACCAAGGGACCTGGATCAATCATACTAGATAACAGCAAAATTCAAGAAATCTACATGACACTAAAATCAGTTTTTAAAGGATCTGGTAGCTAAAAATATCTGAATCATGTGCAGTTTCAGCTTCAAATTTTCAGATTCTACATACTAATGAAAATACAGCAACAATACCGAATTCTGCGATTTCTTCCCTCATATCCTATACTATATTGTTGTACTCTTCTTCATCTCTCAGCTCGTCAGCACTTTCCAATTCCAGGCAAGTTACTACCTTCCTGGAGAACGATTTTCTACAAGCCCACAACATATATTCCTTGAGAGTTCAAAAGAAGAAATATGAAGAGATAAAAACAACAAACCACTGATAATTATTATGTATGTTATGACCAACAAGTTAATTTTTACCATACACCACCCTCGATAATTTGTTGTCAGAAAAATAATGTGTCTGGTGAACTCATTCTACAAGTGGTGGTGTTGAGAAAGCTACCTGAGTGTCCATGTGGTGTTGTGCCTGTTATAATATGTTCTCCTGGTCTTTCACCTGCCAACTGTTACGAAAGCAAATGAACTTATCTTAAAGGATCAGTACTGCTCCAAGATTACAGTTGACTCTTGAGACTCACTAAATTACCATAAAATGTGCCAGTGTGCCTAATATGTGTCCATCAATATAACAGGTGGTAGTCTTTAGATAGATCTCTTATATTTACATAGTACTGACAACTCAATATTCACATGTCAAGTGACAAAATCCATCTCATCTTTCATTTCCATATATATACAGTATACTCTACTTTTTGTAGCCTTAGTTGTATGTTGATATGGTCATAGTAACAGACATTTGACAACAACTACATAAACTGAAGCACTACAATAAAAAAAAAATTAACTTATGCAACTGAAGTCACAGCTTGCCTTGATTGTACGTAGATACGGTCATAGTAAAATAAGTGTAGCCAGAAGCTGCAGAAGCAAAACTAACCATGTAAGATTTGATTGTTCGTCACAACCGGCTCTAGAAATCCTGGAATTATTTCCGTGAAACCTAATGCCTCCGCTGTATAAGCATAAAAATGAGTCAGTTATATCATGAATATTAAAGCCATAACTTTAAAGAAAAAAAGTGATCTGCACTTCGTACCAATGAAATTTATAACAAATAAAGCCAAATCCTCATAACCTTTCTACATTGCAGTCATATTAGATGAAGCTTAGCAACTTGTACAAGAAGCAGCATAATGATGCTAATCTTGGTACCATATTTTAAAAGGGTAGGTCATAATCTATTAAATCAAAAACCATGCTTTATCATCCTCGAACATGATTCTCGGTTCTAACAAGTAGTCAGAATCGAGAAACTCTCACTGAATGTAACAACATTTATGACACCAAGCTTCTAAAACTGCTAAAAGACTAGAACAATGATGCAAACAATTTAATAGTGAGTCTTCACTTACCTGTTTGCCATTCCAGTCCAGATGTTGATTCTGAAAATAATAGTCACGTTTGCCAGACACCAAAGTGAGAGGTCAATAAAGTTTCTGCCGTTTTAGCTCCTTGAGCAAAAGCAAGAAGAACAAAGATGAGTAACATATTAATGTCTGTCTTTCTCTTGTGACTTCAAAGAGGAGTACCAACGAGGAGAACAAGAACCAGCTGGAGAAGGAACAATGGGTAGCTTCCTGGTATCGAGGAATTGGAAAGCCAATCTCGATGCATGGACCTTACGATATTAAATACTGGGTAACTGTAGATGGTTACTTTAGGAAGGAAAGAAAAGGTCGATATGGAGCTATTATTCGTGATGAACTTGGTAAGCCTATTGTTGCTTTTTCTGGGGTTTCTGTGGTGTCAGTTTCAGTCCTTCATCACCAGTTGCAGGGTATGATGGAAGGTTTGAGTCTCGCAGTTAAGTATCAGCTTCTTGATATCGAACTAGGATGCAATTCAAAACGTGCTATTGATATCATTAGGCGTATTCTTCAAACAACAAATGGATGCCCTTTTCATGGCAGTGCACTTAGCACATCTATCAACCTATCCACTTCCAAGTTTGCTTAAGGGATTTCGTTGCATAATTGACTACAAATACTACCAAAGTTATCCTGTTCAAACCAGGTGTATTATTAGTATCTATCATCAAATGCATTTAGACAGATATAACTAGAACAGTTCACTAAGAAGAAGAAAAGCAAAAAAAAACTCAACTACAAATAGCAAAGCTTAAAGATTGAAAACATTAATGAATCAGGTGAATATGGCTTAACTACCTTGAATTTGGTAATTACCAGCAGCATTTGAACTCTACCACCACCAGACTAGCAGCTAGAAACTAAGGAACATGAACAATTTTAGGTAGTACTTTCCTCTTAGACAAAGGAATAGGAACAATTTTAGGTAGTATTTCCCTCTGAGACAGTGCATCAGTGCTAACCAAGACCAAAGAAGCAAAACTAGACTGCTATCTGCAGGGATAATGGGGTAATCATCTAAAATGGTATCAAGTAACCCAAGTTAGAATAAACTTCAGTCAACAATGTTACAAGAGACTTCAGTCCCAGAAGAGCATATCACCCTAATACGAATCGTACAAATGTTGCAAGTGCGGTAGTTATGTGACTCTCTTATTACTTTAAGCAAACTGTCATCAAACAACATTCCTAGTAACTTAAACAAACCATGGATTGAAATGAGTAAGAATTAGTTTTGTTTGAGGTTCACTTCACAAGAGTATTAACCTTATGGAGGAGCACCATTTCTACCCTGCCAAAGTTCATTGTGAGGTTCAACAGGAAAAAGAAAGTGCAAGATGCCAGAATGTTTGTACAGATATATTACAGACACATGTGCTTAATCACTGATACAGATTATGGAAGTAACTATTTCTGAAGCGAACTAAATGGTGCTAAAAACTACAGATCCAGATCATGATGTAAGCTAGCTTATACTACAGGACAATGAAGCTTATGAAGTTGTAGCTAAGATTACAAAGCTACGATGCAAATGAAACTGATTGACATACAATGACTGAAAACACAAGGATATAGAACAAAGGTACAGCTACGAATGGGATGACTGAAAACTTACAAGCTACAACAAACTGAAAGTTACAGGTGCTAACATGCTGTAAACTAGTAACTGAAAAACAACAGAAGACCTACTATGTTTAACCTAAATCTAGTTATGGCAATGATGCAGTTAACTGGCTTCTTCTCAACACTAGCAAATGGAATTAGAACATGGTGAAATTGATTAAAACGCAATTATATTAAACTAGCAATTGATCGAACTAAATTCGAATGATTTTGTTACACAACAAAAGTCTCTATTCATACATAAATTTCTTCTCAATCACTTGAATTTGATAATTAGAGAAAACCCACTCACCCAAAACGCTTTTTCCGACAAACCTCTTCTGCAATTCAACTCTGCAACACTTTGATTTGATGTTCTCCAGCTGTTGAAGCTAGCCCTAATCTTATCTCTCTCAATCCTAGCTTCTAGGGTTACTGTTTTTGATAAGAGAGAAGCCAAGATGGAGATAAGTAGAGATTAGAAGTTTGATTGATGGCTAGCTGATAGGTGGCTGCGCTCAGAAGTGGTCGGGGATGGAAGTGGTGGAGGGAGGTGAACTGAGAGGTTTTGCAGATATCGGAAAGAAGATGAAAATGACGTGAAGGAGTTGTTTGGTTTCTGCTCTAGTATGTGAAGAATAAAGCGCTAGGGTGTGACGCAGGAGTATAAAACTTTGATGTACCGCATGGAGATGCCTTTGAATGCTTAGGGGCTATATCAAATCTAACGACTCAGGATGGAAACGGGTTTGGATTTTAGATCTTGGGTTTTATCTCTTACAAGATCCCTTCTAGGCCATATATTCTTCAAAGCTAATATCTCAAGCCCATTTTTAGGGTTACTGTTTTTTATAAGAGAGAAGCTAAGATGGAGATAGATAGAGATTAGAAGTTTGATTGATGGCTAGCTGATAGGGTGGCTGTGCTCAGAAGTGGTCGGGTATGGAAGTGATGGAGGGAGGTGAACTGAGAGGTTTTGCAGAGGTGAGAGAAGATGAAAATGAGGTGAAGGAGTTGTTTGGATTCTGCTCGAGTATGAGAAGAATCGAAGGCTAGGGTGTGACACGGGAGTAGCAAACATTGATGTACCGGATGGAGATACCTTTGAATGCTCAGAAGTTATATCAAATCTGACGGCTCGCACGGAAACATGTTTGGGTTTTAGATCTTGGGTTTTATCTCTTATAGCGCGTTTGGATACAGTTTTGCTTCTGACTTCTGCTTCTCCAGAAGTAAAAGTCAGCAGCAGAAGTCAGAAGTCCAGATATTTTGCTTCACAAAAATTTGACTTTTCTACTTCTAGAAGTCATTCTGAAATTATACACCCAATCTGACTTCTAGAAGTCAAAAAGTTACTTCTGGATGTGTATCCAAACGCCATATTAGAAGATCCCTTCTAGGCCCTTGTAATCTTCAAAACTAATATCTCAACCGACTTATAGTTTTAGATCGTGCAAGCGACATTCTTCACTTGTGTATGAGGTTTAAAGTACCACTTTTCAAATATTAGTGGCACAATATTTCACATTCCAGAGAGGCGAACAATTAAATTGGATTTAAAGTGCATAATAAATAAAGTAGGTTTCAATCCTTGTACACAACATGATTAACCCGTCTTCAGTCGTCACGCTAGTTACTAATTTCGGTCAAACCAGAGTTAACCGTGCATGCACCAAAAAAATACATTCAATAATCAAAACCACAAGAATATAAAGGAAAGACTAGACAAGGTAGACAAAAACAACTAAAAAATTAGTAAAATCTAAAGAAAATTTACCTTCAATTTACCAGAGCCTTATATAAACGCGGAGATCCGGTAAGTCTTAAAGCAGTTCCATGATAGAGAAGTTAAAATATGTGCTAATAAACTATAAAACTTTGTATCTCCATAAACTCTAGATAACAAATAAAGCATCAATGATCTTGTAAAAAAAAAAAGTGAACTAAAAGAAAACAATTGATTTGACTATTTTAGTTCATAATTTTAGGAGGCTGCAAACTCAATAATAATTAGAATGATGCACGAAGAGGGAACTAAGAGGATACAAGCTTTAACATACAAGAATAGTAAACCTGGCAATGTAGAAATGAATAATTACGTGGAAATGAATCAAGCCTGCGATTTTGGGTCGTAGCAACTCTTTGGTGTGGGTAAGATCAGCAAGGGAAATCAAGTACGTAGTATCATGCTGGGATCAAAGGCGTAGGGGTGCAACTGTACCTTGTATCAGTGGGAGGCTAATAGGGGTTCAACTATAGTCCAGTCCGAAGTTAGTTTGCAGTAGGCTAGTGTCTGCAGCGGCTTAATATAGTGTGTATCTAATCTGGACTAGGTACCGGGGTTTTTCTGCATTTGCGGTTTCCTCGTTAACAAAATTTCTGGTGTCTGTGTTATTTCTTTTCCGCATTATATTTGTTTATATAATTGAAATAATACAGGTTGTGCGTTGAAGTTTAATCAACTGGAGATCTAATCTTGTGATTGTTGATTTCATTGATTAACACTTGGATATTGGTCTTTGGTGTTGTCCAAGTTATCTCTCTTTGATAATACTCACTATTGATTTTAGCTTGAGTAAAAATCAAATTGAGAGATTAAGATAATAACTCCTTGAGATACTTATTATCTAGATTGAGTCTGACTGTCTAGTTGATTCTCTAGTAAAGTGTTTCGGAGTTTGTCCGTACATATTGCTAATCGAAATATTCCATACCTTTCTGATTGGCACCATCCAACCATAAAACTTTCGAATTTATGTATCATAGAGACCAGAAGGTGCGGGAATAGGTAATTAACAGTAAATGTCAAAGCACATGGTTCACGCGGGGTCTCAACGGAGTCACACATGGGTCTCACACGTGTAGCAATGGAGTATCACAAGGATCGCAAGATCCTCTTTTACTACATTGTTGAGCCTTGTGTAGCTCCAGATAATAATAAAGTGACATCATCTAGCTAGTTCATACATTTTTGATTGGCGCCATCATCAAAGCATAAATATTTTGAATTTATTAACCATTGACCAGAAGGTGCGGGAATAGGTGATTAGCAGCAAATGTCAAAGAAAATGGTTCACGTGGGGGTCTCACTGGAGTCGCACATGAGTCTCACACGTGTAGCAATGGGGTATCACAAAGGTCGCAAGATCCTGTTTTACTATATTGTTGAGCCTAGTGTAGCTCTAGATAATAGTATAGTGCCAGCATCTATCTAGTTCATACTTTTCTGATTGGCACCACCCAAGTATGAAAATCTTGAACTTATTAATCCATATAGGCCATAGGGTGCGGGAACAGAAGCTCGGAACAAAGGTCAAAGCACATAGTTCAGGTGGGGATCTCTTCGGGGTCACAAATGAGTTTCACAAGTGTGGCGATGAGGTATCACAAGGGTCGCAATAGCCTCTTTTACTACATTGTTGAGCCTTGTGCAGGTCACTCCATTAGTTTAGCCTTGTATAGGTCACTTCATAAGTTTAGCCTGATATAGGTCACTCCATTAGGTAGTTGATGATGTCAATATCTGTGACTAAAGGTTAAAAATTAGAGTAGGTGGGACTATTATGGTTTTGGTTCACATGTTAGCTAAATTAAAGTTTGACATAGAGATTTTATCTTTCGATTGAAAATGAAAAGAACAAGTTTTTGACTTGTATATGACATGTTTTTTGGGAAATGAGCCTCAATATCACATCATCTCTTTACACATATCAATTATTACTTGGCACGTCCTTTTCAAAAACTTGTCTCTCTTTGTCGAGACAATAAATAAGAAACCTCTTATATATGATTCTCTTTTGTATTATTTCTATAACAATTCCAACTTTGCATTTCGGTGAAAAGGGTTTTCTTCAAATTTATGTGTAATATGATATAGGGGCAAAAAAAATATTATCCCTTCAAATACAACGATGTTGATATATTAACCAGAGGCTTATATAACCCCAGATATCCGGTAAGTCCAAAACCAGTTCCGCAATAGAGAAGTTAAAGGATGTGTTAACATACAAGAAGAGTAAACCTGAAAAAGTAGAGATGAATAAATTACCTAAAAGTGGAACTGTTGCAGAACCTTTCAAAAGGGTACAAAAACAAATTTTCACAAAATATTGAAAAATGAATTTTGCACCTAAAATATGCCTCTTATGGAACCTTGTATACATAACTAATAGGGTGCAGGAATGACTTTCCACATAATCATAACTTAATTCACAATAACGAAAACAAGTATGACACGCATGATCTTAATCCAACAAATAGAAAACCATCATGTATAATCCAACGCGTATAAAAGCAATCGTGTGGGTTAATGCTTCAGATACACAACGGAATATACTTTTCGTCGACAATAGTACTTGTATTTTTATTTATTTTTGTAAGATATTTATTTGGTATTATATGCATTATTACTTTATGTTATTTTATCCCTTAATGTCACATCATCACTTTATGCACATTGACAATAGTACTTGTATTCATTTAGTACTTTATGCATATTTATTTTATGTTATTTTATTTACTTAATATCACATCATCTCTTTACACACATCAATCAATACTTGGCATGTCAATTTCAAAAACTTGTCGCACATCAATCGAAAATAGGTTTTTTAGGTAGTTGATGATGTCAACATCTTTGACTAAAGGATGAAAAGTAGAATCGATAGGACCACTAGATTTTTTGGTTCGATGTTAGCTAAATTTAATTTAGTGAGAGATAGAGATTTTATCTCTTAGATTTAAGAGCAATGATACACGTACAACGATTTTGTACCGTGATCTGCACAACGAAATGATCCAACGGCTTAGGGAAGCCCTGGGGTGATTAGCAGGGAGTGGGGTGTTTGGTGGATCCCATCACTACTTTTTCCTCTCACACCAAAATCACGGTACTGCACCATGCGGTACCCCAAATATTCTTGTAGATTTAAAAACAAAAGAACAAGTTTTCTGACTTGTACGTGACATGGTTTTGGGAAAGTGAGCCTTAATGTCATATCATCTCTTTACACACATCAAATGATAATTGGCACGTCAATTTGAAAAACTTGTCTCTCTTTATCGAGACAAAAAACAAGAAACCTCTTTCACATAACTGATGACTCTCTTTTATATTATTTTTATGCTAATTCCAACTTTAAATTGTGTGGAAAAAGATTTTCTTTAACTATATGTGTTATGCGTTCTAGGTCAAAAAATGTATACATAAGTTATTGAAATTTGCTCTATCTCTTGGATTGAAAAAGAAAAGAACAGGTTTTTTGATTTATATGTGATATGTTTTTAGAAAAGTGACAATTACCTAAAACATGATGCGTTTTCAGGTGAGTACACATGAATGTTTCCCGCACCCTCTTACACGTGATTGTTTTATTTTATTTTCTTTATTACTTTTTTTGTGTTCATGGAATTATAACCTTTATTCTGTTTCTTGCCATTGTTACTTTAAATTTTGTTTCAGAAGGTTTATTTCAATTTTATAGTGCAATAACCGTTAGGGCAACTATATTTTTTTCTAATGAATACCAATCAAAACGAAGAACGTAAAATTTGGATGAATCGTACTACACTCTTTACCTTACAATGGAAAGCAAGAGATATGACCTACATAAAATCTTACACTTATAGTGCAATAACCGCCTCTCACAGTTTCTCTTTTTTTTTTGTGAGTCCCAGTGGGCTCCGCCCCTCGGGAGATGTGCATGGGGGTGGGCTGTGAGGGGTGGTTTTTTCTCTCGGTTTTTTCTTTAGTATGTTAAGAATTTTTGTTTTGGGAAAGTGACAATTAGCTAAAACATGACACATTTTCAGGTGAGCCATATTTTTTTCACATGTGTTTTAAGTAAGACTCATAATCTCACCATTGAATTTGTGTTACGAAATTAAGACTGCAAAGTAGTCATATTTTTATGCGGAAATTAGGATCTAATAAAGATTAAGATGTGAATGCACTATTGCTATTGTTGCCTGAGCATACAGAATTGACAAGAAAATACTTGAAGACAAGACAAGACAAGACAAGACAAGACAAGATAAGACAAGGCAAGAGTGACAAGACAATTCAGACCTCTCTAAAGTGGTATTTAATATTTTTAATTGGACTTACTTGCACTTTTTCTTTTCCCATAAAATTAATGACAAGACCACACGGGGAGTAGCAGTATCTTGCTTTATTCTCTTTAGATCTCAATGGGGTGAGTCATTCGAACAACCTCTTTAGATCTGATTTTCCGAGATGAAATTACTTCCAACAAATACTACTTACTTTGGAGTTAAGATAAAAGATGAAATTGGATTTGCCGCTACGAGATTAAGTTTCTTAAGTAGCCGTGTTTTATGTTGAAATTAAGATCCAACAATATTTAAATACAAGAAGACTAAACCTGACAAAGTGGATACTAAAGGTTACCTGGATGTGGAATTGTTTCGAAACCTTTCAAAAGGATGCAAAACCAAATTTTCACACAAAATATTGAAAAAATAATTTCGAACCTAAAATATGCCTCTTATAGAACCTTGTATACATAACTTAAAGGGTGCACGAATGACTTTCCACATAATCATTACTTAATTCAATCCAAATAAAAAAAAAGTATGATCCGCAAGATCTTGATCCAACACCAATAGAAAACCATCGTGTACAATCTCACGTTTATAAAAAAAAATCATGCAGATAAACATTTCAAATACACAGCGGGAAATACTTTTATCGACAACAATACTTGTATTATTTATTGTTTTTCTTTGTTGTAAGATACTTATTTAGTATTTTATTCATTGTTACTTTATATTAATATACAGAAATGCTTGGTGAACTGAGCAAAAAAACTACATAAAAACAACACTCTCACAACCAAACCTTTTGACCAGGTCCCATGGCATTCATCCAGGACCCACTACTCCCCAATGGGTTCATCGCAGCCCTTCATAGGGTATATTGTTTTGGTGGAGTTCAAAATCTCGCTTCACTAAGAATTACTGATTAATATATGTCTCAATGAATAAATTCAGTGATATACGATAATTGATCTTGAAAACAAATTTCACATAAACACCTTGTATTAAAACTGTGTCTGGTACTTTGGTTTATACAGAGAAGTTGGATATGTATTTGCTAAGGAGGTATATTTGATGCGTGACCCTTTAGTTATATTGTATAAACAAAAATTGGTTTTGTAGGTAATTGATGATGTTAGCATCTTTGATTAAATGTTGAAAAGTAGAATAGGTGGGACCACTATATTTTTGGTTCACATGTTAGATGAATTAGAGAGATAAAGATTTCATCTTTTGGATTGAAAATCTTTGAAGACTTGAAGACAACACTTAAAGTCAGGGAGAGATAAAAGTTTTTCTCTTGGATTCAAAAAGAAAAGAACAAGTTCTTTGACTTACATATGATTTTTTTTTTTTTGAAAAGTGATAATTAGCTAAAACATGATGCGTTTTCAGATGAGTACATATGAATGTTTCCCGCACCCTCTTACACATGATTGTTTTATTTTCTTTTTTTTAGTGCTTTTTTTTTATGGAATTCTCTCTTTATTTTGTTTCTCACTATTGTTACTTTAAATTTTGTTTCAGAAGGTTTGTTTCAATTTTATAGTGCGATAACCGCTAGGGCAACTATTTTTTTTAATGAATACCAATCAAAACGAATAACATAAAATTTGGATGAATCATACTGCACTCTTCGCCTTACAATATAAAGCAAGAGATATGACCTACATACTTTATATGTGTTGGAAATTTTGCACTTAAAAGGATGAAACAGAAGAATTTTTTTTTTTTTTGTAGCTATGACTTCAAAGCCTTTCGATTGTTTACGACAAACATTTCGACCAAAAGACTGCATTTTCAAGTGAATACAACAATAAAACTTTAGTGTGAACAATTATATTTTTACCCGTGTTTGAGTGTAAATAATATTTCTTACCTATTTTTTTTTATGAAAATTTGTATTTTTCAACTCGATGTTCTTGTGAAAATTTTAATCTTCACATTGAATAATCCATTTTTCACATGTGTTTTGAGTAAAACTCGTAATTTCACCATTGAATTTGCCGTTACGAAATTAAGTTTCTTAAGTAGCCATATCTTTATGTCAAAATTAGGATCCAACAAAGATTAAGATCCAACAATATTTAACATACAAGAAGAGTAAACCCGACAAAGTAGAGACTAAAGGTTACCTAGATGTTGAACTATTTCGAAACCTTTCAAAATGATGCAAAACCAAATTTTCACACAAAATATTGAAAAAAGAATTTCGAACCTAAAATATGCCTCTTACAGAACCTTGTATTCATAATTTAAAGGGGCACGAATGAATTTCCTCATAATCATTACTTATTTCAATCTAAAAAAAAACAAGTATGATCCGCGTGATCTTGATCCAACCAATAGAAAACCAGCGTGTATAATCTAACGTGTGTAAAAGAAATCATGCACATCAATATTTCAAATACACAGCTGGAAATAATTTTATCGACAACAATACTTGTATTATTTATTGTTTGATTTTGTTGTGAGATACTTATTTAATATTTTATGCATTGTTACTTTATGTTAATCTATCTCAATGAATAAATTTAGTGATATACGATAGTTGATGTTGAAAACAAATTTCGTATAAACACCTTGTATTAAAACTTTGTGTCTGGTACTTTGGTTTATACAAAGAAGTTTTTTTTTTTTGATGGATTAGTGCAACGGTTGGTTGTGGCCCCTAAATACTACTAGCAATTACAAGGTCCAGGGTTCTCATGCTCCCTCCCTTGGAGGAGGTAAGGGTTTATACAGAGAAGTTATATATGTATTTTCTAAGGAGGTAGATTTGATGCAGGGTCCGTTAGTTATATTGTATAAACGAAAATAGGTTTTGTAGGTAGTTGATGATGTTAACATCTTTGATTAAATGTTGAAATGTAGAATAGGTGGGACCATTATATTCTTTAATCATTGAAAGTGGTCCTCATGAGACTTGTCAATAAAAGAAGTGAAGTGAAATGGTCCACATGACACTTGTCAGCAAAATAAGTAAAGTGAAATGGTCCATATGACACTTGTCGCCAAAAGAAGTTAAGAGAAAAGTGGTCCCATAAAACTAAAGTAACATTTGACTTTCCCAATTAGAAAACCGACCTATTTTTTGGAAACATCTATTTATAGAAACCAACCTATTATTTAGGAACTGAGGGAGTATATGATATTTATTTTTTTAAGTGACAATTAGCTAAAACATGATGTGTTTTCAGATGAGTACACAAGAATGTTTCCCGCACCCTCTTTCACATGATTGTTTTATTTTCTTTTCTTTATTACTTTTTTTTTTTATGGAATTCTCTCATTTATTCTGTTTCTCACTATTGTTACATTAAATTTTTTTCCAGAAGGTTTGTTTCAATTTTATAGTGCGATAACCGCTAGGGCAACTATTTTTTATTAATGAATACCAATCAAAACGAAGAACGTAAAATTTGGATGAATCATACTGCACTCTTCACCTTACAATAGAAAGCAAGAGATATGACCAACATACTTTATATGTTTTGGAAATTTTACACTTAAAAGGATGAGACAGAAGAAAAAAAATTGTTGTAGCTATGACTTCAAAGCCTTTCGATTGTTTACGACAAACATTTCGACCAAAAGACAGCATTTTCAGGTGAGTACAACATTAAAATTTAGTGTGAACAATTTTATTTTCACCCGTGTTTGAGTATAAATAATATTTCTTACCTATTTTTTTTTATGAAATTTTGTATTTTTCAACCTCGATGTTCTTGTGAAAATTTTAATCGTCACATGTGTTTTTAAATTGAATAATCCATTTTTCACATGTGTTTTGAGTAAAACTCGTAATTTCACCATTGAATTTGCCGTTACGAAATTAAGTTTCTTAAGTAGCCATATCTTTATGTCGAAATTAGGATCCAACAAAGATTAAGATCCAACAATATTTAACATACAAGAAGAGTAAACCTGAAAAAGTAGAGACTAAAGGTTACCTGGATGTGGAATTGTTTCTAAACCTTTCAATATTTAACATACAACAATATCTTTATGTCCATGCTTTTTCCTGTCTTGCCCTTTATTATATTCCCTGTGTTAGAGACATAAACTTAATTGTGAGGATAACCAAGCAACATAAATAGGGGTTAAATGGTTAAAATCCATCTTGAAATTGTCACTCCGCCTATCTAATGGTACAAGAGAAATGCAATATTCCGCCTATATAAAAGGTACGGAGGGAGTATATTTGATCGAGGACACCTTAGTAAGATTTTATAAATAGAAAAAAAGGTTTTGTGGGTAGTTGAGGATTACAAAATCTTTGACTAAAAGTTGAAAAGTAAAATAGGTCCCCGCTATGTTTTTGGTTCATATGTGAATTAAAGTTAGAGAGAGAGCGTGAAATTTTATCTCTTGGATTGAAAGAAAAAAAGTTTTTAGAACTTTTATATGACATGTTTTGGGGAAAGTGAGCTTTCACATCACATCAATCAATAATTAACACGTCTATTTCAAAAACTTGTCTCTCTTTGTCAAGACAATAAACAAAAAAACTTTTACACGTGACTCTCTTTTGTATTCTTTTTATGACAATTCCAACTTTAAATTATGTTGAAAAAGTTTTTCTTCAACTATATATGTGACGCGTTCTAGGGAAACAAAATTATAACTTACCAATGGTGGGACCACTATGTTTTTGGTTCAGATGTTAGCTAAATTAAATTTTGAGAGAGATAGAGAGTTTATCTCTTGGATTGAAAAAGAAAAGAACAAGTTTTCTAACTTGTATATGGCATGTTTTTGGAAAGTGAGCATTCATGTCACATCATCTCTTTACATACATTAATTAATACTTGGCATGTCCGTGATTTTTTTTTTAGCCCACTCAAACTTAAAAATCCTGGTTTCGTCACTGCCCACCATATTGAAATTCGCCTGATCTCATTAGATCAGATCAATGTAGTCAATATCGGATTTCGGTGAATATCAGTCGAGTACCGAGACACGATATTTCGGTGAATACCGGTGAAATATCGGCCAATATCCGCGAAATATCGGCCAATACCGGTAATATCGGCATCTTGGTGAAACACCGAAACCGATATTATCGGCGGTATCTCGGCCATCTCGGCCGAGATTAACTACATTGGATCAGATTAGATGAGCTTAAATATTTAAAACAGACAATCCATAGATAAATTTACTCCATTTACAATATTTATTTAAATTTGTTATATCACAAGGGATAAACTTAGTGATTTACGATAGTTGATTTTCAAAACAAGTTTCTCATAAACAGCTTGTGTTAAGACTTAGAGTCTGGTACTTTGGTTTATACTAAAAAGTTGGATATGTATTTGATGGAGAAATAGATTCGATGCGGGACCCCTTAGTTAGATTTACAAAAAAAAAAAAAAGGTTTTCTAGGTAGTTGATGATTACAATATCTTTGATTAAAGATTGAAAAGTAAAATAGGTGGGACCGATATGTTTTTTGTTCACGTGTAAATTAAAGTTAGTTAGAGAGATTTTATCTCTTGGATTGAAAAAAAACCAAGAACAAGTTTTCAAATTTGCATATCACACATTTATGAGAAAGTGAGACTTAATGTCACATCATCTCTTACACACATCAATTAATACTTGGCACGTCTATTTCATAAACTTGTCTCTCTTTGTTAACACAATAAACATGAAACCTCGTAGGTATGATTTTCTTTTGTATTATTTCTACAACAATTCCAACTTTACATTTTGGTGAAAAAGGGTTTTCTTAAACATTTATGTGTGATACATTCTAGGGGTAGAAAAAAGAAAATTATACCCTCCATATTTCCCCCCAAAATCTTCTCTCAAACCACATTGTTGAGTCTTGTATATCACCCTGTCAGTTGTTCGCATCAACAACTTCTCTAAAAAGAAACACTTAAAATCTAAGACAAATGGTTTTGTACTCTGAAGTTCAATCTTTACTGTATACAAATTCATAAAAATGGACGATTACAAATAAGCTGAAAAGGTATCCAAAACTGAAAAAGTATCAATATAGTTCAAACAAAAATACTCGAATCCAGTCATGAACTAGCTCTATAGAAAAAATATATCAAAAAAAGCTTATCATATGATCGTCTTAGCAAGCAGAGTATTACAGTCAGGCAAAATCATTCCCTGAAACCATGTCCCAAAAAAGGTTAATAAAAGACGGATAATAAAAAAGAAGCACGTGTGCATCCAAGTGTAAGTCACAACATCATATAGAAGTATACAAATAAGAACTTTAAGAATCTAAATATACCTTGACCAGCTTTCCTCCAGGGCGTGCAAACTTCTCCTAGTGCTTGAGGTACTCCAAGGCGTGCAAACTTCCCTGAATTCACAATTTTTTGAATTCAATTGAATCAGTTATAAAATTTACAATTTTCCGTATGCAGATTAGAACAAATAACACGGCCTCTCTATTAGCTCATTCCTTAATCTCTAAAAAAATGTAAAGCCAAAACATAGCATTAATAAGCTAACCAACAACGTTCCTTTCGTATTTTTAAACTTCTACAACAAAAAGAACGAGACATCCTGCTATATAAAAAATCTTAGGCCCCATTCTAGGATGCAATGCATACATGACAATGTAGCACCAGAACTTCATTAGGTATGCAGGCAAACAAGGCTAAATGGTCCAAACAGGTTACCTAGTATACACCTTGTTTACAATGAATGAGAGGCTGGATATCACATGCTACCGTGCTGACAAGTTCAGTGATGAATTTAACAACTAACTCAGCATCAGATATATGAAGAAAAAGTGCATCTATATCATACTAAAATAAAGGTTAATGATCTCATTTTGAACAAAAGTTTCATTAGATTATAGAACTGACCCATTTCAATTTGGGAAAAAAAAAAGGATGCCTTAAGATTCAACATATAAGATTTTATCACCTGTAATCCCAAAAAAAACAATAATTGTAGCAATAACTGAAAAAATCGACCTAAACACCTTCTTGAGAATTAAGACTTGGGTCAGTGTGACCTGCACCATGTAGGTCCAATCCCTCGTTACCAGTATTTATCTCCTTGTAATGGAAAGAAGCTAGGCCATTTAGAGCTCCCAAGCATATGTTGACAACTTCGATGTCTTGAGAAAAATCAAAACCAAATGTAAGATCAGTACATCAAGATTTTATAACACCAAAAACCAACGCCACAGAGAAAATGATGTATAGTGCTATGATAGGTGAAGATATCAGGACAAGAAGGCGAGAGAATGTGGAGAAGACTTTTCAAGTAGACCCATACAAATGAAGAAATCCCTTGCTTTATGAAAGTTGCAGAAGATACGAATAGAATGGAGGAAGCCACAAAAGAAACAAGTGCAAATGAAGCAATAAAACTACAGATACATAAAGAAGACCAAATATAAAAACTTGATTCAGAAGTTTATCTTTAAAAAACTATAGATTAAACCAAAGACAAAGGAAGGCCCAAGTTTATCTAGATACTGGGATACCACAGTAGACAAGTGTTGATTAATCAATGGGATAGAATCATAATGATCCTAGCCTTAGCCCCTAATGAAAGAGGTCAAATTTGAAGTAAAATGATGCGCAAAACAATTACGGGTTATAAAAATCAAATATGGTTTCCATCCCATGATTGCTAAAGGTTTCGAAACTCAAGAAATATATGTAACTTAAACAGAATCCATAAATTGATTTTACCTCGGTAAGATGTTCTGCCACGAGTAATCAGAATTACCATTTTTGTTTCTTGGCATAAAAGCTGCAGTAACAAACATGAAAATCTCAAAATCCCTAACAAATTCCAGATTCAAAGAATAATCCTCAATTTCACTCAAAAATCTAAAGTCTTTACGGATTTAGTTATGAACCCTTGAATTTTACAAGAATATTAGATCAAATCGAACCCAAATTAAACAAAAATGTTAATTCATCTCTATAAACAAACGTTACAAACCCCACTTCAGAAAACCGCAAATTCTCCTAAATCAAAACCAAAACAAAACTTAAAAGACATGATTCCAAAATCCATTCGAAAGCTTGAACCTCCCTGTTAAATCAAAACTCCCACTGAGATTCGTAGAAAACCAGAAAAGAAAGAAAAAAAATGAAAAGAGAGGACATATATTTATGAAAAGCTTAACTCTAAATTCACCCAATTCAACAGAAATTTGTAGAATCTGAACAACAAAATATCTAATTTTAACAAAGAATTGTAGAAACCCTAACTCCAAATATCTAATTTTAACAAAATTTTGTACAAGCTCTGGATTATATTTGATAGGAGTTGGAGAAAAACAAACAAAATCATAACTTTGAAACCAAATATTTCAACTCAAAAGTAAATATTCATCATTGCTGAAGATATAGATAGATGGATGGTGAAAGAAAAACAAAGAATGAAGACCATTTCTCTCTTATATTAGTCTCACCGGAGGAGATAAGTTTGAGTTAGAGAGTTTGAGATAAGGATAAAGACCAACAGAGAGGGTAGGGGGGGGGGGGGGTACTTTAGACCCGGAATTATGTGCCAAAACGTGGCTAGGTTTTCTAGTGGAGGGAAAGGAAAGTTTTTGCGACAAATTCAGGTTGGGTGAAATTTTTGGTGGGAAACATTCGCGCCACACACAATTTATTGCGGCAAATTTAGATTGTATTAGATCTTTAAGGTGGTAATCCGTATGACTTCATAGAGATGCAATCACGATAGTTGGATCAGATGTAGTTGATTGTCATGCAGATCAAGATAAGTGTGTTTTGTTTGTGTTTTCTCATTGTGCTTTATCTTTATGCTTCCGGTTTGAATTTCGACTAGTCACATTGGTCATGAAGTAATTTCGACTAGTCATTTTCGCAGCCTGTAATGATTAATTTACTTATTTTCGATAAGCGTAGTCTGGTCGGGAAACTCGGGTCTAACTCTAGTAATCTTTGAACCTGTGATGTTCAATTCTGATATATTTTGTCCCCAGTTCATCCGTACGAGAAACTCAGGACTAACTCTAGTAATCTTTGAATCTGTGATGGTCAATTCTAATATATTTCGTCCCCAGTTCATCCGAACGAGAAAATCGGGCCTAACTCTACTAATATTTGAACCTGTGATGTTCAATTCTTATATATTTCGTCTCCAGTTCATCCGAACGAGAAACTCAGGTCTAACTCTAGTAATCTTTGAACCTATGATGTTCAATTCTGATATATTTCGCTTTCAGTACATCCGAACGACAAACTCAGGTCTAACTCTAGCAATCTTTGAACATGTGATGTTCAATTCTGATATATTTCGTCCCCAGTTCATCCGAATGAGTAACTCAGGTCTAACTCTAGTAATCTTTGAACCTGTGATGTTCAATTCTGATATATTTTGTCTCCAGTTCATCCGAACGAGAAACTCCGGTCTAACTCTAGTAATCTTTGAACCTGTGATGTTCAATTCTGATATATTTCGTCCCCAGTTCATCCAAACGAGAAACTCAGGCCTAACTCTAGTAATCTTTGAACCTTTGATGTTCAATTCTGATATATTTCGTCCCAGTTCACCCGAACGAGAAACTCAAGCCTAACTCTAGTAATCTTTGAACCTGTGATGTTCGATTCTTATATATTTCGTCTCAAGTTCATCCGAATGAGAAACTCGGGCCTAACTCTAATAATATTTGAACCTGTGATGTTCAATTCTGATATATTTCGTCTCCAGTTCATCTGGATGAGAAACTCGGGTCTAACTCTAGTAATCTTTGAACCTGTGATGTTCAATTCTGATATATTTCGCTTTCAGTACATCCGAACGACAAACTCAAGTCTAACTCTAGTAATCTTTGAACATGCGATGTTCAATTCTGATATATTTCATCTCAAGTTCACCCGAACGAGAAACTCATGTCTAGCTCTAATAATCTTTGAACTTCTGATATTCAATTCTGATATATTTTGTCTTTTGTTCATCCGAACGAGAAACTCAAGTTTAACTATAGTAATATTTGAACCTGTGATGTTCAATTCTAATATATTTCGTCCCCAGTTCATCCGAACGAGAAACTCATGCCTAACTCTTGTAATCCTTGAACCTGTGATGTTCAATTCTGATATATTTCGTCTCCAGTTCATCCGAACGAGATACTCAGGTATAACTCTAGTAATCTTTGAACCTGTGATGTTCAATTATGATATATTTCGTTTCCAGTACATCCGAACGACAAACTCAGGTCTAACTCTAGTAATCTTTGAACATGTGATGTTCAATTCTGACATATTTCGTCTTCAGTTCATCCGAACGAGAAACTCGGGTCTAAATCTAATAATCTTTGAACTTCTGATGTATTTCGTCTTCTGTTCATCCGAACGAGAAACTCAGGTCTAACACTAGTAATCTTTGAACATGTGATGTTCAATTCGGATATATTTCATCTCCAGTTCATCCGAACTAGAAAATCGGGTCTAACTCTAGTAATCTTTGAACATGTGATATTCAATTCTGATATATTTCATCCCCAGTTCATCCGAATGAGAAACTCAGGTCTAACTCTAGTAATCTTTGAACCTGTGATGTTTAATTCTGATATATTTCGTCTCAAGTTCATCCAAACGAGAAACTCGGGTCTAACTCTAGTAATCTTTGAACTTGATACTTTATAACTTTAGTTCAACTTTCAATTTCTCGAGATTAATTAGTCGTTCTTCTGATTTGTTTTCATTATTCAGATTCATCTCTTTCTTATATATTATTTGGATTTTGTGTGATACATGCGTCAAGATATACGTAAACTACTAGATTTTTCTTTCCAAAATTACGGACCTTATGTTATGATGTCACATTGTTGGATAAGTGATAAGTGATAAATTGCACCACCTAATATAAAACAAGGAGAGCCGTTCGATGAACTTGTTTGTGACACGTGGTAAGAAGTTAACCATTTGATCTTCTGAAACCAATCAGATGGGTGTCGAAGACACTAGTCGTCCAGCTCTATTGCACTGTAACAATGGGTTTCTATTTATTGTTATAAGAGAGAGAACCGCTTCGAACATTGAGGGTTCATGGTTCGTATTCCCTTGAACCACATTGGAAGTTATAAATGACACATGATCTCCACCTTTACGAGTTTCGATGATATATCCTGCTAAATTTGGAGTTAGAACCGCTTCGAACACCGAGGGTTCATGGTTCGTATGCCCTTGAATCACATTTGAAGCAGTAAATGACACATGAGCTCCACCTTTACGAGTTTCTATGATATAGTGCTAGATTTGTAGTTAGAACCACTTTGGACACTGAGGGTTTGGTTCTTCAACATTACTCGAAATCTTCGATACTTCCAATTACTCCATGATTCTAAAGGTGTCCAACTCAGGATTATAGTTGTTGAAGATCCGTAGCTATAACAATATATAAAAACGAGACGCTTTCTTATTGTTATACAGTGTCATAGTATTATTATACAACATCAAAGTTCAATTGTATCAAAACTTTTACAACAATACTATGGTGATATGTAGTCATATCTCGAAGTCGCCATAAAAGGGTTTGTTTAAGATTTTGAAGAATATTCCAATGGAATCTTACTTATAAATGGTTGCATTCATCGTTCTTACGAAGTTTCCGACTTATAGTAGTCAACTCGCGGCCAAGTTTTTTTCTCGAAGTTGCCAAAAAAGGGTTTGTTTAAGGTTTTGGAAAAGATTCCATGTAATCTTACCTATTAATGGTTGGATTCCTCGTTCTTACAAAGTTTTCGACACATAGTAGTCAACTCGCGGCCAAGTTTCCAGCTCGGAGCCACTTTCGTTCTCGAAGTCGCCAGGAAATGGTTTGTTTAAGGTTTCAGTGAATATTCCATGAAATCTTACCTATGAATGGTTGGATTCATCGTTCTCACAAAGTTTCCGACTTATAGTAGTCAACTCGCGGCCAGGTTTCGATCTCGGAGCCACTTTCTTTCTCGAATCAACACTAAGCTTCATATTTTTCGATTTCGATGATGTATCATGCTAATTTTGAAGTCAAAACTCTCCCGGAGCTTCTTGGTTCATAGTTTGTATAACCGTTATACCATGTTTGAAATTCGATTTCGATGATGTATCATTTTAAGTTTGAAGTCAGAACCCTCCCAGAGTTTCTTGGTTCATAGTTTGTTTGTCATTACACTGAATTTGAAGTTCAAATCGACATTGACCTTCATATTTATCAGTTTCGATAATGTATCATGCTAAGTTTGAAGTCAGAACCCTCCCGAAGCTTCTCGGTTCATATTTTGTATGCCGTTATACCACATTTGAAGTATGAATCAACACTAACTTTCATATTTATCGATTTCGATGATGTATCATGCTAAGTTTGAAGTCAGAACCTTCTCGGAGCTTTTTGGTTCATAGTTTGTATGCTTTTTGAGTCTACAAGTGTGAACTAAAGCTACTTAATTACCTTTACGACTAGTCGAAATTACTTCATGACCTATGTGATTAGTCGAAATTCAAACCGGAAGCAAAAAGAGAAAGCACAATAAGAAAACACACTTACCTTGATCTGTATGACAGTATTAAATTGATAATCCGGCCATAGAAATTCAACTACATCTGATCCAACAATCGTGATTGCATCTTTATGAAGTCATACGGATTACCACCTAAAATATCTAGAACCATCCAAATTTGCCGCCATAGATTGTTGTGGCGCGGTGTTTCCCACCAAAACTTTCACAAAACTCTCTTTTCCTCCACTGAAAACCCTAGGCATATAATTCATTCTCTAAACTAACCCTCACTCTCTTTGCTAATCTTTCCTCTATCTCCAACTCGTTACTCCTCTCGCAACAGATAGAAATAGTTCCAGTAAAACGAAATAGCAGTTGTTCTTCTTCTTTCACTATCTATCTTATATCTCAACAGTGATGAATATCTGTTTTTGAGTTGAATATAAGATTTCAAAGTTATGATTTTGCTGTTTTTTCTTCAATTTATATCAAATCAAAGTTAGGGTTTGGACAAATCTCTGTTAAATTAGAGATTGTGGATTTAGGGTTTCTACAATTCTGTGTTCAAATTAAAGATTTGGAGTTAGATTTGTATAAATCTCTGTTAAAGTTAGAAGTGGGTTTTGATTCAATTAGAGATTTTGGATTTCTACAAATCTTTGTAATCACTTTTTCTTTTTCTATTTTCTATAAATCTCGGTGGTTTGCTTGTGAAAATCGGGTGTTTTGCTAATGTTTTGGTTTATTGCTATGTTGTTTATAAAATGGGTTTTGAGATTTGGATTTTTGGATTAGGTCTTTTAAGTTTTGTTTTGGATTTTGATTTAATAGGAGAAGTTGTGTTTTTGTGATGTTGGTTTTGGTAATAGAGATGAATTAACTTTTCAATTTGTGAGATCTAAAACAAGTCTACTGATCAAAAATTTCATGACATCATGTGAGTCTGAAACAGATGTGTGCGTAGCAGAGATGTTATTTGAGATTTATTTAAGTTATGCTCCTTCACTTATAATTCTTCGTCTTCTTCATTTTTCTCTTGTTTAATTTGGATTTTATTGGATATGTAAGATTCTAGTATTTCCGTCTGAAGACAATTTACTTTACATGGATTGTTTAATGTTTTTTATTCAACAAAGTTTTATTTGGATTAGCTATTTATTTGTGTATCTGTTGATATCTTGTTTTGTTTAAGATTATGGTATTTGAAATTGAGTAGGTGTTGTGGGAGTTGTATTTTCATTTTTTTTAATTGAAGTTCACATTAGTGGAATCATATTCTGAGATGAGGTGTGTTATTTGACTTGCAGGTAAAAATCACTAGTTCTGCACCCTTGGTTTTGGAGGCGAAAAGCTATTGGTTAGCATTTCCATTAGAGTTCTCAGAGATCAGTCCTTACTTACTGAGGTTCTCGGCCCCAATTTTTCTTTAGGTTCTCAATCAGCTCAACACGAATGCATTCCTCAAGTTATTTTGCGTATGGATGTTATCTTCCAAGCAAAATCTGGAATAGGAAAAACTGTTGTCTTTGTCATCTTGACATTGCAGCAAATTGACCCTGTCTTTTTCATCTTGTCATCTTTATGGTGGTGTCGTTAAGATCCACAATGAATTATTGAAAAATGAGTTTCCTTGTGTTGTTGTGGGTAACCCTGGGAGGATACTTGTCCAGATGATTTCTTCTTTGAATCTGGATAGACACTTTTGTTGTCAGTTTTAGTTTTTCTTTGAGTCCCTTATACTTTACTTTTCTTATTTCAGTGGCTCAATCATAAACCATTGGTGCAGGACACACGATGAGGTTGAAGTTTTTGCATTTGGTGATATAAGTTAATGTAGATGTTTTTTCTTAATTGGTGTTGATTATCTTTCACAGTTGCAAATGGTTGTTTTATTAGACTGGCTGCAACTTTTACTCAAGAGCCTTTTTTCCCATTCCGAAGCACAGAAGCCGCAATAAGGCGCCTCAAGTTTTTGCTAAAAACTACTTAAGTATCAAGTTACAAGCAGTCAACTTGTTTTCTGCTAAGCTCAATGCTTGGAGTTACAAGCAGTCCTCTTCCTGTACACAATTTGGTATCCACTGTACAGATTACTTATGCTTTCTAGAGTAAGATGAATTAGACAGAAGTTGAGATAAATAGTGATTTTGGTGTAATTTTTTTGAGCTGAGTGTTTCAGCTACTCTATAGCGGTGCTTATAGGGTTGTATGTGAAAAATTGGAAGGGACATAAAAAGTAGCACAATGGATATCAACTAGGTTGATACAGTCATGCTTACATTGTCGGATGTTAAGTAGTTCCATTTTTGATGCATCATTTTGATTTTGACATCTGAAACTGTAATTATGTACTTTTATTTTGATTTCAAATGTGAACCAGCCTGTGCAATGTGATGAGGATGAAAGCTATTATTAGAATGACCACTACTATCTCCCAGAAACATGAGTTTTAATTGTCATATCCAAGAGTCTGCGTCTCACAGAAACATAAAATTAGAATGACCACTACTATCACTCTGAATGAGTTTTAATTGTCATATCCAAGAGTCTGCGTCTCCTAGAAACATAAATAGTATCCTGTCTTTTTGTGGTCTATGTCAAAGCTGCCAAGCTTTATAATATCCTGCTTTGAAGTAGGTTGTCTTCAATTTTATGATATGATTCCATGTAATGTCTTTACATGAATTTGGTTTTCTTGGAATATTCCACTTGAGTTAAATAGTATACCAGTTAATGGTTTTTATTTTTGTAACTGTCTTGGACCCATCACAAGTTGTTAATTAATAACAAAATAAGCTTTCAGAAGGTTTCAGAAATACAAAGTCCATCTCTACCAATTACATTCATCACTTGCCCACTGCCCAGAAATACAAAATAAGCTTTCAGAAGCTTAGAACATGATGAACAAAACATATACATGTACAAAAAAATCAAGGACCGAAAGGGTTCCCTGAGCCACTCATGGGTACTAAGGTCGACAACCCATACCTGTCGATAACTCCTAATCGCATGAATACTGCAGCAAAAAATTAACGTGTTATTCAGGGTGAGGATGCTAAAGTTATGATTAGCACAGCTAATTATTCACTACTCTTATGGATTTCTTACCTCTATGAAATTCCTCTTGAATAACTGTATGGCAATTTCACAACGATAGCGGTGAAGATACTCCTTTTTAATACATGAAAGAGAACGCCCCCTGATCAGATGCTCAACGAACTTTAGAGAATACGCCCCACACGAGCATCTGCAATATGCATTAGAAACTTACTTCAATTTCACTTTAACTTGCGTAAAACAGACATTCTATTTGAATTTTGCTTCGCTCCTATTACTACTTTACATGTGTACATGCATATATATATAGGTTGGGTGGGGAAAAGATATTTTAAGTAGAGAATAGTTACCCATCTTCCTATTGTGTGTGTGTGAGTGGATCTTCCTGAAATTCAGCTTTCCATAATCTCCGCTTGTATGGTTGGGTTAAATAGTCACAAATATGTATGACTTCCTTATACAGTTATACAGTTGGATGTAGAACTGATTCGAAATCTTACAAAAAATGAAAAAAATGAATAGTGAAAATAAATAGTAAAATAGAAAGGGTGTAGAAAGAAGTTTTCACATTAAAATAAATAGTGAAAATAGAATTCTGCACTTAAAATATGCCTGTAATGAAAGTGCAAAAACAGAATTTCACATAAAAAATGGTGAAAACAGCAATAAGCACCTTCTGACCTTCATAAACTAAAGGGTGCAAAAATAACTATCCACGTGAGGAAGGGTGAAAAATCAATTTTGCGGAAATGCTTTCATAGGATTAGATTTAGCAGAGACACATGAATCTTATTCACTATATGAAACATAATATTGACCATCAGAAACCTTCTTAGTATCCAATGACAGGGAATAGAGATCTTCTTAGCTGAATAACTCGATTTCCCAGTTCTGAAAAGCAAACCATTTGTTAAGGGCAATCTGACAAGCCATTTGTTGAAGGGAGCATGCAATTATTCATGCATCATCGAAGATTAGCTTAGATGATGAAACCACCGACCCAAGCTATTACCACAGAATTCAAGCATGCCACAAGAAAAGAGAATACTAAAAGTGTGAATTTGAGCTCCACCGACTGTGCTGTCTGATACAGGAAAGCATGCTGCATACCAGTAATCTAAATTCTGGAAGTAGCGCCAGATTAGGAAAGTTCAGCAGGCATAGGTTCAGGACCTGCCAATAAAAAAGGAAGTATAAGTTGCAAGTTACAGAATTTAGCAGGCGTCAACTACTTAGTATAATAAAAGGACAAACAACTAGCTAGTATAGAGAACATAATCTACTGAAATAGAACACAGGAGAAACTCACAAGAGCCGACGATGTTTTGAATTTTAAACTCCTAAAATCACAACTTATCAGGATATCATATGTGCAAGTAAACTACAACACGAAAGGCTAGCTAAAGGAATACTGCTAGCTAGTAAAAAAAGGAACTACTCGATATTATTCACCAAGTTTGATTCTTCTCTAAGCAAATTCAACAAGAAAAGAAAAAAGAGAATTCTACAACAGATTTTTCTTACATTTAGATCAAGGGTACCTATATAACATAGTTTGTTAAGCATGGAATTCATAAACCCCCAGGAAACAGCATGAAAAGCTAAGGAAAATCAAGGGTAGTTGACCTATATAACAATATAATTTGTTAAGCATGGGATTCATGAACCCCCAGGAAACAGCATGAAAAGCCAAGGCACAAAGAAACTGGTTGCAAGACTGACATCTTCTACGCCATTAAATTACTACACTAGGTACACAAGGAAAGAAAAAAATCACATATCCTACGCTGTCACAGTTCTAATTCATGTCTTCAGATTATCAGACACTGGTGACAGTATGCAGTGTGTAGTAAGAATATCTAGTGTTGCCGCTTTAGTGGTTTTAGTCTGTAGGACCAATATCTGCAGATGAAAAAAGTAAGCTCACATGTTAGAGATGGAGATCAATACTGGCACGAAGGAGAAATATCAAACTCAATCTTCCTGTCAATACGTCCAGGCCTTAGGAGTGCTGGATCCAGAGTATCAATCTTCCTGTCACCATTACCAGTTCCAGATTCCATATGAGCTGATCCAATACTGTCACATGTTCCCTATGAAAGAGCAATAAAATACAAGCCATATAAAGGTATACCAAAACCAAAAATTAGTATTTCCATTTAATCATCTCAAACAATCGGCTACAAATTGAAGTGTACAAAACACAGGTGACCGAAGCTTTCCACAAAAATGACGACGTAACTAGCCATAACGAAAAGCTCTGACCATTCTAGATCCTTCTCCAATGTATTTCTGAAACAGCTCAGAACCAGAAACTCTAATGAAGGTGCAGTTGGTATGATGAGCCACTACCCTTGCGAGAAGTGTTTTTCCTGTTCCAGGTGGACCATAAAGCAGGACACCCTATCAACCAAAAACGAGAGAAAGGGAATAAGGAGTTCGCAAAACGTGAATAATTACAAACCTGCAAAACAGCACTGACAAACACTTCGGTAAAACCGAATTACCTTTGGTTGAGCTATTCCGAGACTCTCAAAAAAGCTCAGGATGCTTAATTGGCAGCTCAATGACCTATAGATCAGAAGAAAACACAACTGGTTTAAGAGATTCTGATAGCAAACTCGACCAGAACGTAAATGACACTAGGAAACCTCGTTCGGACTTTTCAAATATAAATCTGAAATTAGAAGTAAAAAGTTGTCCGCATAAGAACCTCTTTGATTTGCTGATCTAGACCACCAATCATGTCATATGTAGAGTCTGGAACTTTCTCAACTTTCATGAGGTTGACAAGAGGATCAACTTTACTGGGCAAAACCAAGTGGAGCACATAGCTAGTTTTGGTAAAACAAATACGACAGATGCTTCTTTCCTCAGATTAATGCACATAGATATTTCAGTACAGGGCATTACACAGAAGATAAACACTGACCTCTGCAATCCACTTCCATATGAGCATCCAACGATGAAACTGACTCGAGACATCTGTTCTAATACTTGCTTATATATACCCACAATGACGACAATAAAAGAACGTGATCAGCATTCATCATACGAAATACAGATGCCATCATAGCCAATAAAGAAGTGAATACCAGAATAACGTACATGTTCTTGATAGTAGCTGTTTTCGCCAAGTAATGGATGAACATTCCACCAGAGGCTCTAAGGAGATATACTTAGTAATTTCAGTGACAAGGGATAAATGATCAGGTGCAGCCTCGTCTGAATCGCCCATTTGATTAATGATTAAAAGAGAAAGATAAGACATATGAAGCAAGGGATGCTACACAAAATGGATATAAATAACCTTATAGTTTCTGTACAAGGCAACTTATGAGCAAACTGAAGTAAACTTAAATCTAAAAGCATAAAAACTAAAATGATGCTTAGCATAAAAATCTGTCTCAAAGATCTTCAACCACCTCACATTTGTCTTTTCCATACCATCCATCAATTCATCTCCATATACAGGGGATCAAGCAGCCAAATACCAACTTATGAGCATGAAACTTTTCGCTAGCTTAAAAATTTGTCTCAAAGAACCTTCCTGATTCTCAAGTATCATACCAAAGTGGGGTCCAATATCGGAGCCTGGAACCTGGATTAACTGTAATCTTGAGCAATCTGTTGTACATACTATCAATTGTTAAAGCTAACCTGGTGCACAATGACAGAACCTGGAGGAACAACGAGCATATTACAGAAAGTAGTGATCCCCATTTCAGAAAAGCAAGTCTCTCCTTGTTTTGCTCAAATACAATCTTCATGTTATCCTCCAATACATTTTCTACTCTAGTCACATCGACCTGAACAGAATGATCAATGCCAAGATGCTTCTTTCCTCGGATTAATTCACAGAGTTAATGCACAGGGATATTTCAGTACAAGGCATTCCACAGAAGAGTAAACACTGACCTCTGCAATCCACTTCCATATGGGTATCCAACGACGGAACTGTGATACAAACACACCTAAAAGAGAAACATCGACTACAACTTTAAGTACCACAAAAAATAGGCATTATAGTATAGGCACACAAAGGAATTCTTAGTTTCTTATCACTGGCGTGTTCTGAGATATAAACCATGGGAATTGTATAGACGACCATCGGCATTCGAATATGAAGTTCTACATAACACGAAATAACGTTACCTTACCAGCACACTCACAGTTCTTACCTCTATTTCCTTTTCTGAGCTTCATACAGAAGTTAACGATTTGCTGTGAGGGCTGACTTTCGAATGTTATGTGAACATGCCTTGCTTGGACAGTAGCCTCGTACTATTATGAAGTGGTAGTATAACTTGTTCCAGTAGCAGAATCATTCACCTCAACCTATCAATTGAGCATAGGGCACAAGGACTAACAACTGAGTAAGGATACGATATAACACTTGCTCAGGGAGCATTTCAAGAACATACCTGCTTGATATTTAATATTCTGAAAAATGAAATAACATCAGGTTTCCATCAATACTCAAATATAAGCAGTAACCAAAAAAAAAATCAGCTCCCCTATCAGTATAGTTAGAAAAATCTCTAGTATCTCATAAACTTCACTAATTAGTCCTACGATGAAGAACTGAGAAACCTAAACAACAAATTCATAGTTTCACACACCTTGACAACCTTGACTGAATCAAATATAACTTTTCACCAAGACAACACCTTATAACTTTTCACCAAGACAACCTTGACTGAATCACATTATATTGAAACCCAGACCAGATAATTAAACTACTAATCTATGCAATTAGTCCGGATGTAGATACCTCGACTTTCCTTTTGGCCTTTATAGGGTTTCTGAGACATAGAACCACCTTTGTCTTTGTGGACTTGACAGAGAAAAAATTAGGGTCTTCAAGCTTTTTGTCTAGTTTTCCCTGTGGTGATTTGGTTTTAGAGTTCTTTCAGAGGGTTTCGATTTTGGGATTTGAATCGATACAAAATTTTAGCGGCATGAAATGAAAAATGTTGAGACTTGAGACTATTAGTCCCACAATGTATGGGTTTCTAAGATCCTCTGGTTTATAATCATATGAGCCTCTCCACTCATTGCCAATTGGTTTTGAGTTGGACACCCGTATTCTAATATGGTATCAGAGCAGGCTATTTGCGACGAGTCATTGACCGCGCCTTTGCTCCGCGTCACCCGATTTAATTGTCCACGTGTTAGACCCAACGAGGCTACACGTGAGGGGGCGTGTTGAGACTATTAGTCCCACAATGTATGGGTTTCTAAGATCCTGCGGTTTATAATCCTATGGGCCTCTCCACTCATTGCCAATTGGTTTTGAGTTGGACGCTCGTATTCTAACAAAAAATGTACTAATTGATAGTTGTAGCTATGAATCTTGATCTAACCAAACAACGAGTAGGAAGGAGATGCAGAGCGGGTTCATATGGAACGAGAGTAGATTTATGTCTGAAAAGACTATCGCTCATCCGGAACGTGAGAGGAGAGAGAGTTATTTTTCTCGAATGACCTATTTTCCAATTTATATGGTCAAGTTTTACGCGATGGTGTTGCGGCGGTTTATTTAGGATACACTTGGTATTTATGAGTTTGATACTGACCGGTTCCGGTATATTGGAAAGCTTGTGGTATTTTTCGTGAACTACTTGCAAGCCGTGGTATTGGGCATAAATATACCCCCAAATGTGCCTTCCAAACGCAATTATACCTTTTTGATTATGATTATGATGAACTCAAAAGTTATGAGTAACTAAATACTTATTATTGGCTATGGGATAAAGTAGAGTTCACAGATAATATTTGAATCAATGAATTAGTTTTGTCTCAATATTTTATTGTTTGTGATTCATTTTTAATATTGTTGTATAATTTGATTGTTTGTTTGGTTGAGTACGGAATCAATCCGATTTGCATTCATATCTAAAGCTAAATTAGGGTTATCAATACGAAAGAGTTATTTATCCCTGATTCTAAGTAGCATAATTGTGGGTAGTGCTTGTAGTGATATATCCTACTAGTCACATATGAATCATAACTTGGGTTAAATCGAATTAGTGCTTTTACACATTTTGATTGCCTTGATTAGTCTTATTCTATAGAACTTATTGCTTTTAGGGAGTTAAACTTAATTGTGCTTTTACACTTTAGGTTGCTTTCTAGGAAGAATTCAACTATGCATCTTTTAATGTGGTTGTGATGAAATCAGGGAATTAGCGGGATATTCTTGCGATCAAGGTATCCTAGGACTTTTAGTAAATGAGAGATTAAAATTTCAATTCTAGTCGTTGATGAAAATATATGTTTGTGAATGAAACTATCCCGTGACCAATATATTCTCCTTATTCATTATTTTAACACTTTATTGCTTTCAATTTATTTTTATTGCTTTGAAATATCAAAACCCCCCCCCATTGGTTACTAAGAAACTGAAATTTGCATAACAACAAAAGCCTCTATGTGGATACGAACTCTTTCTTATCGCATACTACTTTTACTTTAGTTAAGTAAGAAAGTGTAATTATTTTTGCTCGGCTGACAACCGGCCAAATTTTGGTGCCGTTGTCGGGGAGGCATACGGCTTGTTATTAAGTTTTTAGTTTCTTTTATAATTTCTTCTTGCATATTTGCTTTTCGTTTGTTGTCTTGTTTCTCATTTGTTTGCGAGAATTGTTTTCAGGTACTAATCCCTGGCTTCTAAAGATTGGAATTATCGAAGGTGCGGGATAGCTACTTGAAGAGGCACAATACTCCAACCAAGGCAAGACACAACGGAAGAACAAGTCTTGGAAGTAAAACACGAATCTCTTCATCAAGAAGAAGAAGAACAAGAGGTTCCATTCGTAGAAGAACCACTAGTTGAAGAGGAAGAAGCAATGGGTGATGCAAACCGTACACTCAAGGATTTGGCTTCTCATAGGATTGATGCACAACAATGGTGTATCCAAACAAACTCAACTTTCGAGATCTATACGGGGTTTCTTAGAGAGTTACCAAAGTTCCATGGCATGGTGAATGAAGACCCAAACAAGCATCTTATGGAGTTTCATACCATTGTCAAGGCTATGCTTCCAGCGGTGACTGATGTCGATGGTGCAATGTTGAAAGTTTTTCCATTTTCTATGGTGGACAACGCTAAGGATTGGTTGTATTGTTTGCCATCTGGAAGTGTCACTACATAGAACGGGTTGAAGAAACTCTTTCTAGAGAGGTATTTTCCTGCGTCAAAGGCTACTTAAATTCGCAAAGAGATTTGTGGAATTAAACAACATGTGGGAGAATATTTGTACGAATGTTGGGAGAGATACATGAGATTGGTGGCAAGCTATCCACACCACCAATTCAGCGACGCTATGATAATCCAATACTTCTATGAAGGTCTTCAATCAAGCGATAGATATCTTCTTGATGCAGCGGGTGGTGGTGCACTAGTGAACAAGACGGTGGCCCAAGCTGCCGAGTTGATTGAAAGCATGGCTGCAAACTCGCAACAATTCTACACAAGAGTTGAACCAATGGTTAGGCAAGTGCATGAAGTTAATGATTCATCATCATCACATCGTGATCAAAGGATGTATAATATGGAGCAAATGATGCAAAGGATGGCTGCGGTTATTTTACCTTCACATGGTGAAGAGTTGGAGCAAACTAGTGCGGTTTTTCCAAATCCACAAAGACTGTATGATCCCTACTCCAACACTTACAATCTGGGATGGAGAGATCATCCAAATTTCAGCTATGCTAACAAGCAAGGTGCGGTTCAACAACCCAACTTCAACCGTTCGAGTGGGTTTCAACCATAACAACAACAATTCCAACCGCAACAACAACAATTTCAGCAGCCACAACAATCGATGCAAAATCAAGGTTCCGATATCGATGCAAAGCTTTGAACAATGATGCAAGGTATTTCTACCATGTTCAAGGAAAGCCAATAAGAAACTAAGAGTGCTATCAAGGAGTTGCAGACTCAAGTGGGCTCCATGGCGATTGATATCAACAAATTGAAGGCACAAAATAGTGGGAGACTCCCTTCTCAACCCATTAACCCAAAATAGGGTGTCAATGTTATTACGTTGAGAAGTGGTACACAGCTTATGCAACCCGAAGTTGCTGATTTGGGTGAAGAGGAAGCTCCAAAGGAGCCGGTTTTGGAGGAAAAGAGGGATGAAATTCCCAAAACACCCGAGGTACCTATTCCTAACTCTAAAACTCCTATTCCTACTTAAGTTCCTCATATACCGTTTCCTCGCAAATTTGCAAGTTCTAAGAAGGCGGAACTAGAAAATGAGATTTTAGACGTTCTTAAGAAGATTCATGTGAATATACCACTCATTGATGCTATCAAGCAAGTTCTCAAGTATGCAAAAGTGTTGAAGGACTTGTGTACCAATAAGAAAAGGCTTAAAGGAAATAAAGTGCTAAGTGTGGGGGAGAATGCTTCGGCAATCTTATAACACAAACTCCCACTGAAATGCAAGGATCCTGGTAGCTTTGACATCCCCTTCACAATTGGTAACACTAATTTTAACAAATCAATGTTAGACTTAGGTGCATCCGTTAATGTTATGCCGGCATCCATGTATAATTCACTTAATCTAGGTCCTTTGAAAAGGGCTGGAATTGTTTTGCAATTAGCCGATCGCTCTAATGTTTACCCAATGGGTATTGTTGAGGATATTCTTGTGCAGGTTAATCAACTTGTATTTCCAACTGACTTTTGTGTGTTAGAGATGGATGAAGGTTCACCAGACTCGTCTGTTCCATTGCTACTTGGGCGTCCCTTCATGAAAACGGCTAAAACCATTATTGATGTGGACAAGGGAACGTTGACTATGGAGTTTGATGGAGAAATAATACGTTTCAACATTTTTGAGACGATGAGATATCCTTGTGATGTCCACTCTTGTTTCTCCGTTGATATTATGGATACATTGGCACAACAAGTGTTTGAATTGAATCGTGATGATGCTTTGGAAACTGTTTTAACTACATCCTTGGATAACGATGTAGAGTGTGGTAACGAAGTCAAGGAAGCCCTTGGTGATCTTAACTCACTACAAGGATGTCCGGAAACTCATAATATCTCTTTTATTTCTTTACCATGCAGTGATGAAAAGCTTTTACCTTCTATTGTTAAATCTCCAAAGTTGGAATTGAAACCTCTTCCAAGTCACTTAAATTACTTGTACTTGGGTGACAATGAAGAGTTACATGTGATTGTTTCTAACGAGCTTAGTGAATTACAGGAGCAAAAACTTCTAAGGGTGCTAAGGAAGTACAAGACGGCCATAGGATGGACAATTGCTGATATCAAGGGTACAAGCCATGTCGTTTGTATGCATAAGATTCGTTTGGAGGACGATGCAAAGCCTACAAGGGAAGCGCAACGTCGTTTGAATCCTCCCATGATGGAAGTTATGAAAAAGGAGATACTCAAGCTTTTGGAAGTGGGTGTTATCTACCCCATATCCGATAGCAAGTGGGTGATCCCGGTATAAGTTGTACCAAAGAAATCAGGTGTAACCGTGGTGAAGAATGATAAGAATGAACTTGTCCCAACTCGTGTGCAAACCGGTTGGAGGGTTTGTATTGATTATAGAAAGTTGAATGCCACTACTAGGAAGGATCATTTTCCTTTACCTTTTATTGATCAAATGCTTGAACGTTTAGCTGGACACTCTTATTATTGTTTCCTTGATGGTTATTCAGGTTACAATAAGATTGTGATAGCACCGGAGGATCAAGAGAAAATCACTTTCACTTGTCCTTTCGGCACTTTTGCTTATAGAAGGATGCCTTTTGGCTTATGCAATTCTCCATCTACCTTTCAAAGGTGTATGGTAAGTATCTTTTCCGAGTATGTTGAAAACATCATTGAAGTGTTTATGGATGACTTTAGTGTCTTTGGTGATTCATTTGACCTTTGTTTGAACAACTTGTCATTAATCCTTGAACGATGTGTTGAAACAAACCTTGTGATAAATTGGTAGAAGTGTCATTTCATGGTAACTCATGGCATAGTTTTAGGCCATATAATATCTTTTAAGGGCTTGGAAGTTGATAAATCTAAGATATACCTTATTTTTCCTCTAACCCCTCCAACTATGGTGAGGCAGATACGCTCTTTTCTTGGTCATGCAGGTTTTTATCGTATATTTATCAAGGATTTTTCCAAGATAGCATCACCACTTTGCAACTTATTGCAAAAAGATGTGGTTTTTTAACTTTGATGAAAAGTTTATGGCGGCATTCAATCGTTTGAAAGAACTTTTGATTTCAACCCCTATCATTAAACCACCGGATTGGAGCAAGCCTTTTGAGATCATGTGTGATGCAAGTGACTATGTGGTTGGTGCGGTGCTTGGGCAACGTGTGGGGAAGATACCTCATGCTATTTATTATGCTTCAAGAACGTTAAATGAGGCCCAGCAAAACTACACAACCACTGAAAAAGAGTTGTTAGCTATTGTATTTGCATTGGAAAAATTTCGCTCTTATCTAATTGGTACAAAAGTTGTTGTTTTTTCTGACCATGCAACACTTAGGTACTTGCTAATGAAGAAAGAAGCGAAACCGAGGCTCATACGATGGATTCTACTCTTGCAAGAGTTCGATATTGAAATCAAGGACAAGAAAGGAATTGATAACACCGTTGCGGATCACTTGAGCCGTCTTACTATAGACAAGGAAGCTATCCCATTGCGTGAAAGTTTCCCGGATGAGAAACTATTCTCAATTGCTTTTGGAGAACCATGGTATGATGATATTGTGAATTACTTGGTAACTAAACAAATCCCAAAGAACTTGTCTCATGCTGAGAGGGACAAACTTAAGAGGTTAGGAAACCAATATATATGGGATGATCCATGCTTATGGAAACATGGCAGCGACCAAGTAATAAGAAGGTGCGTTCCCGAATCTGAGTTTAATTCTATATTGTCATTTTGTCACTCTTATGCTTGAGGAGGACATTTTGGAAGTAAGAGAACCGCTCACAAGGTACTTGAAATCGGCTTCTATTGGCCAACCTTGTTTAAGGAAGCATACACATTTTGTACAACTTGTGATAAGTGCCAAATAACAGGCAATCTAGGTGCCCGAAATCAAATGCCACAAACTTTTATTCAATTTATTGAAGTTTTTGATGTACGGGGTATTGATTTTATGGGTCCTTTTGTCAACTCTCATGGGAATTTTAAAATCTTACTTGTTGTTGATTATGTCTCTAAATGGGTGGAAGCTAAGGCCACCCCAACTAATGATTCCAAGGTTGTTTCAGATTTTGTGCAAGCTAACATTTTTGCAAGGTTTGGAATTCCAAGAGCCATAATTAGCGATGGGGGTTCTCACTTCAAAAACAGGATTTTACAAAGCTTGTTGAAGAAGTACAATGTGTCACACAAGATTGCAACACCTTATCATCCTCAAACAAATGGACAAGCCGAGGTTTCTAACCGGGAGGTAAAATCCATTCTAGAAAAGACGGTGAATCCAACAAGGAAAGATTGGAGCATGCGACTAAATGATGCTTTGTGGGCTTATAGAACCGCATACAAGACACCTATTGGGATGTCTCCCTTTAGGCTTGTGTACGGTAAACCTTGTCACTTACCCGTGGAGATTGAGCATAAAGAGTTTTGGGCTATTAAGCAATGCAATATGTAGATGGATGGGGCTGTAAAGAAGAGGAAGTTACAACTCCAATAGCTAGAAGAGCTTCGCAATGATGCATTTGAAAGGTCACGCATTTACAAGGAAAAAACAAAGGCTTTTCATGATACTATGATTTCTAGAAAACAATTTTGTGTTGGGCAGAAAGTGATTTTGTTTAATTCTCGCTTGCATTTATTTCCGGGTAAATTAAGGTCACATTGGATTGGACCTTTTATTGTTACTAATGTGTTTTCTCATGGTGCAGTAGAAATTCGTTGTAATAACCTGTAATTTTTTTATATACTGTTTCGGGTCGGGTTATACCTAGATTGGTTAACCTTGTGTTTAGATTGTTATTCCTTAAGACCTAACCTTAAACTTAACCCTAACCTTAAACTTAACCTTAAATGGGTGGATTGAACAAGAAAGGCTCCAAGTTAGGGTGGAAATAGAGCCACCCAAATTCATTGTTTGTTTTTCCTTAATAATGTTATTAAGGTTTGATAACTAAAACTTTAGAAATTTTAGAGAGAGAAACTAAAAACTAGGGAGAAGAAGGAGATGAAGTTAGAGTTTATTTTAGAGGGGGGAAACCATGGAAAATCAGTGGAGAATTAAGAGGAGTTTTTTTTAAGCTATTGAGGTAGTATGCTAGATTCCCTTTCTCTTTACGTTTTTTTTTTATACTTGATTTTGAATTTGTATGATTATATCTAAGTGATTTATTGATTAAAAACTATGAATCTAATTGATGATCGGCATTTAATATTGATAGATAACATGCTTAGGTATCTCTAGTTAAAATTTGAGAATATTTCATCACATATTCACCATAAAATGTTTGTTTGTACTTGGATGTTGATTTCTAAATTGTTTTGTACATTTTCGCTTTTTATGTTCTTGACTGTACTTAGGACATCTTGATGATATCAAAACGATTTTTGATCTTGATAAAAGTTGTAGATCTATGTCTTATCTTTAATTATGCGTTGAGTTTGCTAAATTTAGAATTTTTATGAATTTACGGTGAATTGTTTGGTAAAATGATGCAATCTGTCCAAATGTTTGAAATGATCTTATAAAATCAATAACTCTCATTTGAACCATTGGGTTTTCGTAAAAATTGAATATGATATAGATCCATATGTTAGAAATGCTTCCCTAAAATTTGAAGATGATCGGATTAATGAATCATTATGAAACATGTAATATAAAATTCTAGTTGTTATTGAAAATAGATGAATTGAGCCAAGAACAAAAGAATTTTTTTGATTGATGAAAATAGTTGTTGTTAATTCTATTTTTCTTTTGATTGATGAGAATAGTTGTTGTTAATTACTTTTTTCTTTTGATTGATGAAAATAGTTGTTGTTAATTTTTTAGATTAAAGAATCTTTGATTTTTGAAATTAGTTATTATTAATGCTTTTCTTTTTCTTTAGATTAAAGAATTATTAGTGGGACAAAGAATCTTTTGATTTTTTTTTGAATTAGTTTTGATTAATTATTTTCTTTTTCTTTAGATTAAAGAATTCTTAGTGGGACAAAGAATCTTTTGCTTTTTTTGGAATTAATGGTTATTAATGATGAAAGTTAAGGAATAATAGGTATTAATAACTTATTATATTCAAATTTGAATTCTTTTTGTTTTTTTTTGGTGGAATCCTAGGAAACAACTTTTCTTTATAGTACTGTTTGTTTTAATAAAGAATAAAAAGGAAGAATTATGTTAGAGAGAGAAATAAATTAAAAGAAGGTGGTAGTGGTAGACATAAATAATTAGCTATCACTTTGAAGACATAATTATTAGATTCTTATCTTGACCAAACTTTTAAACTTGAGGTTAGGTGGAACTTGTTTTAGGTTGTGAGTATATATATATATGTATATATCTTATACTAAGAAGAAAAGAGTAACCATACTAAGAAGAAAAGAGTAAACATACTAAGAAGAAAAGAGTAAAACAAAAATCTAAATTAATAGAAATAACGAGAGATTCTTTTAGTTCATATCAAAGACAATTTCTTCGGTGATAAAACTTTTCCTTCTATTATTTATAGTTTTTGGATTGCGATTTGAGGTAGGCGCAACACAATCTAAAACTCTTCTTTTATTTAAGTTTCTTTTAATTAAATTTATGTTTGCAAGTTTCCATTAATATATGGATGATAATCGATGTTGTGAGCATGATTATGAATGTTGGGCTGCGGTCCATAGAATGTGATTCTTAAAGATTATTTATGACGGGATACGAGATATCCTTGGAAACGGTATTTGTTTCCTAAACCCACGTGGGAGCTCCCTTGGGCGAGCGGATTGATTGAATTTATTGTTGTATAATGTTGGGATACGAGATATCCTTGGGGACGGTTTTGTTTCCTAAACCCACGTGGGGGGGCTCCCTTGGGCGAGCGGATTGATTGAATTTATTAATGTATATGGATGTGGTGTTTCCATATGTTTGTGGTGGTGTTAACCATGCAACTTGTTTTGAAAAGAAATTGAAAAATATTGCATAAAATGTTTTGTTGCTTCTTTTCCTACTGAGTGTCACAACTCACGTCGTATTATGACAAAAAATTCCAGATTTTATGACACCACAAGGAGCTAATGGCGGAAAAGCATAGAGATCGGTTTTGGTGTTTTAACTAGTAGTTGCATATTATGATTGGAAATTTGTAATAAAATATCATCAAACTCTCTTTTGGATGATTTATTGAGTGCTTATTGAGTATTTATATTTTGGAGATTATTGGGTTAATGTATAATTAATGGAACAATGTGTTATTAAGACGATTTTGTTTGGTTAGATAAATGAAAATTTATGAGTCATGTCAGTTTGACTGTTAATGATAATTATTTTACAAGATATTTATGATTGAATATTTTATGGTATGCATAAAACTCACGGATTATGAAGTTGTTAAAATATTAGAATTTTCTGAGTGCCGGAATTATTTTTAAAACAATTGTTTATTACTATAAGAAATTCAGATATTTTCTGACAGATTCAACTATGTTGAAGTTTTCCTATTTTTAAACTATTCTATGGCGTGTTTTAGTCTTTGGTGTCTTCTGTAAACTTGAAGAGATTTATTTTTATATTCCAAAATGGTAAACTAAACCTGATTTGGAGTTGTGAGTGATTTTATATGATTTTATAAAATGGACTATCTCTGTTTTTCTTTTCCGCAGTTCTGGTCAACTACGTATTTGACTGTGGTCAAAATGTCTTTAAGATAATCTAATTTTTTTTATAAAATTTATGAATGGAACTATACTCAATTAGGATTCAGAACATATAATAATAATAATATTTGGATTTGAAATAGGTTCGGTAAAATTCGTGGAGTTAATTGATGTCTGTTTTTAATTTATAACTCTTCCTTAAATATGCGATTCTTTTGAATTAAATCTGGAACGTTTAACGATGAAATAAATTTTTATGGTAAACTATAGTTCTTTATTGTTCATGTGAGTTAAAAATAATGACAAGTTAACGGTTAGATGTTCCCAAAATAATTTTTATGTATCCGCTGCGACAAAATTTCTGAATTGAACATAAATAAAGAATAGACAAAGAATTGGTTGTTTGGACTTGGGCCAAGTGTGGAAGTCTAGGATTGTTATTAAAAAGTAACATTTCGGATTTTGGGTTTGGATTTGGGTCGAAATCCAGGCCCGGAATTCGGGGTGTCACATTCGTAACATAGCTACATGCAAGGAACTTAAGGTTAATGGGCACCGATTGAAATCATATTATGATAATTTCACTTTCGAAGTGGTGGAAGGAGCTAATTTTGTGGATGCACTCCCTCTGGAGGAGTCATAGAAAGCAAGGAGATAGTCAGGCTGACGACTTTAAACCAAGCGCTAAGTGGGAGGCAACCCACCGGTTTTGTATCTTTACCTTTATCTTTTTATTCTTTAAGCATTTTATCTTTATTTGCTTGTTTTTGCATATCATTTGCGGAGTTTCCCACCTTGAGCTTTATTTTGAATGACTCAATTTTACATTGAGGACAATGTAAAGTTTAAGTGTGGGGGAGCATTTATATGTTTGTTTAGTTTGTTTTATGCCTTTAGTAAAAAAAAAATCAGAAAAATAGAAAAACCAAGAAAAAAAAATATGTGCTTTTTGAACTCCGAAATCTAGAAACTTGTACCTTTAGGATGACACTATAAGTGGATGGAACCATCTTGATTGCAGGAGTTGAGGAACCAAATAACTAAAAGGATGGACATAGCTCAGCAATCACAAATAACATGATAGTTGTTACCATATCACATTCTATTTTTACTTTTACATATTTATTTATTGTTCTCTAAGTGCTTTGGTGGGTCACTAAACATCGACTTGTTATTACTGGTAGGATGAAATAGAGTGATTGAGTTGCTAAAAAAAAAGAAAAAAAAAAGAGACCGACCAATTAGACCAATCGGAATAAAAATGACACTTGGATAGTAATGTGTGTGTGTTCTCCCTGTCTCTGTCGCCTAAACAAGCGTGGAATGCAGGATCCATGGGAGCTATCATGTAATCTGCTGAAAAGAAGCATGCGCTTGGATCCAAAAGATTTAATCATGCTGTCTAAAAAAACAAAAGTGAAAAAGAAAAAGAAAAAAAAATTATTGGGTAATAAAGTCGACTCCTGGTTCCCTTGTATATGCCGATTGAGTTGATGTAGAATTAAGATTGTTGACAACTGGTTACCTTGTATATGTCAGTGTGTTGACACTAGAATTCAGACCAGTAGCTCAATCCAATAGGATGCATAGGTTCATCTTGGCGGTGACCTTCAGACAAATATGGGAAACACCGATCACTTGTCAACATTCGCGAACATCTACCTCTATATCCATCTTCTTAATATTTTCATTGTGATTGTGGTTAGTTAGATTCCGAGTATTGTGGTTTGTTTGACTATCTAATTAGAGCTTTATTTACTTATATATGAATTGAATTTGCAGCAAGGTACCTCCTCCTGTAGTCATTTTGGATTCGTTCATTGATTTGTCACAAATAGACGGAGTTGGAAATTTAGGTTCTGTAGGCAGACCTCTTGTAAACCTTCACGAGACTAAAACTCGTCCACTAGGGACACCTAGAGGTTCAAAGGCTTGTTATTTATGCTAAAAGTGACCGTAGCCTCGACGAGACGGAGTTTTATGTATGCTTTATAATTATTTTGTTTGATTTGCTCGAGGACTAGCAAAGACTAAGTGTGGGGGAATTTGATAGGTGTCTAAAACACCTTGATATGTATCTATAATTTATGCTTTCTTTGCGAGTTTTCTTGTAAAATATGAATCTTATGATTGTTTTTGAGTATTTAGGTACTTTGGAATCATTTGGAACAAAAGAGGAAGAAACAGTGCAAAAGTCTCATCTCATGTGCAACTGCTATTGGAGGCGGATTATTTCTCATTATTTGCTTTTATTTCTTCATCTCTGTTTGAAAAGTATGTCAGCTTTAGTGATGCAACTTCTGTCTGAAAATCATGACAACTTTAGTGATGAAAAGACATTGAAGGGAAGAACTGAATATGAGAAGTAAGAGACGATATCGTTGGTGGAAGAATTCGAGAAGAGAAAAAGCGTCATTCACAGGCGAGCGATGTTTGGAACCAGCTAAAATTGTGTAGCAAAGGAGCGGAAGAATGAGCTGTCAGTTGTGCAAAACTGACGATTGAGTGAGAAAAGAAGTTATCATTCTTTGGTACCTCTTATCTACTCTCTTTGGGTGGAAATATCCACTTTCATTTCTCACATCAAACCTAAAAATCAGAGAACCTAAAAAAAAATCAATTCCCTTATCATTAGTTTCTCTTTTTTCCTTCTCCACCTAAAACTGAGATGACGGCATAATTTCTCAGAGAAACCTAGAGTTTTGGAGAGTGGGTTTTGATGTGAATCAGAGAATAAAGGGGTGTTGAAGCAGAGATGGCGATTTGCTGTGCATCTGAGATGAGTTAGGGTTTGATTGAACGGGATTTAGAGAATGATGGGGAAATTGAATCGAGAGATAAATGGAGGCAGTGTCTGAAACCTTTCCTTCTGAAATCTATGAACACAGAGAGGAGATGGTGTTCTGCTGGTGGTATCGGTTAAAGATGGAGAAGAAAATCAGGATGGGGTTTGCTATTAATGGAAGATTCAAGAGATGGTGTTGGTAATGGGGTTCTTAACCAAATTGGTGACTGAGATTAGTGACCTCACAGTGAACAAGATGTTGTTGTGATCAAGCCATAAAGAAATTGACAGAGAATAGAGCTATGGGTACCAGTTGGATCCTAGAGACGAGGAATTTGACCAAAGATTGGGAATTATGCTGTTCTTGATGACTGAAGAAGCATAATGGTTGGAGATGTGGATCCTGGTGGATTAAGAGATTAATTATTTTTGTTGGCAGAGTTGAATTTGTGAATGGTTTGGTCTCGGATTTCGGTGTGGTTCTCAAATGAACTAAGAATCAAGGAAGAGAATGTGTGAATGGCAGGTGAAGTAAATGGTGGTTTTGGTCACTGAAATTGTTATGATGTGTATGTGTGTTGTTCATGATAGAAAGTGAATCTATGGGTACAAGCTAAAGCAGGTGGTGACTGAACGAGTGATTGTGTTTGCCTGAGATGACCTGGTGGTGGTTCAGATAAGTTGGTGTGATTCAGAAAAGTTAGGGTTGCTGCTGTAAAGACCAATTCAAGCCATGAGAGCAACTATGCAAATGATACTATAGATGTATGCCTAAGACTGTTACAGGGATAAGGAATTATGGGTTCTGAAGGTGTTGTTGCACTGTGGTGGTTTTAAAGAGATGTTTGAAGCTTGCGATTGCAGCTGGATTGAGTTGAGTAGCTGCTGTTACAGGGAGGAGGTTCATGAAATTGAAGATGCAGTTTGATCTCAAATAGAATTTGCTGCTGTGATGTGCAGCAATGGGAGTGTATTGCAGTTAGTCTTATGCCTGATAAGTGGATGTATGCTTTACAGGGAGTTTGAGATGGAAGAAAGCAAATGGGTGCAATCTGGTAATGGCATTTGTGGTTTTTAGGCAGTGAGAATGAGATACATGGAATGATATTATTGCTGAGCAGCAGGGGATGAGTCTGGTGTTGGTGGAGCATTAGCAGTCTAGTTTGTGCAGTTGAACTGAAAAGGTAACTTGCAAACTGGTGTTTGACGGAGGGGGTTCCATGATACTATTGACTGAATCTGGTGGAATTTGGGTTATGCTCTTGGCTTGAGATGGAAATGTGGATTGAGTTCAAGATAAGACAGAACGGATGGCTCAAGCTGGTATGTTGGTGACTGTAATGGAATTGTGCTACAAGTTTGTGAATTGATTGAAGCCTGTGAAGAATTAGAAAGGGGAACTGAGATGGGAATCAAATGAGACAGTTATGGTCGCAGTTCAGATTGTAGGGGAGAATGTATGTGGAAATGCAGAGATTATAATGTTGGAATTGGAAGAGCTATCATGAAAGTGTGTTGGTGGTTATGAAGAAGAGATTGAAGTTAAGTTTGCAATAGGGATGAATTGAGTTGCAGATATATGAGTTGAGTGCTAGAACTGGAATTAGGTGAATGCATAGCCATCATGGTCATGGGTTGAAGCAGTGATGCGCAATGCAACTCTGGCATGTGCAAGACTATGGCCTGACAGGTCAGTCACTTGTCTTACCTGAACAGCTGACTCGGTCACAACTCAGATTATGACCAGGTTGACCGGGTGGACTATGCTGGTCACCTAAGATACTCACCGGTGCCGGATTCCGGCCAACTTGCGGCGAAAACCCCAGTTTTCGGGCGACTTCTTTTGGACATAATTTTACATGGGTTCTTCTCACACATGGTTAGATGGGCTTGGTGTACTTCTGGGTGATGGACTTTGAAGACTAGACCTAATTGTATAAGTTGGAGGAAAGCTACAAAAAGGGAGGACTACTACTTCTTTTGATATCACATATTATTATATTGGAGTTTTGGAGGAGAGCGGCAACTAGGGTTTGATTTCATTTATTTTTCATGTTCTTCATTTTATTTTTGATTATGAATCTATGATTATGATGAACTCAAAAGTTATGAGTAACTAAATACTTATTATTGGTTATGGGATAAAGTAGAGTTCACAAATAATATTTGAATCAATGAATTAGTTTTGTCTCAATATTTTATTGTTTGTGATTCATTTTTAATATTTTTGTATGATTTGATTGTTTGTTTGGTTGAGTCCAGAATTAATCCGATTTGCATTCATATCTAAAGCTAAATTAGGGTTATCAATACGAAAAAGTTGTTTATCCCTGATTCTAAGTAGCATAATTGTGGGTAGTTCTTGTAGTGATATATCCTACTAGTCACATATGAATCATAGCTTGGGTTAAATCGAATTAGTGATTTTAAACATTTTGATTGCCTTGATTAGTCTTATTCTATAGAACTTATTGCTTTTAGGGAGTTAAACTTAATTGTGCTTTTACACTTTAGGTTGCTTTCTAGGAAGAATTCACTTATGCATCTTTTAATGTGGTTGTGATGAAATCAGGGAATTAGCGGGATATTCTTGCGATCAAGGTATCCTAGGACTTTTAGTAAATGAGAGATTAAAATTTCAACACTTTATTCATTATTTTAACACTTTATTGCTTTCAATTTATTTTTATTGCTTTGAAATATCAAAACCCCCCCATTGGTTACTAAGAAACTGAAATTTGCATAACAACAAAAGCCTCACCACCTCTAGACCCAACTCAACTCTACCCAATCCGAATAGTAACAGATTTCATCGACCCATTCTCTCATACCTGGAATCAATAGAAATTAAACACCCTTCCAAATCTTGTAGCTCAAAAAATCATAAACATCCACCTTCCCCAAAACAACACACAAGATAAAATTATCTGGCCACACTCAAAATCTGGAAATTACACTACATATTTGGGATACAAATATCTAACCCATGGTCAACCAACTCATACCCCTCTTCCACCCACCAAATTCCTATGGACTTTACCATGTCCACCAAAAATTCGGCTTTTCTTGTGGAAAGCAATCAATGAAGGATTACCAACCTTCTCTCTCCTACATCATATCCACTTGACCAACTCTGGCATATGCCCCAGATGCAATGCTGATCCAGAATTAGCGAGTCATCTTCTAATCCATTGTACGACGGCGGTTACTTCTTGGAACACCTTGATCAATCAACTTACAAATACACAAAACTCCAACTACACCCCCACTCTCACCTTAACCCCTCAGACAACCATCTCCCAAATCCTACAACAATCTGCACCAACAGCTGTAATCTCCTCTTTTTGCTTCCTTTTTTGGACCTTATGGTTAGCTAGGAATGACCTAATATACCGTCAAAAACAAACAACTTCAGCCGAAATCTTAATCTGGGCTCAAAATCTACAACAAGAATTCACCGCGGCACAAGATTCCCTACCACCGGTCCTACATGGAGATGCACCAATATATAACCATCCAAGAGGAGACAAAAGAATATCTACAATATCGGTAGGATGGTCAATTCCAAACATCATCTGGATTAAGATTAACACAGATGGAGCAGCCAGAGGGCACCCAGGTTTTGCGGGAGAAGGATTCATCTGCAGAGATTCCGATGCACACACTTTAATGGCTCTAGCTCAACCTTTAGGAATTAAGACTGCCTTAACCACATAAACTTGGGATCTTCTTTTAGCTTCAAGAACGGCAACAGAAAGACAATTGCCAAAAGTTCTCTTTAAAACTGACTCAGAAAATCTTTTGCGCTTCATCATATCCTCTACCCCCCCTCCTTGGCACATCTCAGGGATGATTGAGGAAATAAAGAAGAGATTCAGACAGATCCCACAAGTGGCCATTTAACACAACTACAGGGAAGGAAACCAAGCCGCAGACAGTTTGGTGAATCATGCAGCAAATGGAAGCCAAATAAGAAACTTATCAACCAAAATATGGGACCAGGCAATCCCGTTTTTTATTAGTCAAATTTTATTTTTTGATTCAGTGGGTACCACATACCCACGAAAAATTGTAACCTAATCTCATATCAATAAAATGCATGCTTCTACAAAAAAAAAAAATAACATGCTTGAAGAAATCAACTTTTATCCCATAACCAATAATTGTATTTAGTTACTCATATTAATGGAGTTCATCATCATAATAATCAAAGAAAGAAGATGAAACATAAAAGAAGACAAACCCTAGAAATAGTTTTCCCAAAACTCCAAGAAAAAGAATAATAAAATTGTGATATATTCCAAAAGTTGTAGAAAACTTCCTTTTTATAGCTCTTCTTGTTCCAAAATTAGGTTTAGTCTTCAAAGCCCATTATATAGAAATCCTCCAAGCCCACAAGTGAGAAAAACTCGTGTAGAAAATCTGTACCAAAAATGCTCGCCGGAAAACTGGGTTTTGGCCGGAATCCGGCACCGGAGCTCAGGTGACCGTCCAAAGTAGTCAACTCAGTCAAGTCAACTGAGTCAAAGAAGAGTCAAACCGAGTCAGGCTGAGTGATTCAGAATGATTCAGCTAGCTAACTCGGCTGACTTAGCCAAGACCAGGCCATTTGCACAAACTAACTATGTAGTGCAATCATTGCGCTCAGCCATGATGGCCCTGCTGCACCATCCCATGTAGCTTATTTTCATTATCACCACCATACATGTACCTAGCATACATCTAAGTATTCATCCAATCACTCATTCTCCCTGAGTTGGTATTCAACCACTACATACCCCTGAATCTCAAAGCAATACCTTCAATTCCACTTTCATTAACAGCTCAGTATTTGAGCCTCCATCTCACCTGCAATTTCCATTCCAAAAATGCAGCTTTACCCATTTAACTAGCTTTCCCTCACTGATTATTGTAACCACCAAACTCATAGAAAATGCAATTGCTCAACTTCATATCAGCTTCCATTACATCTATTGAGCATCAACACAGACTCAAGCCAACACAACTCTACCTGCTCAGTCCACCTACAATATAAACTCCGTAGCTTCACCAACTGCAGTTCAGCTTCACATTCCCTTCTCAGCACAGCCAAGCCAACAACTCCATCACCTGAAATGACACACAACTCCCCAACAGCATCAGTGCACTAGTTCTCAGCTCATAATCTTGCATGCAATCTCCTATCCATCTTCTAGCCATTTCAGCTGCAATTTATAAGAAATCATGCATAACCCATGTCTCCATATGCCATCACAGCTTCATTAACCTTCTCCATTGAACCCAATTTCAGTTTATACTAAAAATCCCCAAATTATGCTCAAGCTCTAGTTTCTGAAGCTTCATGACAATTCTCATTCAAAAAAAAAACCCTTAGAACTCATCTTCAATCATTTTCAAATCTTCTCAATCACAACTTTTAACTCAACAGTTCATCACCATCTTTTTTTATCGATTTCCACAGACAACAGCATATCACAGACTACCAGATTTGACATCCTCCATCATTCACACTCACCAATTTAAACCCATAATTTATCAACCCTAGTTCTTCGACTGGAATCTCAGAAAACCCTGAATTTGAGCTCAATTTCGGCATTATCACAAACCCATCTCCTTTGTCTTGCTGTTACTCTTGAATACATCAATTCACCACCAATTTACTCCATGATTTCCTCACAGATCCGACAACATATCCACTGTCCTCAACAGTAATGAATCATCTTCATCTCTTAATTTCTCGGTTTCTTGATCTGGTCTTGATTCAACAGCATCGGCTTCGATTTCTCTCAACTTTCTTCTCTCGATTTTGTGCTGTTATGCAACCATTATTTTATTTCTCAGTTTCAGTAATGAAATGATTGAGAATAGCCTTCTCGATTTAGGGTTATAGGAATGATTGGGTGGATTTAGACACCCAACTGTAGAATCACCCATAGTGACATCCCCTTAGCCTCATCTAATTTGTGTTTAGTACTCCTCCAAATAGAGTTTCCCCTTAACCTTGACTGGGCTCCCATTAATATTCGCCCATGAAATGACAATCTTGACCTTTTTGCTCAAATTGAATGATTTCTTCCTCTTTTCTTCCTCGTGACTCCAGAGTACCTAATAACTCAAAAACACGCGTAAAATAAATAATTCACAAGAAAAATAGCAAAGAAAGCATAATCTCTAGATAGTAAATACAGTGTATTCTACACCCATCGGCTAGCAGTGTTTAAACTGATTTGTTTTCGGGTACTGGAAATTACCGTTTTCAATCCATCACATCCATATTGCAGATGAGATTACAGAGACAGAATTTTAGAAACCAGAATATACAACTAACGATCATGATGGAAAAATTAATTATTGTTAAGTAATTTCGACCGTCTAATTTCATGGAAGAGCGCATTAATCAGGATTGCAATATATGGGCCCAATCTTTGTGTCTCAAGTTCCACATATATCAAATTTTTATTAAAAATTATAAATAATCAAACCAACATAAGCTAGAGTTAAATAGGAACCAATAATGATGGGAGGAATGTGCACCCCATGTTAAGAGCGGGTGCACATAGATGGACTCTTCAGACATGAAGCTTAATTTGTTATACAAGTTTATTTGGAATTTTAATCATTATTTGTCTTTATTATATTAAATGTTTATGATTGATCTCTATATTGTTTAAGTGCGAAATTAAATTAATGTGTTGGGGTTTTTAATACTAATAGAGAGTTGGGAGATAGTATAATAGTTGAACACCTTTTATATAAGTAGCAATTGTGAAACCTAACACGCCATTAAGCAATTGCATGTAGAGACAATACTAGTAAGCATACCGAGCTTATGAGTTTGATCGTAAACTTAGTCTTGCCTATTATTATGTCACAAGTTTGGCCACCTTGGCCTTGAATTTTCCTATTGCCCTTAAATTTAATGTTTAACTAAAAAATTCTCGTAAAATCAATCACCGGACTTAAATATTATATCTTCCCAAATATATCTCCTTCCCAAAATGGCTCATGGCCTAAAATCTTCCTGATGAACATAAACGTTCCTCGTAACCCAAAACCTTCGTAATGATTATAAAATTTTCGACCGATGACTAATATTTACCCCCTGCCAGTCAATATGATCCAAAATTGGTTTCATGATCTAGTATATCTTAGCGATTCAAATTGTGTCATGGATCCCTCAACGTGCCTCATGGCATAAATCTACGCTGCAAATCAAATTTCGATTCTATCATTATCGTGAGGAAAATCTTGTGGGTTACGATAACTTTGAATAAAATTCAATGAAGAACATAGTTGTGTATAACATGCATGTACATATGGATATGATGTCGATGAATTGATATTTTTTAAAACAATGTACCCATTTTATTTATATCTTATTTGTGCTAGAGTAGGATAGTTCTATTTATATACTATATATAAAGCTATGCTAGAACTGAAAAGTTTGATTTATGGGTTTTGTTTTTCATACTGGATAAGCTTAGACATCCTCTAAGTTTATCCCGCAAAATGAACCTTATTTATATCATGCTACACCTCTAACCCTATCCGTAGATGGAGGGAGTTATCAACCACAAGCAACACATATTTGTGGTTGGATAGGACTCAAATTCTCAACCTTCTACTTTGAAGTTATATATAAAAAAAAAACTATACTAGAGATTAAAACCCGTCGTGTGTTTTGTATCACTTTTTTAATCACTATATATTAAGAATTAGATACGGAGTTGTTGAAATATACTTGAATGAAGAAGCTAGGATTATGGGTTCAGGGATTCGGTGCCAAACAAAGGTATTTAGTATTCTTAATTTTATTATCTTGTATTTACCATACAAATGGATTTTTAAGGAGGTAAACTAGTTCTGAAGATTTATAGATCGCTTAAGAGATGTTTAAAGTGGTAGGTTTACAATATGTTCTCAAAAGTTTTATTTGGGTGACTATTAATTATTAGCTTTCTTAATAATATTTATTTATTCCTTGCTTTGTGTTACGAGCATTGTGATGAATCCAGTGTAACTTTCTCTCATTGTATGACACCAGAGGATATTCTTCGTATAGACCTCAGCTTTCGAACCATCAATTAGTCTTACCAATTTGTAATCGTTATTGTGACAACTGTAGCCAAAACCATATCCCAAACCATACGCATTTCTCAGGGGATATCGTATTCTTCTATATTATCTGGTTAATGGATTCCAAAGACAAGTAATACAAACACTCGTGTACTAGATATCTGAAGAAAAACATAGACAATTCAAATCATTGCAAGAACCCATAACTTCAAAGAGATAACTGAGATTCTTATCATATTCGAAAGGATAATGCATTCGAACACCAGCTTCTTCAGGTACCATTGATTTCCATGTTATTTCCAATGAAACTGAATCATAATCAATGGATTAGAGAGAGTAACCACAACCTTTAAATATGAGCCTAGGGTTTTTGTTGTTTAGTAGTATGATATTAAGATGATTCTTAAGAAATCTAGGGATACAAAGTAGAGAAGAAATGGGTTTGAATATACATACCTACTAATCCCAATGGAATTGAATAGTAACCTCGAATATCTACTTGGGGTCTCTTCAGGATGGATTGACAAAGACATGATCGTCTTCAAACTGGGACGGATACAAAATGCACAAGATTTGTTTGCTTATATATGACTTAATTAGTTCGGTGTTTTTCTTGTTTCAGATGGACCGAAATGTATCAGGCGAATTTTCAATTGAGTACCCAACCATGGGATGTGCCAACATCACGGTGGTGGTTGGTCAATCCTAACTTAAATGCTACGTTACCCTTAATAAAATTCACTTGTGTTTCCACTAGGAAACACACACAATGATCATTTGAGAAGTTCTAACGATGTAATTTAGATGGAGTCACTTGGTATGTTCAATTTTCTGTTGAAAAAGCTCTCTCCTCTCTCACCATTTTCTTTAACAGAGAAAACCCTTTCACCGGCAATCTTCTTGCTCAGATCTGATCCTCTTTGGTCTGGATCTGCTCGGGATATCCATCATGTTTGCTTGTATTTAGGTAGATCTTTAATTTAGATAGTTTTGTTTATGTTTATCCCTTACCATTTGTAAGTTTTGTACACCCTTATAGCCCGTTCGGTTTTGAGAATTGGAAACCTAAGAATTCAATTATGGGGTAATCCAATTCTTGGAATTAGATTCAAAGGAATGAAATTCAAATCCTAAAAATTTATGTTCGGTTGAGGTAATTCAATTATCTTTGTTTTTACCCCGAAATCCAATTCCATTGCCCTATTGGACCAATGCAATGGAATTCTACTATTTTGGAGGGAATTGGATTCCTAGGAATCAAAATCCTCAATTATAAAAAGTTCATTTGCACCGTTCGGTTCAAGGAATTGGATTCCCCAGAATCCAGTTCGTTGAAACGAACATGTTGTTATGGTGGTTCTATCTCCTTTACTAGAGAGGTTTATCTTGTATTTAATGGTCGTTCTTTGTTACTATGGGGTTTAAGATCACCTGAGATGTATTTCAACCGGGATTTTCATCATTTTTGTCTTCGGCGACATAATCTTCATCCTTGGATTATCCGGCGACGGAGTCTTCATCGATGATATTCTTGACAACTTATATTCGTCATGTTTCGTTAATCCTTCTTTCTTTTTTTTGTCAGATTTTCTCAGTGTTGTACTTGTACGACATGTTCTTTTTTTTTTTTTTTTTTTTTTGTGTGTTCTCTAATTTTCTATTCTAAACTCAATATGGCGTTGAATTTCCATTAATGATAAGATTCCTTTGTTTCAAAAAAAAAAAAAAAAAAAAAGGACGGAGTCACTTAGCCAATAAATTATCTGTAAAATAATATTATTTGGTCACACTTTAAAAGAGCGGTGAAGTGTGAAATAAATGCAAGATATGATGAACAAATAAGTTCTTACTAGATTTTGTGCCCGTGCTACGCACCGGGTGGACCCAAAAACCATATATTTTTATTTGGTGTGGCTCGGCTTCGCCTCGCCCAGTCGCTTATCTCTTATTGTAAGTTCTACACGCCGACTCCCCTATGGGACTATAATGGTTGAATGGTAGAATTTGTTTCATAGCATAGTGTAAGAGAAACCAATTACTCTTTGATCTTAATTGAAAAAACTATCTGGTCCCAGTTGGGACGGCGATTTATTCTTTGACATAAAAAATACTGACGTCCAATTAAGAAGACAAACATTTGTATCTCCCGAAAAATAATAATATTTGCTTGCCTTTTAAATTTCCAAAATTATCTACGATATGATTTGATTTAAATGCTTTCTTGATTTATTTTTCGATGTACCCACATAGAGCCGTTTGGACTATCATCATCCATGCATTTTGTTGTGAAAGCCGTTTGGAATGCATGCGCATGGGAAAAAAACAATTTTCTTACAGAGTTTGTAATAATTTGGTCCTTGTATATTTTTAGTTTGATTTGTATTCAGGTACTGGCTATACGCATAGCAAAAAATACTTCATCCATAGAAGGCCTAAAAGAATCAGCACTAACCATGGGATCTTACTTGACCTAATTGATCTCATTTCTTAAGTTAACTAAAGTTTTAAAGGAAATAAGTAAAAACAAATGGCCGGTGTTAAATTAAGGAAGTTTTAAGATGCAACATAGTGGACTGAAACTATCCTTCAAATTAGCCTAAGCTCATATTCGCCAGCCATTGTTATGTATCTCACCCATGGTAGAGTCTGGTATGCACTTTTCTCAATGATCTTTAAATATCGGACCTGTAGAAACATATATTTGCACGCTTCGATTAGAAAAGTACAACTGTATATAGCTTGACATTAGAAAATTGAGTTGCGTGAATCCTTTTCTTAATGAAGGAACGAAAACATTGGCAGGGAAATGGTGCAATGGGGTAAAGCCAGAGGTCTAAATCGCTTGGGGTGGAAACTTTAGGATAAGCCTACGTACAGCAGTATAGGATTTTCAAAACGTTGGGGTGGAAAATCTAACGCCTCTGCTTAACGGTGTTACTTAATTATTTGATGTAAACCCGGTGTAATTTTTTAATTAGGTGTAAATCAGCACATAAGTCTTGTACACCCATGTTTCTACTAACGATTTTAGTATTAGGCCGTTAAAATCAGGGGGCTTGGACAAATAATGTTCTCTACTGAGGGGGTGTTTTTTAAACAAAAAATCTTCGACCAATAACGTTACAACACTTGTCTTCTCCAGAATTGTTGTAGTTGAAAGCTTTTATCTAATTTAATTTTAGGTGAGTGTCTTGCTCACCGTGCAACATGGAAGCTCATATGACTTAGCCTTTTAAAGGAGGGGAGATTGACACCCGGGCGTAGATCGGCTGTTTAGAGTGTTTTTTTTTTCTTATTGCCGCGAGTCATCCTTGGCACACAAAATTTTTGTTGACCCAACAGCCATACCTCTTGGATCGTAATGCTAGAATCCTTGAAATATAGAGAGATAGACAAGGTAGTTCCCCCTGGGTCTTATCATCAATCCACAGCATGACTATTTAACAAGTTTAAAACCTTATTTTCTCCCGCATTCCAACGGATCACTCATAAGATATTCGTCCAACATTACCATAATCGTTGATGTTTTTTTTTTCTTCTTTTCTTCATCGGTAAAGAATTTGGTGCTGACGAGTTTCGAACTCAGATCACTAGTATTATTTTCCAGTGACTTTACCATTATATTACAGTGGCACCGGCACCATAAACGTTGATGATTTGATGCAAAAGATATTTCATGGGTGCCCATATACTGGATTCAAAAGGACCACAAATAAGGAATTAAACGTACTAACAATCATGGTCCATGGAGCACTCTCTCAAGGAACCCCATAAAGTGATGTTTGACGGGGTAGAACTTGAAAGATTAAGAACAAAGAGCATAATAGAGGTGGAACCGTGGAAGCATATAATTTAATTCAAAATATGTAGCCATAATTTAATGTTTGATTTTCTTCTCCGCACATTAAAGTGTCGAATTTACTATATAAGAAACAAATTTCTTTCTTTACCGATTAATAATAAAAGTGCGGTTGATCGTTACAAACTTTTAACGGTGTGGAAGTAGCCCACAAATGGAATTAATTCTCTCTAGACAAGTATGTATGACACACCCTATCTTGGAAGCTAATGGCACATTATTGGAGTCACTTTCTCTCTTTTGGTAAGCAACATCTTCTTAGATCAAATCCTATGGGTAGTGTCACTCTTTCATTTGAAAGAGTGCACTACCAATTAGAGCAAATTAGGGTCTCCAATGGGTAGGTTTCGACCCACTTTTCACCTAAAACCGTTCATGCACTCGTTCAGATGGTTGGGAGTGAAACACTAGACGAGGATGGTCTCCTGTCAAAAAGATTGAAACTTTTCGAACAAGACGGGGGACTTTTCCCGTCTAAGTAGGATTTTTAGTTTTTTTTTTTTTTTTGACGGGGGAAAGTCCCCCGTCTAAGTAGGATTGTTAGTTTTTTTTTCCTTTTGACGGGAAAGTCCCCCGTCCAAGTAGGTTTTCTAGTTGTTGTTTTTTTCGAAGGGGAAAGTCCCCCGTCTAAGTATGATATTTAGGTTTTTTTTTTTTAACAGGGGAAAGTTCCCCGTTTAGTGTTCCATTTTATTTTTTCCCGTAGTGGCATGGAGTGCTTCTCTCTCACCTAAAACTTCTCTCTCACCTAAAAGACTTATGAAAACTCTCAGAACCTAAATCTTGAGCTTAGATGAGATCAAATCATACTTTTGGATTTCCTATGGGGAAGATTTGGGAAGGAGAGCCCATCAACCCATCTTCGATCTCTTTTGCTTTCTCCTTTAGTTTCCCTAATTTTTCTTTGGTTTTAGGCTACTTTTTTTTAGAAACTCGAGAACCTAAAGTTTCGGATTTGAGATTTTTTGTTCTTGAGCAACATCACTTCTTCAACCTTTTTAGATCGGATTAGAGCTAGCGTTTTCTTAATTCAACCTTCTCTTTTAGAGTTTAGTTTGTATTTTGTAGATCTATTTATCGAGTTTGTTGTTTCCATCAACAACATTTTCAGAAGGCACCATAAGTTTGTTACAAGTTCTATTATCAGCAACTACAAGCGGCAGTAACCAGTTTCAAGAACGATATTCCGTCAACGTTTTCACACCGATTCAGCCAGTATCCGACCGATTACGACACCGATTCAGCAAGTATCCGACCGATTCAGCAAGTATCCGACCGATTACGGTAGTTTCCTACCGAGTTACCATGAGTTACATCTGTTACTTTATTATTGATTTAAACCTTGAGAAATGGTTGGATCTCTCAAAGATCCTAGCACTTCTGCTAGATGCAGATATGTTAATAGGTTTGGCTTTGTTTCCAAACCATAAATGGCCATTTAACTTTGTCCCGTTCCCTTTGTTACATTTGATTCTGATACAGGAAATGGTTCAAAAACATTTGACGAACTCCTATTGTAACTCTTTCATTTTTCTTTGCTTTGATGAATGTAAGATCGATAGATCGTTGTGCTCGACTCAGTCGACTCAGTAATGTAACCATCCCATTTAAAAAAAAAAAAAAAAAACTTTGCCATTTGTTTGTTTGTTTCTCTTCTTTTTGTTTCTCTTCTTCGATACTATTTTATTCTGGCTCTAATTTCTTTTGTGGAGTTTCACTATTTTGTCCACTACAATTACAAGTATTGAACAAAAGAAGGAAATGCCCCATGAACACCATAATGAGCACCAACCATGTCTGTATTGCCACCCGCATACTTACATTAGAATGGTACGCAATAACACCGTAGTTATAGTATTTCTTTTGGTGAACAAATAATTGTTTAGAGACTACTAATAAAATATAAGGTTGGTATATCAATAAGTATTTTTTTAAATGGAAATGAAAATGAAAACAGGTTCAACACTTGATAGAGAGATGCTTAGTGCTTCACATGAGCCAAGACCAATGTATTGAAGCACTTTCTACGCGTGCTAATATACAGCCTCTAATCACCTTAACAGGTTTCTTTCTATCTTTCTGTATTGAACCACAATATTTTGTTAGAGATCTCAACTGGTTCACTTGTACTTGTATATAAATTGCAGTTTGGAAAGAGTTGCTCAAAGTAAATAGAGATTTCTTCCGGTCATCTTTTGAAAAAAACGACTTCACCAACCAAGGTCGACTCTCGGTGGTAAGTTCACGAAAACAACCTAACCTCTCACGAAGGTCCTCCAGACCTTTGAAATTTTGAAATTACATTTGTCATAGAGCTGTTAATCTAACATCTGTTGTATTCAACATTCTTATAGGTGGATTCGATAAGTGGGAATCAAGATTTAAAACAAGGAAAGAATGGAAGTAGCCAAGAATGGGAGTCGTGCATTTGAAACAGATTTCATACTAAGACGCGCGATGTATGCATGTCTAGTTTACAAGCAAAATTAGAATAGGTAATATTGTAATAGTGGTTCTCAACCTATCTGCTTTTTGCTTCAAAAGAAAAAAATTGTATCACATTTGGACGGTTGTAATTTTGGTTACCTGAAGACAAATCATTATGCATTGGACGCAAAAGTTGTACGAAGGATCCTTTTTCATAGTTTATCATGACGGAATCCATAGTTAGCAATGAAATTTATGTTTACAATTATATGATCACCAAAACGTACTAGGCGATTTTTGTAAAATATACACAAAATTAGTTAAAAAGACCAAATTCAAAATTTTCTGGGTGAAATGGACAGTTAGATTTAGATACTGTTTAAATAAACAAAAATTTAAAAATAGGCAGGATGTAACCAGTTTCATCCTGCCCATTTTCAAATATTTTTTCTTATTTTTATTTTACACAGGATGCATCCAGTTTCATCCTTGCTATTTTTTAAGTTTACGCCAGGATGAAACCAGTTTCATCCTTGCTATTTTATTTTTGTCCATTTCACCCATAAAATTTTTTACTCATCCATTTGACCCGTGTTTTAAATTTTTTTTGGACAAATGACTCATTTTCCGTGAAATATACATGAAAAAATATACATGAAAAATATAGTGTGTTTTGTCGTGCGCAACACCTATTATGCAGTGCCTATAGCGTGTTGGTATTTGTCTTGCTGTTTTGGTTGCTTACACCTGCTGCGTGATGTGTGGTACCAATATGTCCTTATTATGGCACGCTGCAGCACACGAAGCTATCGTCTTGTGTTGTGCTAGTTCGCAGGCAGTGTTCCAATTCAGAATGTTGTGTTGTACCATGAACGCACTAACACGGCACCCTTTACACCATATGTCACTCGTTTAAATACTTTTACCACAATCAAATGCTAGGTATGTTTTCAATTAAAATCACCGGCAATTAAGACGAAATCTTTTTTATTTATTTTATGGAAGAGCAAATATGTATGTTAATTACAAGCGAGGGATAGGGAGCTGCCCCAAACATAAATTAAAGATTACATTAAAGGGCCGTCTCCGACGAATAGAATCTGCAAATCAGCTGGTATGGATTAACCTGGCTTCCTATAAATTGTCACCTGCAGCGGTGGGAATTGAAAAATATGTGTGCAAGCTATTTGCTTGAAGCAATCTGCCAGAAGCAATATGCAGTTCTTTAAGTATGGATTAACCTGGCTTCCTATAAATTGTCACCTGCAGCGGTGGGAATTGAAAAATATGTGTGCAAGCTATTTGCTTGAAGCAATCTGCCAGAAGCAATATGCAGTTCTTTAATTAACCGCCAATAGGGTTATTGATGATCTCTGACAGTTGTTTGCAGTCAGAATGGATGCTAAAATGCGATTGTGACTAGGCGAGCAGGTGTAGAAGAGTTGGGGCCTTTGCATGAAATTGTGACCATCCTGATCCGTGAACCGTGAATGAAGTATGTCGATCACCAAGAAAAGCAGAAACCGATGGGGCTGCCGTCGACCTTGTAGGACTTGTCGATGTCTAAGGTACAGTCAGCAGAGGTAAGGATAGAGTGGGTACTAGAGTGGTAAAAGAAGAGAGGATGGATGATGGAGGTGACAGAAAGGAAGGGAAGGTGTAGAGTTGGAAAGTCTGATGTGTAGGACAAGCCTTGATGCCGTCAAAATTGATAGAACAGCGATTTTCTAGATGAACCGAAGAATGGTCGCAATGAGATCTGATGGTCGGAAAGGATATGAGAAGAAATCGAACCCACTATCCAATCTGGGAAGAGTAATATAGTAGGGTAGCCAGGGGAAAGATGTGATGGAGATCCCAATTTTTTTTTCTGTATGTGATGGAGATCCCAAACTTAAGGCGTAAGGCGTTAAGGTGCTAATTCGCCTAGAATCCATAATCACTAAAAGTAAATCATTATTATAACACCTAACAATTAGTTACAAAAGAAGGAACAGCAACCTTGCTGAAGCAAGAGACCATATGAACCTGATTAACTCAGAACCTCACATGCCGATAACTATAAGTTACAATGTTTCAAAATGAAACTTTCTAGAGTTTTTGAGTCTTGCAAAACTGGCAGAGACGAGAGACAGAAGGGACAAAAGGTCCTAGTCAAGCACAAGGGAAGCGAGTTTCCAAAGTGATGTTGGTAGCACACGTGAAGCGACTTTCTTAAGGAACAAACAGACCGCTTCCATTAGACAATTTGAGGAAGAAAATAAGCCTGCAACTTGGGAAGATACTAGCCTTGAGTAAGGGGGGCCTTCTTGGGAGTGACTAAGAGAAATGAGAATGGAAGGACATGCTCTCACTAAAATCTGTAAAACAATCCTATCATAGCACATGCTCTTCACAATTACAAAAATGAAGTGAGCCAGAAGTAGTAGAAATAACCACATCTAAATTCCAGGACATCCAATAAAAAAAATTCTCCAGCCTAAGGGTAGAGATCAAATCAGAGTACAGATGTTTCATAATAACTAAGAAATGGAGAAATACAAGTAACTAAACAAAAAATGCATAACAAATCTCAACTTCAACAATCATAGTCTCCTTTCCCTGCCTTGATCATAATCACTTTTACAGTAGACCAATTAAATGCAGCAACAACCACATTAGACAATTCTACCTGCTAATCTTGTTTTGCACACTAATACTTGTACTACTACTGCTGATCTTATTTTGGATAGTAACACCCAGTACTCTTAAATGAAAACACCTAGTTGAACAACATTTAAAGTGGCAAATTTCTCATTACTACAAAAACCAAGTTGAAAATTCTTAAAAAGTACCAACTTAATGCACAAATAATGCAGTAAATAACTCTTGGCTGCGACATTCTTATACAACAAATAGTTATAAGATCCAATGAACTCCTTGATTAATCTTATACAAAAGAGTTGCAGTTCTTTCTAGGGTATAAGACCACACAGTCTAGACTTCTAGGAAAGGTTTTGCTCCAACTTAACTATTGTTATGAAAAAATTAACAACAAATAGTTATAAGATCCAATTAACTCCTTGATTAATCTTATATCAGGTTTCTCTAACTCTGTTCACAACTAACGGACATTCATTAGTGACTTAGACCCATGGAGGATAAAATAAACATTCCTTTTATATAGAGATATTATTCTCCAATAAAAACCACTGAATGGTAACAGATTCACATACATAATTAACCCTGACACAGTAGTCAATTCTGCACTACAGTGGCTGAGGATTTCAGAGCACACAAATTCTGAATCAAAAATACAAATTATTCACAACATGGCATCGAAAAACAAAAAGGATTTCTCATATTGGTGACTAAAATTATATAAATAACCCATCAAATTATAAATCATCAAAATAAAATATGAGCACATATGCTAAGCAATTTCAATCAATACTGATAGATTAAATAGATAACTCCAGTGCGTTAACTAAAATTTAAAGATTAAATATCCACCATCAAGTACATAAACCCTAAATCAAAATCTCAGAATCTTTCAAAAACAAAAGTAAATTCATAAAAGAGACTCTCAGACATCTCCAGCCTTCTGGTAAACATAGGTCAAACCACACTTACCACAATAATGACGATCAAAATGATTAGCCATGAAAGTCCCAGCACCACACTCAGAATTAGGGCACTCCTTTCTCAACCTCTGAACTTTTCCAGAATCATCAACCTTGTAAAACTGCAACACAGCCAACTTCACTTTCCTATGCTTGTGCTTGATCTTCTTTGGTTTAGTGTAGGTCTTCTTCTTCCTTTTCTTAGCACCACCTCTCAGACGTAAAACCAAATGAAGTGTTGATTCTTTCTGAATATTGTAATCAGCTAGAGTACGACCATCTTCCAGTTGTTTTCCTGCGAAAATCAAACGCTGTTGATCTGGAGGGATTCCCTCTTTGTCTTGGATCTTAGCTTTGACATTGTCGATTGTGTCACTGCTCTCAACCTCGAGGGTTATTGTCTTCCCTGTTAGGGTTTTAACGAAGATCTGCATATTGAGGTATTTGCAGAGAAAAACAAAAAACAATAACCCAACACGGCGAAGGGAAGAATGAGGAGTAACGAGATTTTATACTGCATTTTTAGGGTTTGAGGCTCACACGTGCTATTAGTATACTTCCGTATCTGCAAACTTTCCAGGCCCGGGATGATTCGGAGGGCTTGTTGGAATTCAAAGCCCATTGCGACTGGGGTGGGCACTTGGAATAGAAAGCAGTTTGAGAAAATTAGGTTCAAACTTAGGCGCAGACCCAAAAGAAATACATTAATATTTTCATTGTCAGGCTCACAATTAATTTTATGTTCTGTGACACCTATAATTATATGAAAATTTTATAACTGTCTGCATAACCGGTTATGCATCCTAAATTTTCAGGGATATAATTGGCAACACAACTTGGATATAACATATCTAAAACCGCGCATTGGAATTTTACAAATTTTATATCGTTGGAAATATTTTCAAGAGAGCTACACAACAAGTACAAACAACAATATCAAATTTTTGTTTTTCACGAAAAAGTCGGAGGTGATCATCATTTTATGGGGAAAATTCGAAAACTGACTACATATTCGCTATGCAGCCTCCAAAAAAGATGCATACACCACAAAAGATGCATAACGCGTTATGCAACTATATTTTTGTTCATGCATCTATTATTTTGGTTTATGCAGCCACTAAAACGTTGTATATGCCTGAATCCAAAAGAAAAAACAGACGCATAACGAATTATGCAACCATTTTCTCAACTGCATAACAAGTTATGTAGCCATTGTTTTGGTTGATTTTAGTGTATACAGATAAAATTGATGTATAATGCATTATGCAGCTATTTTTTTTATGCGTAACAGATTATGCATCCATTTTCATGATTGCATAACAGGTTATGCGTATGTTATTGTAGGTGCATGACAAGTTGTACAGTTTCATCGATTAACCATCTCAACCTCAGTTTCATCACGTCTTCATCAACATCCACAATTCATAAATTCATTAACAGAAATCAAAAGATTTACTAAGATAATGGAAATTAATTACCTCCTAACAGATTCTCTCAATCAACTGAAATCAATCCATTCTTCAATCTGATTCGAATCAGCAACACACCGCCATCTCCTCTCTAAACCATCTTCTCATCACATCCAACTCCTAACGATCTTCCTTCAACAGAAAGCAAACCCTAATTATTCGATTCACCACTAACACAGCCCCAAGACATCCAATTAGCCCTAAATCATCTGACAATTCATCAATTAAGAGCAAACCCGTCATTAATTTAATCCCCTTTATATCAATTTCATCTTCTAACTCTTCCTTGAACTTCTTACAAAACCCTAACTTTGGATTCAATCACTAGAACGACTCTGCAACTTCAATTAAACATCAACCCCTTCTTCTCCTAACTGTTAATAACTCAATTACTAATCAAATCCAATCAAAACCAAACATAAATCTCCAAATCCTAATTCATTCTCTCTGATTTATCTTTTCTTATAACTCTGAATTAACTGCTTAAATTAATACCACCACATCATCACCTTCATCATCTACACAACATCATCAATTGATTTACTCACTCAATTCTCACAAATTCTCAACATAAGAAGAACATGGAAAAGAAGAGCAGAAGAAGAAAGAGAAGAAGGAAAGAGAAAGTGAAATAGATAAATGAGTTTATATGCGACATGTTTTGATGATAAACCAACTAAGTTTATTAAAACGCCCAACGTTTTGGATAAGGGCAGCCCTGGTCAGCTAAATTGCAAAAATAACTAATTTGCCTTTCTCACTATTCCGATAACATCTTCTCCGTCTGATATCCGGATAACATGCTCGAGTAGTCCATCTCACATAACTTTTCGAGACCTATCCAATGATACTAGTTTCGTACTTAAATCATTGTTAGATTAATTTATATTAATTAACGTTCATGTTAAACTAATCGAGTAATTAGCGGCTAAGACATCTCTTGACTAGTCTAATAGCGTTGACAAGCTTGAGGGTCCTTACAGGATAAGGGGTTATTGACTTTACCACATAGTGACTCTATTTTGTCATTACCTTGTATCCCTCAAAAAATTTGAGTATGCCACAAAACGGGATTCTTTGAAATCGACCCAGCGGATTCAAACTGGCCCATCAATATTTTTACTAGTGAATGCCTGGTTTGTAGATTAATATATTGGATGTTGGTGTGTATTTAAAAAAATATTGGACATCCACAATGGTTATTCATTTTCGGTATGTTATTAAAGAGTTTTATGGCATTATTATATTAGGTGAAATTAGAAATATTATTATTAAACAATAGGTTTCTTTATTAGTAATTGACGGGAGAAGATTTTCTTTACTAGTACTTGATTGGTGAGTAAAGGAAATGTTAATAAAGGTTGTATGTATTGAGAAAACCATAATAATAAAATCTTAAGCTATTTTTATTAGTTTTGTCTTGTATATTTTAAATATTAATCATAGGAAAATCAATTCGATAATCCGCAAACCTTCGGATGTCGAATGGGATGCGGATGCCAAAGTTAAAATCCGACGTATACTGGATTAGATGCGATGAGCTGAAAATTGTATCAAATTGGACCATGCTCAACCCTAATTGCTCTTTCGGGTGAATTTCGTGTAACTGAGGATTAGATTCCACCGAACTTCAGGGATCTTCTGGGAAATTTTGATTATGTATTTGTGCCAGAGCAAATCTGTAACTTGTAAAGATGGTAATTACGAATCCATTATAGATAATGTGACCAGTTAAAAAACACCATATAAAACTGGTGAATTTGGTTGATAGGGCGTGTAAGGACCCTCAAGCTCGTCAATGTTATTTGACTGGTCTAGCAACAATCAAGAGAATTATTAGTCAATAATAACTAGATTAGTTTAACACGAACGTTAATTGATAGGAATTAATCTAACAATGGACTAGATACGTAATTAGTACCGTTAGATGGAACTCGAAAAGTAATGCAGAATGGACTACTCGATCGTGTTATTTGGATACCGTACAAAGAAGATATCATCGGTTGAGTATGAAGGGAAGATTAGTCATTTTGTAGACAAACTGCATTGGCGGCCCTTATCTTCTGGTCGGGTGCCCTTAGTAATTCTAGTCAACCTTATCCCTAGTCGAACAGATAAACTCGATCCCTTTTTTCTCTTTCATTCTTATTTCTTCTTATTTCTTCTCTTTCTTCTCTTTCGTTTTTCTTCTATGTTCTTCTTCTCTTTTCTCTGCGATTTCTTATTTCTCCCAAAATCAATAGATGAAACATAATCTTGAAGTTAACAATTATATTAGTGAATATCAAAAGATGAAACTAATAGTATTGTGGTTGTTTGAACCCGGGAAGAAGAAGAAGACTGCGTTGTTGTTGTAGATCGAGGTTAGGGTTTCGTTTTTGAGATGGAGAAATCAAGAGCAGTTGGCCATTCAGATGAGAAACCTGTTGTTATATGATGATGACGTTCAGTTGGGAGTGGTTTCAATTCAGAAAATGGGAGAAATGGTAATTAAGGTTCTGAAGTTAGGGGTTTCTGAAGGATGAAGTTGATGGAGATTTCCTGGAATTAATTAGCGTATTGAGTTCCTGATTGATGGAGATTGAATGTGTTGACGTTTAATTGTAGTTTTGAAGGTGAATCAGTGATGAATCAAGAGTTAGGGTTTTATAAGAATTTCAAAGAAGAACTAGAAGATGGGTTCGCTTAGTTTGAAGATTGAATTGATGTTGTGTGGTTGTTTCGATGAAGAATCAGTGAATTAAGGAATTGGATGGATTCTGAATTGAGACGAGGTGTTAAATCAGATCAAGCCAAAGAATAGATTAATTCAATTGCTTCAATAACTCGGTCTTGAGGTAATTGCTTTGTCTCAGTAAACTAGTTAAGTTGTTCATTTCAGTTTTGAGTTTATGAGGTTGTAAATGATATTTGAAATGAAATGAGTTTACTGAGGATAGTGAAATTGAAGGGTAAGTGTTATGAATTGATCTCAGTGAATGAAATGTTGCAGAGTGTGTGTGTATGTTATTTGAGTTAAGAATTAGCTGAGATGTTGTGGTTGAATAAGGAAATGGGAGTGAACTGGTTTTAGCAGAAGTGAGTTATTGGCGGTTCTGGTTTAAAAGAAGAATCAGGGAGTTAATAAAATATTGTGCAGGTAGGAACTGAAATGGTGAAGGTCTTGTAATGTATGTATTTATAGTAGAATGAATGAATGCTTAGGCAAAGGCTAGATGTTACAGTTGAAGTTGTACATGGCTGGTTTGCAGTAGTAATGAAGCTACAGATACTAGATATGAGAAACTAAAGTGTAATGGAGGGGGAATGGTATTCTTTTGGGAGTTACCAGTGGTTGTATTAGATTGAGATAACACTGGTGACATGAATCTGAAGTTGCAATTCATGAGAATGGTATACTGAGTTTACAGATTTTGAGGGCAAGAACTGAGATGGGGGTATTGGATTGAGCTGCAGTTGTAAGTGTGGATTTAATTTGGTAGTGAACTGAATACGAACTGCATGTGGAATGAGATGGTGGTGTTGTTTATGTGTATGATGATTGCAGGTGTTGTGAATTAGTTTAGATGAATATGTTGAATTGAACCTCTTTAGTGAAAGCTTAAAGCTTCAATTGCAGGTAGGCAATGTTCTTATTGTTTGTAATTGAAATTCAAAGTTGTTTGTATTTGATTTGAAGTTGAAATGTTAAACCATAACATGAGAATATAAGAAATAGAGTTAGAATTAAGCTATTAGTCATCCCAGTCAGATGTGTGACTAGTTTACTTAGTTGACTCAGTTCTTCTGACTGATTCGGATTTGCTGACTCACCTGAATCAGTCTTGTAGACTGAGTTAACTCTTTGAGTTTCCCTATCTTGACCTAAGTTGGATCGTTGACCGATTCCTGTTTGACTCATCTGACCTTTGGCCCCGGACTTTGACCTGACGTGGACTGTTAGTTAACATGTGACTGTCATTTTGACCGTAAGTCGACTCTAGTGGACTGGACCTTAGATTAATGGGCTGGTTTGATGGACTTGGGCTTAGAGTTAGTTTCCTTAGTTTGATATTTGGACCTCTTATGGTCTGAATCGACCTTTGGCTGCCACAAGGTTGTAGATATTCATAAGATTTAGCTACAGAGTATAGAATCAACCTAATCGGATTAGTAAACTCTTACTTATGTTAAAGATAGAGAATAAGATGCCATAATGGGCTTAGAATCATTAGATAAAATTGTATGATTCTTGTGTGAGCCTTTTGGATAAACTCTTAGAGTGCTTGTATGATTAACAGTTAGACTATTAACAACGACCGATTCAAAGGATGAACCAGTGGATCATGGATCTCGAGGTAGGCGTGGTTTGCCATCAAAAGAGGTGGGAATACTTTTAACTCTTTTGAAACCATTGTTGTTCCTTTTACAAAAGTTTATGTTCAACAAACTCATGCGTTGTCTGTCTGTGCTTTTCATGCATTGTTTAGTTTGTATTATGATTGTTATTTTAATTCTTTGAATCTTTCCATGAATTGGAAATGATTTGTAATGTATGTCATTATGAATTGTTACGGGAAATAAGAATTTCTACTTGTGGTATATAGAATATGATCCTTCACATTTATACCTACATGAATTCAGTTTTTATTTCTTAAATTTGGTCATCATTAAAGGGTGATATCAATAGTTATTCGGTGTGGAACAACCCGGCATCAATATAAAACATTGTTTGAAGAAGGAGTTTGTCCATATACATGTTTGTGTATTTCAAGTGGATTGGTCACTTGTTGATGTTTAGGAAAACATGAATTGTTTTCCAAATATTGCTCATGATTTCTTTAAAGTTAAATGTTATTCCTGCTGGGCACCCTTTTTAGGGATGATGTGCTCACCCATTCCCACTTTCAGTTTCAGAGATAAATCAGAGTTGCGCAGTGAAAACTTTGAGGTTGATTTCGTTAGTTGGTTAATATTTATTATGTTTATTACATTGTATTTGTAAACCAAATGACAATTGTATATGTATCATATGAGAGAAGTTCTTGTATATATATATTTCTGAGCGGGGCTAGTTTTGGGTTAAGTTTTGTAGCAATTTCTTAATTGATCGTTAAGTAAAAGTTTTAGATTCTTAGTGCCTCTTTATTTAGTTAATCTCTTGGATTAGTCAGCTGCTAGCTTAGGGGGCGCTACAATGTTGGTATCAGAGCTCACTATTAGCTCTTATATGGGAATAGCCACTGCCAGATAGTGAACTAGATTAGTTTAGAACTGGGTTGGGTTTTGAGATAAATCTTAATCACTAAAAGTTATTAATAATTAAAATGATTATTTGATAGATAGATTGATTTGTTTGTTTGGTAGTTTGTGTATGTAATGAAGTAAAAAATTATAGGGTACACCAATAATTTTAGCTATTATAGATCAGAAAGTAATTAGTCTAAAAAGTGTGAACACGTAAGCAATCCTATATTAGAAAAATAGTAAAATCAGTATTATTGTTAAATCTTGGAAGTCACATAAAAATTTATTAAGTACCTTAACTTATACGTAGGATCAACAATTTATAATTACATAAGTGTTAATAATATTTTTGAGATTTAATAAAAATTGTAATAGTAGTTAAAATAATAGCTCAATCATTGATGTTAATAATAGAACTATTATAATAATAATTATAAATGAAAATAATAGTAATAATAGTTTTGATAAAGTAAGGTTAGCGTTTATCAATTAGTATCATATTAAACTTAAATTAACTAAATTTTCAATAAGGATATACAACGATAAAAATAATAATAATGATTTAATAGCTATGGAAAATTACTAACGCTTAACTACAATTAAATTTTTTAAATTAAATTAATGACAAACTATAAATATATGTTATGCGTTTAAACTAGATAGTTATTGAATACTTATTAGGCGTTATACGTAAGAAGGTAAGGATGTAATGCATAAAATAAAAAGACTCAACTTGTTAGTAATCTTGTACCGAATTATCTTTAGTCTAACAAATGATCTAGTATATCTTTAAAAAGAAACAAAATAAACATGAAATAGTAATAATAGCATTTGGATACTTAGTGTGAGATTAGAATTAAAAGAAGAAAAAAATTGTATATTAATAGGATCCTTCTTCGTAAATAAATTCAATCATGTTTTGAAATGGAAAATTAGTATGACAAACTTAAACTGTTAGAATTGAAGTTAGTATTATATTGAGCATAACTTAAATTAAAATCTCATTAACAAATATATAACGATAAATTAACGATTGGGATTAAATAACTATGAAAAATTATTAGTGTTTATCTACGGCCAACTTTTGCAAAGTTAACTAATAACAAATTAGAATTATGTATTTTTCGGTTAAGCCAGATAGTTAATATAAGACTTATTAAGTAGGATTAAGAAAGCGGGGTCATATAAGGCACAAAATAAAGACTAAAACTTGTTAATAACGTTATACCCACATTATCTTTAGTCCAGTAAATGATTCACTAAATCATTAAATTATACACATGAAATGATATTTATAGTACTTGAATGCTTAGTACAAAATTAGACTTAAAGGAGAATAAATTTTCACATGAATAAGATACTTATTATTAATACCAAAAATCTAAGAAAATTTATGCAGACTCAAATATAAATTATATTAAATTATTAACGCCAATATTTAACAGGATATAGTACACGGGTTCAATCTGAATAAATAAAATATGTTATATCAACCCTTACGTGAAAGTAGAATTATATTTACAAGATTCAGGCTTAATAAAATTAAACTAAAAATCCTTACTAAGTAGTTATTGAAAAAGCGGGGGTCTAACAACCTCACCCAATATTTCGATTAGCAATCTGTATGGACAACTCCGAGTTGTTTTATAGAGAATCAACTAGACTCGATCAATAGAAAATATCTCAAGGAGTTATTATCTCAATCTCTCGATTTGATTTACTCAAGCAAAAATGATTCGCGAGTTATAATCAAAGAAAGATAACTTGGATGGTACCAAAGACCAATATCCAAGGGTCAATCAATTTAAATCAAAAACCAATAAGGTAGGATATTCTAATTGATTGAACAATGCACAACCTGTATTATTTCAATTATATAACAAATATAATGCGGAAAAGAAATAACACAGACACCAGAATTTTGTTAACGAGGAAACCGCAAATGCAGAAAAACCCCGGGACCTAGTCCATATTAAAAATACATTGTATTAAGCCGCTACAGACACTAGCCTACTCCAAATTAACTTCGGTCTGGACTATAGTTGAACCCCAATCAATCTCACACTGATCCAAGGTACAATTATGCTCCTACGCCTATGATCCTAGATGGATACTGTGCACTTGATTCCCCTAGCTGATTTCACCCACAACCAAGAGTTTCTATGACCCAAAGTCGAAGACTTTAGCAAACTAATTTGTCTCACACAGAAAAGTCTACAAGATAGATATATTCGTCTCCCACGAATAAACCTATGAGTTTTGTTCCGGCTTTTGATAAATCAAGGTGAACAGGAACCAATCAATAAAACCATACTTATATTCCCGATGAACAGCTCAGTTTTATCAATCACCTCACAATAGTCTTAATCGACGCAGCGAAAAAAGATATTGTGGAATCACAAACGATGAGACGAATATGTTTATGATTACTTTTATATATTGCCTATCGAAGATAGAAATCTCAAGCCAATTATTACAATTGTACTCATATGATAGAAATAGCAAGATTAGATCACACAACTACAAGAAAAGTAGTATCGGTCTGGCTTCACAATCCGAATGAAGTCTTTAAGTCGTTAACCTGGTTTTATAATAAGAAAACCAAAGGTTAAAGGAGAATCGACTCTAGCTTAGAAAACTAGTATCACACAGAATGTGTGGGGATTAGGTTTCCTAGTTACTAGAGTTCTCCCTTGTATAGTCTTTCAAATCAGGGTTTGCAATCAATGTTAGCTTAGTAACAAAGCATTCAATATTCACTGTTAGATGAAAACCTGATTAGATACAAGCTAATATCTCTCAACCGTTAGATCGAAAACTTAGCTTGCCATACACACATGTACTTGACGATTTTGGGTTTATGTAACCGTACCCAAACGTGTACAATAGTTGGTTCAATATTAGTCAACCAAATGGTTAGCCAAATGATAACTTTCATATCAACCATATTCTTCTTCACCATAACTAGTCCAAATGACTCAAATGAACTAGTTAGAGATTTGTTCAATTGCTATGAGATCTTATGTACTACACAAGACACAATTGAAGCAAAAGTGATGTGATTCACTCGAATCAATTCATGAACTATAAAGTCACGATTTGCAATAGCATTCCTTATATAATTTAGATAAGTTCACGAACATCGTCTTTAGACATAACCACTCAAGTTCGCGGACTCAAGTAACCGGTTGGAGTTCACAAACTCCAGCAGAAATTCTCGGGTTCGAGAACTTCCGTTAGTTTGCGGATTGAATTCGTGGACTGAAACCGAGCTACAATTCCAGCAGAAATTCTCGGGTTCGAGAACTACGCACGTCCGCGGACTGGATTGGCTGCTCAAGTTCCGGTTTTCACTTGATCAACAAAGTTCGCAAACTTCGGTTCAAGTGCTAAGGACTTATACATATATGTGTTACCACAACAATGTTTATATCCCCTAGTGGTTATATTGTCTAAACTCTCATTTCAATCATTGAAACATTCTCAGAGGATGTCATATAGTTTTTATTCACAAACTAGTTTTCGTCAAAGTAATTTCCAAAGTGATTGAAACATAACATGACTTTCGTCACTAGGAAAAGATGAACTTGGCTAAAGCGAAAGATTTACCAACGCACATTTCTAGAAATAAATAAGCGAGATTTACTCAGCTCGAAATGTCACATGTGTATATTCTTAGTCTATATAGTAAAACGACTTTTGTCTCAAGATAGGAGATAGAGTAGATAGACTTTTGAGTGATAGATAAGTTCAAGTCTCCACATACCTTTTAGTCGATGAAGATCCATTGGTTCCTTGAGTAGTCCTTCGTCTTGTATGATGATTGCTATGGAGTTCTTGATCTCAACTACACTTTTTATCCTAGTCCGAGACCTTAGCTATAGTAGACTAGAAATCAAGACTTTATAGTTTTGATCACTAACATTGACAAACATGCTTGAGATAGCAACGCATGCGAGTTCGACCGACCAATGCTCTAACAATCTCCCCCTTTGTCAATTTTAGTGGAAAAACTATTAATACATATGGAATACAAAAATATATAAATAAACTTTGTAGCTCCTATTCCACATGTTTATTCTTCAACAATACTCGAAATCTTCGTCACTTCCAAGTAGTCCAATGATCCCAAAGGTTGTAAGGTTAGCATCATCGTTGTTGAAAATCCGTAGCTATAACAATGAGAAAAGCATCGGTTCTCAATCATTGTTATACAGTATCATAGTATTATTACACAGCGTCAAAGTCCAATTGCATCACAACTTCAACAACAATACTATGGTGGTACTTCACTCCCCCTTAGTCAATACTCCATCTCACATGGAAACCACTCCCCCTTACATAATGATCCTAAAACCATATGTATTTGTAGTGTGAACTACAATTAATTCTCCCCCTTTTTGTCAATAAAATTGGCAAAGGTACAAGAATGGGATTCTAATGAAATTTCTGTAAGAGACATTTCATGACCAAAGGTAAATGTGTATCATCATGTTTAGATGCAATCATAAATCCGAAGCTAAATGCATTCATCAAGGAGTTTATAAAGACGCAAGATAACCCCTCTAATATTCCACAGCCGCACTCCCCACAAAAATTTGGCAATTAAGCACAAGTTCAAAAGAACTCTCCCCCATAATATGTCATTCCCTATGGAACAACAAGAGCGACCTTAATTTCAAAAGAAAAGAAGGATTTCTTTAGACTCAACAAATTACATACAAGTATGAATTTAGAATTTAACAAGAAATATTCAATCAAATTAACCAAAGCGAACCAAGATTAATTTGACTTAATATGCTCAACACAAGTAAACTTATGGAGACTTAATAAATCAATTAGATTAATCACAAGAAAACTCGTAAATAATCTAATTTTCATATTCAACCAAACCAATTACAAGAGCAATCAATTCAATTTTCCATACTCGACATAAGAAAATCTATGGAGTAATGACTAAGTTAATCAAGGAAAACCAACCCAGTCAAAAGAGATGCTCAACATAAGAATTTTATGGAGTGCTAACTAAATAACCATACTAGATGATTGATTTAGTTCATTTGGGCTCAACATAAGAAATTATGGAACCCCGACTAAGATTATCATAAGACATGACAACCTTAACCGTACATGTACTCAACATAAGAAAACTTATGGAATACAAACTAAATAACCACACAAGTTGATTAATTTAGTTCTTAATGCTCAACATATAGCATCTCATGGAATAACTAACCATGCCAATAAGGAATCGACTTAGTCGTATCGTGCTCAACATAAGATACACAATGGAGCCTCACAGTAATACACACAAAATAGATCAGGGAAGCTCTAATATTGCGGAATTCACAAGGATTCATTCTATGTTTCCATCACCATTTGCACAGCGACACACAATAGACATAATCCTTGAATCACAAAATATTTTAACCTATCTTACATCAATAATTAACAATATAGGCTTAACTTTTGTGTTTGTCAAAAGTCTATTCATCCTTTTATCAATATTTGCATATCAATTCACGAACGACTTTACTTTTGACAAAATATGAGACAATCAAGTTCACGGACGTAAACACACATATCCCATCAAAATATTGCAATATATAAAACCATAAAGATTAATACTTGCAACCATCATCTTCCAAACAAACTTAGAATTTTTAAACTAAAAAATCTAAAAACAAGAAGATGAAAACATTGGATATAAATATGTGTAATCACAATAATGGCTATTCCAAAACACTAGTTATTCTTCTAAACAAAAGAGAAACAATAGAAGATTTACTAGACATTAAGATCTTTGAAGAATTCATTATCGTCCCCGAACTCCTTGTCGTCAACAGCCATGGGAACATAAGGTTCATTAATAAAGGAGTTTATATCGATGAACCTTCTTGGTTGTTGTTGTTGAACCAGGGCCTTTTGAATCTCATGAGTATTATACACAAAAGCCTTTATTTGTTGAATCTACTTTCGAAGCTCCTTCAACACTTCAAGAACATCAGAAATCTTCTGAGAATTTGAAGGAACAACTTTTGGCTTCCTCATATTCCTTCTTTTTCTTTTCAAGGTTGGAGGAAATGAAGATTTTTATTTTTCCTTCATGATTGATGGCTTAACAATCACATTACCTTCTTTTTCATCATAAGACATTATTCTTGGAGCGTCCATAAGCGTATGGGTTTGTGAGAGGAATTCACAGTTAGCTCAATAAGTAGTCTTAAGATGAAGAGAGGCTTTAGAGAAGGAAAAGGAATGTAGGGTTCGAAACCTAAAACAGGTTCGTGGATGATCAACTCTTATCCCTATAAAGAGTAGATATGTCGATAGTACCCTTTCTTCTGTTTGATAAACAAAAGGAAAATACTTCTAAGAAAAGAGAGAAAAAAAACTTTTCCTAAAGCCTGAGAGGTACGAAATCATTGTCTCTTTTGATCAGGCACATGAGACAAGATTTTAAGAACAACACAATCAAGTTGCATTGTGGTGAACTAAAATTTGTCCACCAATTTCCTCTTGTGGAAAATCCATAGACTTATGTCTATCAAAACGGTTTGACCATACTTTATTTTCAAGTGGTCTTGGTTTTTCCTTGGAAACTAACTTCTTAGATGAAGATAAAATCCTACATACCTCTGCGGTATTCTGAGCAAGTTTAAGCTTTCTTGCTAGATGATTTTCTCTTCATTGAAGTTTGTTGACGTGTCTTTGCTTGTGTTTGAACTTGTAACACTTTGAAAGTTCATGACCTTTTAATGAACAATACGAGCATGTCGCACTTGGATAGTAATCAAGCTTCTGAAATGTGCAAGCATCTAGGCACATAGTGGATCCTGAAACATTATAAATAGAGTTTCCAAGAAAAGGGTCAACTTTTTCTTCTAGAATGGTTGGATTATCTTCTGAAAGAATATCAAAATTGATATGTGTATTGCTACAATTATCAAAATCGATATTTTCACCAAGAAGTGCAACACTTGATTTCCCACCTCATTAGAGTCATAGCTGTCAGATATTTCATCAAGAGTTGATGCAAGACCTTTGTTCCCAGTGTATTTTTTACGATTTGGACACTCGTTTGCAAAATGACCAAATACCTTACAAAGCACTGAGGCATATCCTCATCATCAGTTTCATCAATATCCCTATTTTTAGGAGGAACACGATTGTAAGGTTTGACTAATGCCTTAGGCTTATCTCTGGAGAGCCGTTTACTTCTCTTCAATAGAAGATCCCTAAACTGTCTTGTGATCATCGAGACTGATTTGTCAAGGTCTTCATCTGATGAGTCTATCTCAGAGTGATCATCTTCAGAGATATACACTTTTTTTTTTTTTACTTTTATCAAGTAATTTAGTGTCCTTTAGTGCTTTGAATGCAACATCCTTAGATTTGAATGAATGTTCATGATCAAAGATCTTAAGCTTTCCAACCAGCATATTTCTGGGGAGATTATCTAGGTTATTTCCCTCAACGATGGCATGCTTCTTAGCATCTTATCTAGATGGCAGTGATCTGAGAATTTTTATCACAATGTCCTTTTCAGGAATAGTCTTATCCAATGCAAAAGATGCATTAACAATTTCAGACACTTTGTGATTAAACTCATCAAATGTTTCTTCATCTGCCATACGAAGGTTTTCCCAATCGGAACTAAGGTTTTGAAGCCTAGCTTCCTTTTCACTGGTGTGTCCTTCAAATACGGTTGCTAAGATATCCCAAGCTTCTTGCGACTTAGTTCAATTAGACACATGGTGCTGAAGATTTGGGGTAATGGCATGTATGATTGCATTTAAACCGTCAGAATTTTTCTTTGCATCAAGAATCTCTGCAGGAGTGTATTCAACAATATTCTCTGGAACATTTACACCTTTAACTGCCTCAACAGGAGCATCATAGCCATTAACAACATATACCCATGATTGGAAATCACATGCTTGAAGAAAAGCGCGCATAGAAATTTTCCACCATAAGTAATTAGAGCCATCGAAGACTGGTGGTACGTTTATTGAGATATCACCTCTGTCCATAGAGTCAGATCGCTTACAAACACAGACTTATGAGGTCTTGAACGTGTTTGCCTACTTTGATACCAATTGAAAAAGCGGGGGTCTAACAACCTCACCCAATATTTCGATTAGCAATCTGTATGGACAACTTCGAGTTGTTTTCTAGAGAATCAACTAGACTCGATCAATAGAAAATATCTCAAGGAGTTATTATCCCAATATCTCGATTTGATTTACTCAAGCAAAAATGATTCGTGAGTTATAATCAAAGAGAGATAACTTGGATGGTACCAAAGACCAATATCCAAGTGTCAATCAATTTAAATCAACAACCAATAAGGTCGGATATTCTAATTGATTGAACAACGCACAACCTGTATTATTTCAATTATATAACAAAATATAATGCGGAAAATAAATAACACATACACTAGAATTTTGTTAATGAGGAAACCACAAATATAGAAAAACCCCGGGACCTAGTCCAGATTAAACATACGCTGTATTAAGCCGCTACAGACACTAGCCTACTCCAAATTAACTTCGACCTGGACTGTAGTTGAACCCCAATCAATCTCACACTGATCCAAGGTACAATTATGCTCATACGCCTCTGATCCCAGCAGGATACTGCGCACTTGATTCCTTTAGCTGATCTCACCCACAACCAAGAGTTGCTACGACCCAAAGTCGAAGACATTAGCAAACAAATCTGTCTCACACAGAAAAGTCTACAAGATAGATAAATTCGTCTGCCATGAATAAACCTATGAGTTTTGTTCCGTCTTTTGATAAATCAAGGTGAACATGAACCAATCAATAAAACCAGACTTATATTCCCGAAGAACATCTCAGTTTTATCAATCACATCACAATAGTCTTAATCGACGCAGCGAAAAAAGATATTGTGGAATCATAAACGATAAGACGAAGATATTTATGATTACATTTATATCTTTGCCTATCAGAGATAGAAATCTCAAGCCAATTATTACAATTGTACTCGTACGATAGAAATAGCAAGATCAGATCACACAACTACAAGAAAAGTAGTATCGGCCTGGCTTCACAATCCCAATGAAGTCTTTAAGTCGTTAACCTGGTTTTAGAAGAATAAAACCAAAGTTTAAAGGAGAATCGACTCTAGATTAGCAAACTAGTATCACACAAAATATGTGGGGATTAGGTTTCCAGTTGCTAGAGTTCTCCCTTATATAGTCTTTCAAATTAGGGTTTGCAATCAATGTTAGCTTAGTAACAAAGCATTCAATATTTACCATTAGATGAAAACCTGATTAGATACAAGCTAATATCTCTCAACCGTTAGATCGAAAACTTATCTTGCCATACACACATGTACTTGACGATTTTGGGTTTGTGTAACCGTGCCCAAACGTGTACAATAGTTGGTTCAATATTAGTCAACCAAATGGTTAGCCAAATGATAACTTTCATATCAACCATATTCTTCTTCACCATAACTAGTCCAAATGACTCAAATGAACTAGTTAGAGAGTTGTTCAATTGCTATGAGATCTTATGTACTACACAAGACACAATTGAAGCAAAAAAGATGTGATTCACTCGAATCAATTCATGAACTATAAAGCGACGGTTTGCAATAGCATTTCTTAGATAATTTAGATAAGTTCACGAATATCGTTTTTAGACATAACCACTCAAGTTCGCGGACTCAAGTAACCGGTTGGAGTTCACAAACTCTAGCAGAAATTTTTGGGTTCGAGAACTTCCGTCAGTTCGCGGATTGAGTTCGCTGACTGAAACCTAGCTACAATTCCAGCAGAAATTCTCGGGTTCGAGAAATATGCACGTTCGCGGACTGGATTGGCTGCTCAAGTTCCGGTTTTTACTTGATCAACAAAGTTCGCAAACTTCGGTTCAAGTGCTAAGGACTTATACATATATGTGTTACCACAACAATGTTTATATCCCCAGTGGTTATATTGTCTAAACTCTCATTTCAATCATTGAAACATTCTCAGAGGACGGCATATAGTTGTTATTCACAAACTAGTTTTCGTCAGAGCAATTTCCAAAATGATTGAAACATAACATGACTTTCATTTCTAGGCAAAGATGAACTTGGCTAAAGCGAAAGCTTTACCAACACATATTTCGATAAATAGATAAGCGAGATATACTTAGCTCGAAATGTCACATGTGTATATTCTTAGTCTATATAGTAAAACAAATTTTTTCTCAAGATAGGAGATAGAGTAGATAGACTTTTGAGTGATAGATAAGTTCAAGTCTCCACATACCTTTTAGTCGATGAAGATCCACTGGTTCCTTGAGTAGTCCTTCATTTTATATGATAATTTCCATGGAGTTCTTGAGCTCAACTACACTTTCTATCCTAGTCCGAGACCTTAGCCATAGTAGACTAGAAATCAAGACTTTATAGTTTTGATCACTAACATTGACAAACATTCTTGAGATAGCAACGCATGCGAGTTGGACCGAGAAATGCTCTAACAATTATTCTGATCACATTCTAGTTACGCTAGTGTTGATGGTGGTTTTTAGCCTAGGGTTAAAATCGTAAAACCCTAAACCCTAGTAGACAGTGACGTCACAACATTTAAGTAATAAACATTTACTAGGTGCATTTATTGAAATCTTTAATGTGTCTGTAAATAATTACCGGGGTATCTTTTCCCATTAGGGTTACGACAAGCCAAACCCTAATTCCCATGTGTGCCAATGGAAAACCGTGCCGGCTATACTAACCGCGCCAAAGCATGCAACCATGTTAGCCGCACCTCTGTGCCAATGGCAAACCATGCCAGCCACACTAACCAAAGCATGCCGACCATGCTAACCGCACCTTGTGCCGACTACAAACCATGCCAGACACACCTACCGCGCCATGATAAACACACCTCGCCATGGCCCCATGCCAACTTAGACGCGCCACCATACTGGCCTTCCCTACGCGGCCACCAAAACGAAGGCGTGCAACAATCAATGGTTGCCCTTCAATCCCAAGAGCAAATCCTGGCCGTCTAAGGTTACCAAACGACCTTTGGCCCAAAAAACCTAGCTTGGTCACGCACCTAGCCAAAGCTAGCCACACCATGTGCCCATGGCAAGCCCTTGGCCCCACATGCCAAGACAAAACCGCACATAACCAAAGCTAGCCATGCCATGCGCCCATGGCAAACCCTTGGCCCCACATGCCAAGCCAAAACCGCGCCTATCCAAAGCTAGCCATGCCATGCGCCCATGGAAAACCCTTGGACCCACATGCCAAGCCAAAACCTCACCTAGCTAAAGCTATCCATGTCATGCGCCCATGGAAAACCCTTGGCCCCACATGCCAAGCCAAAACCACACCTAGCCAAAGCTAGCCATGGCAAGCCCTTGGCCCCACACGCCAAGCCAGGCCGCGCCAAGGCATGCCTAGTCGTGCCACCATGATGGCCTTCCCTACACGGCTACCAAAACGAAGGCGTGCAACAATCAACGGTTTTCCTTCAACCCCAGGAGCAAATCCTATCCATCCAAGGTTACCAGGAAACACATGGTAACCTTTGGACCGAAAACCTAACTTTGGCCATGCCAAACCATGCCAACGACATTCCAACCTAGTCGTGCCACCATGCTTGCCTTCCCTACACGGCTACCAAAACGAAGGCGTGCAACAATCAACGGTTTCCCTTCAACCCCAGGAGAAAATCCTAGCCATCTAAGGTTACCAGACAACACATGGTAACCTTTGGCCCGAAAACCCAAGTTTGGTCACGACAAACCATGCCATGCCAACCTACCCGCTTCACCATGCTGGCCTTCCCCATGCGGCTACCAACGAACGAAAGCGTGCGACGTTCAACGGCTACCTTGCATCTTAAGATGCAAGATCTCGACCGTCGAAGGTCACCAAGCAACCAAGTCTCCCAAGCTCGACTTTCCAGGCAACAACGACGTGCCACATGTTTTCCACAAAAACATTCGAGACATCAAACACATATCACAAACTAGGGGATCCTCTTTCGGTTTTGGTTTGGCGGCTTACAACGTGCGGCGTACACTACGCCCGTCATAAGGAAGTGTCATAAGGTGAGGCGGTTAGTAAATGTAGGGAGTCAATGGTGAAACGCTCAACAATCAATTACATACGTTAACGGTTTTATGGAACATCAATTACATACGTTAACGGTTTTATGGAACATCAATTCCATGCATACGGTGATCACCTCCTCCCATTTACTTACCCATTTATCCATCCCTTAATGAGACCAGAGTATGTTTTACTTCGACTTGTATAAATAGGTCTTACCTATTTTCACCGAACAACAAGTTTATTCGGGAATATACAACACTCAGAAAACACTTGCTATCTTACCGCTTATTAGCCTTCCCACTTTTCTGATACAAGTCACAGTAACACAACTACTCTTCCATAATCAACTATTCTGGTTTCATCACTTTCCTTGCTTCCCTCTCCAAAACCAACCCATTCTCCTCCACTTTGTGACCGAAGCAAGTCCGGAACGGCCATTCCTTGGTTTAGGCTGGATTTGTACAGATTTATATCTCGAACTTAAAGTACTCCCTTGCAGTACATTGTTTAGGGTTTAAATTGTTTCTCACCTTCACACCCGAAATTACCGAAATCAGCCGAAACCATTTTCACCTACAAACAACTAGTAATAATCAAATGTGAAAAATTGATAAAACAATAATGAAAATGATAATGTAATTAAGGTAATAACTTTTGATAAGATAAACAAATAATAATACTATTTAATACAAATTATTATAAAATTTAGAGTCATTGTAAATATCATCTGGATAATAATTATTGGATAGTAATAGCAAAACGTAATTTCATTAATAGAACTTAAGAATTACTTAGCAATAATATAATTTAAGGAAATAAAGTTAGATTAAATCAAATCTAATATTGATAATAAACTTAAACTTGGCATTATGATTAATTACGATTTAACTTTTATTCGTTTAAGAAATAAGAAATAAATGTAATAAAAAATAATAAAATATTAATACCAAACAACTATGAAAATTTGTTAGCAGTTATTCACTTATATCAAGGCATATAATGAAACTAACAAATAGATACATTGAAATTAATATGTGAAAATAATAATAATAATAATAGTAACATTGGATAATGGTATAACATTATAACATTAAGTTGTTCTTAAATGGTACATGAAGTTAAAGATTATATATGGTATTACAGAAAACTTAAAGATATCAGATGTTATAAATTGACGTAAAATCAAACTAGGATTACTTATTGATAAAATAAAATCGGATGATCAAATTGTTTAAAATGCTATATAATTTATGAAGTAATTTTTTTAAGTTAAATCAGTTACAATTAAATTTAGAGATTAATTAGTCATAATAAGTTAGAAATTAATTAATCTTAATAAATAAATCTAGCACTGGAGAATAGTGAAGGTTGTGTTTTCTCTGTTCGTAGGAATGCATTGTCGGGATTGGACAACCTTGATAGGGCAACTGCATTCAGAGATGACCGATCATAAAAGGATGAATAAGTTCTTTTTAGAGAACCGATAGTTTCAACTTTAGAAGGATTTGTAGGTTTCTTCCCTTAAGTTAGAGACAAATATGTTATAAAATATAAATTTGCAGAGGAAACTTAGACTTCCCTATTTGATAGAAATTAAATCAGCGTAGTTAAACTTAGAGCCACAAATTTTAATTGTAGAAAGCCTTATAGGTTTGTGCTTTGTTTTCTTGTTGTTTGCGTTTAGACAAGATATGGGATTCTTCTATAAGGTGGGGAGTTTTTGAAGACCAGAATGATGGTTTGATTTTCGAGGACGAAAATGTATAAGGTGGGGAGAATATAAGGACCCTCAAGCTCGTAAACGTTAGTCGACTGGTCTAGCAATGGTCAAGAGACTTATTAGTCAATAACAACTCGATTAGTTTAACACGAACGTTAATTAATATGAATTAATCTAACAACGGACTAGATACGTAATTAGTAAAGTTAGATGGAACCCGAAAAGTAACGCAGAATGGACAACTCGATCGTGTCATTTGGATACCGGACAAATAAGATATCATCGGTTGAGTATGAATGGAAGATTAGTCATTTTGTAGACAACCCGCCTTGGCTGCCCTTATCTTATGGTCGGGTGCCCTTAGCAATTCTATTCAACTTTATCCTTAGTCGAACAGATAAACTCGATCTCTTCTTTCTATGCCATTCTTTATTCTCTTTCGTTTTTCTTCTCTGTTCTTCTTCTCTTTTCTCTGCGATTTCTTATTTCCCACAAAATCAATAGATGAAACATAATCTTGAAGTTAACAATTGTATCAGTGAAGATCAAAAGATAAAACTGATAGTATTGTGGTTGTTTGAACCCAGGAAGTGGAAGACTGAGTTGCTGTTGTAGATCGAGGTTAGGGTTTCGTTTTTGAGATGAAGAAATCAAGAGCAGTTGGCGATTCAAATGAGAACCCTGTTATTATATGATGATTACATTCAGTTGGGAGTGGTTTCAATTCAGAAAATGGGAGAAAAGGTAGTTAGGGTTCTGAAGTTAGGGGTTTATGAAGGATGAAGTTGATGGAGATTTCGTGGAATTAATTAGCGTATTGAGTTACTGATTGACGGAGATTGAATGTGTTGACGTTTAATTGTAGTTTTGAAGGTGAATCAGTGATGAATCAAGAGTTTGGGTTTTATAATAATTTCAAAGAAGAACTAGAAGATGGGTTCGCTTAGTTTGAAGATTGAATTGATGTTGTGTGGTTGTTTCGATGAAGAATTGGTGAATTAAGGAATTGGATGGATTCTTAATTGAGACGAGGTGTTAAATCAGATCAAACCATTTAAGGTAATTTTTTTGTCTCAGTAAACTATTTAAGTTGTTCATTTCAGTTTTGAGTTTATGAGGTTGTCAATGATATTTGAATTGAAATGAGTTTACTGAGGATAGTGAAATTGAAGGGTAAGTGTCATGAATTGATCTCAGTGAATGAGATGTTGCAGAGTGTGTGTGTATGTTATTTGAGTTAAGAATTAGCTGAGATGTTATGGTTGTGTTGATGGTGGATTTCTATTTAAAGGCTAAAATTGTAAAAAAGCCAATTTTTGTAAGCTGACGTCCTGCAAAGAATAAAGCCTTCAGGTGATGAATATTCTCACCATATTAATTCATTGGAGCATGTGCAACCATCCCTGAGAATTAAAACCTACCCAGAGCGGAGCATGTAGCAACCATCCCGATTTTATGTAGGTTTGCAGCATTACTATTAATGCTTTAATTAAAGCCTTGTGTTCAACATGCAAACACCCGTAGGCTACCTGACGGCGGGTTATATTAGCCCCGTTGAACGCATGCAAGACTACCCATGTTAGTCTCACCTGCTGAAAACAAACCCAAAAATAGATCTCATCCGTCCAACTTCGCAGGCATAGATGGAGGGTGTAGATATAGATTCAGGGGGTCCTGAGCATGATACCATGATCACCTCGGACCCACCTTCATGCATGACCGAACGGTCAAGACCAACTATAGTTGGTCCTTCCAAAACGTGCGCTAAAAGTGAGCATGACACACGACTAGGGTTCCTTTTAATCATGAACGTCCAACTTCGCAGGCATAGTTGGACGGCTTAGATTATACCCTAAAACAAGTAGTGAAGTGATGGTACACCATTGGCGGGCCCACTTTCTACCTACATGACCGACTCCCTCATAGGCAAGCCGTGGTTCAAGAAACGATTGCCCAAACAAGGCTAGGTTAACACCTTATGCAGGTTGAGAAGATCCAAAACGATCACGACCATCCAACTTCGTAGGCATAGTTAGATGGCTTAGATTGCGCCCAGGGTCATAGAGCAAGCATGTACATGCTCACTGTCGGCCCAAGATGTTGCATGCATGGTCGGTCTCCCCAAAGGAGGCGCACATAACCCAAAACCGATCTCCCAAAGTGGCCGGTCCGAAATCCTAATTAGGGTTTGCGGTGCATATGTCGCAGAAACATCTCGAGCGTCCATCTTCGCAGGCTTGGATGGAAGGCAAAGATGGAGACTTAGAGGGAACCGAGCATGCTAGCATGACCACCGTGGGCCCAACTTCATGCCTAGATGATCGTCCAAGACCGGCAGTGGTCAAGTTCCTCGGTACGTGTGCTCAAAGGTGGAATGTCACGGCCCCTCCATAAGTTCTAATCTCGACCACCCGTATTTGCCACATATAGTGAATGGCTTAGATCAAATCTTTGCAATTCAAGTAGGCATGGGCGTGAACACCATTGTACCACCTCCATGCAGGGCCAATCGGTTCCTCCATAGAAACTCCCTTAGCATGCAAATGTTTGGGTTGAAAGAGGCAACATGCGCGCCTCCCATCCAATGATCGCAAGTAGGGTTGCAAGCCATCTCGTCTGTCCAACTTTGCAAGCTTGGACGAATGACTTAGGGTGCGAATCAACCAGCAAACAAGGTATCACCATGATCACCATCCATCACTCTTCTTCACAGGGTGACCGACCAAGGCATGGCCTGTATATACATCCTCCAAACGGTCACCTGAAGATGGCTGCATGCGATGTTATACCAAGTTCACGATTCACCCTGCACTATTTTCTGTGGGTCCCACGATCCACACACTCGAGACATTAATCACGTCACAACTGGGGGATACAAACTGGGGTATTGGTCTGGCGGTTTACAGCGTGCAGCGTGCCACACGCCATCACAAGATCGTGTCAGGAAACATGGGAGAAGTGGGCAAGCAACCGTGTGACACTAACACACAACTCCACTTCCTCCATCACTCCACTTCCTCCACTTTCCCACGAGAGACGTGATGAAGGCTTATCGACTTGTATAAATAGGTTCTCATCCCTATTTCCAATGGAACACAGAAAAAACAAGTGTTAATACCATTGTATTCAACACCCAGAGCTTGCCTGCAACATTTGCTAGCCTGCTCAACCTTCTGTTAACAAGTCATCAAATAGCCTTCACCTTCATACTCTCAACACTTTCTTCGCTTCCCTCCCTAAGATCAACCTCATATCCTTCACCTGTGACCTAAACAAATCTGGAACGGCCGTGTCTTCGGTTTAGGCCAGAATTGTACAGATTATCTCTCGAATCAAAGTGCTCATCGTGTAGCACATTTGTTGAAGGTTTAAATTCACTTCTCATCCACACACACCCAAAATTACCAAAACCGGCAGAAGTAGTTTTCTCCCACAAACAATTGGCGACCACAGTGGGAGGTTAATCTCTCGGTTGCAAAACTCGAATCTTTAAAGTCTACCAGTTTTTATTCGACTTTGGAGAGGTAGATCTTAGATTTGATTCGATTATCAATTCACTCTTTACCAAATCCCAGAAGTTCATCCCGAGATGTACTCCCGTTCATTGAATCCTTCAGAAGCCATGGATAATTCAAGTGTCATCGAAAATGTGACCAGGATACTGGAAGACGTCCTGGAAAATCAAGCAGGTATTTCCAGAAGGCAGAGTGAAACCTTCCATCTCTTGAATGACATATCGGCTCAATTACATGAGGGCTCTGCAAGCAGCTACCCGGGAAGTATCACTAATGACGCAAGACATTCTGGAGGTCAGGTTTTCAGAAGAACTGGCGGAACACATGGCCCCAGAGAGCCCAGAGATGAACAAAACCTTTCACCTGGAAATGGGAGCTCGAGACGGATCAACCAGCATAAAGAATTACGACGCTTTCCGGATAAAAACAGAGAATCAACTGCATACGAAGCCCTGTTAGAATATTTATACCTCAAGGCTCTTGCCAAAACTCAGAATAATGCCCAACCCGTGCTGACTCTTCATCCAGGGGAAGAAACGCTGGAGGAAGGCGAAATCAATCAGAGAGCATATGAACGTAGGAGCTTGCAACCTTTAAATCACCAGCTCAACGACAATACCATCGCCAGCATAACGTCCTCCATGTTCTAGCAGAAACACCCGACCAAGAGGGCCGTGACACGTGACAACGCCTTAATTCTGTCTCCAAAGCGTGCTTCACACCGAAACCTAAGGGAAGATCCATGACATGCACCGACCCAGGAAAGTTTAGGCTCAAGAGATCCACGATTCCCGTTTACCATAAGGAAGATTGTGGAGTTGTTGGAAACATGGGTACGTGATGGAGAAGTACAACTGCCGCCGGTGTGGCGTCCGCCCACCGATCAAGAGACAACCAACTCGAGGTATTGTCATTACCATCGATTTCTCCAGCACCCCACCAACAAGTGACACGCATTGTCCACGATAAGATAAATTCAGAAAAACAATATTTCCCCTCAAAAAATTAGCACGTGCTCTTCGGGGGAGAAGGTATTCGGGAGTGCTCATTCTCATACACAGATTTCGAAAGACAAGTAAGTCCCAGCAAACGTTACTGTAAGATAGTTATATATCCTACTGGGAACTTGGCGTCCTACATATATGAACAGGATACTCAATGAGCAAGCACCATGTATGCTCGCCCCCCCTAATATTTCCCTTTCACAATGCGTCTTCAATTTCACATGACATGTATGATCACTCATAATATAAGGTTCGGATTCTATTTTAGAATAATCTTTTCCAAGAGTCAAACATTCATAAAAGCATGTCATAAATAAACCAGTCCAAGATTCAATCACCTATCAATTCAGAACCTAAAACCAAACTGTGTGAAAGGAAATCCTCACAATCACTCGAAAAGCATCTAAAGAGAAAACACAAGTAGACGGCATGAATACTTCAGGGAAAGTCTTTCAGCAACACCTCATCCTTCTAAGCAAGAGAGGCTTCCATCTTCCGGAGAACAGCTTGCTGAGATTTCAACTCCTCGGCCAACCTACCAACCTTTTGTTTCTGACGAACGACGCATTCAGTGGAAGGCACCTTACCTTGCTTCTTCTGAATCTCCTGAATCGCATGAAACCCTTTGAAGAACCAAGGAGCATTGAAGTCATACTGCACAAACACATCCAAGTGGCACTTCCAGTCTTCCATCATGTCTTCAGAAACATCACGACCAATTGCGACGCTCATCTCCCGAATAGAGGGTAAGGCCTCCTGAACGTGGTTTACCAAAGAAAGATGACTCTTAAGCTTCGTGGTGGTAGCAATGTGGCCATGTTTCTTCTATATTGTGGTGTACAACTCTTCAAACTGGGCCGGCACGCTGAACCCTCCAACCAACACATGATCAGGACGTGGATTATCAAAGGGAATGTCGAACATACCACCAGGAACGACTTCTGGCGACAACATCTCTTTAGAAGGAACCATCGCAGTTGATGTCCCTTCCATACTCCTTGAAGCTCTGGTCCGGATTGCTGACACGGACTCATCTACAAGCTCGCTAAAATTACTGCTCTGGAAGGAATTCTCTTCAATCGAGCTTGCACCATCTTCATCGTTGTATATGATAGGATCAGTGTTACCAGACTCAGGATCGGTGTTGCCAGACTTCTCCGCATGAGGATCAATGTTTCCAGACTGCTCTACATGAAGGTCATTATTATCAGGCTTCTCAGCATGAAGATTTACAGACTTCTCGTTGCCTCCATGCTCCTTATTGTAAACTCGAGCCAGTACAACAAAGGCATTTTCTTCAGGAATCCTCTGATCACCAACAAGGATTAATAAAAGCTGCTCATGGAAGTCGAAACTGAAAATTAAGCATAAAGAATTCAGAATACCTGCATATTGGAAGAGTTGAGAATTACTGGACTACATTCTCGCTTATTTTTCTTGGACTTAAGATTGCAGTCGGTGGCGTTAACCCTGCCTCGTTTTCCTGGAAGGGGTTTCAATCGCCTATGACCAGGAAAGACGTCATCAATAGGTTCATCACGAAGGTCAGTTACCGTTTCGCTAGCAAATGATTTAAAGAGCAGTAATTTCCCCCTACAAAAATCTTTGTAACCAGAAGTAGCTACCGGCTTTCTCCCCGGGGGAGGAAAAGGAAGTTTCAGCTCCGGCAAGAAAACATCAACATCAAGGCATGATAACTTAAGTTCTTCTAAAGGCGTTGCGGGACGAGGAAATGGGACACCTTGATCAAAACCCATTTGGCGAGCGGCTCTATCAATATTATATGGAATAATGCTTAGCCTGTCATCACAAAAAGAAGGAACATATCCTGATATACAGCTCCGCAGGAAAACAACTTCTTCAGGGCTCATATCTCTCCCCTCAGGCGGCAGCTCAATGACAGGGACAATGGCGGAAGGATGAACCGGCCCCCAAGGACGAAAGTATATGACACTCACACTATCGAGCAAATCTACAAGCCTCACCCCAGCTTTTGGACGTCTATTCTTCCAACGGAGTATTCTTGAACCACCATACAAGATGGGGACTGAGGTTGTAGGAGTGGGAGCGTAATCCTTAAAGTGTTCCCATAAAAGCTCCTGAAGAAAGGCGACGTGCATATATGTATCCACCTTCATGTACCCGTTGGAAATATACATCTCCTCCACTAAAGAATTCAGGTGACCATACATCGAGCCTAGGAATAACGAAGCCAAAGGGAGAGTTATACCTTTGCTTAGCTTAATGGCGAATATGACGATTTTCCTTCTAATAGTTTTCGTGTCGGAGCCTTCATCAAGAATATCTCTGGACAAACACAAGGACAAGAATGCAGCTATGCTAAGATCATCATTACCTTGCGTGGAAGACCATTCACCTACCCACCAAGTGTAGAAACATTTCGGCTTCTTCTCCAACTGATCATATTCGTTCACCTTCTGAATTATAGCCTGATAGATGACGTCTTCGCCTTCAGACAGTTTGCAATTAAGGCTGTCAGCAACATGAAGGCTCATTAATGCAGACATGCTCTCAAGAGTGATAGTCATTTCACCCCACGTGCATAAATCTGTGTTCGTAGAAGGACGCCATCGAGCAGCAAAATCGACCAAACCTGGGATATCCTTCTTGACATGAAGAATTGCAGACGCCTTAATAGCATCAAGAATTCGCGCCCTGGTTAATTTGTCTCTAATCCCTTCATTACCCAACATGCACCACATCCATCCTTCGTATGCGTTAAGTGGATTCTGGCAAATTCTGAAGTCAATAGGGGAAGGTGGATATTCTTTCTTCTGGAGACAAAGCCTCATCACGCCTGCTAAAGACGATGGTAGACCCTCTTCACTTTCTGAACCGGTAATAAGGATTATATTATGTCTGGGGTGCTTCCTGATATTTGGAAAAGACTTGGTAAGCATTTCATCATTTATATTTGGCACATCTCTGAAAGGGTCGACACCTCCCTTCACAACATTATCCTCCGCGTTCATCATTGAGCAACTGCAATAAGATTGGAAGTGTTAGCATGTTTCCAAGGAGTCATACAGAAATAAAATATTCTCGTGATTCCCAACTTCGTTGTTAGGCACCTAATACGGAGATTACATGGGATTGGGATGGTTCAAGCGTCCTCCAAACAAACTCAGTTGAGGGAAATTTACACTACCCTGTGTTCGATTACGAACTGGGAGAAATGGGTATGGAATCTAGTGTTATGTTATGTGTCATTCTATTCACATGGAAGTTACCTACAACATATCAAAATTTCACGACAATCGGATGAAAGAGCAAGAAGGGGTGGCCAAAACATCAGAAGACACGCAACCTGAAAAAATTCTGAAAACCTCCTGGAAGTTTACTATTTCGCGGTTTCTATCCCCTAAACACGCTCAAAATTCAAAAATCTTCTTTGATAAAGCTTGGAAATTTTCTGGGCTTGAGGATACATATGCGGACCGTCAAAATCCGAGTTTGTATGAGGATTCTACAGCAATTTCGATAAACGCAAGCGCAAGAGTACCTCAAAAATCACGCAGACGGGCACTAAAGTTTGCATGCGCATCCCTAAAACTAAGCCAACATGTCAACATATTTTCTACAGTTGGTTATCATGTCTACAAGTTCAAGGCAGCGGTTCTATCAAGCTACAACCTGGGTTTTGACATGCAAGGATAAAGGGAACGAACAACATGTTTATGCTTTCTTTTACTACGCAATCCTGGCAGGCGGTAAAGGAATCAATTATGGTATGTTGCACCTACAATCCTCTCAAAGTGCAAAAGAAACTCTACCTAAACAATTAGGGTTTGCAAAAAAAAAAAATTGCACATACCTGATTAACGGCGCCGGCGACAACAAATCCGGCAGCAACTCCGACAGCAATGGCGGCAGCACGAGCAGAGAGCTGGACGTTCAAAAAAAAAAAAAAGAGAAATCGTGAAGGGAAAACAAAAAAGGGTTCTCCCTTTTATAGGCAAAAATTTGAAGAATTCTAATTAGAGAAGGATTACTTTTTTGCTTCCAAAAACCAAGAAGGGAAACCGGCCCACCCAAGGTTTCATGCCTGCGACGGTGCGTTCACATGGACAATCACTAGCGGTTTCCTTCCAAGGTTAGTTACCTTTATTTCTTTTACGTATATTTGTCACCATCTCATGCCTACCCTACAATAGTGTAACCATTGCATGCTAGGCAGGGGACTTAATGTTGATGGTGGATTTCTATTTAAAGGCTAAAATTGTAAAAAAGCAAATTTTTGTAAGCTGACGTCCTGCAAAGGATAAATCCTTCAGGTGATGAATATTCTCCCCATATTAATTCATTGGAGCATGTGCAACCATCCATGAGAATTAAAACCTACCCAGAGCGGAGCATGTAGCAACCATCCCGATTTTATGTAGGTTTGCAGCATTACTATTAATGCTTTAACTAAAGCCTTGTGTTCGACATGCAAACACCCGTAGGCTACCTGATGGTGGGTTATATTAGCCCCGTTGAACGCATGCAAGACTACCCATGTTAGTCTCACCTGCTGAAAACAAATCCAAAAATAGATCTCATCCGTCCAACTTCGCAGGCATAGATGGAGGGTGTAGATATAGATTCAGGGGGTCCTGAGCATGCTACCATGATCACCTAGGACCCACCTTCATGCATGACCGAACGGTCAAGACCAACTACATTTGGTCCTTCCAAAACGTGCGCTCAAAGTGAGCATGACGCACGGCTAGGGTTCCTTTTAATCATGAACATTTAACTTCGCAGGCATAGTTGGACGACTTAGATTATACCCTAAAACAAGTAGTGAAGTGATGGTACACAATTGGCGGGCCCACTTTCTACCTACATGACCGACTCCCTCATAGGCAAGTCGTGGTGCAAGAAACTATTGCCCAAACAAGGCTAGGTTAACACCTTATGCAGGTTGAGAAGATCCAAAACGATCATGACCATCCAACTTCGCAGGCATAGTTGGATGGCTTATATTGCGCCCAGGGTCATAGAGCAAGCATGTACATGCTCACTGTCGGCCCAAGATGTTGCATGCATGGTCGGTCTCCCCAAAGGAGGTGCACGCAACCTAAAACCGATCGCCCAAAGTGGCCGGTCCGAAATCCTAATTAGGGTTTGGGCGCATATGTCGTAGAAACATCTCGAGCGTCCATCTTCGCGGGATTGGATGGAAGGAAAAGATGAAGACTTAGAGGGAACCGAGCATGCAAGCATGACCACCGTGGGTCGAACTTCACGCCTAGCTGATCGGCTAAGACCGGCAGTGGTCAAGTTCCTCGGTACGTGTGCTCAAAGGTGGAATGTCACGGCCCCTCCATAAGTTCTAATCTCGACCACCCGTCTTTGCCACCTATAGTGAATGGATTAGATCAAATCTTTGCAAGTCAAGCAGGCATGGGCGTGAACACCATTGTACCACCTCCATGCAGGGCCAATCGGTTCCTCCATAGAAACTCTCTTAGCATGCAAACGTTTGGGTTGAAAGAGGCAGCATGTGCGCCTCCCATCCAACGATCGCCAGTAGGGTTGCAAGCCATCTCGTCCGTCCAAATTTGCAAGCTTGGACGAATGACTTAGGGTGCGAATCAACCAGCAAACAAGGTATCACCATGATCACCATCTTTCACTCTTCTTCACAGGGTGACCGACCAAGGCATGGCCTGTATATACAGCCTCCAAACGGTCACCTGAAGATGGCTGCATGCGATGTTATACCAAGTTCACGATTCACCCTGCACTATTTTCTGTGGGTCCCACGATCCACACACTCGAGACATTAATCACGTCACAACTGGGGGATACAAACTGGGGTATTGGTCTGGCGGTTTACAGCGTGCAGCGTGCAACATGCCATCACAAGATCATATTAGGGAAACATGGGTGGTTAGCGATGATAGGAGAAGTGGGCAAGAAACCGTGTGACACTAACACACAACTCCACTTCCTACATCACTCCACTTCCTCCACTTTCCCACGAGAGACGTGATGAAGGCTTATTGACTTGTATAAATAGGTTCTCATCCCTATTTCCAACGAAACACAGAAAAAACAAGTGTTAATACCATTGTATTCAACACCCAGAGCTTGCCTGCAACATTTTCTAGCCTGCTCAACCTTCTGTTAACAAGTCATCAAATATCCATCACCTTTATACTCTCAACATCTTCTTCGCTTCCCTCCCTAAGATCAACCTCACATCCTTCACCTGTGACCGAAACAAATCTGGAACGGCCGTGTCTTTGGTTTAGGCCAGAATTGTACAGATTATCTCTCGAATCAAAGTGCTCATCGTGCAACACATTTGTTGAAGGTTTAAATTCACTTCTCATCCACACACACCCAAAATTACCAAAACCGGCAGAAGTAGTTTTCTCCCACAAACAATTGGCGACCACAGTGGGAGGTTAATCTCTCGGTTGCAAAACTCGAATCTTTAAAGTCTACCAGTTTTTATTCGACTTTGGAGAGGTAGATCTTAGATTTGATTCGATTATAAATTCACTCTTCACCAAATCCTAGAAGTTCATCCCGAGATGTACTCCCGTTCGTTGAATCCTTCAGAAGCCATGGATAATTCATGTGTCATCGAAAATGTGACCAGGATGCTGGAAGACGTCCTGGAAAATCAAGCAGGTATTGCCAGAAGGCAGAGTGAAACCTTCCGTCTCTTGAACGAAATATCGGCTCAATTACATGAGGGCTCTGCAAGCAGCTACCCGGGAAGTATCACTAATGACGCAAGACATTCTGGAGGTCAGGTTTTCAGAAGAACTAGCGGAACACATGGCCCCAGAGAGCCCAGAGACGAACAAAACCTTTCACCTGGAAATGGGAGCTCGAGACGGATCGACCAGCATAAAGAATTATGATGCTTGCCGGAGGAAGGCGAAATCAATCAGAGAGCATATGAACGTAGGAGCTTGCAACCTTAAAATCACCAGCTCAACGACAATACCATCGCCAACACAACGTCCTCCATGTTCCAGCAGAAACACCCGACCAAGAGGGCCGTGACACGTGAAAATGCCTTAATTCCGTCTCCAAAGCGTGCTTCACACCGAAACCTAAGGGAAGAGCCATGACACGCGCCGACGCAGGAAAGTTTAGGCTCAAGAGATCCACGATTCCCGTTTCCCATAAGGAGGATTGTGGAGTTGTTGGAAACATGGGTACATGATGGAGAAGTATGATTCTTGTGTGAGCCTTTTGGCTAAACTCTTAGAGTGCTTGTATGATTAACAGTTAGACTATTAACAACGACCGATTCAAAGGATGAACCGGTGGATCGTGGATCTCGAGGTAGGCGTGGCTTGCCATCAAAATAGGTGGGAATACTTTTAACTCTTTTGAAACCATTGTTGTTCATTTTACAAAATTTAATGTTCAACAAACTCATGCATTGTCTGTCTGTGCTTTTCATGCATTGTTTAGTTTGTATTATGATTGTTATGTTAATTCTTTGAATCTTTCCATGAACTGGAAAGGATTTGTAATGTATGTCATTATGAATTGTTATGGGAAATAATAATTTGCACTTGTGGTATATAGGATATGCTCCTTCATATTTATACCTATATGAATTCAATTTTTATTGCCTAAATTTGGTCATCATTAATTGGTGATATCAATAGCTATTCGGTGTGGAACAACCCGGCATCAATATTATACATTGTTTGAAGAGGGAGTTTGTCCATATACATGTTTGTGTATTTCAAGTGGTTTGGTCACTTGTTGATGTTTAGGAAAACATGAATTGTTTTCCAAATCTTGATCATGATTTCTTTAAAGTTAAATGTTATTCCTGTTGGGCACCCCTTTTAGGGATGATGTGCTCACCCATTCCCATTTTCAATTTCAGAGACAAATCAGAGTTGCCTAGCGAAAGCTTCAAGGTTGATTTCGTTAGTTGGTTAATTTTTACTATGTTTATTATATTGCATATTGTATTTGTAAACCAAATGACAATTGTATATGTATCATTTGAGAGAAGTTCTTGTATATATATATATTTCTGAGCGGGGCTAGTTTTGGGTTAAGTTTTGTAGCAGTTTGTTAATTGATCGTTAAGTAAATGTTTTATATTCTTAGTGCCTCTTTATTTAATTAATCTCTTGGATTAGTTAGCTGCTAGCTTAGGGGGCGCTACAGGGCGGATGCATTTTGAATCGTTGTCAGCCTAGGCAACGCCAATTAGACATATAACAAGTTTAATATTCATGTGTGTGTGTGTGTTAAAAATATCTTCGCCACGTGGAGGAATCCGAAGAATTCAAATGCATGTGAGGAGTATTCATGATGAGCACTAACGAAGTATTTGTAAAGAACTTTTTCCGCTTTCAAGATATCTACCCAGTCAACAAAATGAAGGCACATATAAAGTTCTGACAAAGGATTGATGATAAACACGAAGGTGCGACGCATTTTCACCCATAAATACATTAGCTATGACTCATTTTATCACTAATAAACTTGTTTGTAGGTACTTTTGGGCAATAAACATTTTTGGAAAATTCAGCTCGAAAAGTTGATAAAGGCACCCCGGATGACAACTGCTAAACGGAACCCAACTTTGGATAAGGGGCACTCAATTACTAGGGGAACCTCAATTACTATTTGCACCCACAGGCGCCAACTACTATTCGCACCCCCATTCTGGATAGGGGGCGTCAACCTTCTTCACAGTTTTGACAGAAAATGGCGGGAATAATTGGTTTGAAAAACGAGACTTCTGGAAGAATTTGTAGGAGATTTTCTCGTGATTTTCTGTTGGACTTGGGTATATATCATCCTGTTTTGACAAACCATGGGTGCTAACGTGTTTAAACTCGAGAAGAAAAGGAAAGTTACGTATTCTTCTCGAAACAGAAATTACGGTTATTCTCGGATATTTTCTTTTGATAGATTGAGAAATTTTTACATAGCTGAGAAGAGGATGGAACATGTTGGAGTGTGTTAGCCAAAGAAAACAACATGGAGAAGAAAAAGGAAGATTTGACATAACTCGATAAAATAAAGGTTGAAGTGTTCTCGATATTCTTCTGTTTTACTTTGGGAAGTTTTCTATGTGGCTCCAGGGAGTTTGCCGACATCATATGCATATATATTCAGCGTGCTGGAGTATGAAAGATGTAATAAAACATCATGAGAAGATAAAAATAGAATAATTAACAGCTGCAGACACCGGAAATAACAAAAATATATTGTCGAGTTAATGTGGGAAGATATGGAAATTAAATTTGAAATATGATGATCCGTAGAGTATATAAACGTTATTGGAGAGTCAGAGAAGGATATAGAGTTTTGGGGTACGGCAGAGAGCTGAGGCCAGAGAAAGGAAAGTTGCAGAAGTCATTGTTGCACTTTCACGTGAAGAAGAAGACGAAGAATAGATCACTATTTGAATATCCCTGTCATCTTTTCTTTGTAACAATTACTCAATTATGACAGTAGGTTCTGTAACATCCATAAAGCGTTACGAATCTCTGTTCTATTACAATTCTTCAATAAAAACACCTTTTTGAGCAATGAATTATCTTTTTGAGTGTGTTTTAACCATGTGGAGCTAGACCCCAACACTGGGACGACGGAGGAAGATGAATTTCATACATGGGTAAAATTATTTAATTCTTTTTAAGACTTTTGTATTAATTTTAATTGAAATATGATTTGAATCAATCAGTTGTCATTTAATTTGATGAGGTATGCTTAGCTTAAATGTTTTGATACATCATGCTTAGGATTTACAACTAATCTTTTGTGAATCTCCCTTGGCAAAATCGGAGTCCGTGTTAATTTTATTTATTAAACTTTAATTGTTGAGAATAAATAAATTGAACCCTACGTTATGAATTCGACGAAATCCTAGTCTCGGTAACTCTCTTCATCCTGTGAAAATATTTTGTATATATTTTTCTTTTATTTTAGTTTATTAATTCTTAAAATCAATCTCATCAATTTCGAGTGTACGACAACCTTCTTACCACTATCTAAAATTCAATCAATTTTTGGCGCCGCCGACGCGGACTTGTATTTAGGTTTTAGGTTTTAGATTTGTTTTTTTTTTTTGTTTTTTTATAGATTTCTTGTTCTCTTTTACGCCTTTGGTATTTTTCAATTCTTTTCAGATTTGGAGTGAAGCCATAAGGATAGAAAAAGCGCTACAAAAGGAAACAAATCCAAAGAAGGAAAGAAAAGAGGTGTCCAAAACGAGTGAAGAAGATCTTATTTTATTTTTTTTTAGATTTTATTTTTTATAAAATTGTATTAAAGTTTGTTGTATTTTATTATTTTAGAAAAAATGAGAGTTTACAAAGCTTTGGGCGGAAACCTAGCAACAAGCTGGGCACCAACACCTTTTTGAATAGCAATACCTAGCTTATGAAAAATAAAACTACCAAAACCACTACTTGCGTCATTGTTCACTAAACAATTCTTCAGACGCTTGAAAAAACATAAAATATCCTCTCCAAATTCCCCTAAAGTAGAGAAAGCTAGAACACCCAGACCATATCCATGAGAGACACACCAGTCCAGGTATTTAGTGCGTTTACGCGAAACAACACTAGAAATAGCTTTGCGAACGAAAGAGCGAATACCATCACCTGTGAAAGGAGAGACACCTGTAACATCCATGCATACATCTTGACCATTTTCCCAGTTAAGGACGAGAATATTAGCGGGCCTTAAACCTTTGTCATCATCAGATAGAAACCCAAGAGAGACTTCCTTGAGGGCAGGTACACTAGCCTTGTAGCAAATGTCAGCAACAATGTCACGTACAAAGTCATGACGAAACTTAATCCCAACATATTTAGCACAATGGAGCGCGTGATCCCCAAAGATATCCATAGATTTGTTACATCTTGAGCATAAACCATTCTCAACAAACAATGGGATACCAAGACGGTAACAGAGGACATACCTGAACTGTCTGGGTCCCATGCATTGGTTAAGCCCACTAATCGGTAAGGCTAACAAATAATCATGTGCATGCTTAACTTGGTTACATTGCCACAAAATGGAATCTCTTGCAGACATAGAAAATTGGTATGGGATTTGCTTATTAATTGCATCGAAATAAGTAACTGCTAGGGAGTACATGGATGGGGTGGGGGATATATTATCAACGCAATAAGAAGACGGAATTTCACATACCTAGATGAAATTCTGAAGAGCCAACTGATAAGGAGATCATTTGTTTGTTGAGAACAAGTGACCCAGAATCACCTTTTGCACTGAAGAAGTCTGGCTCTGAGAAGCTAGATAACAATAAGTGTGGGTGTCTGCCATGGTGTGAATTCCCAAGCCACTGTCTTTGATGGGAAAGGTAGCAAGTATCCACTGTAAATGACCAAAACCAAGACCGTCTCCAGTAACAAGAAGTCTCAAGTACTTGAATAGGTGATCATCAAAAATCTCAGTAGCTTGTTGAAGGGCTGCAGGGTTGGTAGTGCGCATTGCAAAATATAGCCTAGATACACCGGTACAATTGCGAAGTAATAAAATCTCACTCTGAGGATCCTTGAGTTTTTTTATGGCAGACATTAATTGAACAGTCTTGTTCACCCTGCTCAGCATCATATCACTAATAAAGTTCAAATCCAGACTCACAGGACCACCCAAAAGTTTGACACCATTAGAAGGTCTACCAATACCAGGAGGGAAAACACCATCAATAATACTTCTGGGATCAATCGAAGGCCAAAAGACTTTCGTTTTCTTGATGTTGAGATGTAAACCTCTTCCCGGTCCTTCAATTTCAATCAAGCGTAAAGCTTTGGCAACCTCAAGAGTATCACCAATGATTGTACCATCATCAAGGTACTAGGCGTGTAAATCGAGCTTGCAGCTGGAAGCAATTTTCTTCACCAGGGGGTGAAGTTTCAAGGAAAATAGCAAGGGACCGAGAGGATCACCTTGTTGGACTCCGAGGGTAGAAGATAAAATATACTGATCATAGTAGAGTTTAGCCGGTCATATGTAACAAAATTCAACCCAACAAGAAATACCTGGAAAATGAAGACGAACCTCCTTGATGAGCTGAGATCTGCTCACCATGTTAAACACGTTTGAAAAGTCAATAAGAAACATTGACATCGTGTCTGAGTGACCCTTTAACTCCAGTAGGACATTTACAACGTGTAATATACTCCCTCTCCCCCCCCTAGTAAGCACACCAACACCAAATTTTATTTTTGTAATTTTTATTTTTTATTTTTGGACACATTTTGGACTTGGAAATTATTTTTAAAACCCTGAGGAAGGGTTAAAAATTAAACATAAACTGTTTGCAGGGAAGGACGATAGTTACGATACTGTCTCGGCCCCTCGGGTTCGTACACTGACATAGGAGTCGGTGGCCTAAGTCGACTTCAACGGTTCATCGCCCGTCTGGTACGAGAGGTAAGACTCTATCCACCCACGAATCCCCTGTCAGTGGGTTTTATTGTGTAACAACTCACACACATGCATAAAACAATGTTGAACTAGTATTACAATAGCCAATACAACAAATATCCGACTGATTATTAAAATGGACATTACTTTGACCATGGTGTGAATAGTGGTTGGGAACATCAAACTTTTGAAAGTTATGGCTCATACCATGGTGAGCCTAATTACTACCCACACACGCACCGGTCATACGACCAAAATTCTTATATTTCCCCTTTAGAAGATTCCCTAAGGAAATTAAAGGAGTCGACATATAAGATAGCTGAGATGAATAACTTAGTTTATGACGAAAGAAAACTTTCTATAGAGGAATCCCTCAAGCTGATGGATCATACGAACGAAAGAATTGCTCGAAATAACCTTAATTTTCAATATAGTGTTTCCAATAGTACCCTTGAAAATGAATATAATTATTCACATAATCAAGATGACGAGGTTAGAATTGGTAACACTACTTGTTTAGATGAGGCTCAACCATTTTCATTTTATTATAATAATGATTATGATGAGGATAGTGCTGATGAAGAATCTGAAATATGTAGGCATAGTGATCAGGAATTTGTTACTCCAATTGAGATTTATAATGATAACGTTATTTCTAGTTGTAATCCAAATAATTTTAATAATTATTCACCTATTCAAAAGGACGAGGATTTGACTAGAGATACCCCCGTTTTAGACGATGTAGAATTTCCTAGTTACGAAGCCGATAATGATTTAGAAGAACGAGATTATTCTAAGAATATTATTTTAGAGTCTAACGATTTAAAAACAATAGTCTTAGATGAAGAAGATAAACTCGTAGATCTTTTAAATATGACTGAGGACGCATCACCTAAGTATAATCTACACGAAGCAATTAACCATTTTCAGGATTCTGATGATCTAGAAATTAGGGAAATTATAGCTAGTCTATCTAGAGACACCCAGAACTCTAAGTTTGGGGGTGATTATCATTCTCCTTGTTCTTTACCATTGACTCTTATAAAGATCCCTCCCTTGGGGTTTGATATATGTACCTCAACCATTCTAAAAGATTATCTTCATACATGTTTTCCTGAACCTAGTGATGTCCATAAGGAGGTTCATTCATTAGAAACCCATCCTCTGGTTGATGTGGTTTACCCAGGCTATGATACCCAGATTGATTTTTTTTTCCCACCAAAAACATTTCTACCAATTATGGGAACGTTTGAATTTCAAATATGTCAGTTATTAAGTTTTGAGACTAAGCCTAAGTACTTTAGGAGAATAGAAACGACACATTTTCTTAAGAATGACCACCACTTTCATTGTGGTCAATTGTGTGAGTCAAATTTGATTGACTTAGAGGATCCTCAATTATTAAGGTTATTATTATGTGCTTTTAAGTTTTTATTTGAGTTTTTCCAGACTCTAGAACCTGATCATTCATATCTAACGTATGCGGAAATGCAACCCATGAAAATATTTTATTTGGACCAAGTTATAGAACCTGAACCTGAACCACAACTAGATGTAGTTGTCTTAAACAGGAAACTAGACAAGGTATGCTTTATTTGTTTATTTTCTTGGCATGTTGCAGATTCATTTTACTTGTGATAGATCTATTTGGTTTTGATGACCCACAGATATTTCGGCTATTACTTTATGATTTTATGAGGTGACTAATCCTTTCTTAGTCTAGCTGAAGACTTTAAACTTAGCACTTGATGGGAGGTAACCCAAGTTTTCGATACTCTGATAATATCCTTCCTCACTTCCTTTAGATAGTAACAATTTCTCCTTATTTATGTTTTTAATTTCATCTTTAGAACATTGAGGACAATGTTAGATTTAAGTGTGGGGGAGTGGTTATTAAATTTTTATTTTTATTTTTTAGGAATTTTCTTGCATATTATGACCAGCTGTTGAGCGGGTCTATATATATATATATATCTATATATATATACTCCCTCCGTCCAACTTTACTTGCCAAAAATGTGTTTTTCTTAGCAAATTTGTACCAAAAAATTGAAATATTTCCCACTAAAATTTTCTAATTATCAAGACAGAAACAAAAACTAGGATATCAAAATTTGTATATTAAACAAACAATTTGGAAGATCAATGGTGTATGTGGAAGTAATTTGAATTTCTTTCAAGTTTTTGCAAAATCCAATTTTAGCAAGTAAAATTGGACGGAGGGAGTATATTTTATGATCATCTGTGTAGCGGGTCTAAAAAAAATAATTTAAAAAATAAATATTATTATTATGATTGTTAGGGTTATGACCAGCTGTGTGGCGAGTCTTTTTTTTTTCTTGCATGTTATGACCAGCTGTGTAGCGGGTCTTTTGTAGGGTATTTTCTATGACCAGCTGTATAGCGGGTCTAAAAAAATATGATACGACCAGCTGTATAGCGGGTCTCTCTCTCTCTTTCTCTTATTATATGACCAGCTGTGTAGCGGGTCAATTTTTTGTTTTGCTCGAGGATTAGCAAAATGTAAGTGTGGGGGAATTTGATAAGCACGAAAGTGCGACGCATTTTCACTGATAAATACATTAGCCAGGACTCATTTTATCACTAATAAACTTGTATGTAGGTACTTTTGGGAAATAAATATTTTAGGAAAATTCGGCTTGAAAAGTTGTTAAAGGCACCCGGAGGACAACTGCTAAACGGAACCCAACTTTGGATAAGGGGCACTCAATTACTAGGGCGCACCTTAATTACTATTTGCACCCACTGGCACCAACTACTATTCGCACACCATTCTGGATAGGGGCATCAACTTTCTTCACGGTTTTAACAAAAAATGGCGGGAATAATTGGTTTGAAAAACGAGACTTCTGGAAGAATTTGTAGGAGATTTTCTGTTGAACTTGGGTATATATCATCATGTTTTGACAAACCAGGGGTGCTAATGTGTTTAAACTCAAGAAAAAAGAAAAGTTATGTGTTCTTATCGAAACGGAAATTATGGTTATTCTCGGATATTCTCTTTGATAGATTGGGAATTTTTTACGTAGCTGAGAAGAGGATGGAACGTGTTAGCCAAAGAAAACAGCATGGAGAAGAAAAAGGAAGATTGGACATAACTCGATAAAACAAAGGTTGAAGTGGTATTCTTCTGTTTTACTTTGGAAAGATTTCTATGTTGATGTAGGGAGTTTGACGACATCATATGCATATATTCAGCGTGCTAGAGTGTGATAGATGTAAGAAAACATCATGAGAAGATAAATATAGAATAATTGACAGCTGCAGAAACCGAAGATAACAAAAATATATTATCGAGTTAATGTGGGAAGATATGGAAATTAAATTCGAAATATGATGATCCGTAGAGTATATAACGATGTTGGGGAGTCAGAGAAGGATATAGAGTTTTGGGGTACGGCAGAAAGCTGAGGCCGGAGAAAGGAAAGTTGCAGAAGTCATTGCTGCACTTTTAGGTAAAGAAGAAGACGAAGAATAGATCACTGTTTGAATAGGCCTGTCATCTTTTCTTTGTAACAGTTCCTCAATTGTGACAGTAGGTTTCGTAACATCCATAAAGCGTTACGAATCTCTGTTCGATTACAATTCTTCAATAAAAACACCTTTTTGAGAAATGAATTTTGTTTTTGAGTGTGTTTTCACCATGTGGAGCTAGACCCCAACACTGGGACGACGGAGGAAGATGAATTTCATACATGGGTAAAATTATTTAATTTTTTAAGACTTTTGTATTAATTTTAATTGAAATATGATTTGAATCAATCAGTTGTCATTTAATTTGATGAGGCATGTTTATCTTAAATGTTTTGAGAATCTACCTTGGAAAAATCAGAGTCCATGTTAATTTTATTTATTGAGCTTTAATTGTTGTGAATAAATAAATTGAACCCTAAATTTTGAATTCGACGAAATCCTAGTCCCAGTAACTCTCTTCATCCTGTGACAATATTTTGTATATATTTTTCTTTTATTTTAGTTTATTAATTCTTAAAATCAATATCATCAAGTTCGAGTGAACGACAACTTTCTTACCACTATATAAAATTCGATCAATTGACAATACTGTACGAACATGTGGTTGAGCATTTAATGAGCTAGGATATGAGTCAATCAATTATCAGAAGTATCAATGATGAAACATGAGTTAGCAAAAAGAAAATATAACAACGAAGCTCAAAATTTTGACGAGTAAAAAGTAGGTATTAACGAAGATAGATTGTTTCCCAAGAAAAGAGTTAGGAAACAAAGTGAATTATTGCGCAAGAAACAGGGTTCACCGACAAAGTCAAGAACTTTATTAGCTGCCATCCATTATCTAACCTGTATAAGAGAAAGGAAAAATAGATAAATGGGGGTTAAGTTTTTGGTAAGCTAGGTGTTTATGGGAGATAAAGAGATCCTGAGAGCTTAAGATTATATTTTGGTTCTCTTGTAATCTCTTATCATAATGTTAAATCATTAAGAAATTATGTGTTCATTACTTTGATGAATTCATATGCATGTTTTTGGATTGGATTTGAGTCTTTTGATCTTGTTAGTTGTTAGGGTTTGTTATTTGGATGTAGTTGTAGGATTTACTACAACTACATTTTTGCGCTAGAAGGAGGGAAAGAGTAAAGGATTTATCCTACCTAAGTCACTTGTTTTTCAAAATAAGAGTAGATCTTAAGTTTTCTAGTGATTTATTCGTTCTTCGTTGATTTTGATCAAGACTTCAAAAGTAAGGGTTTTATTCTGAGAATGAATATCTGACATGTCATATCTGATATTTTGTGTTTTTGGATTGGTTGCATTAAAGTCTTTCACATCTCGTCAAATTTTCAGTAGTTAAGTACATTTCCATCCGTATTAAGCAGTTGTTTCTGGAATTTTTCTTGGATCTATTAAAAGTAATAATTGGTTTTGAATCTGGTGAAAAATCATTATGCTGCATTCAATTTGCATTTAAGTAAAGGATACATACATTGGTATTTTGTAAATAGTGTTAGATCTGGACCTTATGAAGACAAAATGGCATCAAAACAAGGAAAGGAAAATGTGGCTAAGACTAGATCTAGAGCTGCTATCAAGGAAGTTGCACATGCAGAAACCCCATAAAATGGAGCAAGAAGGCATATCAATCAACCAAGAGACAGTCCTGATCGAAATACTCCTAAAAATGAGGATGTAAGAGTGGATCAGTCTGTAACTCACGAGAGTGACAAATCTGATGATAAGCAGGGTATGACAGTCGAAGAATTAATAACTAAGGTCGCTAAGCAGACAGAAAAGAAAAAGACTTAAGCACAAGAACGACCATTTGTCGCGAAGCAGAATGAAGAATTGATTCAAGAGAATCTCAAGCTCATTGATGAGAAGAAGACAAAGACTTTCGAATCTGAATCACAAACGAGTGGAAAAAATAAAGGAGAAAAATAAACGATGAAAAGACCTGAAGGAATGCGGCAAAGAAAGAGCAGCGAGAAAACATGTCGAATGCGTGGAGAATAATGCAAATAAAGCTAAGGAGAATATTTTGAATGAAGCAGTATGGAATGTGCTGAAAAGTCTCCTAAAACCATAATAAGTGGTTCATAAAGCCCTGGGAGTGGACTGCGCAGCTGGTAGAAGCAATCGAAGAGGAAAAATTCATTGTTCACTATTAATATCTTGTATGCGTAATTACCACCAAAGCGTGCTTTGCCTGCTTTACTAGTATCTTTTATGGGACTTGAAATGTTATGCAACATATCAAGTGTCGTACTCTTTCTCTATTATAATGGGAACGAAAAGATGCAGTCTCGTGCAAGTATTTTCATGCGATCTTGAAATGAGAAGCTTTGGCATGGTTTGATGCTCTACCAAAATCTTCAATCTCATCATTTCGTGAACTTCAAATAACGTTATTAGAAACTTACTATCATAATAATTTACAGAGACCTGGTGGAGATGTTATTTAAACTAAAGCGAATGAAAGTTTACGAAGTATAGTTACAAGGTGGCGAACTCTTTGTAGCAAGGTTGAAGGACGCGGATCTGAAGCTAATTTGGTGTGTGCTTTTATCATGTGTTATTCGCTAAGGACCTGTTATACACTCATATATTCAGATTCAAAGACACGTTAGAGATGCAAAAGCTACGATAATATCAAGATGAGTATATTGCTTTGTAAGAAAAGAAAAAACAAGCAGTGGTACAGATAAATGCTGCAAAAGGAATTGTCCTGAGGGTCCAAACACATAGTCAACGAGTAACACATGCAGTTGGGGAGGTTCTTCAAATATATTACAGGGATATCCATCCAGATAGATAGCAACGACAACCTCCAGTACCAAACCAATGACAAGGGAACCAGCAACCGTGAAGATAAAGGTACAATGATCAAAGGTTTGGATAAAGAATACCAAATTCTCTTAATTTTGAAAAGCGAAGGCATCCAAAATTGAACACAACAATAGAGAAGATTTGGCAAACTTTAGATCAACTAGAAGACATTCATGTTATAGAACTGCTCGGTTGATGCGTGTCGTATGCATCAAAAATAATTTCACTTCCTCACTTAACTAAATATAAATATAGTATTCGATAAGAAGAGTTCGTATCCACAGAGAGGCGATTGTTGTTATGCAATTTTCAGATTCTTATGTAACCAAATAACCCAAGTTGTGTTTTTGTTTTTATCAAAGTAATAATACTAAATAAAGCAAAGTAAATAGTTGGAATAATCAATAAGGTGGAGATATTGGTTAAGGGATAGTATCATTCATAAACATGTATTTTTCATCTATGATTAGAATTGGTATTTAATCTCTCAATTATCAAAAGTCCTAGGATATCTTGATCGCAAGAGTATCCAGTTTATTTCCTGATTTTATCACAAACAACATTAAAAGATGCTATCGTGAAATCTTCTTAAAAAGCAACCTAAAGTGTAAAAGCACAATTAGATTTAACTCCCTAAGAGCAATAAGTTCTATGAAATAAGACTAATCGATGCAAACAAACGTGTAAAAGCACTAATTCGTTTTAACAAAGGTTATGATTCATATGCGATTAAAAAGATGTATCACTACAAGTATTAATCACAAGATGCTACTAAAAATCAGAGATAACAACTTTTACGTATTGAAAACCCTAATATAGATTTAGAGATGAAAACAAATCCAATTGATTCCGGACTCAACCAAACTAGCATTCAAATCATATGATAATATAAACGATGAATCATAAATGATAAAATTGAGAAAAAACTAATTCATAGAATCAAATAACATGCTTGAAGAAATCAATTTTTATCCCATAACCAATTATTGTATTTAGCTACTCATATTCATGGAGTTCATCATCATAATATTCAAAGAAAATAGATGAAACATAAAAGAGAGCAAACCCTAGAAGTAGTTCTCTGCAAAAGCTCCAAGAATAGAATAAAACATTGTATCAAATTGTGTAGAAAACTTCCTTTTTATAGCCTTTTTCTCCTTCCAAAAATAGGTTTTGTCTTCAAAGTCCATTAGTTGGAATTTCACCAGGCCCACGAGCAAGAGAAACCCATGTAGAATTTATGTCCAAAAACTCGTCGCCGGAAAACTGGGTTTTTGGACGGAAGTTGGCCGGAATCCGGCACCGGAAAGTAGTCGCCGGCCACCTGAAAATATATCCTGTCGAAGGAATATTCCGCTGAAAGATTTTGTTATATTTGACTGTTGACAAACGGTCTTTAACAGTTGACCGCGTCAAGTTTTGAGTCATTGAGTCAGAACCGAGTCATCAGCTAACTCAGTTGACTAGGCCACTGCACATGCCAGAACTGTTCACGGCCAAGATGGCCATGCCGCACCATCATTGCGCTTCACAGCCAAGATGGATGTCCATTACTCTACAACTGCAGCTCCTCCTGCAATAGCACAAGCATTCCTTCCACTCAGTTAAGCCTTCTCGCAATAAGAAACAAACTCCATCTCTGCATTTAAACCACAACCAACACCAAAGTCCCTTCCCTGTTGCTTCTCTGCTGTAGCTGCAACTATCCACTGCGGCTATGCCCTGAATTCATTGAAACATCCACCTGAAGCAACACAATAACAGCTGCACCTCTGACTCCTTTTCTATCTCATGCTATCAACACAACTTATTTCATCTAACCATTGCATAATCACCTGAGCTTTCTAAGATTCTCACATAATCAGCAATCCATTTCCTGCAATATCCAGTGCTACCACCTTGCCATCACACCAGAGCTAATAATTATCTACCTGCAGCTCAAACACTTCCATAGCTCAAGCAATCTGCTCAGTCCAATTCTATGTAATTCCTTCAACAATCCTGCAATCCATTCATTCAGTTCAACCATCTTCTTGCTAGCAGCAACACCCTGTAATTCTCCAGTCCATCTTACCACCACCTGTAATGCACAACGTCATTGCAGCTTTTCATCTCCAATAAATAGCCCTTGACTGTTATCCTTGCTAAGCTCAGAACATGTCATTCTTCAACTCATCTCCAACAGCACCACCATGATCAATTCTGTCACCACCATTGGATTTCACACAGAATCCAGTTCCATCTCATAAGCCCATTAGCTCAGCCAACACCAGAACCAGTACCAGCTGAACCTTAGTTCCATCACCAGCTACTAATCATCAACTTCATTTCTCCTTATGCCCATAAAACTGCAACCCAATTTCAGTTCAACACCACCTGTGCAAAACCATCACCAACTTCCTATCAGTTCACCGCACACCCATCTCAAGTCACCACCTGTGGCTTCAACTGCAATAAACCAACATTACCAGCTTAAACTCTCCAAGCTAACTCCCTCGCAAGCAACCACCACTTCTGTGTTCATGGTATCCATCTCCAGCCGCACCTAACCTCCGAAGCAACACAGTAGACCCCAACCAGCTCTGCTTCCTTGCCTGCAGTACCAGTACCAACAATAACTCTCTCAAACACAACTGACACCACTGTGCACTGCTTCCTCTCTTGAACTGCACCACCAGAACCGGAATCAAAACCCCCAATTCCTTCATCATTTAAGATTCAGAAGCAGACCCTAAACCCATGTCAATAGCGCCATTAGTTTCATCTTTGAATCAAGAACAACATTCAGACAGAACCCCTATCTTCTCTGTTATTCTTCATGTTCAATCGAACCCCAAAAACCGATCTCCACCCAATCCTTCAATCCACCATTTTGATGAACACCCATCTACTCGTTTTCTTATCGTGCCTTCGATTTTCTCCTGAATTTCATAAATCTCCCAGCAATCCCATCGATCCCTTCCATTTCTCGATCTCTTAATTTCTCTCATTTTCAGGTTCTCTGATTTCTCCCTCACTTTCAGAGCTGCTGCGCAGCTTTTTTCTTTTTTTTTGTGAATTTCAGGTGTTGTGAAAACAAGAAATTGAATTCTCATTTTAGGGTTATAGAAATGAAATTGTTATTGGCAACTGGTCTCTTCTGATAAGGGGTAGCTACAATAGTAGCCCCTTAACCTCGACTGGTCCATGTTTAGTACTTCTTCAAGTAGAGTTGCCCCTTAACCGTGACTGGGCTCCAAATAACGTTCGCCTATGACACGACGACTTTGTCCTTTTCGCACTAAACGACTGGTTTCTTCTTATTTTCCTCCGTGTGACTCCAGAGCACCTAATAAACTCAAACTCACACATAAGATACATAATTTACATGAAAACTCGCAAAGAAAGCATAAATACTAGATATAAAATTAGGTGTTTATCACACCTATCAAATTCCCCCACACTTAGACTTTTCTAGTCCTCGAGCAAATCAAACAAAAATAAAATACAACAACTTCGTGACGTCGAGGCTACGGTTAATTTTAGAATAATAAGCCTTTAAACCCCCAGGTGTCCCTAGTGGACGAGTTATAGTCTCGTGAAGGTTTACAAGAGGTCTGCCTACAAAACCTATATTTCCAACTCCGTCTATTTGTGACAAATCAATGAACGAACCCAAAATGACTACAGGAGGAGGTACCTTGCACAAATTCAATTCATATATTAGTAAAGCTTTAATTAGATAGTTGAACAAGCCACAATACTCGGAAACTAACAAACCACAATCACAATGAAAAGATTAAGAAGATGGATATAGATGTAGATGTTGGCGAATGTTCACAAGTGATCGATGTTTCCCATATCTGTCTGAAGGTCACTGCCAAGATAAACCTATTCCTATTGGATTGAGCTACTTGGTTGAATTCTACATCAACTCACCGGCATATACAAGGGAACCAGAAGTGACTTTATTCAACCAAAATAATACTTTCTTTTCTTTTTCACTTTTTTTTTTTTTAGACAACATGATTGGATCAAACTGGATCCAAGCGCATGATTCTTGTCAGCAGATTACATGATAGTTCCCTTGGATCCTGCATTCCACGCTTGTTTAGGCGACGGAGACATGGAGAACACACACATATTGTTATTCCCAAGTGTCTTTTTATACCGTTTTGGTCTAATTGGTCGGTCTTTTTTCTTTTCTTTTCTTTATTTTTTTTATTTTTTCATTTTCTAATAACTCAATCACTCTATTTCATCTTAGCAGTAATAACAACTCGATTTTTAGTGACCCACCAAAGCACTTAGAGAACAATAGATAAATATGGAAAAATAAAAATAGAATGCGATATGGTGATATTCCGAGATATGGTAACAACTATCATGGTATTTATGATTACGAGCTATGTACATCCCCTTTAGTTAATTGGTTCCTCAAATCCTGCATTCAAAATGGTTCCATCCACTAATGGTGTCATCCTAAAGGCACAAGTTTCTAGATTTCGGAGTTCAAAAAGCACAAATTTTTCTTGGTTTTTCTATTTTTCTGATTTTTTTTTTTAAAATGCATAAAACACACTAAAACAAACTATACAAACATATAAATGCTCCCCCACACTTAAACTTTACATTGTCCTCAATGTAAAATTGAATCATCCAAAGAAAGTTCAAGGTGGGAAATTCCGCAAATGATATGCAAAAACAAAGAAAATAAAGATAAAAGCAAATGCATAAAAATAAAAAGATAAAGGGTAAAGATACAAAACCGGTGGGTTGCCTCCCACTTAGCGCTTGGTTTAAAGTTGTCAGCCCAACGTGATCCTCGTTTGTTACGCCTTAGCCGGCGTCCAACACATTATGGAAATCTGATTGTATGTTACTTGGGTGTTTCCTCGCCTCAAAGATGTTGAAGTGAATGACTTCTTCATCAAACTCCATAGTCAAGGTGCCATTATAGACATCAATATTCGTTCTAGCGGTACTCAAAAATGGTCTACCCAATAGTAATGGTGTAGACAAGGATGAATTCACATTACCCATATCTAGAACATAGAAATCCACTGGAAATATTAGTCCTTTTACCTGCACCAAAACATCCTCAACAATCCCTTTTGGGTAAACGTTAGATCTATCGGCAAGTTGAATAACTATGCCGGTTTCCTTAAGAGGACCAAGATTTAAAGCATCATAAATGGAAGTAGGCATAACATTAATGGAGGCTCCTAAATCTAGCATAGCTTTTGTAAACCGTGTTTTACCAATTGTGCATGGAATAGTGAAACTACCGGGATCTTTCAATTTAGGTGGGAGTTTCTTTTTAAGATACGCCGAAGCGTTATCCCCCACACTCATTACCTCATTACCGGTTAGCTTGTGCTTGTTAGTGCACAATTCCTTTACACACTTTGCATAGCGAGGAGATTTCCTAATTACTTCAATGAGTGGAATATTCACTTGGACCTTCTTAAAAACATCCCATATATCCCTATCTTGTTCCATCTTCTCATTAGCTTTAGCGAACCTGCCATGAAAATTTAGAGGAGGAACATAAGTAGAAAAAAGAGGTTTAGAGTTTGATTTAGTTACCTCGGGAGTTGGGGGAAAATCTGCGTCCTTTTCCTCCAAAATTGGTTCCTTTGGCGCTTCTTCTTCACCCGAATATGTAACTTCGGGTTGCACAAATTGTGTACCACTTCCCAACTTAATAGCATTGACACCCTCACTTGAGTTAAGAGGTTGGGAAGGGAGTTTCTCACCATTTTGTGCATGCAACTGATTAATCTCCTTGGCCATTGAACCTACTTGTGTTTGCAAGTCCTGGACCACACCCTCCGTTCTTTGCATAAAAGATTTCAGCAACTCTTCCATATTGGACCCTTGATTTTCAGGTGGTTGTTGTTGTTGGAATTGTTGTTGTTGCGGTAGACCAACTTGTGATTGCAACTCCTTAATTGCATTATCCGTTTTCTGCTGATTTAAGATCGCTAGTTGTTGATTTTGCTGTACCACGGACATTAGAGCCTCCACCAAAGTAACCATCTTCTCCAATTCTGGATTATGCCCTTGTTGTGGTTGTTGCACTTGTTGTTGGAATTCGTGCAGATGGTTGTACACAGAACTTGCACTTGCAACTTGCTCGTAAGTGTTGGAGTAAATACCATTCGTCTGGGTTGAGAATATAGCATTGACATGCTCTACGTTCTCATAAGTTTGGCGTGATGGTTTTAAAACCACTGCTGCAATTTGTTGCATCATTGCCATCATATTGTTCATTTGTTGACATAATTCAATAATCTCGCCAACTTGATTAACTTCCTTGATAGATGGTTCTGACCCATGAATTGAAAATTGTTGAGAATTTGCTGCCATACTCTCAATCAACTCTCGAGATTGTGTCACCGTCTTGTTCATAAGTGCACCACCACTTGCAGCGTCAATAAGATTCCTATCACTCGATTGTAGTCCTTCATAGAAGTATTGGATAATCAGCGTGTCACTGAATTGGTGATGAGGACAACTTGCCACCAATCTCTTGTATCGTTCCCAACATTCATATAAAGATTCTCCCACATTTTGCTTCATTCCGCAAATATCCTTGCGAATTTGAGTAGCCTTTGATGCTGGAAAATATCTCTCTAGAAAGAGTTTCTTCAACCCATTCCAAGTTGTGACACTTTCGGGAGGCAAATAATACAACCAATCTTTAGCACTATCCACCAAAGAGAATCGAAAAACTTTCAACATTACACCATTCGCCTCAACATCCGCTGGAAGCACGGCCATGACAATGGTGTGGAAGTCCATAAGATGCTTGTTTGGATCTTCATTCACCATGCCATGGAACTTTGGTAATTCCCTAAGCAGTTCCGTCTTGATCTCGAAAGTAGAATTTGTTTGAATACACCCCTGTTGTGTATCCAACTTGTGAGAAGCCAGCTCCTTGAGTGTACGATTTGCAGCGTCACCCATTGCTTCTTCTAGTTTGTATTTCAGTAAGGTACCTGAAACACAATTCTCAAAACGAAATTAAAAACAACGTAAAAATAAGAAACCAAAACTGTATAACAAGCCGAATGCTCCCCAAGCAACGGCGCCAAAATTTGATGCGTGTCGTATCGTCAAAAATAATTTCACTCCCTCACTTAACTAAATATAAATATAGTATTCGATAAGAAAGAGTTCAGTATCCATAAAGAGAGGCGATTGTTGTTATGCAATTTTCAGATTCTTATGTAACCAAATAACCCAAGTTGTGTTTTTGTTTTTATCAAAGTAATAATACTAAATAAAGCAAAGTAAATAGTTGGAATAATCAATAAGGTGGAGATATTGGTTAAGGGATAGTATCATTCATAAACATGTATTTTTCATCTATGATTAGAATTGGTATTTAATCTCTCAATTATCAAAAGTCCTAGGATATCTTGATCGCAAGAGTATCCCGTTTATTTCCTGATTTTATCACAAACAACATTAAAAGATGCTATCGTGAAATCTTCATAAAAAGCAACATAAAGTGTAAAAGCACAATTAGATTTAACTCCCTAAGAGCAATAAGTTCTATGAAATAAGACTAATCGATGCAAACAAATGTGTAAAAGCACTAATTCGTTTTAACAAAGGTTATGATTCATATGCGATTAAAAAGATGTATCACTACAAGTATTAATCACAAGATGCTACTAAAAATCAGAGATAACAACTTTTACGTATTGAAAACCCTAATATAGCTTTAGAGATGAAAACAAATCCAATTGATTCCGGACTCAACCAAACTAGCATTCAAATCATATGATAATATAAACGATGAATCATAAACGATAAAATTGAGACAAAAATAATTCATAGAATCAAATAACATGCTTGAAGAAATCAACTTTTATCCCATAACCAATTATTGTATTTAGCTACTCATATTCATGGAGTTCATCATCATAATATTCAAAGAAAATAAATGAAACATAAAAGAGAGCAAACCCTAGAAGTAGTTCTCTGCAAAAGCTCAAAGAATAGAATAAAACATTGTATCAAATTGTGTAGAAAACTTCCTTTTTATAGCCTTTTTCTCCTTCCAAAAATAGGTTTTGTCTTCAAAGTCCATTAGTTGGAATTTCACCAGGCCCACGAGCAAGAGAAACCCATGTATAATTTATGTCAAAAAACTCGTCGTCGGAAAACTGGTTTTTGGACGGAATTTGGCCGGAATCCGGCCCGGAAAGTAGTCGCCGGCCACCTGAAAATACATCCCGTCGAAGGAATATTCCGTTGAAAGATTCTGTTATCTTTGACTGTTGACTAACGGTCTTTAACAGTTGACCATGTCAAGTTATGAGTCACTGAGTCAGAACCGAGTCAGCAGCTAACTCAGCTGACTAGGCCACTGCACATGCCAGAACTGTTCACGGCCAAGATGGCCATGCCGCACCATCATTGCGCTTCACAGCCAAGATGGTTGTCCATTACTCTACAACTGCAGCTCCTCCTGCAATAGCACAAGCATTCCTTCCAGCTCAGTTAAGCCTCCTGCAATAAGAAACAAACTCCATCTCTGCATTTAAATCACAACCAACACCAAAGTCCCTTCCCTGTTGCTTCTCTGCTGTAGCTGCAACTATCCACTGCGGCTATGCCCTGAATTCATTGAAACATCCACCTGTAGCAACACAATAACAGCTGCACCTCTGACTCCTTTTCTATCTCATGCTAGCAACACAGCTTCTTTCATCTAACCATTGCATAATCACCTGAACTTTCTTAGATTCTCACATAATCAGCAATCCAGTTCCTGCAATATCCAGTGCTACCACCTTGCCATCACACCGGAGCCAATAATTCTCTACCTGCAGCTCAAACACTTCCATAGCTCAAGCAATCTGCTCAGTCCAATTCTATGTAATTCCTTCAACAATCCTGCAATCCATTCATTCAGTTCAACCATCTTCTTGCTAGCAGCAACACCCTGTAATTCTCCAGTCCAGCTTACCACCACCTGTAATACACAACGTCATTGCAGCTTTTCATCTCCAATAAATAGCCCTTGACTGCAATCCTTCCTAAGATCAGAACATGCCATTATTCACCTCATCTCCAACAGCACCACCATGATCAATTCTGTCACCACCATTGGATTTCACACAGAATCCAGTTCCAGCTCATAAGCCCATTATCTCAGCCAACAACAGAACCAACACCAGCTGAACCTTAGTTCCATCACCAGCTGCCAATCATCAACTTCATTTCTCCTTCTGCCCATCAACCTGGAACCCAACTTCAGTTCAACACCACCTGTGCAAAATCATCACCAACTTCCTATCAGTTCACCGCACACCCATCTCAAGTCACCACCTGTGGCTTCAACTGCAATAAACCAACAACACCAGCTTAAACTCTCCAAGCTAACTCCCTCGCAAGCAACCACCACTTCTGTGTTCATGGTATCCATCTCCAGCCGCACCTAACCTCCGAAGCAACACAGCAGACCCCAACCAGCTCTGCTTCCTTGCCTGCAGTACCAGTACCAACAATAAATCTCTCAAACACCACTGACACCACTGTGCACTGCTTACTCTCTTGAACTGCACCACCAGAACCGGAATCAAAACCCCCAATTCCTTCATCATTTATGATTCAGAAGCAGACCCTAAACCCATGTCAATAGCGCTATTAGTTTCATCTTTGAATCAAGAACAACATTCAGACAGAACCCCTATCTTCTCTGTTATTCTTCATGTTCAATCGAACCCCAAAAACCGATCTCCACCCAATCCTTCAATCCACCATTTTGATGAACACCCATCTACTCGTTTTCTTATCGTGCCTTCGATCTTCTCCTGAATTTCATAAATCTCCCAGCAATCCCATCGATCCCTTCCATTTCTCGATCTCTTAATTTCTCTCATTTTCTGGTTCTCTGATTTCTCCCTCACTTTCAGAGCTACTGCGCAGTTTTTTTCTTTTTTTTTTGTGAATTTCAGGTGTTGTGAAAACAAGAAATGGAATTCTCATTTTTGGGTTATAGAAATGAAATTGTTATTGGCAACTGGTTTCTTCTGATAAGGGGTAGCTACAACAGTAGCCCCTTAACCTCGACTGGTCCATGTTTAGTACTTCTTCAAGTAGAGTTGCCCCTTAACCGTGCATGTTTGGGCTCAGATACCGTTCCGGATAGCCTATGACACGACGACTTTGTCCTTTTCGCTCTAAACGACTGGTTTCTTCTTCTTTTCCTCCGTGTGACTCCAGAGCACCTAATAAACTCAAACTCACACATAAGATACATAATTTACATGAAACTCTCAAAGAAAGCATAAATACTAGATATAAAATTAGGTGTTTATCACACCTATCAGTCGAACTCGCTAGCGTTGCTATCTCAAGCTTGTTTGTCAAGTTTAGGTGATCAAAACTATAAGTCCTAACTTCTTTTCTACTTATAGCGATGTCTCGGATTAGGATAGAATGCGTAGTTGAGCTTTAGAGTTCACGACGTTCATCGATTGAAGACGAAGATCTACTGAGGAGAGCTTGGAGGAAATTCATCAACAAAAGGTATGTGGAGACTAAAACTTATCTATCACTCAAAAGTTTATTCTATTCTATCTCCTAATGAGACTAAGTCATATAGTTATATAGACTTTTACATTATACACATTTGATATTTCAAGCTGAGTTTAACTCGCTTAAATCTATCTCGAAATATGTGTTGGAAACATTTTTGCTTTAACTACGTTCATCATTATTCTTGACGAGTTTAATTGTAAAACAATTTATTTATTGGAAACTAAATAATGAGTCAAAAGATCATCATGTGAAAATTGCCTTAAAATATCTTGCATGATTTGTGTGAAACAGTCATTATATGTAGACTCGAAATGTTTCGTATTGATCATTCGATCACTTGAAAATTACTGATAAGTTAATAGTTTGTGTGAGACAGTTATTTTCGTCTTCTAAGGATGTTCCAATGATTGAAATGGGAGTATAAAACAAATAACCATTGTATATATATAACACAGTCATACCAATATGCAAACTGTTGTAGTATGATTCGGGTCCGGGAACCAAGTTTACCTACCAGTATGCGAACGGTTTAACTGTCAAAGTCCGGGAACCAAGTTTTTATACCAGTATGCAAATGGTTTCACCCGAGTTAGGTCTGGTACGATAGTATGCATACCCATTTGCGAACTGTCGGACATGACCAAAGTCCGGAACTCTAGTTTGCGTACCCGTTTGCAAATTGAGTTAGTTTAAGTTCTAAAATTGGTTAAGTATGATTTCACACTCATGAACAAATACATTTATAAATTAATGAATGCAATATTTGCAAACCCTGGCTAAATGTTCATGAACTGATTATTTTGAATCAATCTGATTTTTTTTAAAATTATGTCTTGTATCCTTCTATGTGAATATAAACAATTGAACAACTCTATGAGTAACACAATTAAACTCATTTGATTATTATTTGATCTAGAAATGTTAGATGAATGTGATTAATACAAAGTGTTCATATGGCTAACTTCGATTAACTGTTATTAAGCCGACTCAATATACACGTTTAGGTACGGTTACCCATATCTAAATGAAGGTATATTTCATTTGTGTGTAACAAGCTAAGACCATCTAACGGTGGAGAGATATTGCTTTGGTTTTAAGCAAACTTAGATTGATTCTTAAATCAGGATTTCATCTAATGGTGAATATTGATTGCTCTGTTTCAAAGCAATCAAACCCTGATTGGAAGACTATATAAGGGAGAACTCTAGCAACTGGAAAACCTAATCCCCACACCTTATGTGTGATACTAGTTGCGTACTAGAGTCGATTCTCCTTTAACCTAGGTTTTTCATAAAACCATTATACGTTAATGACTTAAAGACTTCATTGGGATTCTGAAGCCATACCCAACCATCTTCTCTAAGATTCTCTCAAAATTTATCTCCTATAGGTAAGATATAAAAAGTAATCACAAAGCTCTTCGTCTCATTCTTTGTGATTCCACAATAACTTGTTCTACTACCATATAGTTGAGTTGTTGTGAGGTGATTAATATTTCTAGGCTTTTCTTCGGGAATATAAGACAGGATTATCAATTGGTTCCTGTTTACCTTGATTTATCAAAATATGAAACAAAAACTCCGTAGGTATTTATGTGGGACACAGATTTGTTTATAAAGTCTTCGACTTTGGGTCATAGCAAGTCTTAATCGTGGGTGAGATCAACTAGGGGAATCAAGTGTGTAGAGTACTGCTTGGATTCAAAGGCATTTGAAACACGACTGTACCTTAATCATAGTGTTAGGGCTCAACTACATTCCAGTCTGAAGTTAACTAGTAGTGGGCTAGTGTCTGTAGCGGTTTAATACAATGTGGTGTTCAAACCTGGACTAGGTCCCAGGGTTTTTCTGCATTTGCGGTTTCCTCGTTAACAAAACTTCTGGTGTCTATGTTATTTCTTTTTCGCATTATATTTTTATATAATTAAAATATCTCAGGTTGTGCGTAGTTCAATCAATTGGTAAATCCGACCTTTGGTTGTTGATTGAAATTGATTGATACTTGAACATTGGTCTTTGGTACCGTTCAAGTTGTTTCTCATAATAATCAGGCTCATGGATTTTATCTGTTTGATTTGTTGATTACATTAAGAAACAGAGATATAACTCTTGGATATATTTCCTTGATTGAGTCTGACTGTCTAGTTGATTCTCTTGGAATTATATTGGAGTTAGTCCATACAGATTGACAAATGAAATATTGGGTGTGGTTGTTAGACCCTCTCTTTTTCAATTCCAGACCCACCAAATCGATGAGTTGAACCGCCACCATCCAAGTTTTTCCACCAGTATTGGTAATATCAAAAGTTTCATGGTCACACTACTAACAATTATAGGAATGTTCAACTCAAAGAATAATACAAGGCATGTTAGATAGTGGAAAGCTCACTCAATTCTTAGATGAACCACCACCACCACCAGCACAGATAGAATCTTAGCCTCTCCAATAGGAAATTTTGTATTGTGTTGAAATAGAGCGAGGAACGCAAAACCTATTATGCAATTCAATCATTTATTCCACGAGAAAAATTGCTAATTTTTCACAATAACATTATGAGATGAGTACACAAGCACGATCGAAGTGGAAAAGAAATATTTAGCGTGGCCAAAGCCCCGCCTCTAGAAAGATGAAAAATGCAGCCCATCACATGCTCATCTTTAGATGCACCATACTGTGGGAGAGCGCACACAGACCCCCTCATTGTAACATTAACTACTGAAAAATGGGCAGTAGATAGAATACTCGTCAATGCTGGAAGTTCAATAGATATATTATTTTACGAGACATACAAGTGAATGGATTTAGCCAATTTAATGATCATCTCTTCTACTTACAATACTTATGGATTCAATGGTGTCGCTTTAAAACCCAAATGAGAGAGTATTCTACTCATACCGGCTGGGAAGTTGGACACTAATTTTACCTTTTGTGTTGTAGATGTGGAATCACCATATATCACCCTCATTGGAAGACCATGGGTCCATGGTATCAAATGGGTAAGCATCCACCTTTCATCAATGCAATCTTTTGCCTATAACATATGGTATTGCCGAGATTAAAGGAGACCCTTCCGAAGCAAAATTTTGCAACAAGAAGGATGTTTGACAATATGAGTCGAGCAAAAAAAAAAAGAAAGAAAGAAAACGAAAGAAGCAAGCTAAAGAAAATAAGAAAGATGAAGAGTTTAAAGTTTATGATATCAAAGGAGTAAAAGAAAAGGGCATCCCTAGCGAAATTCTGGATGATGAACATGCTCTCTTATAGCAATTAAAGGAACCAACCCCCCTCGGAGACCTAGTGATGAACTTTACTGCAGTAGATCCTACCAAATAAATAAAATTGGCAAGTGGCGAAGATCCAAGGATCAATATAGGCACTAAGATGGAAGCGGACGAAGAGGAGAGGTTGAAACAATTGTTACGAGGATATCTGTTAGAGCATTGCTCGATTGAACCCACCAAGAGTTGGTATGTAAAGTTTGGTTATCAGATTTTAGTATCAAAACTCAATTAGAGTCGCTTGATTAAATGTACTCGAGATCAACTTCGTTTAAGTTTAGACTAGAAAGTTTAGGAATGTTGAGACATACAAGTATTACTATGAATACCTGACTTCATGAAGACTTAGCGACTACAACGAAGACATCATCCTTCCACTAGAGGTATTGTGATACTGACTTGACTTTTTTCCATTCCTATCGTTGCTTTCAAGTCGTTTAAGAATGGAATCATAACATGCGAGGTTATATTTAATAATTAAGTATTCGACTTGATCAATTTAGTATGATCAAAGTGTCAAGGATGAATATTTGATTACGAAGTTTAACATTTATCTTTTGAACTTTGTAAATGTGACATCGACATAATATATGTAACTCGTTACTTGATTGTGTATTGGATATAAGTGTGATTTCATCCTAGGAAACTATGTTTGATTACATATGTTTAAAGGAAATACATATACGAAAATTTGTTTCGTAATCTAAAGGAAATCAATAGGCGTTTTGGTCCGGTTTTCATTGAAAATCTACTGGATGACCAATTCGAACCTAGGTAATATCTTCGGTAGATCCAATCTTGACTTACGTTGAGATCTATGGTAGAACCGATCTTTACCTAGTTCGGGATACGCGGTAGAACCAATCTTGACTTATGTTGAGAACCTTGGTAGAACCGATCCTTACCTATTTTGAGATACATGGTAGAACCGATCCTAGATATTGTTGGGAGTCATGGTAGAACAGATCCTTACATATATTGGGAATCTTGGTCGAACAGATCTTATTTATTGTTGGGAATCATGGTAGAACCGATCTTAACCTATATTAGGAATCATGGTAAAACCGGTCCCAAGAGCAAAACCAATCCTTCATATTCACATATTACTTTACGGTTTTGTGTGAGTTTGGAATTAGGGTTTGCTAATTAGGAAAGTTCCAGATATCAACATTATAGTAGGGTAAAAACTTATTCTGAATAAAAAAGTAAAAATGGGTACGTTGATGAGAAATGAGTCTAGACCCTAAACAAATATACCGCACAAGAGTACTTTAGATTCGAGATATCAATCTGTATAATTCTGGCTTAAACCAAGAAACGGTCATTCCAGTCTTTCTTCGGTCACAAAATGAAGGACAAGGGTTGATCTTAGGGGGGAAGTAGAAAAGGTGTTGAGAGCAGAGAGACGGGCTCTGTAAGGTGTGGTTGTGTACGACTTGTATCAGAAAATGGAACTTGCTTGTAAAAGATAGAGGTTGTAAGTTCTCTACGTTCTCTGAAAATTTTGTGGTAGTTATTGATTGAATAGATTTAAAATATATTGATACCAAGTCATAGTCGAACATTATCTGTGTATCATATCTCTTATATGGATACTTTCATTAATACATTTCCACAAAAAATATTTTATCTTAGGTGGGAGTTTAGTTTTCCAAAATGGTTTCGAAAAGGCGATAAGTTGCTCGAGATGCTATTTACCGAGACTGAGTGAATCATTTTGGTCTAAATATAGAGATGGTGCCATTTTCGTTGATGGTGGATGCCCTTTGCTCTTGGTGGAAACGTCAAGCAATGTACATATAAAAGGGAAGACCAACGTACATTGTTCACCAGTAGGGTATACGAATTGTTTATCCATTTTACTGGTTAGGAATTTTGAAAAAGCGGGGGTATAACAACCACACCCAATAATTCGTTAGACAATCAGTATGGACTAACTCCAATTTTATTCCGAGAGCACCAGCTTATAAAGCAAGCTAAACTAAGAAAGATATCAAAGAGTTATATCTTTTTTTCTCAAATCAATCAGCAAATCAAAAAAATAGAAATCTATGAGCCTGATTGGTGTGAGAAATACTTGGACGGTACCAAAGACCAATGCCCAAGAGTCAATCAATTTATATCCAACAAACAAAGGTCAAATTTACCAATTGATTAAACTGCGCACAACCTGTGATATTTCAATTGTATAAACAAATGTAATGCAAAAAAGAAATAACACGGACACTAAAAAAATTGTTAACAAGGAAACCGCAAATGCAAATGCAAAAAAAATCGGGACCTAATCCAGATTTAAATACCACATTGTATTAATCCGCTACAGACACTAGCCTACTACAAGTTAACTTCGGACTGGAATGTAGTTGAGCCCTAACCAAGTCTCACACAGATTAAGGTATAGTCGCGTTCCTTACGCCTCTAGAACCACGCCGGATTCTGCGCACTTGATTCCCTTAGCTGATCTCACCCACAACTAAGATTTGCTACGACCCAAAGTCGAAGACTTATAAACAAATATGTCTTCCACAGATAAGTCTATTCTAATAGATAAATATGTCTCCCACAAAATACCTACAAAGTTTTGTTCCGTCTTATGATAAATCAAGGTTAATAGGAACCAACTAATAATTCGGTTTTATACTCCCGAAGAGCAGCCTAGAAATATTAGTCACCACATAATAACTTAACTATATTGTAGTAGAAGAAGTTATTGCATAACCACAAAGTCTGAGACAAAGAATTTTTTGATTACTTTTTATATCTTACCTATCGGAGATAAATCTCGAGCAAATCTTAGAGAAGATAGTACTTAATACGATAGAACAAGTAAGATCAGAATACGCAACTACATAGAAAATAGTTGGATATGGCTTCACGAATCCCAAATGAAGTCTTCAAGTTGTTAACCTAATATGGTTTTGGAAAAACCTAGGTTAAGGGAGAATCGACTCTAGTACGCAACTAGGAAACAGGAAAGTGTCGGGATTAGGTTTTCCAGTTGCTATAGTTATCCCTTATATAGCCTTTCAAATCAAGGTTTGATTTTAATCAAATCTAAGATAGCTTAGTAACAAAGCATTCAATATTCACCGTTAGATGAAATCCTGATTTAAGATTCAAGCTAAGTCTGCTTAGAAATAAAGCAATTAATCTCCACTGTTAGATAGTCTTAGCTTGTTACACACAAATTAAATATACCTTCATTTAGATATGGGTAACCGTACCTAAACGTGTATATTGAGTTGGCTCAATAACAATTAACTGAAGTTATCCATATGAACACTTTTTTCTTAACCACATTCATCTAATACTTCTAGATAAAATATGATGATTAATCAATCATGAAAGATAATCAAATAAATCTAATTGTGTTTCACATTGAGTCGTTCAATTGTTTAATATCTCATAGAAATATATATTTTGAAATAAAATCGGACTGATTCATAATCGTACAAAGTACTTATACAAGAATCAATTCATGAACATTAAGCTACCGTTTTCAAGGATTACATTCCTTAATTCATAAATGTATTTTTTCATTAGTATAAAAAGGATACTTAACCGTTTTTAGAACTTAACCACTGTGTTCGCAAACCAGGTACGCAAACAACAACTATGGACCTTGTCCAACCATTCACATACTTGGTACGCGACCAACAGTCTCGGACCCAACTCAGGTAGAACCGTTCGCATACTAGGTATGCAAACAAGGTTCCCGGACCTTAATAGTTAAAACCGTTCGCAAACACGGTTCCCAGAACTGAATCACTACAAAAAAGTTGCATACTAGGTATGCATAACGTGTTGTATCCAGATGTGGTTAAATGTTCTAAACTCCCATTTCAATCATTGAAACATCCTTAGGAGACGACAATAGTTGTCTCACACAAAATATTAGCTTCAAGTAATTTGCAAGTGATCGAATGATCAATACGAAACCTTTTAAGTCGACATCAAATGATTGTCTCACACAAATCATATAACATGTTTCAAGGAAATTTCCACATGATCATCTTTTGACTTAATATTTAGATAAATTGTTACCAACTAAACTCGTCAAGAATAATGATGAACATAATTAAAGGAAAAAGCTTCCAACATATATTTTGATAAATAGATAACGGGTTAAACTCAACTCGAAATATCAAATGTGTATAATGTAAAAGTTTATATATCTATACGACTTAGTCTCATTAGAAGTGAAAAAGCGGGGGTCTAACAACCACACCCAATATTTTTCTTAGCAATTTGTATGGACAACTCCAATATAATTCCAAGAGAATCAACTAGACAGTCAGACTCAATTAATGCAAGCATTCACAACACATCATCATCACGATCATAAGGTCCACTGAACAACCTAAGGTCGAGGAAGGACCGACAACGCAACCACAATCTCCAAGATTATCCCTGACGTGATTGTTTCCAAGCATATATTTCATCCATCCATCCCAAGAATACTGCGGAGTTTTGGTAAAATTTTGGAATCTACTAGAGAGACACTGCAGATGGAAACAAGGATCCAGACGAACAACAGAAAGACAGAAAAATATCGATACCTCTTTTCATGTAGACAGATATTTTAGAGCTTGAACAAAATGTATATTCCTTCTTGCTCCATGAACGGGGAATAGGTGACTTGCGCGCGACTATGCCACCCCGGGCCTGCAATATCCCACCTGACTTCTTCTTGATTTCCTCTGTCAGGCCGTTTTCACCTCCTAAACGAGCTCGAAAACTAAATATTCCCGGGTGAAGATATAGAGAATTTTGTTTCGTGTCCGATAAAGGGGCGGACCGTCAACATCAGAGTCCGTACGCGAATTCTACACCGAATCTAGTAAATGTCGCTAACAAGGGTTTCGGCGTGTCAAACCCTAAACCGCAAGCATTTCCCTTGCAAGCGCTTCCCTTCCAAAGCGTTTCCATTACCAGCGTCATGCCTTGACAAGCAGACCACACCCGTTCCATGCCCTTCAGTGATAATGGGTCCCCTTCATGCCAAGTCTATGCTAGCATCTCCACCTCGCATTCCAAAGTCTAGCCTTGAAGACACCCAATCGTACCGGGATTCGTGCAAAGCTACCAGATGAAAGGATTGCGGATGCTACCTACCTCTAGAAAAAGATTTCTGAATAAGGAAAGAATTCCATGTTAAAGCCGCGCATGAAGAAAGGCAATCGGTCCCACAAAAGCAAGCCTTGCTACTCCCAAGACATCCGCGCTTTCCTTGCCAGTGCCAGTCTTTCCAGCGCTCCACGTCCAGTTTTTGCAACAATCCACGCCTTTCATGCTAATGCCAGCCATCCGCTCCATTGCCGCAACCCCACCACGCCTAGACGTCCGTGCACGCCTCGCCTCTCCCATCCGCGATCGCTTACCTTCCCAAGACGACCGCCATGCTTTGCCTCTCCAATCCGCTATGCTTTTCCTCTCCCAGCCGCGCTCGCTTGCCTTCCCAAGACCGCACCCGCTGTGCCTCGGAGATGTACGACCAGACTAAGCCGGTAACTTTCATCTCACCAATCCATAGTCTGCATCCCCAGTACAACTTACGCAGGGCCGCCAACACGGGAAGCCGAAATTCTCTTCGCCCCTCAAAAAGGTTAGTCGAATTTTCCTGACCATCCTTGCAATGATTTACTTCTCGTTTCCGTCCTTATTTGTCACTATAATATGCTTACCTCGCAACAAGGCACCTATTCCGAGCTAAGAAGGAGACTTAATGTTGATGGTGGTTTTTATCCTAGGGTTAAAATCATAAAACCCTAAACCCTAGTAGACAGTGACGTCACAACATTTAAGTAATAAACATTTACTAGGCGCATTTATTGAAATCTTTAATGTCTCTGTAAATAATTACCGGGGTATCTTTTCCCATTAAGGTTACGACAAGCCAAACCCTAATTCCCACGTGTGCCAATGGCAAACCATTCCAGCCATACTAACAGCGCCAAAGCATTCCAACCATGCTAGCCGCACCTCTGTGCCAATGGAAAACCATGCCATCCACACTAACCAAAGCATGCCGACCATGCTAACTGCACCCTATGCCAACGGCAAACCGTGCCAGACATACCTACCGCGCCATGCTAAACACACCTCTCCATGGCCTCATGCCAACTTATCCGCGCCACCATACTGGCCTTCCCTACGCGGCTACCAAAACGAAGGCATGCAACAATCAACGGTTGCCCTTCAATCCCAAGAGCAAATCATGGCCGTTTAAGGTTACCAAATGACCTTTGGCCTAAAAAACCTAGCTTGGTCACACACCTAGACAAAGCTAGCCACGCCATGCTCCCATGCCAATCCCTTGGCCCCACATGCCAAGCCAAAACCGCACCTAGACAAAGCTATCCATGCCATGAGCATATGGCAAACCCTTGGCCCCACATGCCAAGCCAAAACCGCACCTAGCCAAAGATAGCCATGCCATGCGCCCATGGAAAACCCTTGGCCCCACATGCCAAGCCAAAATTTCACCTAGCCAAAGCTAGCCATGCCATAAGCCCATGGCAAACCCTTTGCCCCACATGCCAAGCCAAAACTGCACCTAGCCAAAGATATCCATGCCATGCGCCCATGGAAAACCCTTGGCTCCACATGCCAAGCCAAAACCTCACCTAGCCATGCCATGCGCTCATGGAAAACCCTTGGCCCCACATGCCAAACCAAAACCGCACCTAGCCAAAGTTAGCCATGGCAAACCCTTGGCCCCACACACCAAGCCAAGCCGCGCCAAGGCATGCCATGCCAACCTAATTTCGCCAAGGCATGCCTAGTCATGCCACCACGATGGCCTTCCCTACACGGCTACCAAAACGAAGGCGTGAAATAATCAACGGTTGCCCTTCAACCCCGGGAGCAAATCCTAGCCATCCAAGGTTACCAGGCAACACATGGTAACCTTTGGACCGAAAACCTAACTTTGGCCACGCCAATGGCATGCCAACCTAGCCGCGCCACCATGCTGGCCTTCCCTACATGGATACCAAAACAAAGGTGTGAAACAATCAGCGGTTGCCCTTCAGCCCTAGGAGCAAATCCTAGCCATCCAAGGTTACCAGAAAACACATGGTAACCTTTGGCCTGAAAACCCAAGTTTGGCCACGCCAAACCATGCCATGCCAACCTAGCCGCGTCATCATGCTGGCCTTCTCCATGCGGCCACCAAAGAACGAAAGCGTGCGACGATCAACAGCTACCTTGGATCTTAAGATGCAAGATCTCGACCGTCGAAGGTCACCAAGCTACTAAGTCTCCCAAGCTCGACTTTCCAGGCAGCAACGATGTTCCACATGTTTTCCACAAAAACATTCAAGACATCAAACACATATCACAAACTGGGGGACCCTCTTTGGGTATTGGATTGGCGGCTTACAGCGTGCGGCGTACAGCGTGCGGCGTACACTATGCCCATCATAAGGAAGTGTCATAAGGTGAGGCGGTTAGTAAATGTAGGGAGTCAATGGTGAAACGCTCAATAATCAATTCCATACGTTAACGGTTTTATGGAACATCAATTCCATACGTTAACGACACCTCCTCCAATTTCTTACCCATTTATCCATCCCTTAATGAGACCAGAATACGTTTTACTTCGACTTGTATAAATAGGTCTTACCTATTTTCACCGAACAACAAGTTCATTCGGGAATATACAACACTCAGAAAACACTTGCTAGCTTACCGCTTGTTAGCCTTCCCACTTTTCTGATACAAGTCACAGTAACACAACTACTCTTCCAGAATCAACTATTCTGGTCTCATCATTTTCCTTGCTTCCCTGACCAAAACCAACACATTCTCCTCTACTTTGTGACCGAAGAAAGTCCGGAACGACCATTCCTTGGTTTAGGTTGGATTTGTACAGATTGATCTCTCGAACTTAAAGTACTCCCTTGCAGTACACTATTTAAGGTTTAAATTGTTTCTCACCTTCACACCCGAAATTACCGAAATCAGCAGAAACCATTTTCACCTACAAATAGCTAGTAATAATCAAATGGGAAAAATTGATAAAACAATAATGAAAATAATTATGTAATTAAGGTAATAACTTTTGATTAGATAAACAAATAATAATACTATTTAATACAAATTATTATAAAATTTAGAGTCATTGTAAATATCATCTGGATAATAATTATTGGATAGTAATAGGAAAACGTAATTTTCATTAATAGAACTTAAGAATTACTTAGCAATAATATAATTTAAGGAAATAAAGTTAGATTAAATCAAATCTAATATTGATAATAAACTTAAATTTGGCATTATGATTAATTACGATTTAACTTTTATTCGTTTAAGAAATAAGAAATAAATGTAATAAAAAATAATAAAATATTAATACCAAACAACTATGAAAATTTGTTAGCAGTTATTCACTTATATGAAGGCATATAATGAAACAAACAAATAGATACATTGAAATTAATATGTGAAAAAATAAATAATAATAATAATAACATTGGATAATGGTATAACATTATAACATTAAGTTGTTCTTAAATGGTACATGAAGTTAAAGATTATATATGGTATTACAGAAAACTTAAAGATATCAGATGTTATAAATTGACATAAAATCAAAATAGGATTACTTATTGATAAAATAAAATCTGATGATCAAATTGTTTAAAATGCTATATAATTTATGAAGTAAAATTTTTAAGTTAAATCAGTTACAATTAAATTTAGAGATTAATTATTCATAATAAGTTAGAAATTAATTAATCTTAATAAATAAATCTAGCACTGGAGAATAGTGAAGGTTGTGTTTTCTCTGTTCGTAGGAAGGCATTGTCGGGATTGGACAATCTTGACAGGTCAACTGCATTCAGAGATGACCGATCATAGAAGGATGAATAAGTTTTTTTTAGATAACCGATAGTTTCAACCTTAGAAGGATTTGTAGGTTTCTTCCCTTAAGTTAGAGACAAATATGTTATAAAATAGAAATTTGCAGAGGAAACTTAGACTTCCCTATTTGATAGAAATTAAATCAGCGTAGTTGAACTTAGAGCCACAAATTTTAATTGTAGAAGGCCTTATAGGTTTGTGCTTTGTTTTCTTGTTGTTTGAGTTTAGACAAGATATGGGATTCTTCTATAAGGTGGGGAGTTTTTGAAGACCAGAATGATGGTTTGATTTTCGAGGACGAAAATGTATAAGGCAGGGAGAATGTAAGGACCCTCAGGCTCGTCAACGTTATTTGACTGGTCTAGCAATGATCAAGAGACTTATTAGTCAATAATAACTCGATTAGTTTAACACGAACGTTAGTTAATAGGAATTAATCTAACAATGTACTAGATACGTAATTAGTAATGTTAGATGGAACCCGAAAAGTAACGTAGAATGGACTACTCGATCGTGTCATTTGGATACCAGACAAATAAGATATCATCGGTTGAGTATGAAGGGAAGATTAGTCATTTTGTAGACAAACCGCCTTGGTTTCCCTTATCTTCTGATCGGGTGCCCTTAGCAATTCTAGTCAACCGTATCCCTAGTCGAACAGATAAACTCGATTCCTTCTTTCTTATTTTTCGTTTTTGTTCTCTGTTCTTCTTCTATTTTCTCTGCGATTTCTTATTTCCCACAAAATCAATAGATGAAACATAATCTTGAAGTTAACAATTGTATCAGTGAAGATCAAAAGATAAAACTAATAGTATTGTGGTTGTTTGAACCTGGGAAGAAGAAGACTGAGTTGCTTCTGTAGATCGAGGTTAGGGTTTCGTTTTTTGAGAAGGAGAAATCAAGAGCATTTGGAAATTCATATGATAACCCTGTTGTTATATGATGATGACGTTCAGTTGGGAGTGGTTTCAATTCAGAAAATGGGAGAAAAGGTAATTAGGGTTCTGAAGTTGGGGGTTTCTGAAGGATGAAGTTGATGGAGATTGCATGGAATTAATTAGCGTATTGAGTTCCTGATTGATGGAGATTGAATGGGTTGACGTTTAATTGTAGTTTTGAAGGTGAATCAGTGATGAATCAAGAGTTAGGGTTTTATAAGAAGTTCAAAGAAGAACTAAAAGATGGGTTCGCTTAGTTTGAAGATTGAATTGAAGTTGTGTGGTTGTTTCGATGAAGAATCAGTGAATTAAGGAATTGGATGGATTCTGAATTGAGACGATGTGTTAAATCAGATCAAGCCAAAGAAGAGATTAATTTAATTGCTTCAATAACTCGGTCTTGAGGTAATTGCTTTGTCTCAGTAAACTAGTTTAGTTGTTCATTTAAGTTTTGAGTTTATGAGGTTGTCAATGATATTTGAATTGAAATGAGTTTACTGAGGATAGTGAAATTCAAGGGTAAGTGTTATGAATTGATCTCAGTGAATGAGATTTTGCAAAGTGTATATGTATGTTATTTGAGTTAAGAATTAGCTGAGATGTTGTGGTTGAATAAGGAAATGGGAGTGAACTGGTTTTAGCAGAAGTGAGTTATTGGTGGTTCTGGTTTAGAAGAAGAATCAGGGAGTTAATAAAACATTATGCAGGTAGGAACTGAAATGGTGAAGGTCTTGTAATGTATGTATTGGTAATAGAATGAATGAATGCTTAGGTGAAGGCTAGATATTACAGTTGAAGTTGTACATGGCTGGTTTGCCGTAGTAATGAAGCTACATATACTAGATATGAGAAACTAAAGTGTAATGGAGAGGGAATGGTATTCTTTTGGGAGATTCCGGTGGTTGTATTAGATTGAGATACTACTGGTGACATGAATCTGAAGTTGCAATTCATGAGAATGGTATACTGAGTTTACAGATTTTGAGGGCAAGAACTGAGATGGGGGTATTGGATTGAGCTGCAGTTGTAAGTGTTGGATCTAATTTGGTGGTGAACTGAATATGGACTGCATGTGGAATGAGATGGTGTTGTTGTTTATGTTTATGCTGATTGCAGGTGTTGTGAATTAGTTTAGATGAATATGTTGAATTAAACCTCTCTAGTGAAAGCTTAAAGCTTCAATTGCAGGTAGGCAATGTTCTTGTTGTTTGTAATTGAAATTCAAAGTTGTTTGTATTTGATTTGAAGTTGAAATGTTAAACCAGAACATGAGAATATAAGAAATAGAGTTAGAATTAAGCTATTAGTCATCCCAGTCAGATGTGTGACTAGTTTACTTAGTTGACTCAGTTCTTATGACTGATTTGGATTTGCTGATTCACCTGAAATAGTCTTGTAGACTGAGTTAACTCTTTGAGTTTCCCTATCTTGACCTGAGTTGGATAGTTGACCGATTCCTGTTTGACTCATCTGACCTTTGACCCCGGACTTTGACCTGACGTGAACTGTTAGTTAACATGTGACTGTCATTTTGACCGTTAGTCGAATCTAGTGGACTGGACCTTAGATTAATGGGCTGGTTTGATAGACTTGGGCTTAGAGTTAGTTTCCTTAGTTTGATATTTGGACCTCTTATGGTCTGAATCGACCTTTGGCTTCCACTAGGTTGTAGATATTCATAAGATTTAGCTACGGACTATAGAATCAACCTAATCGGATTAGTAAACTCTTACTTATGTTAAAGATAGAGAATAAGATGCCATAATGGGATTAGAATCATTAGATAAAATTGTATGATTCTTGTGTGAGCCTTTTGTCTAAACTTTTAGAGTGCTTGTATGATTAACAGTTAGACTATTAACAATGACCGATTCAAAGGATGAATCGGTGGATCGTGGATCTCGAGGTAGGCGTGGCTTGACATCAAAAGAAGTGGGAATACTTTTAACTCTTTTGAAACCATTATTGTTCTTTTTACAAAAGTTTATGTTCAACAAACTCATGCGTTGTCTGTCTGTGCTTTTCATGCATTGTTTAGTTTGTATTATGATTGTTATGTTAATTATTTGAATCTTTCCATGAATTGGAAAGGATTTGTAATGCATGTCATTATGAATTGTTATGGGAAATAAGAATTTCCACTTGTGGTATATATGATATGCTCCTACACATTTATACCTATATGAATTCAGTTTTTATTGCTTAAATTTGGTCATCATTAAAGGGTGATATCAATAGCTATTCGGTGTGGAACAACCCGGCATCAATATTATACATTGTTTGAAAAAGGAGTTTGTCCATGTACATGTTTGTGTATTTCAAGTGGATTGGTCACTTGTTGATGTTTAGGAAAACATGAATTGTTTTCCAAATCTTTCTCCTGATTTCTTTAAAGTTAAATGTTATTCTTGCTGGCCACCCCATTTAGGGATGATGTGCTCACCCATTCCCACTTTCAGTTTCAGAGACAAATCAGAGTTGCGCAGCGAAAGCTTCAAGGTTGATTTCGTTAGTTGGTTAATTTTTACTACGTTTATTATATTGCATATTGTATTTGTAAACCAAATGACAATTGTATATGTATCATTTGAGAGAAGTTCTTGTATATATATATTTCTGAGCGGGGCTAGTTTTGGGTTAAGTTTTGTAGCAGTTTCTTAATTGATCGTTAAGTAAATGTTTTAGATTCTTAGTTCCTCTTTATTTAGTTAATCTCTTGGATTAGTCAGCTGCTAGCTTAGGCGGCGCTACAGGGCGGATGCATTTTTAATCATTGTCAGCCTAGGCAACGCCAATTAGACATATAACAAGTTTAAGATTTATGTGTGTGTGTGTGTTAAAAATTTCTTCGCCACGTGGAGGAATCCGAAGAATTCAAATGCATGCGAGGAGTATTCATGACGAGCACTAACGAAGTATATGTAAAGCACTTTTTCCGATTTCGAGATATCTACCCAGTCAACAAAATGAAGGCACATATAAAGTTCTGACGAAGGATTGATGATAAGCACGAAAGTGCGACGCATTTTCACCCATAAATACATTAGCTATGACTCATTTTATCACTAATAAACGTGTTTGTGGGTACTTTTGGGCAATTAACATTTTTGGAAAATTCGGCTCGAAGAGTTGTTAGAGGCACCCCGGAGGACAACTGCTAAAAGGAACCCAACTTTGGATAAGGGGCACTCAATTACTAGGGGGAACTTCAATTACTATTTGCACCCCCATGTGCCAACTGCTATTCACACCCCCATTCTGGATAGGGGCATAAACCTTCTTCATGTTTTTAACAGAAAATGGCGGGAATAATTGGTTTGAAAAACGAGACTTCTGGAAGAATTTGTAGGAGATTTTCTCGTGATTTTCTGTTGGACTTGGGTATATAACATCCTATTTTGACAAACCAGGGGTGCTAACGTGTTTAAACTCGAGAAAAAAGGAAACTTACGTATTCTTTTCGAAACAGAAATCACGGTTATTCTCGGATATTCTCTTTTGATAGATTGGGAAATTTTTACGTAGCTGAGAAGAGGATGGAACATGTTGGAGTGTGTTAGACAAATAAAATAGCATGGAGAAGAAAAGGGAATATTTGACATAACTCGATAAAACAGAGGTTGAAGTGTTCTCGGTATTCTTCTGTTTTACTTTGGGAAGTTTTCTATGTGGCTGCAGGGAGTTTGACGACATCATATGCATATAATCAGCGTGCTGGAGTGTGAAAGATGTAAGAAAACATCATGAGAAGATAAACATAGAATAATTGAAAGCTGTAGACACCGGAGATAACAAAAATATATTATCAAGTTAATGTGGGAAGATATGGAAATTAAATTTGAAATATGATGATCCGTAGAGTATATAAACGTTGTTGGAGAGTTAGAGAAGGATATAGAGTTTTGGGGTACGGCAGAGAGCTGAGGCCGGATAAAGGAAAGTTGCAGAAGTCATTGTTGCACTTTCACGTGAAGAAGAAGACGAAGAATATATCACTATTTGAATATCCATGTCATCTTTTCTTTGTAACAATTACTCAATTATGACAGTAGGTTCTGTAACATCCATAAAGCGTTACGAATCTCTGTTCTATTACAATTCTTCAATAAAAACACCTTTTTGAGCAATGAATTATCTTTTTGAGTGTGTTTTCACCATGTGGAGCTAGACCCCAACACTGGGACGACGGAGGAAGATGAATTTCATACATGGGTAAAATTATTTAATTCTTTTTAAGACTTTTGTATTAATTTTAATTGAAATATGATTTGAATCAATCAGTTGTCATTTAATTTGATGAGGTATGCTTAGCTTAAATGTTTTGATACATCATGCTTAGGATTTACAACTAATCTTTTGAGAATCTCCCTTGGCAAAATCAGAGTCCATGTTAATTTTTTTTATTAAACTTTAATTGTTGAGAATAAATAAATTGAATGCTACGTTATGAATTCGACGAAATCCTAGTCCCGGTAACTCTCTTCATCATGTGAAAATATTTTGTATATATTTTTCTTTTATTTTAGTTTATTAATTCTTAAAATCAATCTCATCAAGTTCGAGTGAACGATAACCTTCTTACCACTATCTAAAATTCGATCAATTTTTGGCGCCACCAACGCGAACTTATATTTAGGTTTTAGATTTTTTTTTTAAATTTTTTTATAGATTTCTTGTTCTCTTTCATGCCTTTCGTATTTTTCGATTCTTTTCAGATATGGAGTGAAGCCATAAGGATAGAAAAAGCGCTACAAAAGGAAACAAAGCCAAAGAAGGAAAGAAAAGAGGTGTCCAAAAGGAGTGAAGAAGATCTTATTTTATTTTTATTTTTTAGATTTTTATTTTTATAAAACTGTATTAAAATTTGTTGTATTTTATTATTTTAGAAAAAATGAGAGTTTACAAAGCTTTGGGCGGAAACCTAGCAACAAGCAAGGCACCAACACCTTTTTGAATAACAATACCTAGCCTATGAAAAATGAAACTACCAAAACCACTACTTGCGTCATTATTCACTAAACAATTCTCCAGACGCTTGAAAAAACATAAAGTATCCTCTCCAAGTTCCCCTAAAGTAGAGAAAGCTAGAACACCCAGACCATATCCTCCATGAGAGACACACCTATCCAGGTATTTAGTGCATTTACGCGAAATAACACTAGAAATAGCTTTGCGAACGAAAGAGCGAATACCATCACCTGTGAAAGGAGAGACACCTGTAACATCCATGCATACATCTTGACCATTTTCCCATTTAAGGACGAAAATATCAGCGGGCCTTAAACCTTTTTCATCATCAGACAGAAACCCAAGAGAGACTTCCTTGCGGGCAGGTACACTAGCTTTGTAGCAAATGTCAGCAACAATGTCACGTACAAAGTCATGACGAAACTTAATCCCAACATCTTTAGCACAATGAAGCGCGTGATCCCCAAAGATATCCATAGATTTGTTACAACTTGAGCATAAACCATTCTCAACAAACAATGGGATACCAAGACGGTAACAGAGGACAGACCTGAACTTTCTGGGCCCCAGGCATTGGTTAAGCTCACTAATCGGTAAGGCTAACAAATAATCTTGTGCATGCTTAACTTGGTTACATTGCCACAAAATGGAATCTCTTGCAGACATAGAAAATTGGTATGGGATTTGCTTCTTAATTGCATCGAAATAAGTAACTGGCAGGGAGTACATGGAGGGGGGGGGGGGCAGTATTATCGCCGTAATAAGAAGACGGAAGTCCACATACCTAGATAAAATTCTGAAGAGCCAACTGATAAGCAGCATTTTTTTGTTGAGAACAAGTTACCCAGAATCACCTTTTGCACTGAAGAAGTCTGGCTCTGAGAAGTTAGATAAAAATAAGTACGGGTGTATGCCATGGTGTGAATGACCAAGCCACCGTCCTTGATGGGCAAGGTAGCAAGTCTCCACTGTAAATGACCAAAATCAGGACCGTCTCCAGTAACAAGAAGTCTCAAGTACTTGAATAGGTGATCATCAAAAAGCTCAGTAGCTTGTTGAAGGGTTGCAGGTTTGGTAGTGCGCATTGCAAAATATAGCCTAGATACGCCGGTACAATTGCGAAGTAATTTCATCTCACTCTGAAGATCCTTGAGTTTTTTTTATGGTAGACATTAGTTGAACAATCTTGTTCACCCTGCTCAACATCATATCACTAATAAAGTTCAGATCCAGACTCACAGGACCACCCAAAAGTTTGACACCATTAGAAGGTCTACCAATATCAGGAGGGAAAACACAATCAATAGTACTTCTGGGATCAATCGAAGGCCAAAAGACTTTCGTTTTCTTGATGTTGAGATGTAAACCTCTTCCCGGTCCTTCAGTTTCAATCAAGCGTAAAGCTTTTGCAACCTCAAGAGTATCACCAATGATTGTACCATCATCAAGGTACCAGGCGTGTAAATAGAGCTTGCAACAGGAAGCAATGGTCTTTACCAGGGGGTGAAGTGTCAAGGAAAATATCAAGGGACCGAGAGGATCACCTTGTTGGTCTCCGAAGGTAGAAGATAAAATATATTGGTCATAGTAGAGTTTATCCGGTCATATGTAACAAAATTCAACCCAACGAGAAATACCTGGACAATGAAGGTGAACCTCCTGAGATCTGCTCACCATGTTGAACGCGTTCTAAAAGTCAATAAGCAACATTGACATCGTGTCCGAGTGACCTTTTAAATCCAGTAGGCCATTTACAACGTGTAATATACTCCCCCCCACCAGTAGGCACACCAAATTGTAATTTTTTATTTTTTATTTTTTATTTTCGGACACATTTTGGACTTGGACATTATTTTTAAAACCCTAAGGAAGGGTTAAAAATTAAATATAAACTGTTTGCAGGGAAGGACGATAGTTACGATACTGTCTCGGCCCCTCGGGTTCGTACACTGACATAGGAGTCGGTGCCCTAAGTCAACTCCAACGGTCCATCTCCCGTCTGGTACGGGAGGTAAGACTCTATCCACCCACGAATCCCCTGTCAGTGGGTTTTATTTTGTGTAACAACTCACACACGTGAATAAAACAATGTCGAACTGGTATTATAATAGCCAATACAACAAATATCCGACTGATTATCAAAATGGACATTACTTTGACCACGGTATGAATAGTGGTTTGGAACATTAAACTTTTGAAAGTTATGGCTCATACCATGGTGAGCCTAATTACTACCCACACACGCACCGGTCATACGACTAAAATTCTTATATTTCCCCTTTAGAAGATTCCCTAAGGAAATTAAAGGAGTCGACACATAAGATAGCTGAGATGAATAACTTAGTTTATGACGAAAGAAAACTTTCTATAGAGGAATCCCTCAAGCTGATGGCTCAGACGAACGAAAGAATTGCTCGAAATAACCTTAATTTCCAATATAGTGTTTCTAATAGTACCCTTGAAAATGAATATAATTATTCACATAATCAAGATGACGAGGTTAGAATTGGTAACACTACTTGTTTAGATGAGGCTCAACCATTTTCATGTTATTATAATAATGATTATGATGAGGATAGTGCTGATGAAGAATTTGAAATATGTAGGCATAGTGATCAGGAATTTGTTACTCCAATTGAGCTTTATAATGATAATGTTATTTCTAGTTCTAATCCAAATAATTTTAATAATTATTCACCTATTCAAAAGGACGAGGATTTGACTAGAGATACCCCGTTTTAGACGATGTAGAATTTCCTAGTTACGAAGCCGATTATGATTTAGAGGAACGAGATTATTCTAAGAATATTATTTTAGAGTCTAACGATTTAAAAACAATAGTCTTATACGAAGAATATACACTTGTAGAGCTTTTAAATATGACCGAGGACGCATCACCTGAGTATAATCTACATGAAGAAATTAACCATTTTCAGGATTCTGATGATCTAGAAATTAGGGAAATTGTAGCTAGTCTATCTAGAGACACCCAAAACTCTAAGTTTGTGGGTGATTATCATTCTCCTTGTGCTTTACCGTTAACTCTTAGAAAGATCCCTCCCTTGGGGTTTGATATATGTACCACAACCATTCTAAAATATTATCTTCATACATGTTTTTCTGAACCTAATGATGTCCATAAGGAAGTTCAGTCATTAGAAACCCATCCTATGGTTGATGTGGTTTACCCAGGCTATGATACCCAGATTGATTTTGTTTTCCCACCAAAAACTTTTCTTCCAATTGTGGGAACGTTTGAATTTCAAATATGTCAGTTATTAAGTTTTGAGACTAAGCCTAAGTACTTTAGGAGAATAAAAACGACACATTTGCTTAAGAATGACCACCACTTTCATTGTGGTCAACTGTGTGAGTCAAATTTGATTGACTTAAAGGATCCTCAGTTATTCAGGTTATTATTATGCGCTTCTAAGTTTTTATTTGAGTTTTTCCAGACTCTAGAACCTGATCATTCGGATATAACGTATGCGGAAATGCAACCCATGAAAATATTTTATTTGGACCTAGTTATAGAACCTTAACCTGAACCACGACTAGATCTAGTTGTCTTAAACAGGAAACTAGACAAGGGTATGCTTTATTTGTTTATTTTCTTGGCATGTTGCAGATTCCTTTTACTTGTGATAGCTCTATTTGGTTTTGATGACCCACAGACATTTCGGCTATTACTTTATGATTTTATGAGGTGACTAATCCTTTCTTAGTCTCGCTGAAGACTTTAAACTTAGCACTTGCTGGGAGGTAACCCAAGTTTTCGATACTCTGGTAATATCCTTCCTCACTTCCTTTAGATAGTAACAATTTCTCCTTATTCATGTTTTTAATTTCATCTTTAGAACATTGAGGACAATGTTAGATTTAAGTGTGGGGGAGTGGTTATTAAATTTTTATTTTTATTTTTCAGGAATTTTATTGCATATTATGACTAGGTGTTGAGCGGGTCTATATATATATATATATATATTATGATCAGCTGTATAGCAGGTCTAAAAAAAATAATTTAAAAAATAAATATTATTATTATGATTGTTAGGGTTATGACCAGCTGTGTAGCGAGTCTTTTCTTTTTTCTTGCATGTTATGACCAGCTGTGTAGCGAGTCTTTTGTTGGGTATTTTCTATGACTACCTGTATAGCGGGTCTAAAAAAAATATGACATGACCAGCTATATAGCGGGTCTCCCTCCCTCTCTCTCTCTTATTATATGACCAGCTGTGTAGCGGGTCAAATTTTTGTTTTGCTCGAGGACTAGCAAAATGTAAGTGTGGGGGAATTTGATAAGCACGAAAGTGCGACGCATTTTCACCCATAAATACATTAGCTAAGACTCATTTTATCACTAATAAACTTGTATGTAGGTACTTTTGGGCAATAAATATTTTAGGAAAATTCGGCTCGCAAAATTATTAAAGGCACCCCAGAGGACAACTGTTAAACGGAACCCAACATTGGATATGGGGCACTCAATTACTAGGCCGCACCTTAATTACTATTTGCACCCACTGGCGCCAACTGCTATTCGCACCCCAATTCTGGATAGGGGCATCAAATTTCTTCACGGTTTTAACAAAAAATGGCGGGAATAATTGGTTTGAAAAACGAGACTTCTGGAAGAATTTGTAGGAGATTTTCTCGTGAATTTCTGTTGGACTTGGGTATATATCATCATGTTTTGACAAACCAGGGGTGCTAACGTGTTTAAACTCAAGAAAAAAGGGAAGTTATGTATTCTTCTTGAAATAGAAATTACGTTTATTCTCGGATATTCTCTTTGATAGATTGGGAATTTTTTACATAGCTGAGAAGAGGATGGAACGTGTTAGCCAAAGAAAACAGTATGGAGAAGAAAAAGGAAGATTTGGCATAACTCGATAAAACAAAGGTTGAAGTGTTCTCGGTATTCTTCTGTTTTACTTTGGGAAGTTTTCTATGTGGTTGTAGGGAGTTTGACGACATCATATGCATATATTCAGCGTGCTGGAGTGTGAAAGATGTAAGAAAACATTATGAGAAGATAAAAATAGAATAATTGATAGCTGCAGAAACCGAAGATAACAAAAATATATTGTCGAGTTAATGTGGGAAGATATGGAAATTAAATTCGAAATATGATGATCCGTAGAGTATATAAACGTTGTTGGGGAGTCAGAGAATGATGAAGAGTTTTGGGGTACGACAGAAAGCTGAGGACGGAGAAAGGAAAGTTGCAGAAGTCATTGCTGCACTTTCAGGAAAAGAATAAGATGAAGAATAGATCCATGTTTGAATAGACCTGTCATCTTTTCTTTGTAACAGTTCCTCAATTGTGACAGTAAGTTCCGTAACATCCATAAAGCGTTACGAATCTCTGTTCTATTACAATTCTTCAATAAAAACACCTTTTTGAGAAATGAATGTTCTTTTTGAGTGTGTTTTAACCATGTGGAGCTATACCCCAACACTGGGACGACGGAGGAAGATGAATTTCATACATGGGTAAAGTTATTTAATTTTTTTAAGACTTTTGTATTAATTTTAATTGAAATATGAGAATTAATTAGTTGTCATTTAATTTGATGAGGTATGCTTAGCTTAAATGTTTTGATACATCATGCTTAGGGTTTACAACTAATGTTTAGAGAATCTACCTTGGCAAAATCAGATTCCATGTTAATTTTATTTATTGAGCTTTAATTATTGTGAATAAATAAATTGAACCCTACGTTATGAATTCGACGAAATCCTAGTCCCAGTAACTCTCTACATCCTGTGACAATATTTTGTATATATTTTTATTTTAGTCTAGTTTATTAATTATTAAAATCAATCTCATCAAGTTCGAGTGAAGGACAACTTTCTTACCACTATATAAAATTCGATCAATTGACAAGACTGTACGAACATGTGGTTGGGAATTTAATGAGCGAGGAGTCAAATCAATTATCATAAGTATCAATGATGAAACATGAGTTAGCAAAAAGAAAATATAACAACGAAGCTCAAAATTTTGACGAGTAAAAAGTAGGTATTAACGAAGATAGATTGTTTCCCAAGAAAAGAGTTAGGTAACAAAGTGAATTGTTGCGCAAGAAACAGGGTTCAACGACAAAGTTGAGAACTTTATTAGCTGCCATTCATTATCTAACCTGTATAAGAGAAGGGAAAAACAGAGAAATGGGGGTTAAGTTTTTGGTAAGCTATGTGTGTATGGGAGATAAAGAGATCCTGAGAGCTTAAGATTATATTTTGTTTCTCTTGTAATCTCTTATCATAATGTGAAATCATTAAGAAATTATGTGTTCATTACTTTGATGAATTCATATGCATGTTTTTGGATTGGATTTGAGTCTTTTGATCTTGTTAGTTGTTAGGGTTTGTTATTTGGATGTAGTTGTAGGATTTCCTGCAACTACATTTTTGCGCTAGAAGGAGGGAAAGAGTAAAGGATTTATCCTACCTAAGTCACTTGCTTTCCAAAATAAGAGTAGATCTTAAGTTTTCTAGTGATTTATCCGTTCTTCGTTGATTTTGATCAAGACTTCAAAAGTAAGGGTTTTATTCTGAGAATAAATATCTGACATGTCAGATCTGATGTTTTGTGTTTTTGGATTGGTTGTATTAAAGTCTTTCACATCTCGTCAAATTTTAAGTAGTTAAGTACATTTTCATCCGTATTAAGTAGTTGTTTCTGGAATTTTTCTTGGATCTATTAAATGTAATAATTGGTTTTGAATCTGGTGAAAAATCATTGTGTTGCATTCAATTTGCATTTAAGTAAAGGATACAGACATTGGTATTTTGTCAATAGTATCAGATCTGGACCTTATGAAGACAAAATGGCATCAAAACAAGGATAGGAAAATGTGGCTAAGACTAGATCTAGAGCTGCTGTCAAGGAAGTTGCACATGCACAAACCCCAGAAAATGGTGCAAGAAGGCGTATCAATCAACCAAGAGACAGTCCTGATCGAAGTACTCCTAAAAATGAGGATGGAAGAGTGGATCGGTCTGTAACTCACGAGAGTGACAAATCTGATAATGAGCAGGGTATGACAGTCGAAGAATTAATAACTAAGCTCGCTAAGCAGACAGAAAAGAAAAAGACTTAAGCACAAGAACGACCATTTATCGTGAAGCAGGATGAAGAATTAATTCAAGAGAATCTCAAGCTCATTGATGAGAAGAATACAAAGACTTTCGAATCTGAATCACAAATAAGTGGAAAAAATAAAGGAGGAAAATAAACGATGAAAAGACCAGAAGGAACGCGGCAAAGAAAGAGCTGTGAGAAAATATGTCGAATGCGTGGAGAAGAATGCAAAGAAAGCTAAGGAGAAAAGTTTGAATGAAGCAGTATGGAATGTGATGAAAAGTCACCGAGAACCATAATAAGTGGTTCACAAAGCCCTGGGAGTGGACTGCGCAGCTGGTAGAATCAATCGAAGAGGAAAAATTCATTGTTCACTATTAATATCTTGTATGCATAATTACCACCAAAACGTGCTTTGCCTACTTTACTAGTATCTTTTATGGGACATGAAATTTTGTGCAACATATCAAGTGTCATACTCTTTCTCTATTATAATGGGAACGAAAAGATGCAGTCTCGTGCAAGTATTTTCATGCGAGCTTGAAATGAGAAGCTTTGGCATGGTTTGATGCTCTACCAAAATATTCAATCACATCATTTCGTGAACTTCAAATAACATTATTAGAGACTTACTATCATAATAATTTACAGAGACCTGGTGGAGATGTTATTTAAACTAAAACGAATGAAAGTTTACGAAGTATGGTTACAAGGTGGCGAACTCTTTGTAGCGAGGTTGCATGACGTGAATCTGAAGCTAATTTGGTGCGTGCATTTATCAATGTATTATTCGCTACGGACCTGTTATAAACTCAGATATTCAGATTCAAAGACACATTAGAGATGCAAGAGCTACGAGAATATCAAGATGAGTATATTGCTTTGTAAGAAAAGTAAAAACAAGCAGTGGTACAGATAAATGTTGCAAAAGGAATTGTCCTGAGGGTCCAAACACATTGTCAACGAGTAGCACATGCAGTTGGGGAGGTTCTTCAAATAGATTACAGGGATATCCATCCAGATAGATAGCAACGACAACCTCCAGTACCAAACCAATGACAAGGGAACCAGCAACCGCGAAGATAAAGGTACAATGATCAAAGGTTTGGAGAGAGAATACCAAATTCTCTTAATTTTGAAAAACGAAGGTGTCCAAAATTGAACACAACAATAGAGAAGATTTGGAAAACTTTAGATCAACTAGAAGACATTCATGTTAGAGCACTGCTCGGTCGAACTCGCAAGTGTTGCTAACTCAAGCTTGTTTGTCAAGTTTAGGTGATCAAAACTATAAGTCCTGATTTCTTGTCTACTTATAGCGATGTCTCGGATTAGGATAGAATATGTAGTTGAGCTTTAGAGTTCACGATGTTCATCGATTGAAGACGAAGATCTACCGAGGAGAGCTTGGAGGAACTTCATCAACAAAAGGTATGTGGAGACTAAAACTTATCTATCATTCAGAAGTTTATTATATTCTATCTCCTAATGAGACTAAGTCATATAGTTATATAGACTTTTACATTATACATATTTGATATTTCGAGCTGAGTTTAACTCGCTTAAATCTTTCTCGAAATATATGTTGGAAAGCTTTTTGATTTAACTACGTTCATCGTTATTCTTGACGAGTTTAATTTTAAAAGATGAGTCAAAATATGATCATGTGAAAATTGCCTTAAAATATCTTGCATGATTTGTGTAAAACAGTCATTTGATGTAGACTCAAAATGTTTCGTATTGATCATTCGATCACTTGAAAATTACTGATAAGTTAATAGTTTGTGTGAGACATTTATTTTCGTCTTCTAAGGATATTTAAATGATTGAAATGAGAGTATAAAACAAATAACCATTGTTTATATATAGCACATTCATACCAATATGCAAACTGTTGTAGTATGATTCGGGTCCGGGAACCAAGTTTACCTACCAGTATGCGAACGGTTTAACTGTCAAAGTCCGGGAACCAAGTTTTTATACCAGTATGCAAACGGTTTCACCCGAGTTAGGTCTAGTATGATAGTATGCATACCCATTTGCGAACTGTCAGACATGACCAAAGTCCGAAACTCTAGTTTGCGTACCCGCTTGCAAATTGAGTTAGTTTAAGTTCTAAAATCGGTTAAGTATGATTTCACACTCATGAACAAATACATTTATAAATTAATGAATGCAATATTTGCAAAGCCTGGCTGAATGTTCATGAACTGATTCTTTTGAATCAATCTGATTTTGTTTAAATTGTGTCTTGTATACTTCTATGAGAATATAAACAATTGAACAACTCTATGAGTAACACAATTAAACTTATTTGATTATTATTTGATCTAGAAATGTTAAATGAATGTGATTAATACAAAGTGTTCATATGGCTAACTTCGATTAACTGTTATTTAGCCGACTCAATATACATGTTTAGGTACGGTTACCCATATCTAAATGAAGGTATATTTCATTTGTGTGTAACAAGCTAAGACCATCTAACGGTGGAGAGATATTGCTTTCGTTTTAAGCAAACTTAGCTTGATTCTTAAATCGGGATTTCATCTAATGGTGAATATTGATTGCTCTGTTTCAAATCTATCAAACCATGATTTGAAGACTATATAAGGGAGAACTCTAGCAACTGGAATACCTAATACCCACACCTCATGTGTGATACTAGTTGCGTACTAAAGTCTATTCTCCTTTAACCTAGGTTTTTCATAAAACCATTATATGTTAATGACTTAAAGAGTTCATTGGGATTTTGAAGCCAGACCCAACTATTTTCTTTGTAGTTGCTTGTTCTGATCTTACTTGTTCTATCGTATTAAGTACTATCTTCTCTAAGATTCTATCGTATTAAGTACTATCTTCGACTTTGGGTCGTAGTAAGTCTTAGTCGTGGGTGAGATCAGCTAGGGGAATCAAGTGCGTAGAGTACTGCTGGGATTTAGAGGCATTTGAAACGTGATTGTACCTTAATCATTGCGAGACTTGGTTAGGGCTTAACTACATTCCAGTCCGAAGTTAACTTGTAGTAGGCTAGTGACTGTAGCGGCCTAATACAATGTGGTGTTCAAACCTGGACTAGGTCCTAGGGTTTTTCTGCATTTGCGGTTTCCTCGTTAACAAAACTTCTGGCGTCTATGTTATTTCTTTTTCGCATTATATTTTTATATAATTAAAATATCTCAGGTTGTGCGTAGTTCAATCAATTGGTAAATCCAACCTTTGGTTGTTGATTGAAATTGATTGATACCTGAACATTGATATTTGGTACCGTTCAAGTTGTTTCTCATGATAATCAGGCTCATGGATTTTATCTGTTTGATTTGCTGATTACATTAAGAAACAAAGATATAACTCTTGGATATATTTCCTTGATTGAGTCTGACTGTCTAGTTGATTCTCTTGGAATTATATTGAAGTTAGTCCATACAGATTGCCAAATGAAATATTGGGTGTGGTTGTTAGACCCTCTCTTTTTCAATTCCAGACCCACCAAATCTATGAGTTGAACCGCCACCATCCAAGTTTTTCCACCAGTATTGGTAATATCATAAGTTTCATGGTCACACTACTAACAATTGTAAGAATGTTCAACTCAAAAAATAATACAAGGCATTTTAGATAGTGGAAAGCTCACTCAATTCTTAGATGAACCACCACCACCACCAGCACAGATAGAAGCTTAGCCTCTCCAATAGGAATTTTTTTATTGTGTTGAAATAGAGCGAGGAACGCAAAACCTATGATACAATTCAATCATTTATTCCACGAGAATAATTGCTAATTTTTCACAATAACATTATGAGCCGAGCACACAAGCGAGATCGAAGTGGAAAAGAAATCTTTAGCGTGACCAAATCCCCGCCTTTAGAAAGATGGAAAATGCAGCCCATCACATGCTCAGCTTTAGATGCACCATACTGTGGGAGAGCGCACACATACCTCCTCATTGTAACATTAACTACTGAAAAATGGGCAGTAGATAGAATACTCGTCAATGCTGGAAGTTCAATAGATATATTATTTTACGAGACATACAAGTGAATGGATTTATCCAATTTAATTCTCATCTCTTCTACTTACGATATTTATGGATTCAATGGTATTGCTTTAAAACCCAAATGAGAGAGTATTCTACTCATACCGTCTGGGAATTTGGACACTAATTTTACCTTTTGTGTTGTATATGTGGAATCACCATATATCGCCCTCATTGGAAAACCATGGGTCCATGGTATCAAATGGGTAGCATCCACCTTTCATCAATGCAATCGCTTTCCTATGCCATACGGTATCGCCGAGATTAAAGGAGACCCTTCCGAAGAAATTTTTTGCAACAAGGTGGATGTTCGACAATATGAGTCGAGCAAAAAAGAAAGAGAAAAAAAGAAAGAAGCAAGCTAACGAAAATAAGAAAGATGAAGAGTTTAAAGTTTATAATATCAAAGGAATAAAAGAAAAGGGCATCCCTAGCGAAATTCCAGATGATAAAAATGCTCTCTTATAGCAATTAAAGGAACCAACCCCCCTCGAAGACCTAGTGATGAACTTTACTGCAGTAGAGCCCACCAAATAAATAAAATTGGCAACTGGCGAAGATCCAAGGATCAATATAGGTACTAAGCTAGAAGCGAACGAAGAGGAGAGGTTGAAACAATTGTTACGAGAATATCTGTTAGAGCATTGCTCGATTGAACCCACCAAGAGTGGTATGTCAAGTTTGGTTATCATATTTTAGTATCAAAACTTAATTAGAGTTGCTTGATTAAATGTACTAGAGATCAACTTCGTTTAAGTTTAGACTATAAAGTCTAGGAATGTTGAGACATACAAGTATTACTCTGAAGACCTAACTTCATGAAGACTTAGCGACTACAACGAAGACATCATCCTTCCACTAAAGGTATTGTGATACTGACTTGAATTGTTTCCATTCCTATCGTTGCTTTCAAGTCGTTTAAGATTGGAAACATAACATGCGAGGTTATATTTAATACTCTAGTATTAGACTTGATCAGTTTAGTATGATCAAAGTTTCAAGGATGAATATTTGATTACGAAGTTTAACATTTATCTTTTGAACTTTGTAAATGTGACATCGACATAATATATGTAACTCGTTACTTGATTGTGCATTGGATATAAGTGTGATTTCATCCTAGGAAACTATGTTTGATTACATATGTTTGAAGGAAGTACATATAAGAAACTTGTTTCGTAATCGAAAGGAAATCAATAGGCGTTTTGGTCCGATTTTCATTGAAAATCTACTGGATGACCAATTACCTAGGTAATATCTTTGGTAGAACAGATCTTGACTTACGTTGAGAGATATAGTAGAACCAATCTTTACTTAGTTTGGGATATGCGGTATAACCGATCTTGACTTATGTTGAGAACCTTGGTAGAACCGATCCTTACCTATTTTGAGATACATGGTAGAACCTATCCTAGATATTGTTGGGAGTCATGGTAGAACAGATCCTTACATATATTGGGAATCTTGGTCGAACCGATTTTATCTATTGTTGGGAGTCATGGTAGAACCGATCTTAACCTATATTAGGAATCATGGTAGAACCGGTCCCAAGATAAAAACCAATCCTTCATATTCACATATTACTTTACATTTTTTTTGTGAGTTTGGAACTAGGGTTTGCTAATTAGGAAAGTTCTAGATGTCAACATTGTAGTAGGGTAAAAACTGATTCTGAATAAAATAGTAAAAATGGGTAGGTTGATGAGAAATGAGTCTAGACCCTAAACAAATATACTGCACAAGAGTACTTTAGATTTGAGATATCAATCTGTATAATTCTGGCTTAAACCAAGAAATGGTCATTCCAGTCTTTCTTCGGTCACAAAATGAAGGACAAGTGTTGACCTTAGGGGGGGAAGCAGAAAAGGTGTTGAGATCAGAGAGACGGGCTCTGTAAGGTGTGGTTGTGTATGAGTTATACCAAAAAATGGAACTTGCTTGTAAAAGATAGAGGTTGTAAGTTCTCTACGTTCTCTGAAAATTTTGTTCACCGGTAGGGTATAGAAATCTATTGATACCAAATCATAGTCGAACATTATCTGTGTATCATATCTCTTATATGGATACTTTCATTAATACATTTCCACAAAACATGTTTTATCTTAGGTGGGAGTTTAGTTTTCCAAAATGGTTTCGAAAAGGCGAGAAGTTGCTCAAGATGCTATTTACCGAGACTGAGTGAATCATTTTGAGATGGTGGCCTTTTCATTGATGGTGGATGCCCTTTGCTCTTGGTGGAAACATCAAGCAATGTACATATAAAAGGGAAGACCAATGTACATTGTTCACCAGTAGGGTATAGAAATTGTTTATTCATTTTACTGTTTAGGCATTTTGAAAAAGCGGGGGTATAACAACCACACCCAATAATTCGTTCAGAAATCAGTATGGACTAACTCCAATATTATTCCGAGAGCACCAGCTTATAAAGCGAGCTAAAACAAGAAAGCTATCAAAGAGTTATATCTTTTTTTCTCAAATCAATCAAACAAATAGAAATCTATGAGCCTGAAATACTTGGACGGTACCAAAGACCAATTGATTAAACTGCGCACAACCTGTGCTATTTCAATTATACAAACAAATGTAATGCAAAAAAGAAATAACACGCACACTAAACAAAAATTAACGAGGAAACCACAAATGCAAATGCAAAAAAAAAATGGGACCTAGTCCAGATTTAAAGACCACATTGTATTAATCCACTACAGACACTAGCCTACTACAAGTTAACTTCGGACTGGAATGTAGTTGAGCCCTAACCAAGTCTCACACCGATTAAGGTATAGTCGCGTTCCTTACGCCTCTAGAACCACGCCGGATTCTGGACACTTGATTCCCTTAGCTTATCTCACCCACAACTAACATTTTCTATGACCCAAAGTCGAAGACTTATAAACAAATCTGTCTTCCACATATAAGTATATTCTAATAGATAAATCTGTCTCCCACAAAAATACCTACAAAGTTTTGTTCCGTCTAATGATAAATCAAGGTTAACATGAACCAACTAATAATTCGGTTTTATACTCCCGAAGAGCAGCCTAGAAATATTAGTCACCTCATAATAACTTAACTATATGGTAGTAGAAGAAGTTATTGCAGAACCACAAAGTCCGAGACGAAGAACTTTTTGATTACTTTTTATATCTTAAGTATCAAAGATAAATCTTGAGAAAATCTTAGAGAAGATAGTACTTAATACGATAGAAAAAGTAAGATCAGAATACGTAACTACAAAGAAAATAGTTGGATATGGCTTCACGAATCCCAAATGAAGTCTTCAAGTTGTTAACCTAATATGGTTTTGGAAAAACCTAGGTTAAAGGAGAATCGACTCTAGTATGCAACTAGGAAACATGAAAGTGTCGGGAATAGGTTTTCCAGTTGCTAGAGTTATCCCTTATATAGCCATTCAAATCAAGGTTTGCTTTTAATCAAATCTAAGATAGCTTAGTAACAAAGCATTCAATATTCACCGTTAGATGAAATCCTGATTTAAGATTCAAGCTAAGTCTGCTTAGAAATAAAGCAATTAATCTCCACTGTTAGATAGTCATAGCTTGTTACACAATAATGAAATATACCTTCATTTAGATATAGGTAACTGTACCTAAACGTGTATATTGAGTTGGCTCAATAACAGTTAACCGAAGTTAGCCATATGAACACTTTTTTCTTAACCACATTCATATAATACTTATAGATAAAATATGATGATCAATCAATCATGAAAGATAATCAAATAAATCTAATTGTGTTTCACATAGAGTCGTTCAATTGTTTACTATCTCATAGAAATATATATAAATAAATTTGAAATAAAATCGGATTTATTCATAATCGTACAAAGTACTTATACAAGAATCAATTCATGAACATTAAGCTACAGTTTGCAAGGATTACATTCCTTAATTCATAAATGTATTTGTTCATTAGTATAAAAAATATACTTAACCGTTTTTAGAACTTAACTACTGTGTTCGCAAACCAGGTACGCAAACAACAACTATGGACCTTGTCCAACCGTTCGCATACTTGGTACGCGATCAACAGTCTCGGACCCAACTCAGGTAGAACCGTTCGCATACTATGTATGCAAACAAGGTTCCCGGACCTTAATAGTTAAAACCGTTCGCAAACACGGTTCCCAGAACTGAATCACTGCAAAACAGTTGCATACTAGGTATGCATAACGTGTTGTATCCATACGTGGTTAAATGTTCTAAACTCCCATTTCAATTATTGAAACATCCTTAGGAGACGATAATAGTTGTCTCACACAAAATATTAGCCTCAAGTAATTTGCAAGTGATCGAATGATCAATACGAAAATTTTCAAGTCGACATCAAATGATTGTCTCACACAAATCATATAAGATGTTTCAAGCAAATTTCCACATGATCATCTTTTGACTTAATATTTAGATAAATTGTTACCAACTAAACTCATCAAGAATAATGATGAACATAATTAAAACAAAAAGCTTCCAACATATATTTTGAGAAATAGATAACCGGGTTAAACTCAGCTCGAAATATCAAATATGTATAATGTAAAAGTATGTATATCTATACAACTTAGTCTCATTAGAAGTGAAAAAGCGGGGGTCTAACAACCACACCCAGTATTTCACTTAGCAATCTATACAGACAACTCCAATATAATTCCAAGAGAATTAACTAGACAGTCAGACTCAATCATTGGAAATTTAGGCAAGAGTTGTATCTCTGTTTCACAATGTAATCAACAAATCAAACAGATAGAAATCTGTGAGCCTAATTATTATGTGAAACAACTTGAACGGTACCAAAGACCAGTGTTCAAGTGTCAATCAACAACCAAGGGTTGGATTTACCAATTGATTGATCTACGCACAACCTGAGATATTTTAATTATATAAAAAATACAATGCGAAAAAGAAATAACATAGACATCAGAAGTTCTGTTAACGAGGAAACCGCAAATGCAGAAAAACCGCGGGACCTAGTCCATATCTGAACACCACATTGTATTAATCCACTATAGACACTATCTAATAGACACATTTTTGTGTCTAATTTGTCTCGATTCTATATATTGATAGTTCCCATTTTTGTACTTATTATGGTGTTTTATGTGTGTGTAGGTATTTTTGGCCAATAAACATTTTTGGAAAAATCGGCTCGAAAAGTTGGTGAAAGCGCCCGGAGGACACTTTCTATTCAGACTCTCATTTTGGATAATGGAAAAATCAATTACTAATGGGCACTCCACTAATAAGGGGCACCCTAGTTTACTATTTGAACCCACGGCTAATGACACCCCTACTCTGGATAGGGTGCCTCATCTCTTTCCTCTTTTGAAGCTGGTTTTTGGCGGGAAAATGTGAGGTTAACTGCGTACTTTCCTGGAGAAATTTCAGCTAGTTCTGATCGGATTTAGGTTCTATTTTGGATTGGTTTTGGCTTGGGTTATTAAAATAGGGAAGATATATGATTTGTGCACCGAAAATAAAAAAAATATCATGTTTTTCTTGAAAACAGAGTGGAGAGAAGTTACGGGATTTTTGGTTCTATATCTGGAAGATTACGGAGGCATATATTATGTGAGAGATACTAGATACGTTGGATAAACCAAGACGCCGCGTGGAGGTGAAGAATGGAAAAATTTCCTTTCTTTCCATTTTACAAAACAGGGAAGTTAGCTGTCTTGGTGCTTGGTATACATGGAGGTTGCGTGAAGGATTAGGAAAGATATATTCTCACAGGATTTGACTTATCGAGGTTAAATGGAATTTGGGTTCACGAGAAGACCTGTGAGAGAATTCTGGTGAAAGAAAAAAGGGAAATAAGGAAATATTCCCGGACTTGGAAGAGAAGAAAAGGCAAAGAGATTCTCGGGAGTTTATGTTCCTGCTATGTATATAGAGGAGGTTCGAGTCCCAGAGGAGTCTAATCGGGAGTTTGGGGTAAAGTCTGTGAAGCTGCAGGAGAGAAAGAAATAGTTGGAGAATCATATCTGCTGCTGCACGAAGAAGAAGAAGAAACCGTTACCTATTCTTTCAAAATTAAATATATTTATAACAGTTTTCCAATAATTATTACTGTTAGGATTTCTCTGTAACAATCAGCTCTGTAACAACCGGTTCTGTAACAACTATATCTGCTATAAAATCGATTTTTCTTCAATAAAACACCTATTCAGCCATGAGTTATTATTTTGAGCGTGTTTTTGATATGAAGAGCTAAACCCAAACACTGGGACAATGGAGGAAGCCATTCTTCACGCGTGTGGTAATTCTATTATTTCTTTTATAACTTATTGCATTGATTTTTAATCGATTTATGATTTTTATTGAGTGATTGTTATTTTAATTGATGGGTCATGCTTGCTTGAATGTTTTGATGTCTCATGCTCTAGATTTATAGTCATACTTTCAAAATCTACTTTCGGCAATGAATTAGAGTCAATAAATTATTATTATTTGAGTTATAAACGTCTAGAATTATTAGTTAAATCACATGAATGAACTTTTACTACCACTTCTACAAGTACATCACTGTCCTACTACAAGTTAACTTCAGAATGGAATGTAGTTGGGCCCTAACCAATTCTCACACCGATTAAGGTATAGTCGCGTTCCTTACGCCTCTAGAACCATGTTGGATTCTGCACACTTGATTCCCTTAGCTGATCTCACCTACAACTAAGAGTTGCTACGACCCAAATTCGAAGACTAATAAATAAATTTACCTCCCACAGATAAGTCTATTATTAGAGCATTACTCGGTTGAACCCACCAAGCGTTGGTATGTCAAGTTTGGTTGTCATATTTTAGTGAAGCAAAACTCATTTAAGAATTGCTTGATTTAAATGTACTAGAGTCAACTTCGTATAGGTTAGCTTGAAAGTATTAGGGTGAGACATTACAAGTATTGCGAAAACTTGAAGAAGTGTAGAAGTGCGGAGCTACAACGACAACATCATCCTTCCACTTGAGGTTAGTGATATTTGACTTGAACTATTTCATTCCCTAATGTATCTTTCAAGTCGTGCATATTGAAAACATAAAACTGTGAATCATGAACACTCTAGATAGACATAGTATTAAGGAATACAATATGAAGTTTCTTGCTTAACCATTAAACTTTGTATATAAGAAATCGACATAATCGTATGACTGTTATTGTGATTATGTACGGGTATGAGGTGAGGATTTCATCCTAGGGAACAATGTTTACATGTTTTGTAAGGAAGTAAGTTCATAATATGTGTTGTGGACCGAAAAGGAAATCTCCTAGCGTTATTGGGGTTGTTCTTCATTGCATATCTTATGAACGACCAATATGTGTGATTAGTAGAACCGCTCATGACTTGTTTGTGTTCTTGGTAAAATTATTCACATGAGGCCTGACTTATGTATTGGTATGACTTTTATTAGTGAAACCGATCTTAAGTAATCACATGGGGTATGATCAGGTTGTGAGTGTCTGAGCTTATTACTGGGAAGAGAGGAACCGTTCCTAGTAAGAGGTGCAGTACATCACAAGGGGAATCGATCCTTGTATGAGGTGCAGCAAGGTTTATGGAAGAAAGGGGAATCGATCCTATGAACATATGCAACACGTTTTTGGGAAGGGGGAACCGATCCTATGGACACGTGTGGTGCATACAAGTTAGATACCAAATATATATGGGGAACCGATCTTAGTACCTAGTCAGCCGTATCTTTGGTAAGCTAGTGTAACTATGCACAGTACTCACATGGAGGTAGAACCGAAACTTGTTTTGGTAGAACCGTAAAACCATGATTTGTGATTGAGTGGAACTTGATTAATCACATAGTTCTTGAAAGTCAGATGAACCAATTCTATACTTGTTTTAAAGGGTGGTAAATCGGTTTCAAGTGAGCAAGCATGGAAAATACTTGCAAGAGTAAGATGTCGTCACACTTTGAACACGGTGCATTAATGCTTATTCTATATTCTTCAAAGATATTTCTTAACCGCTAAGAAGGAAGTAAATCCCAAGATCGAATTTAAATAAGCTAAGCATCTTTTTAATTAAGGGTTTTTAATTATATATGGAAAATAAGAATTAGTAATGTGCATTTGCTAATTAAAGATTTTCCGAGATTTTGATCATATTTTTGGACTGTGCATTCACAGGAATTATGAAAACCGAATTTGGTGGAGTAATGAAAAATATCTTGAGAATATTTTCGGTTTGGAAATTCCTTGGTGTCTAAACTTCCTAGTCTATAAATACTTTGAGTTTGCATTTCTAGGAAACTAATCTTGCGTAATATTAGACTTACTCTTTTGTCTTTGTTACTGGTGAAGCCGCCTATCAGAGAGGAAAGTAATCTAATTAGGTGAAATCTCTTACAGCCGCTCAATTTAAAGTCTTCTTTGGGATTGAGAAGCTCTAGCGCGACCCGTTGGTGGGAAACTAGATATTGCGGTTTATCTTTAGTTTTCGTATTGATTTGATTGACTAACGGTGGTTGAACTTTGATTGCAACTAGTTTGTTTATGCTTGAGAATCTTCTCTTCTGATATAAGATTCACTCAAACTAGTTCAAGGTTTCGACAGGGATCTTTAGACTGTTGTTAGATCTAAAGACGATCTTGTGATAATCTATTGTTAACAGACTCCGTTATGTGTATGATTGATCACAAGAGATTCAAGTAGTTGTGTGCAGGTGTTTATTGAAGACCTAAGAATATTTGAAGACAAAGAAGATATTGAAGATTTCTGACTTGGTTTTTACAATCTTTGGTGTGCACAATACTTGTTTGGGAAAAAGAGGATCCAATTAATAATCAGTTTATCCTTGTGGTAGATTAGATTAATTAATTGAGGAAGATCAGAATCAATATGATTCCTTGTGATTAAAGGTATTGATTGGCTTAATCTTAACGATTACCTTTGGGTGATTGAACATAAGATAGATGTTGGAACCTGGCAAAGGAGTTTATGTTAAGATAAACAAGGGAACCTTTGCGCAACTCATATCACTTGGTTGAAGAGAGTTGATACCAAACAGATTTGTTGTTCCTTTATTGTTTGGAATATGAACCAAAGGAATTGGTCCAAGTATGTGACTTGTTTACAGGTTGGAGGCGTGGGAATACAGACGAAACTAGGTGAACTATAGGTTTAGTTGTTTGGCCTCAACTATACGAAGTTGTCTTATTTTGTATAGCGGCTTAATCTTGAGAGTATTCAATTCTGGAATAGGTCCCGGGGTTTTTCTACATTTGCAGTTTACTCGTTAACAAAATCTTGTTGTCATTTACTTTACATTTCCGCATTATAATTGTTTTATTATAATTAAAGTAAATTGCACAAACGTTAATTCCTATTTACTTGATACGTGAATCCTATTGAGTTTGGTTAAGTATGAACCTTTGTATCAAGTAAACACACTTGTTGTTGTATTGTCTCGATCCCGTATCCATAGACGATCACACAAAGTGTGAACCGATTTGTTGTATTATCTTGACTCAGTCCATAGACAATCACTTTCGGGGAAAGGACTTATAGAAAGGAAAAGTAATAGCTTAAGGTATATTTTGGGTACCCCCGCCTTTTCAATTGGTATTAGAGCAGGCAAACACGAAAAGATCTAACAATCTGTGTTTGGTGCGATCCATCCTATAAGAATTAAATCCATGTCTGATTCAGTTAACGTCAAGCATGAGTATGACTACTCAAAGGTTGAATATGTTACTACTTCGTTGACTCATGATCCAGGAGTTGCGAAGACATATGTGTCTTTTTATGATGAAAAAGAAGATGTTGATAAAGAGTTGGAAAAACTCCTAAAGCCTATAAAATCTGTGTTTTCTAAATTGATAATTTTAAAGATAGAGTCAAATCTTCTTAAATAGGCAATCAGAAATAAAGACAGTCAACTGGATAGTCTGGCTGAAGAGAATATGAATCTCACTGTCAAATTAAAAGCTCTTGTTAATTCTCTTGATAAGGATAGACAAATGATGTTGTTGTATTAGTCACATCTGAAACAGATCAAGATGATGGTAGTTTACCGAACTACATCAAGTCAGAAAAGGATGTGAAATAAGCTTCTATATCTACTGATGATCAAATGAAATCTTTTCCAAAGGAAACTTTGAACCAATTACATGATAATGATCTTAAGGAATACACTTTTCAGTCACTTGACAGGAAACTTATACTTCTTCAACATACGGTGGTAAAAAATTTGAAGGAAGTTTCTTGTCTTAAAAAACTGAAAGATCATTCCTCAGTAGAAAGACAGATTATGCCACAACCCTATAAGATCAACTCAAAATCAGAGGAAAGAGTTGACAATAGCTTTTGGAAGAAGATTCCTCCTCATCCATATCCAGAAGGAAGGGAAAGAGAGAATATCTTCCAAAAGAAATAATGAGGGATTTCCAATAATTGTTTCATATAATCACACTGATGTGAATCATAAGGAAGTCCTTAGAATAAGAAAATCTTATGAAAATCTCTCTAAGAATTCTCACATCGATACAATTTCTCCACATGATCATATCTCTAGAGTTAGAAAAGATCATCGTCTTGGGAGAAAATATATTGGGCAGAAATTCCCTAAAAGAAACATGAACTATGTTTCTGATATTCAATATAAGCTTGAAAAATCTTATTCCGATACAACCTAGTTTCATCAAGATTGTGCATTCTCATCCGCTTGTGTGCTCGTATTTATGGATGGGAATGGCACAACAAATCTGGAGCACATGTAATTTGTGTAATTGATTATCAGAAAAAGTTGTAGGTTTTAATGGATAGTTGTAAATTCAAAAATAAAATCATGTTTATCATGATTTTTCTAGATATGTTTTATTTGGAATTTTTGAATAAAACTAAGAAGTTCGGACAAAAGGAAACGAAATATATTTTTTAATATTTTCGGGTTCAACTGATATTTTTCTGTCCGAGAGTTGTCTTTTTTTAAAAGGAAAGTATTTCTTCCAGTTTATTGATACCATGATCAATCAACTTATATAACCAAGCATGCCTCCAATAACTCGCAGTGTCTCAAAGACTAATAAGGAGATGCTCAAATGGTTAAATATTGTCAAGGAATCAATATTGAGAAGAAGAAAAGAAGCAAATCAATAATCATGTCCGATTATGATTCTGAAGGTTCGGTTGGATCACAATATGAGTCATGTCTGCTGGCTATAGATGGGGAAAAATGATTTGCTGACTTTTACGGAATTGAAGAGTCGACCGTGTGGAGACTCATTGAACCGAGCGAAATGTTGAACCTCACAGATGCACTGCAAGAAGGGAGTGCTTTAAGTTCGAGAGATCAATCTGTAAGACTCCGGCCTAAACCAAGAACAATGGTTGTTCCAGAGTCAATTCGGTCACAAGAGAGGATGGGTTGATCTGTAGGAGGGAAGCTGAGAAATGCATGAGATCAATGGTGATCTGAGATTGTAGGTGTGTTATGCTTTCAGCGTGAAAATGCTCTGAATGATTGAGTTTTGCCTGATTGAGATTGATTTCTGTGAGTTCGTGTAGACGAAAGATTGTCTGAATGAACTTTGATGATAAATTGCACGTTTAGGCGAATGTTATTCGAATGTTCGAAAAAGTCTTGTTCAATGTTGTTCTTTCTATCAGGATTCAGAGACATTTTATAATGCCGGAATTGAAAACACCATGATCCCATGAAGTGTGACAGTTACTGAAATCAGAGAGTGGGAAAGTAGGAAATCGTGTTAAACCAATTACTCATCGTGCAGAGAGTTTGTTAATTTTCCACCCACCACTTTGCTGATTCTTCCAACTGATTGCACGACTTGTTCACATTTTCATCGTGGGTGAACACACGTGCCGTATACCGCCAGAAAAAAAACCCTAGTTAATATTCCCCCATTGTGACACGATTGAAATCTCGTGATTGTGGAGTCAGTTGCTGACTTTGTGGGTTGATGAGTTCATGTAGTGCTGAGTTGAACACGTTTTAGCAAATGTTCTGAAACTCATGAATTAAATGTATGTCTGCTGAGACGAGGTACCATTATAACCTAAAACGAGCAAACTGTGTTGCTGAATTGTCGAATATTGACAGTTGAACCAATATTCTTTGATCCGAGCAAATATTGCTAGTCTGAGCGAATATTGCCGGTTCGAGCAAATATTGCTCGTTGGATGAATTTATTGGCAGCAGGACCGAATAAAATATTAATTTAATTTACTAACTGCTGGTTCGAGCAAAATAAATAAAAATTTTAATCATGGAATCAACATAAAATTATCAGAGTGTTTGAATCTGCTCAGAATCACGTTTCTGCGGAGCTCTGAATTCAAAACCCTAATTTTACCGAAATGATGATTTATTGTAAATCAATACAGAGTGACACAAGGACCTGCTACATGGGATAATGGGTTCACCATGTATCTCCCAGATGCTCGAATGAGCAAAAATACCAAAGTCTCTTAAGGACCAGTTGGTGAAACAATGGTTAAATGCTGATTTAATCATTGAAATAATGCTCGTGTGAGCGACAGATAATAAAACAGGGTATTATGAAAATACAAAGGACCGACCAAGATGTCATGAGACCGGCTCTTGGTGCGTGTGGGACCAATGGATGGTCGTTTGAGCAAACTTCCAATTGTTTGGAAAGAGTTTGAACCTAATATGAGCAGTTAAGCAAATTAGGTTAAAATCATTAAAACATGCGGGACCAGCTATTTGCAAGCCTCAGGGTCACCCTCGGTCGGTCAAGGGGATGTGCCCATGTCACCATAACGTATGTGTTTCAGTCCTGAGAATTTTGATATTTTCTGGTGCATGTTTGAGCAATATTTGGAGAAAATATGCAAAATCCATGGTTTTGCTGAAACTAGGAAAAATACACGAGATGGGGGAAAATAAATAAAACAAGGAATTACAAGGTGTGGGACCGGACATGGCTAGGGCATGGCATGCCGGCTGACACACGGTCCCACATGATTTTCCCAGTTATATTTGATTTTATGTATTTTTCTATGATTTAAGGGAAATTCCATGAAACCGGAGAGTTTGGCAAAATTAGGGAACTTCCATAAGATGAGAGACATAAATTAATAAATATAAAATAGGGAATGTGAGTGTGGGACCTACAATGGCCACGACATGGCCGGCCGTCCTATGGGAGCGGGTCCCAAGCCACTCTTCCCAATTTTACCAAATTTTGATGATTTTAGATAATTTTCATAAAATCAATGAGATTTGTTGAAAACCAAGATATTTTGTTGAAATCAGGGAGTTTTCATGAAATCATGAAATAAAACACCAAATAATAATAAAACAATGGGCGTGTGGGACCGGCTAGAGCCCGGTCCCACAAGTTTTTTCTAATTTTTTAATATTTTCTATGATTTCAGAGAAATTACATGAAATTAGGTAATTTTAGGGAAAATTCATGAAATCAAGGAATTTTCATAATTTGAGAGAAATAATAAAACAATGGGGAACGTGAGGTGTGGGATCGGCCACGGCCAAGGCATGACCGGCCGACCGGCGGTCCCATGACACCTTTTCCTAATTTTATTATTTTTTGATAAAATCATGTGACTTAGATAAAATACATGAAATTAGGTAATTTTCATGATTTTAGAGAAAATTCATAAAATCAAGGAATTTTCATAATTTGAGAGAAATAATAAAATAATGGGGAACGAGAGGTGTGGGACCGGCCACGGCCAAGGCATGACCGGCCGACCGGCGGTCTCATGACACCTTTCCTAATTTTATTATTTTTGATGAAATCATGTGATTCAGATAATTTCTTTGAAATAAAGAAAATTTGCTCGAACGAGAGGATTTTCATGAGATCAGGAAGATAGTAAAAATATGATAAAATATAAAATTAGGCGCGGGACTGGTCACGGCATGACTGGCCGGCTAGTGAGCCCAATCCCCTGAAGCTTTTGCTAATATTTTTTTTTAATTATTTTTCCTTCCTATTTTGCATAGGTTCCTCGTTCGTTCATATTTTTTGAAATGCTCGTTCGTGCATTCAAAATGCTGGTCTATTCATTATTTGCTAATTACACTTGCACCATTTTTGTCAGGGCTTATTTGATACTCAGATGCCTGTTTCGTTGAATATTTATCACTAACCCGTGGTATTCTGCTGGGAAGAACCACGAATTGAAGTGACAAAATATAACGAAAAATCGTAGAATATTGCTAGATATTCAGAAGATTAAAGATGGCTCGTAGAATATTGCTGGATATTTAAACGATTTCAGACAATTAATTGATAGCTCTATACTAGAAGGGATTCCTGTCTAGGAGCATTAATCATATGAGGGTTGAGCAACATGAACTTGCTGGAGTATCATATTCCTCTTGCATATTCGGGGAAAACCTGGTTGCATCCCGAAGATGTTGTCGCTCTATACTAGCAGGCATGCTATCTAGGAGCCGTCCAATCTTTCGATTCTATACATTATGAGATGTGTCGTGGTCTCAGCTGGGAGACTACACATCTGCATCTTCTCTGAGAGACATTCTCCATCAGAGGTGGCATGAGCTTTCATGCATAGAGACATGAGTCTCAATACTCATCCGGTTGCCGGATCCGGAGTAATTACTGAAATTGCTCAGTATTCATGAGATGTGACGTGGTCTCAGCTGAGAGACTACACATCTGCATCTTCTCTGAGAGACAGCCTTCTCAGTCAGAGATTTGTGGCATGAGCTTTCATGCTTTAACGAGAGACATGAGCCTCAATATTCATCCGGTTGCCGAATCTGTAGTATAGTTTTACAATTCTACCCTTTGTCGAAAATCCACCATCTACATTAAGTCCCCTTCTTAGTGAGGAACAGTCATGTTCCTCAGTCAGCATTGAATGGTGATTTTCCAGGCACACATAAAAATAAGTAATTGAACTTAGTTATAAGATAAGATATTACCGGATTTCAACTGAATGAGCAAACCATGGTTTGAGCGGAAACCCCAGTGGAATAATAGAGCGTCATCCAGTGAAAATGAATCGGTGTAGAACCGCTGATTCGATGGTGGAACTTTGGTTGGTTTAGTATTCACGGGCCGGGCCCAAAAAGGAAATCCTTAAGGAATTAGGTTTTGGAAATAAAACTAGGTATAAAAGGAATTAAACCTCTTTTTTGTGTTTTTTTTATTTCCCCACGCACATCCACCACCTCCTTCCTCTTCTTCACCTCACGTCCGAGTACCAGGAGAAGCAGAAGAATTTTCGCCGGAGTTGTTCGTCGCTGACGCCGTCAATCATCGTCCGACCGAATTCCGGCCAGCTCCGACCAGGTATTTTTTTTCTTCAGAGTTGCTGATTTCATAAGCTTCTCATGCTTTCATCATGTTAAAATTTTATACTTGTGTATATGTTAATGTGAGTTTTGTAGAAAAAACCCTTATTTTATTAAACGTATGTTCGTTCAATCGTTAGTTTTGAAAACTAATAAGAATCCCTGATTTTGGAGAGATTTTTCTTTGAAAATAGACTTGTGTCCAGTGATAAAATTTTGCTTATGAACTTTCATGGGAAACAAAGTCTTTTGTTAAAAGGTGTGAGCTTTCACAAAATCGAAATAAACATCGTTTTAGAAAATAACGCTCATACGAGGGAAAATAGGTTTTCTTCATATACATAAAATTATGTCCAGTGATAAAAATTCGTGTATGAGCTTTCATGAGAATTAATATTTTATCACAAGAGGTGTGAGCTTTCACAAAACTAGCATAAACCTTTGTTGTTGTTTTTTATAAAGAAAATACTAACACGAAGGAAAAGAGATTTTTTTTTAATGTACATATATGTAGCCGTGACATATAATGTGGGGATATGATGACATATTTTATTCACATGGATTTGTTCTCATTAGATAAAATTTTAAAATTTTACGTGAATAAATTGCACTAATCATCGTTTTGCAATATCAAGACGTGGGTTTTGAGTAACCTTCGAAACTAGACAATTTATTTATGATGAAACAATGTCTTGTTGTAAACTTCAAAGTTCAGTTGTGTGAACATTCACATTATGAAAATTATGTCTATGATTTTATGAGAAAATCATTTTTTATGAACTAATGAATTTTCGCTCATTACTACAGGTTTCAAGAAACGAACTAATTTCGTGTGCTAACTCTTGCGGCACAATCACTATTGTTAGTGAAATTGAAAAAGGTAGGATTCAAGAATTACCATTTTGTCGACGAATTTATCATGTTGATAATTCCGTGTTCCTGGTTTCAGAAAATGCCGACTTCCATCAATATTTCTTTTGACGAAGCCTCCAAAGCTTCTGTAGATAAATCGAGAGCCAAGGAAATTCATAATGAAGGAGAAAAACCTAGCATCCCCTTGAATGAACGAAGAGTCACTTTTTCTGAACTCAGGAAAAGAAAAGCTGAAGATGATGCAAAATAATCCCGTCAGCGTGACAAGGATCCAATCCGGCGCAAAATGCAAAGAGCTGAAGAGAAACGTCAATTCTTGGACGGGAGGCCTGCTGACTCTGATGCTGATGATTCTGAAGAAGACATATGGGAGGTACTACAACACAAGATTTGGCCTGATCCATGTGAAAAAGAGTACGAGAAGTCCATGAAGAAAATTGGAGAAGATTCCGATTCGGATGATGATGATTTTTATGCTCGTCCATCCGTCACCAATAATTATGACAGTGACTCTGAAGAAGAGGATTCTGAGAAAAATAGCGACGAAGACTCCGAGAAGGACAGTGATGATGAATCTGACGAGTAGCTTTACTTTTGATTCTATTTTCTCTTTTAGTATTTGAATACTTTCAATTTTCGTAGTAGATGTCTTCATTCAAACAATCTTATTGAAGTAGTTAGGTTTTCCTTCTGAATGAGAGATTTTTATTAATATGAGTTCTTCTTGATTGGATTAAGCAAATCTTCAATGCCGAACTCATTGTAATCTCCCTTAATTCTTGTGATTCTTCATTTCACGAAAATACCCAATCATAACCGTATAGCACATGAGGCCGTGTGCCTTGATGATCATGACTAACTTCGGTCAGTCCCCAGTGTGCTAATCTCACTCCGTATCCCAATTTTGACTTCGTTCAAGACTTAGGGTTTCAGTAAAATTCGCAACTGAATCGGAGATAAGTGTCTGACGTATCTTGTATATATCTTCAAGATTTAGGGTTTCATCACAGGAGAAATTTCAATTGCCATACTTTCACACCATGTCTACTGATAATAGTTCTTCTCAAAATGGAGTTCAGTCGAATCATGGAGTAGAAACACCCATCTCGGTAAGTCATACATCTTTTTGTCTCTGTTTTGATCGACATTATTGACCGTAAGGAATTGATTTGGTACAGGACAACCAGAAGAATTCTTCCTCTCATAACCCAAGACCTAGGCGGATTGTTAGAACCCCTGCTCGGTACAGGTCGGCTTATGATGAGGCTGGATCATCTGTAAGTAACTTTATAGATTCTTGAAATTTCGTTATGCCCAATTTGGCGAAATCAATTGTTTCCCCGTCTCATCGCAGGCGGATGTTCGTGTCGTTGTTGACGCCCGAAGGAGAAGGAGCGGAAAATCCGTGACTGTGGTTAAAGTTGAAGATAGTAGCAATCAGGCATGTGAAGACTCTGCAGAATCCGTGGAGACGGAAGCTAGTGTTCATGCCTGTGAATATCCGACGGCCGGACTCTTGTTTGATGCCCCTTTGATTAATACTTTCCCAGATAATGAAGTGGTTGGTGGATTCGTCATTCCCAAGTGCCATGTGCCTCTATATACTAAGATCTAGAATAAGTACGGGAATATTTATACTACGGAAGTGTGGAAAGGTTTCCCACCAACTCTCTTGATCACAGTTGCAGGGTTGCTGCCAATCATCGAAGAGATGAACCAAATGCACTTGCGGGATGTCAAGAATCAGGAACTGCACAAGTGGGATGAAATTATTTCCAACTGTGAGATACTGCAATTCAATATAGGCTGGCTCCGTCGTCGGCTTGAGATAATCAAGATTCGTAAGGCGGCGGAGGCTGCTGATTCAATTTCCATGACTACTGCTTTATTGGAGGATAAGAAATTTCTAGCTTTGGAATCGGAAAGGGTTGAGAAATTTGTTGAGGATTTGAGGGCAAAGACTAAGATTTTTCAGAAAAATCTTGACAGAGTTTCTTATAGGGATTATCCATTGCTAGATGGTTTACTCTGAACAATCAGGATAATTGAGAGGTAGGTTTCTGATGAGGTAGAATAGTCTGTAAATTTGTTCAATTGATGAATGTTTGGTGAACAAACGAGCATCTGGCATGCTCTTTGAGGAAAATAAATTACATTTGAGATGTATTTGAATGAAAGATTAATTGTCTGCTGTTGATCAAGCATAATAGGCTTTGAGCCATTTACCGTTGATAATATTTCCTTCCCTTCCTCAATTAATTGCTAAAATTTTGTAGTATCCGCTAGACACGTCTTTGGTGATAACATACGGTCCTTCCCATTTCAGAGAGAATTTGGGAGCGGACATATCTTGTTGAATGTGCTTTGCCATCTTTAATACCAAATCTCCTACTTGGAAAGTTCGAAGTTTTACCATTTTGTTATAGGGTCTGGATATCCTCTGTTTGTAGGCTTCTACATATTTTTCTACTTTGGTTCTCCTTGATTCGAGCATGTCTAGTTCAGCAACTCTTGACTTAGACAATTCATCTTCATTCCATTATATTCCGTTGGTAGCTGCAATTCTTGCTGAAGGAACTTTTATCTCAGCCGGGAGTATAGCATCAGCCCCATAGACGAGCGAATATGGTGACGTTCCGATTGAGATCCTTGGTGCAGTTATGTAAGTCCACAAGGCCATGGGAAGTTTCTCATGCCACAATCTTGGATTGTCATGAATCGTTCGACTGATAATTCGGATCAAAGTTTTGTTGGTGCTCTCTGCTTGTCCGTTCCCTTGGGGTAATATGGTGTGGAGAAAATTTGTTTGATCCCGTATTCTTTGAGCAATTTCTCAACATCCTTGTTGGCGAAAGGAGTCCCATTATCTGTGATGATATGCTTAGGGACGTCGAATATACATATAATGTGTTCTTTGATGAAATCTGCAACAGTTACTCCCGTAGTACCTCTGAGCGGGATTGCTTCAACCCACTTGGTAAAATACTCAGTAGCCGTGATGATGTATTCATGCTAGTTTGAGGATGCCGGATTGATCTTTCCGATGATATCAAGTCCCCAGCTATAGAAAGGCCATAGACTATTCACAGAATGCAATGGAAGACAAGGGGTATGAATAAGGTTACCATGGACCTGGCACCGGTGACACTTCTGAACATAGGCGGCTGCATCGTCCTCCATAGTCGGCCAGTAATATTTCTCATGAATTTAGAGAAACAATTTCTTTTTTACCTTGATGTTCTCCTTCATGTGTTTCTTTTAGAACCATCAAAACTTCATCTCCGGCTAGACATCTCAACAAGTCTCCCCCGAAACTCTTGTGGTACAAGATTCCATCAAGGAAGACAAATCTCTTATCTCTTTGTATGAGCTTGATTGCATCTTTCTTTTCCGGTGGCGACTTGTTGTCTCGAAGGTATTCAATGTAAGGTTGTCTCTAATCCCCGGTATAATGGAGTGTTAGGACCTCCAAATGGTGAGGCAGTGTCTGACAATTAGGACAAGCTCCCTATAGAGCCCTTGATTGAGTTTCCATGGAGGGATAGTAATACCCAAGCCTTTAAAGTATTCTATAAAGTGTTATTACTAGAGTCTGCCCACATACTTCTTGATGTACACTTTTGAGTTTTTCTCTGGCTTCTTCATCTCCAAGGCATCGTGAGAGAAAAGCATCGGGGTTGCGATAATACAACGCCCCATGGAGTAGGAAGAAGTTCTTCAATTATTTAAGGATGACTGTTCCTTCTGTAATGGAACTGCTTAGCTCCCGAACAATAGGTGTTCTCCAATAACTTATTAGAGTATCTTTAGTTTGATTAAGCCATGTGGATGATACAACTCATCTCTGCACTATGATGACTTTCTTTGACCCTTCGAATTGTAACTTGGATGTAAGAGTTGCTAAGCAATCAGCATGTCTATTGTTGGTCCGGCCGGTATGGATGATGGTCGCATCGGAAAAATGAGTCATGAGTCGCTGTGCTTCAGCCCTGAACGGAGCAAGCGTTATCTCCTTGAGAGAATATATCCCATTCATTTGATTTACCAGCAGCTTTGAATCTCCTCTGATCTCTAGATGCATTGCTCCTGCTTGTTTAGATAAGGATAACCCTAGCACGAAGGCTTCATATTCTTCTGAATTATTTGTATAGTGGAAATATAGCTTGAATGAATGTGAGAATACTTCCCCTGATGGCGAGACCAAGACTATGCCCGCTCCTCCAGTATCATTGTTAGGAGTGGCGGATCCATCAAAGTATAGCAACCATGTTTCTTCTTTGACAACTGAGATTTATGGAAGCTCTCCTGGTACGTCATCTTGCAATGTTGTGGAATCCTCTCCTGGAAAGGCATCCAACAAATCTGCCACTGCTTGACCCTTGGTTTCTTTGAGGGATACACATACTATGTCGAATTCTGACATCTGTAACAGCCATTTCGCAGGTCTTCCCATCAGGGCGGGCTTCGAGAGTAGAAACTTTATGGGATCAGCTTTGGATACAAGTACAACCCTGTTGGATAGTAAATAATGCTTGAATCTCTGTATCGCATGAGCTAACACCAGGCATGTTCTTTCATCTTTCGGGTATCTGAGTTGAGCATCCTTCATGGTTCAGATGTAATAATAAATTGGATGTTCGACGCCTTCGTCGTCTTCTTGAGCTAGCAGTGCTCCTATAGCGACGTCACTGGAAGCTGTGTACAATATCAATGGTCGTCCCTGCACTGGAGACCTCATGACTGCGGGTGACAAAAGTATCTGTTGTATCTTCTGAAATTCTTCCTGTTGAATGTCCGTCCAAGTAAAACTTGGTCCTTTCTTCAGCATAGGAGTGAACGAAGCGATAAGTTGAGCCAATCCTGGTATGAAGCGTCTGATATAATTCACTTTACCCATGAAGCTCTACAGTTCCTTCACAGTGCGTGGAGAAGTCATGGTGGATAATGACTTTTCTTTGTCTTGATCGACTTTGATCCCTTCGGCAGTGACCAAGAATCCCAAAAACTTTCCAGAATAAACCCCAAAAGCGCATTTTAGAGGGTTCATCTTTAACTTGTATTCTCTGCATCTTTCAAAGACTTGCTTCAGAACCTCTAAGTGGGGTGCTCGAGCATTCGATTTCACCACGACATCATCGACATAATATTCTACTTGCTTGTGCATCATATCATGAAATATTTCCGTCATGGCCCGTTGGTAGGTGTCACCTGCATTCTTCAATCCAAAGGGCATCACAATGTAATGAAAATTCCCAATGGGAGTACGGAACGCGGTCTTGGCAGCATCGTGTTCAAACATCTTGATTTGGTTGTACCCGTTGTAACCATCCATGAATGAGAACATACCGTGGCCACTGGTCTCATCAACAAGCATATCAATGTTGGGTAAAGAAAAGTCATCCTTCAGGCAGCATTTATTCAAGTTTCTAAAATCTACACATCATTTGATTTGACCATTTTTCTTCTTAACTGGAACAACATTAGCTAGTCATGTTGGATGTTGTATAGGCTTGATGAATCCCGCGACCAACAATTTTTGAATTTTGACCTTGATTTGCTCCTCGACCTCATGCCTGAACTGCCTAGGCGGTTGTTTGATGGTTTGGAGCCGGGGATGATATGTAGGCGGTGAGTGACCAGTTTGTCATCCAGGCCAGGAATTTCTTCATACGTCCAAGCAAATATATCCCGATACTCCTTCAATAGCTCTACTAGGCCTGCCCGTTCTTCCGGTGATAGTACATAACTGATCAAGATTGGTCTTGGATCTTCTTCTATGCCGATGTTAACCGTTTCAAGATCATCAGTAGTAGAATTCGTTCCATCTTGCAACTGTTGTGGATCTTCCTGAACTTCCTCCTCGTGTAGTCATTCGTTTTGACACGATTCAGTGCGGGGAGACTCTTGATCAATCTCCCCTATTAATTGCTAATCTTTGCGTCACCGGTAAATGACCCTTCCTTCTGCATCATGAGTGGTCATAAAATTGGGTTCTGGGACCGTGATCCCATCTTTTCTACGTTTGACTGGCGTAGCAGACGACTTGACGGTCCTTCCTCTGAAGGTGATGATGATGCATCAGCAGCATACACTTCAATCGTCCTCCAACTTGGAATTGGAGTGGTGTTGATTTTCTTAGGAGGCTCAGGGACGCTCCTCTTGGATTAGATGAACTCAGCATCGTAGGACAAAGCGTAAGGATATGATGAAGCAGCTATGCAAACGATTTTGTTGTTGAGTAAGTCCTTCATGCATTGGTGGTAGGTTGAGGGAACCACATTATTGTCATGGAGCTATGGTCGTCGAAGTATCATGTGATAGTCAGGTTCTTGCTCGATTACATGAAACTTCACCTTCGACTGAATTGGGCCACCCTCAAATCTATGTACGCATATCCATATGTATGACTTTGGCTTCCTTCAAATCATGTCATTAGAATGGGATGGAGAATAATTTTACCTTGTGGAAATATGTCCATCCTAAGAGTCTTCATAGTAACAACGTTCGTGGAAGCACCGATATCAACGAGAGATCTTCTAAATTCGACGCCTTTGATAAAACCAGAAACGTATAGTGCCTGATTGTGTCCTTCGTCTGTTATGCGATATTCTTCCCAAAAGTGATGTTGTCGATCGAATGTCCAGACACCAAAGATACTTCTTCAACTGCTGGCGCTGGTGAAATTATTTGCATGTCAGATGATATCCGGCTAAGTGCAGCAAATGTGTCCGTGTGCTGATCTTTGGAGAAGTATAGGAGTTCACATAAATTTTTGATCAAATGTGCAACTTCCTGTTCTACTGGATTCTCACATGTGGTGAAACTGTTGGTCTGAGGAGGATCATCAGTCGAGGGATTCGGAGGTTCCACCATCTCTGCTCCTAAAATCCTCGTCACGTGTACCAGACAAGTGAATAGGTTATTGATCGCCCTCTTCAGCCGGTCCACGTTCCTTGAAAAGTCTTCTTGTCTCTGTGCCAATTCAGCCAAGCTTGGGGTTTCTCCATTGATTGGTTCAACGGATATAAATGGAGTTGTAAAATATGATAATTCATTGTAACCAGAATTGTTCGAAAGAGTGTGACTGACATTACCGTTCGAGCGATTCTAGTTGGGATCTGGAGCGGTTGAGTTATTCCTAAGACTGACCATCCTTGTGAAACCGTGAGATTGCAACTGAGAGAATGATCTCCCACTGTGGTTGCCAATCTGTAGATGGGGAAAAACGATTTGCTGGTTTTTACAGAATTAAAGAGTCGACCGTGTGGAGACTCCTTGAACCGAGCGAAATTTTGAACCTCACATAGATGCACTGCAAGAAGGGAGCGCTTTAAGTTCGAGAGATCAATCTGTAAGACTCTGGCCTAAACCAAGAACAATGGTCGTTCCAGAGTCAATTCGGTCACAAGTGAGGATGAGTTAATCTGTAGGAGGGAAACTGAGAAATGCGTGAGATCAATGGTGATCTGAGATTGTAGGTGTGTTGTGATTTCAGCGTGAAAATGCTCTGAATGATTGAGTTTTGCCTGATTGAGAGTGATTTTTGTGAGTTCATGTAGACGAAAGATTGTTTGTGTGAACTTTGATGAGAAATTGCTCGTTTAGGCGAATGTTATTCGAATATTCGAAAAACTCTTGTTCAATGTTGTTCTTTCAATCAGGATTCAGAGATATTTTATAATGCCGGAATTGAAAACACCATGATCCCATGAAGTGTGACAATTACTGAAATCAGAGAGTGGGAAAGTGGGAAATCGTGTTAAACCAATTACTCATCGTGCGGAGACTTGGTTAATTTTCCACCCACCACTTTGCTGATTCTTCCAACTGATTGCACGACTTGCTCACATTCTCATCGTGGGTGAAAACACGTACCGTAGACCGCCAGACCAAAACCCTAGTTAATATCCCCCCATTGTGACACGATTGAAATCTCGTGATTGTGGAGTCAGTTGCTGACTTTGTGGGATGATGAGTCCATGTAATGCTGAGTTGAACACGTTTTAGCAAATATTCTGAAACTCATGAATTAAATGTATGTCTGCTGAGACGAGGTACCATTATAACCTAAAACGAGCAAACTGTGTTGCTGAATTGTCGAATATTGATGGTTGAACCAATATTCTTTGATCCGAGCAAATATTGCTAGTCTGAGCGAATATTGCCGGTTCGAGCAAATATTGCTCGTTTGATGAATTTATTGGTAGCAGGACCGAATAAAATATTAATTTAATTTACTGACTGCTGGGTTGGGAAAAATAAATAAAAATGTTAATCATGGAATCAACATAAAATTATCAGAGTGTTTGAATCTGCTCAGAATCATGTTTCAGCAGAGTTCTGGATTCAAAACCCTAATTTTACCGAAATGATGATTTATTGTAAATAAATACAGAGTGACACAGGGACCGACTACATGGGATGACGGGTTCACCATGTATCGCCCAGATGCTTGAATGAGCAAAAATACCAAAGTCTCTTGAGGACCAGTTGGTGAAACAATGGTTAAATGCTGATTTAATCATTGAAATAATGTTCGTGTGAGCGACAGATAATAAAACCGGGTATTATGAAAATACAAAGCCAAGAGGTCATGAAACCGGATCTTGGTACGAGTGGGACTAGTGGATGGTCGTTTGATCAAACTTCCAATTGTTTGGAAAGAGTTTGAACCTAATATGAGGAGTTGAGCAAATTAGGTTAAAATCATTAAAACATGCGGGACCAGCTGTTTGCAAGCCTCAGGTTCACCCTAGGTCAGTCAAGGGGATGTGCCCGTGTTACCATAACGTCCATGTTTCAGTCCTGAGAATTTTTATATTTTCTGGTGCACGTTTGAGCAACATTTGGAGAAAATATGCAAAATCCATGGTTTTGCTGAAACTGGGAAAAATACACGAGATGAGGGAAAATAAATAAAACAAGGAATTACAAGTTATGGGACCGGCCATGGATAGGGCATGGCAGGCCGGCTGACACACGGTCTCACATGCTTTTCCCAGTTTTATATGATTTTATGTATTTTTCTCTGATTTTAGGGAAATTCCATGAAACCGGAGAGTTTGGCAAAATTAAGGAACTTCCATAAGATGAGAGAAATAAATTAATAAATATAAAATAGGGAATGGGAGTGTGGGACCGGAAATGGCCACAGCATGGCCGGTCGGCCAATGGGCGCGTGTCCCAAGCCACTCTTCCCAATTTTACCAAATTTTGATGATTTTAGATAATTTTCATAAAATCAAGGAGATTTGTTGAAAACCAAGATATTTTGTTGAAATCAAGGAGTTTTCATAAAATCATGAAATAAAACACCAAATAATAATAAAACAATAGGCGTGTGGGACCGTCTAGGGCATGGTCGGCCGGCTAGAGCCCGGTCCCACAAGTTTTTTCTAATTTTTTAATATTTTCTATGATTTCAGAGAAAATACATGAAATTAGGTAATTTTAGGGAAAATTCATGAAATCAAGGAATTTTCATAATTTGAGAGAAATAATAAAACAATGGGGAACGTGAGGTGTGGGACCGGCCACGGCCAAGGCATGACCGGCCGGCCGGCGGTCCCATGACACCTTTTCCTAATTTTATTAATTTTTGATAAAATCATGTGACTTAGATAAAATACATGAAATTAGGTAATGTTCATGATTTTAGAGAAAATTCATAAAATCAAGGAATTTTCATAATTTGAGAGAAATAATAAAATAATGGGGAACGTGAGTTGTGGGACCGGCCACGGCCAAGGCATGACCGGCCGTCCGGCGGTCTCATGACACCTTTTCCTAATTTTATTATTTTTGATGAAATCATGTGATTCCGATAATTTCTTTGAGCCCAGTCCCCTGACGCTTTTGCTAATATTTTTTTTTTATTATTTTTCCTTCCTATTTTGCATAGGTTCCTCGTTCGTTCATATTTTTTAAAATGCTCGTTCGTGCATTCAAAATGCTGGTCTGTGCATTATTTGCTAATTACACTTGCACCATTTTTGTGAGGGCTTATTCGATACTCAGATGCATGTTTCTTTGAATATTTATCACTAACCCGTGGTATTCTGCTGGGAAGAACCACGAATTGAAGTGACGAAATATAAAGAAAAATCGTAGAATATTGCTAGATATTCAGACGATTAAAGATGGCTCGTAGAATATTGCTGGATATTCAGACGATTTTAGACAATTAATTTATGGCTCTATACTAGAAGTGCTTCCTATTTAGAAGCATTAATCATCTGAGGGTTGAGCAACATGAACTTGCTGGAGTATCATATTCCTCTTGCATAGTCGGGGAAAACCTGGTTGCATCCAGAAGACGTTTTCGCTCTATACTAGCAGGCATGCTATCTAGGAGCCGTCCAATCTTTCGATTCTATATAGTATGAGATGTGTCGTGGTCTCAGCTGGTATACTGCACATCCGCATCTTCTCTGAGAGACTTTCTTCATCAGAGGTGGCATGAGCTTTCATGCATAGAGACATGAGTCTCAATACTCATCCGGTTGCCGGATCCGGAGTAATTACTGAAATTGCTCAGTATTCATGAGATGTGACGTGGTCTCAGCTGAGAGACTACACATCTTCATCTTCCCTAAGAGACAGCCTTCTCAGTCAGAGATTTGTGGCATGAGCTTTCATGCTTTAACGAGAGACATGAGCCTCAATACTCATCCGGTTGCCGAATATGTAGTATAGTTTTACAATTCTACCCTTTGTCAAAAATCCACCATCTACACTGGCCTACAATCTACAAGATCCAACCAAAACCAAGTGGGTTCGTTCTGATAGTATGATTGACTATATCCATGGTTTTGAAGAACTAAGAACCAATCTCATAACAACGATTCGAAATCAAGATTGGCTCAAGGATAAGATTGAGAAAACTAAAGCTGGAATAGCTGACATGAAAATTCAAGTTGAGAAACTTGAGAAACAGGAAGTGGTTGCAGACAAGTCTCTTGAGACATGCTTTAACAGTTTGAACACTTGTCAGACGACAAGTGTTCTAAGGAAGTAAATGATCGCTTGTCAGACGACACAAATATAATTCACTTCCTCACTTAACTAATATGAATATAATATTCGATAAGAAAGAGTTCGTATCCACAGAGAGGCGATTGTTGTTATGCAATTTTCAAATTCTTATGTAACCAAATAACCCAAGGTGTGTTTTTGTTTTTATCAAAGTAATAATATTAAATAAAGCAAAGTAAATAGTTGGAATAATCAATAAGGAGAAGATATTGGTTAAGGGATAGTATCATTCATAAACATGTATTTTTCATCTATGATTAGAATTGGTATTTAATCTCTCAATTATCAAAAGTCCTAGGATATCTTGATCGCAAGAGTATCCCGTTTATTTCCTGATTTCATCAAAAACAACATTAAAAGATGCTATTGTGAAATCTTCTTAAAAAGCAACCTAAAGTGTAAAAGCACAATTAGGTATAACTCCCTAAGAGCAATAAGTTCTATGAAATAAGACTAATCGATGCAAACAAACGTGTAAAAGCACTAATTCGTTTTAACAAGGGTTATGATTCATATGCGATTAAAAAGATATATCACTACAAGTATTAACCACAAGTTGCTACTAGAAATCAGGGACAAACAACTTTTACGTATTGAAAACCCTAATATAGCTTTAGAGATGAAAACAAATCCAATTGATTCCGGACTCAACCAAACTAGCATTCAAATCATATGATAATATAAATAATGAATCACAAACGATAAAATTGAGACAAAACTAATTCATAGAATCAAATAATCATGCTTGAAGAAATCAACTTTTATCCCATAACCAATTATTGTATTTAGCTACTCATATTCATGGAGTTCATAATCATAATATTCAAAGGAAGACTATGAAACATAAAAGAAAGCAAACCCTAGAAGTAGTTCTCTGCAAAAGCTCCAAGAATAGGAAAAACGTTCTTTCCTTGTTGTAGAAACTCTCTTTTTATAGCCCTTTGCTTTCCAAAAATAGGTCAAAGTCTTCAAAATCTTCAAGTCCACGTCCATCAAGCCCATGTGTGAAAAATATATCTCTGGAATTTTCGGGTCCAAAACGGGTCGACGGAGTGATGACATCATCACCGGAATCCGGTCGCCGGCACCGAAATCCGGTCACCGGAAAACGTTTTCCGATCACTTTTGCCATCTGAAACTATCACCAAGCAATTTTACACTTCCAGTAGCTCAACTTTGCTTTCCTGCATTTCAAACATTTGCATAACCCATCTAAATCCAATTTTCTATTCTTGCGAAAACGTACCCAAAAGCACGACGCGTAGCTCATATGTCCGGCCGCCAACTCTTGAATTCGACTCATACCCGCCCCATGATTTAGTGAAATATTATGATTCACGCTTTAACTTCCGCAATCCGACATCCCGGGCTATGCTCAACGGTGCACCAATTCTGCTCCGTTTTCGCACAATTTCTGCAGTTGGTTGCATATTATGTCCCTGCAGTTTCGAACTCAGTTTGCTTCACTAACAAACCCATTATCTCTGTATTATACCAGCATGATCATGCCTCAGCCATGATGGCTATGCATTCACCTTATACCAGCATAGTCACCACCATTTCAGCTACCACCTATCACCACAGTGTACAGCTTCAACTCCTTCCAGCCGCAAAAACCCAGCTCAATCCAATTTCTTACCAGCTGACTCATGTGCACAACCTCCATCCAACACTCATTGTTTGCACAAGCCTCTACTCCCTTTCTCAGTGCATTAATCCTAACGTGCATCTAAGGGAAATAACTCCAGTTCAGCTGCAACTGCAGCTTACTCTCGAACCAACAGCATCAAACAAGCAGCAATAATCCACTCCGAGCATAACCTTGCCCAACTACAGCTTCTATCATCATGAACTGACTGCAACTCTATCCTCTTTTCTGCAGCCGTGAATCCATCAGAGCTATGTATATCCCACTAACACAACTACAACTCTCTCTCGCTGCTTCAACTGCAATCCAAAGTAAAACTGCATCCTCACCACTTCCTTGTACCAAATCACCAACAACACTTGCAACTCACAACATCCACCTGAAATCTTTCACAACACGAACTTATCCAATTCAGTGCACCTCCAATAATTCATTTCCCACAGCTGCACCCTTTAGCTCTTCATCAATTCAAGCTTCAGTTCCAACCCATTATTCATTTGTCATCATTTCAGCTGTACAGGCCAAGGCATCTGTGGCTCCATCCCAGCTTCCACAAACTGCAATCACCTTACTGCAGCTCAGCTGCAACAACTTCCATTCTTGGTTCATTTGAACTGCAAGCAACACCAACATTCACAAGCCATTGTTACCACCATCTCCAGCACCATTCTAATCCTTTATTCTGAATTTCCGCAATTGCCGCAACCTAGCCGCCAACTCTACATTCCATTTCATGCATTTACATTGCTCCTTCAACCTCCACCTGCACCTTTCACATTCAAAAGCTCTACCATTGCCTAGCCATTCATCACATACACTAACTCAACACCTCTTGCTTGATCCCAGCAGCATAACCAAACCATATAAACTTCAATACCCATTCTGAATCTCTTATTCCATCTATGAATTCAACAAACCCTTCACAGATTGAAACCCAATCTTCATTACCCTGAGTTCAATTGATTGCAGCCACCTTAACCCTAATTTCATCATCAATTACGACAACCCATTCTTCAGTAAACACCACCAGCTCCACCTCATACCCATCAATTCATCTCTTCCGATCCCTGGTAATTGACCAACAGTTGCAGCAGTTCACGACAACAACAGCACACATCAGCAGTGGATGCTTTTATTTCAGCTGCTAATGATTGAATGAGAGACATGGTTTCTCGATTTAGGGTATGGATTTAAATGCCCCATTATTAGACACCCCAGGCTGGATAAGGGAAATCCGGAAATATTAGGCTTGTCGGTTCCGAATAACCGATAGCTTAAATATTTGCTCAACTCAACTGTCAGTTCTGGAAAACTGACAGTACATTCTTTCGCTCCTTCGCTGCGCGACCTTGGCCCATTCCAAGCATATCTCACATGTGAATTGGCCTTGATGCTCCGATTGAGTGCTTTCTTCATCTTTCGCTCCAAATGACTCCAAAACACCTATAAACTCAAAAGTAATCATAAGGTACATAATTTACACGAAAACATAGCAAAGAAAGCATAAATACTAGATATAAAATTAGGTGTTTATCACACCTATCAAATTCCCCCACACTTAGACTTTGCTAGTCCTCGAGCAAATCAAACAAAACAAAACAAAAACAAATACATACAACTCCGTGACGTCGAGGCTACGGTTAATTTTAGCATAAATAACAAGCCTTTAAACCCCTAGGTGTCCCTAGTGGACGAGTTATAGTCTCGTGAAGGTTTATAAGAGGTCTGCCTACAAAACCTATATTTCAAACTCCGTCTATTTGTGAAAAATCAATGAACGAATTCAAAATGACTACAGGAGGAGGTACCTTGCACAAATTAAATTCATATATTAGTAAAGCTTTAATTAGATAGTCGAACAAGCCACAATACTCGGAAACTAACAAACCACAATCACAATGAAAATATTAAGAAGATGGAAATAGATGTAGATGTTGGCGAATGTTCACAAGTGTTCGATGTTTCCCATATCTGTCTGAAGGTCACTGCCAAGATGAACCTATTCCTATTGGATTGAGCTACTTGGTATGAATTCTACATCAACTCACTAGCATATACAAGGGAACCAGGAGTGACTTTATTCAACCAAAATAATACTTCTTTTTTTTTTCACTTTTTTCACTTTTTTAATTTTTTAGACAACATGATTGGATCAAACTGGATCCAAGCTCATGATTCTTGTCAACAAGTACATGATAGTTGCCTTGGATCCTGCATTCCACGCTTGTTTAGGCGACGGAGACAGGGACTACGTTTCACACATATTGCTATTCCCAAGTGTCATTTTATTCCGTTTTGGTCTAATTGGTCGGTCTCTTTTTTTTTCTTTTCTTTCTTGTTTTTCATTTATTTTTATTTTTCTAGTAACTCAATCACTCTATTTCATCCTAGCAGTAATAATACGTCGATGTTTAGTGACCCACCAAAGCACTTAGAGAACAATAGATAAATATGGAAAAATAAAAATAGAATGCGATATGGTGATATTCCGAGATATGGTAACAATTATCATGGTATTTATGATTATGAGCTATGTTCATCCCTTTTAGTTAATCGGTTCCTCAACTCTTGCATTCAAAATGGTTCCATCCATTAATGGTGTCATCCTAAAAGAACAAGTTTCTAGATTTCGGAGTTCAAAAATCACAAATCTTTTTCTTTGTTTTTCTATTTTTCTGATTTTTGTTTTTTTTCTGATTTTTTTCAAGGCATAAAACACACTAAAACACACTATACAAACATATAAATGCTCCCCCACACTTAAACTTTACATTATCCTCAATGTAAAATTGAATCATCCAAAGAGAGTTCAAGGTGGGAAATCCCGCAAATGATATGCAAAAACAAGAAAAATAAAGATAAAAGCAAATGCATAAAAATAAAAAGATAAGGGTAAAGATACAAAACCGGTGGGTTGCCTCCCACTTAGCGCTTGGTTTAAAGTCGTCAGCCCGACATTCTCCTTGTTCACTAAGACTCCTTCAGCGAGAATGCATCCACAAAGTTCACACCTTCCACAACTTCGGAAGTAAAGTTCTCATAATATGGTTTCAACCGGTGTCCATTCACTTTAAACTCCTTTCCTGTAGCTATGCTACGAATTTCTACTGCACCATGAGAAAACACATTAGTAACAATAAAAGGTCCGATCCAACGTGACCTCAATTTACCCGGAAATAATTGCAAGCGAGAATTAAACAAAAGCACTTTCTGCCCAACACAAAATTGTTTTCTAGAAATCATAGAATCATGAAATGCCTTAGTTTTCTCCTTGTAAATGCGAGAGCTTTCAAATGCATCATTGCGTAACTCTTCTAGCTCTTGGAGTTGTAACTTCCTTTGCTTTCCAGCCCCATCTAGCTCCATATTGCATTGTTTAATAGCCCAAAACGCCTTATGTTCAATCTCCATGGGTAAGTGACAAGGTTTACCATACACAAGCCTAAAGGGAGACATCCCAATAGGTGTCTTGTACGCGGTTCTATAAGCCCACAAAGCATCATTAAGTCGCATGATCCAATCTTTCCTTGTTGGATTCACCGTCTTCTCTAGTATGGATTTCACCTCTCGGTTCGACACCTCGGCTTGTCCATTGGTTTGGGGATGATAAGGTGTTGCAATCTTGTGCGACATATTGTACTTCTTCAAAAATCCTTGTAAGAACTTGTTTTTGAAGTGAGAACCCCCATCGCTAATTATGGCTCTTGGAATTCCAAACCTTGCAAAAATGTTAGCTTGCACAAAATCTGAAACCACTTTAGAATCATTAGTTGGGGTGGCCTTAGCTTCCACCCATTTCGAGACATAATCAACAACAAGTAAGATATAAAAATTCCCATGGGAGTTGACAAAAGGACCCATAAAATCAATACCCCATACATCAAAAACTTCAATAAATTGAATAAAAGTTTGTGGCATTTGATTTCGAGCACCTAGATTGCCTGTCCTTTGGCACCTATCACAAGTTGTGCAAAATATATGTGCATCCTTAAACAAAGTTGGCCAATAAAAACCGCTTTCAAGTACCTTGTGAGATGTTCTTTTATGCCCAAAATGTCCTCCGCAAGCATAGGAGTGACAAAAAGACAAGATAGAGTTAAATTCAGATTCGGGAACGCACCTTCTTATTACTTGGTCGCTGCCATGCTTCCATAAGTATGGATCATCCCATATATATTGATTTCCTAACCTTTTAAGTTTGTCCCTCTCAGCACGAGACAAGTTCTTTGGGATTTGTTTAGACACCAAGTAGTTCACAATATCCGCATACCATGGTTCCGCAAATGCAATTGAGAATAGTTGCTCATCCGGGAAACTTTCACGTAACGGGATAGCTTCCTTGTCCACAGCAAGATGGCTCAAATGATCCGAAACGGTGTTCTCAATTCCTTTCTTGTCCTTGATTTCAATATCAAACTCTTTCAAGAGTAAAATCCATCGTATGAGCCTCGGTTTCGCCTCTTTCTTTGTAAGCAAGTACCTAAGTGCTGCATGATCTGAAAAGACAACAAATTTTGTACCAATTAGATAAGAGCGAAACTTTTCCAAAGCAAAAACAATAGCTAATAACTCTTTTTTAGTGGTAGTGTAGTTTTGTTGGGCCTCATTTAACGTTCTAGAAGCATAATAAATAGCATGAGGTATCTTCCCCACACGCTGCCCAAGCACCGCACCAACCGCATAATCACTTGCATCACACATGAGCTCAAAAGGCTTGCTCCAATCCGGTGGTTTAATGATAGGGTCTGAAATCAAAAGTTCTTTCAAACGATTGAATGCCGCCACACACTTCTCATCAAAGTTAAAAACCACATCTTTTTGCAATAAGGTACAAAGTGGTGATGCTATCTTGGAAAAATCCTTGATGAATCTACGATAAAAACCTGCATGACCAAGAAAATAGCGAATATCCCTCACCGTAGTGGGAGGGGTTAGAGCACGAATAAGGTCTATCTTAGATTTATCAACTTCCAAGCCTTTAGAAGATACTATATGGCCTAAAACTATGCCATGAGTTACCATAAAATGGCACTTCTCCCAATTAAGCACAAGATTTGTTTCAACACATCGTTCAAGGATTAGTGACAAATTGTTCAAACAAAGGTCAAATGAATCACCAAAGACACTAAAGTCATCCATGAACACTTCGATTATGTTTTCAACATATTCCGAAAATATACTTACCATACACCTTTGAAAAGTAGCTGGAGCATTGCACAAGCCAAAAGGCATCCTTCGATAAGCAAAAGTACCAAAAGGACAAGTGAAAGTGGTTTTCTCTTGATCCTCCGGTGCTATCACAATCTGATTATAACCTGAATAGCCATCAAGAAAGCAATAATAAGAGTGTCCAGCTAAACGTTCAAGAATTTGATCAATAAAAGGTAATGGAAAGTGATATTTTCTAGTAGTGGCATTCAATTTCCTATAATCAATAAAAACCCTCGAACCGGTTTTCACACGAGTTGGGACAAGTTTATTCTCATCATTCTCCACCACGGTCACCCCTGATTTCTTTGGTACAACTTGTACCGGGCTCACCCACTTGCTATCGGATATGGGGTAGATAACACCCACTTCCAAAAGCTTGAGTATCTCCTTTTTCACAACTTCCATCATTGGCGGGTTCAAACGACGCTGCGCTTCCCTTGTAGGCTTTGCATCGTCCTCCAAACGTATTTTGTGCATACAAACGGCAGGGCTTATACCCTTGATATCGGAAATTGTCCATCCTATGGCCGTTTTGTGCTTCCTTAGCACCCTTAGAAGTTTTTGCTCCTATAAATCACTAAGCTCGTTAGAAACAATCACAGGTAACTCTTCATTGTCACCCAAGTACAAGTACTTTAAGTGACTAGGAAGAGGTTTCAATTCTAACTTTGGAGATTTAACAATAGAGGGTAAAATTTCTCATCACTGCATGGTAAAGAAATAAAAGAGATATTATGAGTTTCCGGGCATCCTTGTAGTGAGTTGAGATCACCAAGGGCTTCTTTAACCTCAATACCACACTCTACACCATTATCAATGGATGTAGTTAAAACGGTTTCCAAAGCATCTTCACCATTCAATTCAAACATTTGTTGTGCCAAAGTATCCATAACATCAACGGAGAAGCAAGAGTGGACATCACTAGGATATCTCATCGTCTCGAAAATGTTGAAACGTATTACTTCTCCATCAAACTCCATAGTTAGCGTTCCCTTATCCACATTAATAATGGTCTTCGCCGTTTTCATGAAGGGACGCCCAAGTAGCAATGGAAGAGACGAGTCCGGTGAACCTTCATCCATCTCTAAGACACAAAAATCTGCTGGAAATACTAGTTGATTAACCTGCACAAGAACATCCTCAACAATACCCATAGGGTAGACATTAGAATGATCGGCTAATTGCAACACAATTTCAGCCTTTTTGAGAGGACCTAAATCAAGTGACTTATACATAGATGCAGGCATAACATTAACGGATGCACCTAAGTCTAACATTTCTTTGTTAAATGTAGTGGTACCAATTGTGACGGGGATGTCGAAGCTTCTCAGGTCTTTGCATTTCAGTGGGAGTTTGTGTTGTAAGATTGCCGAAGCATTCTCCCCCACACTAAGCACTTCATTACCTTTGAGCCTTTGCTTATTGGTACATAAGTCCTTCAACACTTTTGCATACTTTGGAACTTGCTTAATAGCATCAATGAGTGGTATGTTCACATGAATCTTCTTAAGAACTTCTAAAATCTCCTTTTCTAGTGCCTCCTTCTTAGAATTTGCAAATATGCGAGGAAAAGGTAAAGGAGGAACATAAGTAGGAATAGGAGTTTTAGAGTTAGGAATAGGTACCTTAGAAGTTTTCGGAGAATCCTCATTCTTCTCCTCCAAAACAGGTTCCTTTGGTGTTTCCACCTTGCCCGAATCAGCAACTTTGGGTTGCACAAGTTGTGTACCACTTCTCAACGTAATCGCATTCACACCCTCTTTTGGGTTAATAGGTTGAGAAGGGAGTTTCCCACTATTTTGTGCCTTCAATTGGTTCAACTCAGTAGCCATAGAACCCATTTGTGTCTGCAATTCCCTGATCGCACTCTTGGTTTCTTGTTGACTATCTTTAAACATAGAAGAAATGCCTTGCATCATTGTTTGAATCTTTGCATCGATATCGGAACCTTGATTTTGCATTGATTGTTGTGGTTGCTAAAATTGTTGACGCGGCTGGAATTGTTGTTGTTGAGGTTGAAATCCACCCGAATTGTTGAAAGTAGGTTGTTGAACCGCTCCTTGCTTGTTCGCATAGCTAAAATTGGGGTGATCTCTCCATCCCGGATTGTAAGTATTGGAATAAGGATCATACCGTCTTGGCTGATTTGGAAAAACCGCATTAGCTTGCTCATTGACGTCTTCATACCCATGAGAATTTGGTATCACCGCGGCTGAAACTTGTTGTAGCATTGCTGTGATGTTTCCCATTTGTTGACGAAGTTCCTCCACCTCGCTCACTTCATTGACTCGCCGAAGAAGCACATCCGAACTATGACTCAAGAATTGTTGAGAGTTTGCTGCCATGTTTTCAATCAACTCTCTAGCTTGTGCCACCGTCTTGCTCACTAGTGCACCACCACCCGCTGCGTCGATAAGATTCCTATCACTTTATTGGAGTCCTTTATAGAAGTATTGGATGATCATAGCGTCACTAAATTGGTGATGAGGACAGATTTCCACCAACCTCTTGTATCGTTCCCAACAATCATATAACGATTCTCCGACATTTTGCTTCATTCCGCAAATCTCCTTGCGAATTTGAGTAGCCTTAGATGCAGGAAAATATCGCTCTAGAAAGAGTTTCTTGAGCCCATTCCAAGTTGTAACACTCCCGGAAGGCAAGTAGTATAACCAATCCTTAGCATTACCTTCCAATGAGAATCGAAAAACCTTCAACATAGCACCATCCGCCTCCATATTTTCTGGGAGCATAGCCATGACAATGGTGTGGAAATCCATAAGATGCTTGTTTGGATCTTCATTCACCAATCAATGGAACTTTGGTAATTCTCTAAGAAGTCCCGGCTTGATTTCAAAAGTGGAGTCGGTTTGAATGCAACCTTGCTGTATATCCAGCTTGTGAGAAGCTAAGTCTTTAAGTGAACGATTTGCAGGGTCACCCATTGCTTCTTCTCCTTCTCCTTCTTCTTCAAAAGGAATATCGTGTTCTACTTCCTCTCCTTCTTGCCGAAGAGCTTCGTGTTCTACTTCCAAGTCGTGTTCTTCCGTCGTGCCTTTCCTTGGTTGGAGTATTGTTCCTTTTCGAGTAGCTATCCCGCACCTTGGATAATTCCAATCTTTAGAAGCCAGATATTAGGTACCTGAAAAACAATTCTCACAAACAAGTGAGAAACAAGACAAGAAACGAAACACAAGTATGCAAGCAGAAAAATAATAAAAAGAAACTAAAAACTAGATAACAAGCCGAATGCCTCCCCAGCAACGGCGCCAAAATTTGATCGCTTGTCAGACGACACAAATATAATTCACTTCCTCACTTAACTAATATGAATATAGTATTCGATAAGAAAGAGTTCGTATCCACAGAGAGGCGATTGTTGTTATGCAATTTTCAGATTCTTATGTAACCAAATAACCCAAGGTGTGTTTTTGTTTTTATCAAAGTAATAATACTAAATAAAACAAAGTAAATAGTTGGAATAATCAATAAGGAGAAGATATTGGTTAAGGGATAGTATCATTCATAAACATGTATTTTTCATCTATGATTAGAATTGGTATTTAATCTCTCAATTATCAAAAGTCCTAGGATATCTTGATCGCAAGAGTATCCCATTTATTTCCTGATTTTATCACAAACAACATTAAAAGATGCTATTGTGAAATCTTCTTAAAAAGCAACCTAAAGTGTAAAAGCACAATTAGGTTTAACTCCCTAAGAGCAATAAGTTCTATGAAATAAGACTAATCGATGCAAACAAACGTGTAAAAGCACTAATTCGTTTTAACAAAGGATATGATTCATATGCGATTAAAAAGATGTATCACTACAAGTATTAACCACAAGTTGCTACTAGAAATCAGGGACAAACAACTTTTACGTATTGAAAACCCTAATATAGCTTTAGAGATGAAAAAAAATCCAATTGATTCCGGACTCAACCAAACTAGCATTCAAATCATATGATAATATAAATAATGAATCACAAACGATAAAATTGAGACAAAACTAATTCATAGAATCAAATAATCGTGCTTGAAGAAATCAACTTTTATCCCATAACCAATTATTGTATTTAGCTACTCATATTCATGGAGTTCATCATCATAATATTCAAAGGAAGACTATGAAACATAAAAGAAATCAAACCCTAGAAGTAGTTCTCTGCAAAAGCTCCAAGAATAGGAAAAACGTTCTTTCCTTGTTGTAGAAACTCTCTTTTTATAGCCCTTTGCTTTCCAAAAATAGGTCAAAGTCTTCAAAATCTTCAAGTCCACTTCCATCTACCAGTCCACCAAGCCCATGTGTGAAAAATATATCTCTGGAATTTTCGGGTCCAAAACGGGTCGACGGAGTGCTGACATCATCACCGGAATCCGATCACCGGAAAATATTTTCCGATCACTTTTGCCATCTGAAACTATCACCAAGCAATTTTACACTTCCAGTAGCTCAACTTTGCTTTCCTGCATTTCAAACATTTGCATAACCCATCTAAATCCAATTTTCTATTCTTGCGAAAACGTACCCAAAAGCACGACGCGTAGCTCATATGTCCGGCGGCCAACTCTTGAATTCGACTCATACCCGCCCCATGATTTAGTGAAATATTATGATTCACGCTTTAACTTCCACAATCCGACATCCCGGGCTATGATCAACGGTGCACCAATTCTGCTCCGTTTTCGCACAATTTCTGTAGTTGGTTTCATATTATGTCCCTGCAGTTTCGAACTCAGTTTGCTTCACTAACAAACCCATTATATCTGCATTATAACAGCATGCTCATGCCTCAGCCATGATGGCTATGCATTCACCTTACACCAGCATAGTCACCACCATTTCATCTACCACCTATCACCACAGTGTACAGCTTCAACTCCTTCCAGCCGCAAAAACCCAGCTCAATCCAATTTCTTACCAGCTGACTCATGTGCACAACCTCCATCCAACACTCATTCTTTGCACAAGCCTCTACTCCCTTGCTCAGTGCATTAATCCTAACATGCATCTAAGGGAAATAACTCCAGTTCAGCTGCAACTGCAGCTTACTCTCGAACCAACAGCATCAAACAAGCATCAATAATCCACTCCGAGCATAACCTTGCCCAACTACAGATTCTATCATCATGAACTGACTGCAGCTCTATCCTCTTTTCTGCAGCCGTGACTCCATCAGAGCTATGTATATCCCACTATCACAACTGCAACTCTCTCTCGCTGCTTCAACTGCAATCCAAAGTAAAACTGCATCCTCACCACTTCCTTGTACCAAATCACCAGCAACACCTGCAACTCACAACATCCACCTGCAATCTTTCACAACACCAACTTATCCAATTCAGTGCACCTCCAATAATTCATTTCCCACAGCTGCACCCTTTAGCTCTTCATCAATTCAAGATTCTGTTCCAACCCATTATTCATTTGTCATCAGTTCAGTTGTACATGCCAAGGCATCTGCGACTCCATCCCAGCTTCCACAAACTGCAATCACCTTACTGCAGCTCAGCTGCAACAACTTCCATTCTTGGTTCATTTGAACTGCAAGCAATACCAACATTCACAAGCCATTGTTACCACCAGCTCCAGCACCATTCTAATCCTTTATTCTGAATTGCCGCAATTGCCGCAACCTAGCCGCCAACTCTACATTCCAGTTCATGCATTTACATTGCTCCTGCAACCTCCACCTGCACCTTTCACATTCAAAAGCTCTACCATTGCCTAGACATTCATCAAATGCACCAACTCAACACCTCTTGCTTGATCCCAAAAGCATAACCAAACCATATCAACTTCAATACCCATTCTCAATCTCTGATTCCATCTATGAATTCAACAAACCCTTCACAGATTGAAACCCAATCTTCATTACCCTGAGTTCAATTGATTGCAGCCACCTTAACCCTAATTTCATCATCAATTACGACAACCCATTATTCAGTAAACACCACCAGCTCCACCTCATACCCATCAATTCATCTCTTCCGATCCCTGGTAATTGACCAACAGTTGCAGCAGTTCACGGCAACAACAGCACACAGCAGCAGTTGCTGCTTTTCTTTTAGCTGCTAATGATTGAATGAGAGACATGGTTTCTCGATTTAGGGTATGGATTTAAATTCCCCACTATTAGACACCCCATGCTGGATAAGGGCAATCCGGAAATATTAGGCTTGTCGGTTCCGAATAACCGATAGCTTAAATCTTTGCTCAACTCAACTGTCAGTTCTGGAAAACTGACAGTACATTCTTTCGCTCCTTCGCTACGCGACCTTGGCCCGTTCCAAGCATAGCTCACATGTGAATTGGCCTTGATGCTCCGATTGAGTGCTTTCTTCATCTTTCGCTCCAAATGACTCCAAAACACCTATAAACTCAAAAGTAATCATAAGGTACATAATTTACACGAAAACATAGCAAAGAAAGCATAAATACTAGATATAAAATTAGGTGTTTATCACACCTATCAGTAAGTTCATGATATGTGTTGTGAACCGAAAAGGAAACCGCCAGGTGTTATTGGGGTTGTTCTTCATTGCATATCTAATGAACGATCCATATGTGTGATTAGTATAACCGTTCATGACTTGTTTGTGTTTTTGGTAAAAATATTCACATGAGGCCTGACTTATGTATTGGTATGACTTTTATTAGTGATACCGATCTTAAGTAATCACCCAGGGTATGATCGGGTTGTGAGTGTCTGAACTTATTACTGGGAAGAGAGGAACCGATCCTAGTAATAGGTGCAATATATCACAAGGGGAACCGATCCTTGTATGAGGTAAATCAAGGTTTATGGAAGAAAGGGGAACCGATCCTATGAACATGTGCGACATTTTTTTGGGAAGGGGGAACCGATCCTATGGACATGTGCAGTGCATACAAGTTGGATACCAAATATATGCGGAGAACCGATCCTAGTACCTAGTCAGTTGTATCTTTGGTAAGATAGTGTAACGATACACAATACTCACATGGAGGTATAACCAAAACTTGTTTTGGTAGAACCGTAAACCCATGAGTTGTGATTGAGTGGAACTTGATCAATCACATAGTTCTTGAAATTCAGATGAACCAATTCTAAACTTGTTTGGAAGTGTGGTAAATCGGTTTCAACTAAGCAAGCATGGAAAAGACTTGCAAGAGTAAGATGTCGTCATGCTTTGAACACGGTGAATTAGTGCTTATTTTATATTGTTCAAAGATATTCCTTAACGGCTAAGAAGGAAGTAAAGCCCAAGATCGAATTTAAATAAGTTAAGCATCTTTTTAATTATATATGGAAAATAAGAATTAGTAATGTGCATTTGCTAATTAAAGATTTTCCAAGGAGATTTCGATCATATTTTTTGACAGTACATTCACAGGAATTATGAAAACCGAATTTGGTGGAGTAATGAAAAATATCTTGAGAATATTTTTGGTTTTGGAAATTCCTTAGTGTCCAAACTTCCTTGTTTATAAATACTTTGAGTTTGCATTTCTAGCAAACTAATCCTGCGTAACATTAGACTTACTCTTTTGTCTTTGTTACTGGTGAAGCCGCTTATCAGAGAGGAGAGTAATCTAATTAGGTGAAATCTCTTACGGCCGCTCAATTTAAAGTCTTCTTTGGGATTGAGAAGCTATAGCGCGATTCGTTGCTGGGAAACTAGATATTGCGGTTTATCTTTAGTTTTCGTATTGATTTGATTGACTAACGATGGTTGAACTTTAATTGCACTTAGTTTGTTTATGCTCGAGAATCTTGTCTTCTGATATAAGATTCACTCAAACTAGGTCAAGGTTTCGACAGGGATATTTATACTGTTGTTATATCTAAAGACGATCTTGTGATAATCCATTGTTAACAGACTCTGTTATGTATGTGATTGATCACAATACATTCAAGTAGTTGTGTGCAGGTGTTTATTGAAGATCTAAGAAGATATAGAAGATTTTTGACTTGGTTTTTACAATCTTTGGTGTGCGAAATACTTGTTTGGGAAAAAGAGAGTTGATACCAAACATATTTGTTGTTCCTTTACTGTTTGGAATACGAACCAAAGGAATTTGTCCATGTACGTGAGTTTTTTACAGGTTGGAGGCGTGGGAATACAGACGGAACTAGGTGAACTATAGGTTTAGTTGCTTGGTATCAACTATACTAAGTTGTCTTATTTTGTATAGCGGCTTAATCCTGAGAGTATTCAATTCTGGACTAGGTCCCGGGGTTTTCTGCATTTGCAGTTTTCTCGTTAACAAAATCTTGCTGTGTCATTTACTTTATATTTCCGCATTATAATTGTTTTATTATAATTAAAGTAAATTGCACAAACGTTAATTCCTATTTACTTGATACGTGAATCCTATTGAGTTTGGTTAAGTCCGAACCTGTGTATCAAGTAAACAAACTTTGTTGTTGTATTGTCTCAATCCCATATCCATAGACGATCACACAAAGTGTGAACTTATTTGTTGTATTGTCTCGACTCAGTCCATAGACAATCACTTTCGGGGAAATGACTTATAGGAAGGAAAAGTAATAGCTTGAGGTATATTTGGGGTACCCTCGCCTTTTCGTCTATTCTAATAGATAAATATGTCTCCCACAGAAATACCTACAAAGTTTTGTTCCGTCTTATGATAATCAAGGTGAACAAGAACCAACTAATAATCCGGTTTTATACTCCCGAAGAGCAGCCTAGAAATATTAGTCACCTCATAATAACTTAACTATATGGTAGTAGAAGAAGTAACTACGGAACCACAAAGTCTGAGACGAAGAACTTTGTGATTACTTTTTATATCTTACCTATCGAAGATAAATCTCGAGCAAATCTTAGAGAAGATAGTAATCAATACAATAGAACAAGTAAGATCAAAATACGCAACTACAGAGAAAATAGTTGGATATGACTTCACGAATCCCAAATAAAGTCTTGAAGTCGTTAACATAATATGGTTTTGGAAAAACCTAGGTTAAAGTAGAATCGACTCTAGTACGCAACAAGGACACATGAAAGTGTCGGGATTAGGTTTTACAGTTGCTAGAGTTATCCCTTATATAGCCTTACAAATCAGGGATAGCTTAGTAACAAAGAATTCAATATTCACCGTCAGATAAAATCCTGATTTAAGATTCAAGCTAAGTCTGCTTAGAAATAAAGCAATTAATCTTCACCGTTCGATAGTCTTAGCTTGTTACACAGAAATGAAATATACCTTCATTTAGATATGGGTAACCGTACCTAAACATGTACATTGAGTTAGCTCAATAACAGTTAACTGAAGTTAGCCATATGAACACTTTTTTATTAACCACATTCATCTAACACTTTTAGATCAAATATGATGATCAATCAATCGTGAAAGATAATCAAATAAATCTAATTGTGTTTCACATAGAGTCGTTCAATTGTTCACTATCTCATAGAAATATATATAAACAAATTTGAAATAAAATTGGATTGATTCATAATCGTATAAAATACTTATACAAGAATCAATTCATAAACATTAAGCTACAGTTTGCAAGGATTGCATTCCTTAGTTCATAAATGTATTTGTTCATGAGTATAAAAAACATACTTAACCGTTTTTAGAACTTAACCACTGTGTTCGCAAACCAGGTACGCAAACAATAGCTATGGACCTGTTCCATCCGTTCGCATACTATGTACGCGACCAGCAGTTTCGGACCCAACTCATGTAGAACCATTCGCATACTAGGTACGCAAACAAGGTTACCGGACCTTAACAGTTAGAACCGTTTGCAAACACGGTTCCCGGACCTGAATCACTACAAAACAGTTCGCATTCTAGGTATGCATTACGTGTTGTATCCAGGCGTGGTTAAATGTTCTAAACTCCCATTTCAATCATTGAAACATCCTTAGGAGATGACAATATTTGTATCACACAAACTATTAGCTTCAAGTAATTTTCAAGTGATCGAATGATCAATACGAAACTTTTCAAGTTGACCTCAAATGATTGTCTCACACAAATCATATAAGATATTTCAAGGCAATTTTCACATGATCATCTTTTGACTTAATATTTAGTTTCCAACAAATAAATTATTGCCAACTAAACTCGTCAAGAATAATGATGAACATAATTACAACAAAAATCTGAAAACATATATTTTGAGAAATAGATAACCGAGTTAAACTCAGATCGAAATATCAAATGTGTATAATGCAAAAGTCTATATAGCTATACAACCTAGTCTCATTAGAAGTGAAAAAGCGGGGGTCCAACAACCACAACCAATATTTTGTTTAGCAATCTGTATGGACAACTCCAATATAATTCCAAGAGAATCAACTTGACAGCCAGACTCAATCAATGGAAATATATGCAAGAGTTGTATCTCTGTTTCATAATGTAATCAACAAATCAAATAGATAGAAATATGTGAGCCTGATTATTATGTGAAACAACTTGAAAGGTACCAAAGACCAATGTTCAAGTGCCAATTGAACTACGCACAACCTGTGATATCTCAATTATATAAACAAATATAATGCGGAAAAGAAATAACACAGACACTAGAAATTTTGTTAACTAGGAAACCGCAAATGCAGAAAAACCCCGGGACCTAGTCCAGATTTGAACACCACATTGTATTTAGCCGCTACAGACACTAGCCTACTCCAAGTTAACTTCAGACAGAAATGTAGTTGATCCCTAACCAATCTCACACTGATCAAGGTACAGTCGCGTTCCTTATACCTCTAGAACCACGCCGGATTCTGCACACTAGATTCCTTAGCTGATCTTACCCACAACTAAGAGTTGCTACGATCCAAAATCAAAGACTTGATAAACCAATTTTTCTCACACGTAAAAGTCTACTGTATAGATAAATATGTCTCCCACAGATAAACCTATGAGTTTGGTTCTGTATTTTGATAAATCAAGGTGAACAGGAACCAATTGATATATAAGACTTATATTCCCGAAGAAAAACCTAGAAATATCAATCACCTCACAATAATCTTAATCGTATGGTAGCGAAACAAGATATCGTGGAATCACAAACAATGAGACGAAGATGTTTGTGACTGATGCGTGTCATAACCACAACAAATTAATTATTATTCTACTACCTAATTAACAAGTAATATAGGGTAGTCAAGATCGTTCCCACGAGGAGCAAGAGGTTTTAGTTGTCTTATAATGTCACAAAAAGGGGGTATTGGTTTAAAATTTTATAAGCAAAAGAAAGTAAATAAAGCAATTAAAAATATAAAAGTTATCAATAAGAGAAAGTAGATCAAGGAATCCTTCTTCGTTGCAAAACAATGATTCAAGTTATGTTCTTTTCCACTTTTTATTAGTCACAGATTATCACCAACCGTTGGATAGCAGGTTCGCTTAGCTAACCCCAAAATTCCTTATTTCACTGAGTAACATGTTCGCTTAGTTATCCGATTCTATTCAAAAGAACCACCTTGAGGTTCGCTTACAAGATGTAATTTCCGAATGCCTTAAGATTTATGAATTAAGGTTTAGTACTAGTAGTTAGACTCGGTTCGCTTGGTCCACTTTCTAGCGTTGTTTTCACACACAATTGCTCCACGGAACCCCTCCGAAAGGTCTCGTGTTTTCTACTTGTGTAAAGAGTCAAGAAACTATTACGTATTCCCTAACTTTCACTAGCTTTAGATCAATTAACAAATCAATTTAGTGTGCACTCTAAACAACCTATCGATCAATCATAAACACTGATATTAGTAAAAACAAACGATAATCATGTGAAAATTCAAAGTAGATTTGAAACAAAACTCAAAACATGTTAAAAACTAGGAATTCATCCTCAATCAATAAGAAAATTAGTTACTCATGCTAAAGAGTTCACACAAAGAATAAAGGAAAGAAAAGTGTTGTGTGTGTAAAAGTGTGCAAAAGATGTGTAAAAAAGTGTAGAGAACTCCTTTATTTATAGGCTTCAATGCTCTCCAAATCTTCCAAGGAATAGAATCCCTTTCCTTTAGCAATTCAATTCCCAAGTCCAAGCCTTTCTCAATTCTTCCATCTACGCTTTCCAAATCCAAGCCCAATTCTCCATCCAATTTCAGTCTAAGTATTCAACCCATGAGAAGAATCCACATAGAAATATGTAATTTTGGTCGCCGGAAAACTGGGTTTTTTTTCCCCGGAAATTGGCCACTGCCGGCCACCTGAGATGCTGTCGCAGTTGACAGAATATTCCGTCAGTCCACCATTAGGGATAACGGTCAGTCAAACCGTTAGTCAAGGGAGTCAGAAAATCGGAGTCAGCTGTCTAACTCTGTCTTACTGGGTTGCGTTGGATCGGTCATTATCCGGTACGAGTTGACTCGCCTGAGATGAAATTTGGGCAGTGTTCTGTTTATTTACAGGACTTTCTCAGGCCGATTTCAGGTCATTCTTCCCCTGCGACACTCCTAGCATAAATCTAGTTAAAACACTCTTCACTGCAACAATGCTCATTCATCTATCTGTTCATCTAGTTCAATTTAGCAGCAACAACATCTTCTCTACCAACTCACTTTCAACTCTTTCAGACCACCAACAATAGCTGCTCCACCAAAAATTCATCTTTGTTCATCACGTTCAACAGCTACAATAACAAATCCAGGGTAAACCCATTCTTCATCTGTTCTACACAACCACAGACCCATTATTTCTAGTTCAGACTAATAGTATCGATTCCTTCAATTTCAGAAACCCTAACCCATTAAAATTACACCACCAGATTCAATCCTCAGCTACAGAACATCATTGATCTTCTATGACCAACACACAAACTCGAACCCATTTTCAAATTCTTCAAACCATCAACACCGTTTCCTCTATCAATCACAGACCCATTTAATCTGAATCAAATTGCAACAACATCGAACCCATCATTTGCATCTGCTGTTGAACAATAACCAAAACCCATCTTCGATTCATCATATTCTTGATCTGAACCTTCATTACTCATCATGATCATCTCCATTCGTCGTCTCTTCTTCTCAGACTCTCGTAAATAACCTCAAACCCATGAGATTCAGCACCGTTCTTCTCTGATTCTGTTGCAGAGACTCACCCTCATCTTTAATTCATCACTGTCTTCAACTAATTTTTGACATGAGACTTGTTTATTACAGCAGCTGCGCTGCTTTTGTTTGTTTCTCAATTTCAGGGGAAACTGGTAAACAACGAATTAGAGATTGTTTCTCTCGAAATAGGGTTAGGTCAATCATTGGGATGGATTTAACCACCCAACTATGTAAGAACCACCCAGCTGGTATCTCCTTATCCTCATCTAATCTGGATTTAGTGCTCCTCAAAAATAGTTTCCCCTTAACATTGATTAGGCTCCATATAGTGTTCTCCCCTGAAATGGCAATTTTGCCCCTTTTTCTCAAATTGGGTGATTTCTACATCTTTTCGTCTGCGTGACTCCAGAGTACCTAATAACTAAAAAACACGCGTAAAATACATAAATTTCAAGAAAATAACAAAGAAAGCATAAACTTTATAGATAGTAAATACGGTGTATTCTATACCTATCAAATTCCCCCACACTTAGACTTTGCTAGTCCTCGAGCAAATCAGCTAAAACTCACAACTTCAAAGCGTTCCAGCGTCCCAAGCATCCAAAGAGTTATGAGGACATAGAGTTTCTGCATACTAGTAATAATAAGTTAGAAATACTAAAGAATATATTCTCATTCTTAAATGTTGAGTGAGAAATAACCACACCATAATGAGAGAACGCGTGTTTGAGAAACGATCAATAAGCATTTCGCCTCGACTTCTACCTCACCAAAAAGGGTTTTATGATAATTGCACTCAAAAAGACGGCTTTTTTATGGGTCTCACATGTGTGCAGGTAGGAATGAAGAGAGAATTCCTGCAACACGTTGAATGGTGGGAAGGAAAACTTCCAAAATATTTTGAAAACCCACATCTTTTAATATTTTGAAAAACCATTTTTCTAACGATCTCTAAGAAAGGAAATCAACCACTATTATCGAGGATGAGATTACTTACTTATCTTCACATCCGATTGCCAATTATGATAACACCACTCTCACGGTATCCAATAGAAACGTCTTCGCTGCTCGTCTTCTTGGTCTTCGTCTTCGGCTTCAACTATTGGTGATAAACTCTTGAACTTCGTAAATCTTTGACAATTTGTAACCGTTTTCCTTAAAATCGATGTCGCTTGAAACTTCCTTATAGATTTTCCTTCCCTGCGGATTATTAAATAAATAAAAATAAAAACAAAATAACAAAATTTTCTTGTCTCATTTTTTCTTTTTCTTTTTCTTTTTCTTTTTCTTTTTCTTTTTTTTTCTCTCTTTTTTTTTTCATGACAAGAAAATTAATACAAAACAAAGTGAAAATAAAACAAACCATGGCCATGGGAAGAGTACTTTACCGCTTGATTCTTCACAACTTGTATCGTCTCGAAATCATAATCTTCAATAATTCTCACCTTTTGATTTCTTTGCTCTTGTAAATAAGTCTTCAACTTGTATGTAAAATTATGCTTATTGTATTGTAAGTCCTCAACATATATACAAAAATCTGCTCATTCTACGTTGCTTTACTTGAATATGAAATTTATCTTTTTCTTGTCCCATTGTTGCTTGTAGACCTTGAACGTCTTCAACTTTCCTTGTAAATTTTGATGTCGCTCCCTTGTTGATGATTATGGTGATTCTATGGACCCGTTATTGTCGAGAGAATGGTGCTAACTGCAAATCGAACTACAAGAAGGAGGCTTTCATCCATAGACGTCACCCTCATGATTGACAAAATTAGCACTCAAGAGATCAAGAATAGTGTTGAGAATTGGTGTGAAGTTTGGTAGCTCACCATTCTACCCGGAATTAACGTACAGTGACACACACTCAAAAGAAAGCTTTTTAGTAAAATGGAAGAATTTTTGGTCGGTGCCTCACATGATATAAATACGGGTAGTCTCCACTAATGATTGATCAGCTACTCTAATAATTTATCTCCCTGCTCCTAATTTGCATCACCGGCATGATTAAATCCATTATTTAACACTCTAAGAAGTAAGAAATCCGAACGTAGTTCCCTAACACTTCCAAGTTCAATTATGTCGGTCAGAATTCTCTATGTAAACATACCTAGAAGAATTCTAGTGACTCTAAAATCTTTAAAAGTTGGAGGTTTTATGCAATTTTTTTTTAAATATATATGCTTAGCCACTCCCCCACACTTGAACCTTACATTGTCCTCGATGTAATTGAATCATCCTAGTGAAGTCAAGATGGGAAATCTTAACATGATATGGAATAAGAAAAATAAATAACAAAATAAAAAGCAAAATAAAAGGATAAGAAATACAAAACCTATGGGGTGCCTCCTATTTAGCGCTTGTTTTAAAGTCGACGGCCCGACTTAGCTTCTTGTAAGATTCTTTCCCCGTATACTAACAATCGGAAAATTTGGGGATCCAGCCAAAGTACCTGTTTTGCAAACAATAAATCCATACAAATGTTATCACAAGTAAATAATAATGAAACTATCGCCCGATAGAAATTCCCCCCACACTTATTCTTGTCCACACCCGGAAGTGTATAAAGAACATAGAATTTGGGAACTTCCATGTATTCATCTTGGCAAACCTGCATAGTGTTAGCATCAAGTGTTTCCAATGGTGGATATCGAGAAATAAAGTCATTCAAAAATACTTCAGAAGCACATACATTTAAACCAATAAGAGGTAAAGGAGAATAATTAATTTGCAAAGGGTTAGACAAACCTTGCACAATCTCTTGTATTACGTTATCTTCTTCATTCTTAAAAAATTCAAGTGAATTACTTACCTCTTGCATATCATGGTCCTCTATCAAACCTTGCAACCATTTTTCATCATTTTCTACCTTAACTAAAGTCTTGGAATCATTTATATCATTGGCAAGTTCAATTGGGTCTTCCACGAATTCAATCAATTCGGTTTCATTATCGAGCATCATCTCTTCAACATCCTCGTCATCGGAATCGGGCCATTCCTCTCTCATAAAATCTTCTTCGGTATAAATTGTAAGATCTTCTTATGAGGGTGTTACACCGTTTATAACAATAGGTAAGTCACACCCAATCTCCTCCTTTGAATAGGGGAAATATCCTTATTATGATCCGGAGTTGGAATAACTTCCTCATTGTTGCAACGTTCATACACTTCCGCGGACTCATATCTTTCCCTAAGGAATTTTTTCCAAGCACTAAATGCATCTTCCTCAAGCTCTACCTTTTGAATAGGTGATTGATCATTAGTAAGATCAAGGCTCGAGTAAGCTACACTAGCGTCACAACAAGTCTCTAAAGGTTGGTCCTTTTCAACACAATCTTCTTCATTTTCAGACTCACCATAATAAGAATCTTCATCGGTTTCATAACCTTTATCCAGACGTCATTTAAGTTCCATATGAATGGTCCTACTAATTTCTGCGACAAGCTCTTCCGAGTCTCCATCATCTTCCAACTTGTATAATTTCTGTGCAAGTTTCCTGACATTAACACGCTTACCACCATTGGCTACAATAGGTTCTCTTTCCCATGACTATTACCTTTGAATGGGTGAATTATCATAACTATGATCCGGAGTCGGTTAAGAAAAAGTGTTGCAGAAATTGGTTTGTGCGACGTTCTTTCTATCACGGTCTAGTATTTGTCGCATGTCTTGCAATTCATTGATAAACTGCATACAACTCGAATGAAGCCAATTAGAAGGAGATTTATCCCACCTTGGTGCTTGACTTACATACCCACTACAAGGTTGTTGATATGTATGAGAATATCCATAAGGTTCCGTAGGATATTGATAATAGCCAAAAGATTGGTTTTGATTGTATCCTAAGGATGGTTGGAAGTTGTCATAATGTTGAGGTTGAAAACCGTATTGATTGTTGTAATATGCTTGCTCTTGTCCACCATACATGGAGTACCTGAAAAAAATTCTCAAAAACCAAGTTAGATACGATAATAGAATCTAACAAAGCAAGAATAAAGCAAATAGTAAAAAGAAAACAACTAAAATCGTCCGCTGCTCCCCGGCAACGGCGCCAAAATTTGATGCGTGTCGTAACCACAACAAATTAATTATTATTTTACTACCTAATTAACAAGTAATATAGGGTAGTCAAGATCGTTCCCACGAGGAGCAAGAGGTTTTAGTTGTCTTATAATGTCACAAAAGGGGTGTCTTGGTTTCAAATTTTATAAGAAAAAGAAAGTAAATAAAGCAATTAAAAAGATAAAAGTTATCAATAAGAGAAAGTAGATCAAGGAATCCTTCTTCGTTGCAAAATAATGATTCAAGTTATGTTCTTTTCCACTTTTTATTAGTCACAGATTATCACCAACCGTAGGATAGCAGGTTCGCTTAGCTAACCCCAAAATTCCTTATTTCACTGAGTAACAGGTTCGCTAAGTTATTAGATTCTATTCAAAAGAACCACCTTGAGGTTCACTTACAAGATGTAATTCCCCGAATGCATTAAGATTTATGAATTTAGGTTTAGTACTAGTAGTTAGACTCGGTTCTCTTGGTCCACTTTCTAGCATTTTTTTCACATATAATTTCTCCACGGAATCCCTCCGCAAGGTATCGTGTTTTCTAGTTGTGTAAAGAGTCAAGAAACTATTATGTATTCCCTAACTTTCACTAGCTTTAGATCAAATTAACAAATCAATTTAGCATGCACTCTAAACAACCTATCAATCAATCATAAACACTAATATTAGTAAAAAAAAACGATAATCATGTGAAAATTCAAAGTAGATTTGAAACAAACCTCAAAACATGTTAAAAACTAGGAATTCATCCTCAATCAATAAGAAAATTAGTTACTCATGCTAAAGAGTTCACACAAAGAATAAAGGAAAGAAAAGTGTTGTGTGTGTAAAAGTGTGCAAAAGATGTGTAAAAAAGTGTAGAGAACTCCTTTATTTATAGGCTTCAATGCTCTCCAAATCTTCCAAGGAATAGAATTCCTTTCCTTTAGAAATTCAATTCCCAAGTCCAATCCTTTCTCAATTCTTCCATCTCCTCTTTCCAAATCCAAACCCAATTCTCCATCCAATTTCAGTCTAAGTCTTCACACCCATGAGAAGAATCCACATAGAAATATGTAATTTTTGGTCGCCGGAAAACTAGGTTTTTGGACTTAAATTGGCCACTGCCGGCCACCTGTGATGCTATCGCAGTTGCCAGAATATTCTGTCAGTCCACCATTAGGGATAACGGTCAGTCAAACCGTTAGTCAATGGAGTCAGAGAATCGGAGTCAGCTAATCAGTCAGCTGTCTAACTCTGTCTTACTGGGCTGTGCTGGATTGGTCATTAGCCGGTACGAGTTGACTCGCCTGAGATGAAATTTGGGCAGAGTTATGTTTATTTATAGGACTTTCTCAGGACGATTTCAGGCCGTTCTTCCCCTGCGACACTCCTATCATACATCTAGTTCAAACACTCTTCACTGCAGCAATGCTCATTCATCTATCTGTTCATCATTAGCTCCTTTTTGTATCAATTTAGCAGCACCAGCATCTTCTCTACCAACTCACTTTAAAGTCTTTCAGACCACCAACAATAGCTTCTCCACCCACAATTCCTCTTTGTTCATCACGTTCAACAGCTACAATAACAAATCCAGGGTAAACCCATTCTTCATCTGTTCTACACAACCACAGACCCATTATTTCTAGTTCAGACTAATAGTATCGATTCCTTCAATTTCAGAAACCCTAACCCATTAAAATTACACCACCAGATTCAATCCTCAGCTGCAGAATATCATTGGTCTTCTTTGACCAACACACAAAATCGAACCCATTTTCAAATTCTTCAAACCATCAACAATGTTTCCTCCATCAATCACAGACCCATTTAATCTGCATCAAATTGCAACAACATCGAACCCATCATTTTCATCTGCTATTGAACAATAACCAAAACTAATCTTCGATTCATCATATTCTCGATCTGAACCTTCATTACTCATCACGATCATCTCCATTCGTCGTATCTTCTTCTCAGACTCTCGTAAACAACCTCAAACCCATGAGATTCAGCACCGTTCTTCTCTGATTCTGTTGTAGAGACTCACCCTCATCTTTAATTCATCACTGTATTCAACTAATTTTCGATCTGAGACTTGGTTATGACAGTAGCTGCGCTTCTTTTTTTTTTTTCTCAATTTCAGGGGAAACTGGTAAACAACGAATAAGAGATTGTTTCTATCTAAATAGGGTTAGGTCAATCATTGGGATGGATTTAACCACCCAACTGTGTAAGAACCACCCATATGGTATCCCCTTATCCTCAGCTAGTCTGGATTTAGTGCTCCTCCAAAATAGTTGCCCCTTAATATTGACTGGGCTCTAGATAGTTTTCTCCCCTGAAATGGCAATTTTGCCCCATTTTCTCAAATTGGTTGATTTCTACATCTTTTCGTCTGCGTGACTCCAGAGTACCTAATAACTCAAAAACACTTGTAAAATACATAATTTTCAAGAAAAATAACAAAGAAAGCATAAACTCTATAGATAGTAAATACGGTGTATTCTACACCTATTAGAGACTACTTTTTATCTTGCCTATTGGAGATTAAATATCGAGCAAATCTTAGAGAAAATAATACTCAATCACGATAGAAAACAGCAAGATCAGAACACACAACTACAGAGAAAATAGTTGGGTATGGCTTCACAATCCCAATGAAGTCTTCAAGTCGTTAACCTACAAGGTTTCGTGAAAAACCTAAGGTTAAAGGAGAATCAACTCTAGTCACAACTAGTATCACACATGCGGTGTGGGGATTAGGTTTCCCAGTTGCTAGAGTTCTCCTTTATATAGTTTTCAAATCATGGTTTGATAGCTTTGAAACAAAGCAATCAATATTTATCGTTAGATAAAACCTGATCTAAGAGCCAAGATAAGTTTGCTTGAAACATAAGCAATATCTCTCCACCGTTAGATGGTCATAGCATGTTACACACAAATTAAATGTACATTCATTTAGATATGGGTAACCGTACCTAAACGTGTACACCTTGTTGGCTCAACAATAGTTAACCGAAGTTATCTATATGAATACTTTCTTATCAACCATATTCATCTTATCAACAACTAACTCAAATGAAACTAGTTATACAGTTGTTCAATTGTTTATATTATCATAGAAGTATACAAGACAAAATTGAAGCAAAGTCGATTTTGATTCACTCGAATCAAGTCGTGAACATTATAGCCATGGTTTGAAAAAGATTGCATTCCTTGTTATAATGTATATATTAGTTCATGAACAAACAGATTCTAAAACTTAACCCACTCAAGTATGCAAACGGGTATGCACACTTAAGTAGCCGGACTTGGACTGTGTCCGACAGTATGCGAACGGGTACGCATACTATCACAATCCAAAACAACAGTTGAATTAGTACGCCTACGGGTAATCATACAAAAGTTCCCGAACATCAACTGAGTTCGCCAGTATGTGTACGGGTACGCATACCAAGGCTCCCAGACTTTACCTGACCTTCCCAGTATGCATACTATACCAGTCTTGGATCAACATATATGCCAGTACGTATACTATGTCTATAATCCAATTATGGTTAAGTGTTCTAAACTTTATTTCAATCATTGAAACATTCTTAGAGGATCAACATATATGCCAGTACGTATACATCAAATGACTGTATCACACAAATCATGTAAGACGTTACTTGGCGATTTTCACATAATCATCTTTTGACTTGCGTCAAGAATATAAGATGAACTTGGTTGAAGCAAAAGCTTACTAACACATATTTCGAGAAATATGTAAGCGAGTTAAACTCAGCTATAAATATCAAATGTGTATAATCGAATACTATATAGTAATACGACTTTTGTCTCAAGAAGGAGATAGAGTAGAAATAGACTTTCTGAGTGATAGATGAGTTTCAGTCTCCACTTACCTTTTGTCGATGAAGTTCCACAAGCTCTCCTTAGTAGTTCTTCGTCTTCAATTGATGAATGCCATGAAATCTAAAGCTCAACTACACAATCTATCCTAGTATGATACATTACTATAAGTAGACTAAAAATCAAGACTTATAGTTTTGATCACTAAACTTGACAAACAAGCTTGAGATAACAACGCTTGCGAGTTCGACCGAGCAGTGCTCTAATAAGAAGATAGAATATAATAGATTTCTGAGTGATATATAAGTTTTAGTCTCCACATAATTTTTGTTGATGAAGTTCATCCAAGCTCTCCTCATTAGATCTTCGTCTTCAATCGATGAACGCCGTGAAGTCTAAGCTCAACTACACATTATATCCTAATCCGAGACATAGCTATAAGTAGACTAGAAATCAAGACTATAGTTTTGATCAACTAAACTTGACAAACAAGCTTGAGATACCAACGCTTGCGAGTTCGACCGAGCAATGCGCTAACAATCTCCCCTTTTGTCAATTTTAGTGACAAAACTATCAATACATATGGATTAAAAAATAAATAAACTTTGTAGCTTCTCATCCATCATGTTTGATTTCCTTAGCTCTTCAACATTCCTTGAATTCTTCGCTACTCCAAGTACTCCAGCGATTCTGAACGTGTTCAACTCAACATCATTGTTGTTGAAGATCCGTAGACATAACAATAAGAAAACAGATGTTCTCAATTATTTTTATATAATGTCATAGTATTATTACATAGCATCAAAGTCCAATTGCATCACAACTTTTATAATGATGCTAAGGTGATGTGTATAACTTCCCCTTAGTCAATACTTCATCTCACAATGAAAACCACTCCCCCTTACACAATGATCCGTAAACCATATGTATGCAGTGTGAAATACCAAATAATTCTCCCCCTTTTTGTCAATATAAATTGGTAAAGATACGAAAACTATGGGATCATAATGAAATTCTCAAAGAGATAATTCATGAATAAAAGAGAACATATCAACTTTGTTTCCATGATTTACATAGTCGAAACTTAGTGTATTCATCAAGGAGTTTATGAAGATACAAGATAACTCCTACAATATTTCACAGCCACACTCCCCACAAATATTTGGAAATTAAGCACAAGTTCAATTAAGAACTCTCCCCCATAATATGTCATTCCCGAAAGAAAAACAAGAGCGACCTTACTTTTACAAGAAAAGAAGGATTTCTTTGGACACTTTGATACCTAACAGAAACAAAATACAACTACTAGAATCAAATGTGGAATTGAAACAACACTACACTGGAACTTCAAGCTTTTATTACCCAAAAGATACAGATAAATCCAGGGTAAATTAAAAAGCTATAAATCTAATGAACCAAAACAACATTAATAGACTGTCATAAGTGTTGAAACGTTGCAGTATCTAGAGGTTTGGTGAGAATATCAGCCAATTATAGTTCGGATGACACAAATTCCATGTTAATGATACCATTTTCATAGAGATATATAATAAAATGATACATGATGTCGATGTGCTTAGTTCTTAAGTTCTCAACAGGATTCTAGGTGATGCGAATCGCACTTGAGTTAACACAAAAGATCTTCATCATGCCAGCATCAATTCCATAATAATCAAGCATTTGTTTCATCATGTTTATGGGTGAAAACTATTCCTGCTAATTTTGGTAATTTGGGGTGTGGATGAGGAATGAATCTAAACCTTAAACAAATGTACTGCACGGTGAGTTCTTGTAGATTCAAGAGATCAATATGTGCAAGTCCGGACTAAACCAAGAAATGGTCGTTCCAGACTTGTTTCAGTCACAAAGTGAAGGAGATGGGGTTGATCTTAGGGAGGGAAGCGAAGAAGGTGTTGAGATTGTGAAGGTGTTGGCTATGTATGACTTGTATCAGAAAGCTGAACTGGCTTGCAGGATGTAAGCTATAAGTTCCGGTGTTTGAATACGATTGTATGAACACTTGTCTCTGTTATCTCGTCTTGTTCTGTTCTTGTGAAAAATAGGGCGGAGAACCTATTTATACAAGTCTTTTAGCCTAAACTTCGTATCTCGTGGGAAGTGGAGAAAGTGGAGTGATGGAGTAGTGGAGTAGTGTGTTGGTGTCACACGACCAAGCTTGCCCACTTCTCCCATCATCACTAACCGTCCATGTCTTCCTGACACGTTCTTGTGATGGCACATTGTGCAATGCACGCTGTAAACCGCCAGACCAATACACCAGTATGTATCCCCCAGTTTGTGACATGATTGATGTCTTGAACGTGTGGATCGTGGGACCCACAGAAAGTAGCATATAATGCTACGTTATTTAGGAAATTGATACTTGTGAAGTATCGTGTGTATATTATGCAGGTACTGCATCGAGTATATTCAGAATGTATGAAGCATCGCTGTTTGAGATTCTCAAAATAACTTCATGTCCAGCATACTTCATGTGATGATTTGGAGGTTGCGCAAGCAAGTCCTCCCTTGGCCGACCACATAGTATGGTAGAATGACGGATGGTGATCACCATGACTCCATACTGACCAATTAACTCCTGACCAGGGTTGTGTAACCAAGCCGGTGAAGTTGTACGGACGAGATGATATTTGAGACACTCATCTGCGACCATTGATGAAATTAAGGTTTATGAAAAGGTGCGCAAGCCTCGCTTTTCAGCTTGGTCGAATCCAAGCTTGGGACAAAATTTTGGCTAGGTCGGTCGTGCATACGTGTAGACGGCATGGCGGTGTAGGCGCCCATGCCTCATTATATAATGAAAGTGTGATATGGGCCACTCAATTCATCCGGCAAAGTTGAGTGGTTGAGATCAATTTGCGACAGAAAACTGGTGCCGCAAAAGCCGCTCTTCATTCCATCTTCAGGCGCACGTTCCAAGATGACCAGGCTTGGTAGGTCTTGGACGATTGCTCCAATGTGTAGGTGGTAGGATGGAGTTCATGTCCATACCCTGACATCCCATATAAACATGATCTAATCCACCCAATTTGTCCAGTGAAATCGAGTGGTCAGGATTAGTTTGCAGCTTGGGAGGTACGACCACGCTAATTTGGGCGGACGATTTGGGATAACTAGGCATGATATGCCTTGGCCGATCATGTGAGAGGATAGATGGGTGTATGGTGGTATGACCGGACCTGCTTGATCTAATCTCGGACCTTCCATTCGTGTCGTACAAAATGAACGCTCGTGATTTCAAAACCCTAACTTTGGGTTTCAAAGCCGTGCGTCATGCTCCATTCGAGCACACGAATTGGAATGACCAACCATAGTTGGTCCTGACCGATGGGTCAAGTGTGTAGGTGGGTCCACGGTGATTGTGTTGACATGCTCTGTGCCCTTTGAATCAACATCTGCACCCTCCATCTATACCTGAGAAGATGGATGGTTGAGACTGTTTTGCGACACATGTAATGTGCCGCAAACCCTAATTTAGGGTTTTGCATCCATACTGTTATGGTTTGGACGTTTTGGCAAGATAGGCCAATATTTTGGGGAGGCCGACCATGTGGGGCCCGTATTAGTTCGGCATCGGATATTCCATACCTGTTTGGGGGTTATGGAATCGATCTGGGCCATCCAATCATGCTGGTGGAGTTGGATGGTCGTGATCATATCCAGACTGATACGGTCAGTCCGGATGCTCAATCGGGCTAGTATAACACACCGAGAGTGGCTCAATCGGGCTAGTATAACACACCGAGAGTTGCAGCCTGTACGGGTATTTCGTACATGTTTTATTATAATGCTTGGAGATTCGTGTTGCTCTGCTGAGAGCAACATTCAGTCGTCATGCCGCACTGATAATGAGTACAGGAAATACAAGGCTGGTTCCCCATTAATTAATAATGCTGTAAATTCACAGGGTATATGGGATTGTTGCTACATGCTCCAACCTGGATGAATTTCGTGTATTTTATTCACAGAATGAGATTGTTGCCACATGCTCCATTCTTGGTGAATTAATAAAGTGAAGGAGTATCCATCACTTATTAATGGCCTTATATTTTACAAGATATTAGCGCATAATTTTTAGGTTTTACAATTTTACCTTTAAATGAAAATCCACCATCAACACATCCATAAAAGTTGAGTACAACACGAACCTGCATCATATATTCTGCTTCGCATGTTAAAAGGGATTGTGAGTTTTGTTTCTAGCTATGCCATGCCATAATATTCAACCCTACATAGTAGAACCCCCCGGATGTATCTTTTCTTTCTTCCACACATCCTGCCCAATCAGCATATGAATAAGCAGTAAGATTAGTGTTTGTATCAAAAGTATAAGATAGACCATAACCGATAGCATGTTGAATTTATAGCATGATCCTTTTGCAGATGCAAGATGAGATTCCTTTGGATTAGCCTGAAATCTAGCACCACAACCAACACTAAAAGCAATATCAGGTCTCGTAGCTGTAAGATACAAAAGACTTCCAATGATTGATCGATAAAGTTTCTGATCCACATTGACACCTTTATCATCTCTATGCAGCTTTACAGTAGTGGGCATAGGAGTAAGTTTTGGAGTTTACTTCTCAAGACCGAACTATTTTACAACATCCATGGCATATTTTTCTTGATATAAGTAAATTCCATCCTTGTGTTGTTGAATCCGTAATCCTAAAAAGAATTTTAATTCACCAACATTGCTCATCTCAAATTCCATTCCAAGAGAGACTTGAAAATCTTTTGCAAGTTTCTCAGAGGTTGATCCATAAATAATATCATCTACATATACTTGAGCTATAACAACATCCTTCCCACTCCATTTGGTAAACAATGTTTTATCAGCACCGCCTCTCGAAAAACCTTTCCTAAGAAAAGAATTGATTAGTTTTTCGAACCAGGCATGAGGTGCTTTTTTTAATCCATATAATGCCTTTCTGAGCCTAAAGACATGATCTGGAAATTTTGAACTTTCAAATCCTTTAGGTTGAGCAACATAAACCTCTTCATTTAGACATCCATTTAAGTATGCGGATTTTACGTCCATTTGAAATAGCTTAATCTTGAGAAAACAAGCATGAGCTAAAAGCAATCTAATGAACTCAAGCATGCTACAGGAGCAAAGGTCTCGTCAAAATCAATACCTTCAATATGTGAGTATCCCTGAGCGACAAGTCTAGCTTTGTTTATGACAATTGTGCCAAATGCATCTGACTTGTTCTTGAATATCCATTAGTACCAACAATATTTACATTGGAAGGACAAGGTACGAGTTCCCATACATCTTGTCTTTGGAATTGGTTTAACTCTTCATGCATTGCATTCACCCAGAAAAGATTGCTTAGAGCTTCATCAATGTTGTTTGGTTATACTTGCGATAAATAGCATCCAAAATTGCAAATATTTTGAAGTTGTCCACTCGTATTAGCTGTAGAATCCTTACCTCTAATAATATTATTAGTATCATGATTCCTTTGAACCCAGAGGTGCTGAGGTTGAGCACGTTATCGTTCCACAGGAATACCCTGACCAGGGGTTCTCTCCTCGTCACTAGAAATGTCAGGATAAACAACAGTTGGAACAACTTCTACTAATTCTAGGGTTTCTTTGAATTTATCAATTGTATCCATTGGAGGCGATTCAGCAAGAGGGTCATAATGACAAAAATTGCTCAGATTGTCAATGATAACATTTGTTGATTCCATCACAACATGGGTTCTGAGATTGTATACTTGAAAACCACGACTGTAAGATGCATATCCAAGAAAAATACCTTTATCGCTTTTGGAATCAAATTTCCCTTTATGTTCTCGATCTTTTAGAATGTAAGACTTACTTCTAAACACTCTGAGATAGTGTAAGTTGACCTTATTACCGTACGATAACTCATAAGGAGTATTTAGGGTCTTTGATCTTAGATAGACCTGGTTGATCAAATAGAATGATGTAAAAACAGCTTCTCCCCAAAACTTTAACGGTAAGTTTTTGTTATGGAGCATTACCCTTGCCATTCCCTGAATGTTCTTATTCTTCCTTTCTGCAAATCCATTGGCTTGTGGAGTAATGGGTGTGAGTATTGTTGAATAATCCCCAGTTTATCACAAAATTCAAACACCTTAGTGTTCTTGAATTCAGTTCCACGGTCGCTTCTAATTTTCTTTAGCTTGCAACCTTGTTCGTTCTGGATTCTATTAATAATAATCTTGAATTCATTAAGGGTTTCATTCTTATGAGCCAAAAATGCCACCCAAGTGAATATGGTGTAATCATCTACAGTAGGTTGTTGAATTGGACCGAAAAGATCTACATGAATTAAATCAAGTGGAGCTTTAGTGAGAATATCTCGAGATAATTTATGTGAAACTTTTGTTTGTTTACCCTTTTGACAGACACCGTCAATCTTAGCATTGATTTTGGGAACACCTCTAACAAGTTCTTTGTTAATGATATTAGTTAGAAGGAGATAATTGATGTGACCAAAACGCTCATGCCAAAGATGTGTAGATTCCACCTTAGTCAAATTACAACAATTATTAAACTGAGTATCCAAGAGATAACACTTATTTTTACCATAAGTTCCCTGAAAAATCATTTATCTAGTCTTGTCTACAATGTCACATCCATTCTCATTGAAAATAACTTTATGGACTTTGTCACAAATTTGACTAATAGAAAGAAGATTAACAGTCATACCTTTAACGTATACGACTTCATGGATTTCAGCAACGCTTGGTAGTTCGATCTTCCCCTTCTTGCTTATGTAGCAACAACACCCGTCTCCGAATTTTATTGGACCTCCTTCAAAATCGCTCGAATTCACAAACCAAGAAAGATCTCCATTCATATACCGACTACATCCACTGTAGTTACAGGAAATCCCACACTACACCCCTTACAAGAATTCATACAATCAAGTCATTTTAGAATGAACAATCACAATCTTTATTGATTAATCTCACCAATTTTACAAGAAATGAAAGACATAAAGCTAAGAAATTAACAACTACTCTGGAATTTCTATCTCCTAATGACTTGCTCAATACTCGAAAAAGATCTCCCTCCTCTTAAGCCTGTTCGGCTCTTTATATAGGAAATTACATAGTGGATGACAGCTAATCCATACTTTATTTTAGGATCTGGCTTACGGTATTTCGCAAGCTTACAAATGTACAATTTCGCAAACGTCCTAAATCTCGCTAAATCTTCACACCTCTCTCGTGTTTACGCTGTCGTTTTCTGCTACGTCATTTATCAAATCACCCTGCGACATTCGCAATGTGTTGTTGGTAAAGATCTCGCAAGTGTATCCTTGTTGCGATATTCTGATCCTACATCTTGCCTCTTCTCATGACTTCTCTATAAAGGGGAGAATGTCATGAGAATTTGTACTTCAAAATGCCGCAACTACTTATCTTTCCCTGAATTTCTGTATTGTCACGGTTCCGTTCTTTACGCAAACTTTATTACACGTATCTCTTCTTCTATTCATCTCTTGACACGTCTTTTTCAGCCGCTGCTTTTTAACCACTCATGTCTACTCTTCGCACTGAATGCATTTATCTTCTCGAGAATTTATACCTTTTTATATATATTCTTCTCATTATTCTCTTCTTTTCTTTTTTACTTTCTTTTTCATCTTCTCTGCAATTTCTTATTTTATTGTTCCTCCGTAAATTCCGCTTCTGCTACTGTGAATCTTCTTGCTTCTTCTTCTTTTAATCTTCACTTCTTCTTCATTACCATTCTTAGATATGCCTCCCAGTGGTCACAAATATTCAAAAGTCTTTGAAGGAGTTCAGAAGGAATTCCAAGAGAGAGGTTTTACACTATCCACCATCCCAAATCAAAGTGCTAACTCAATTCTTTCTGCTAAACTGTTTTCTGATTATCATTGTGATGATAAAGAAATCATAGTTTCTCTTGGTCAGATTCTCGCTGGCCTTCCTATTCCTCTTTATAACCATAACCTTCCCTTATTTTATGAAATACTTGCCCATGTGAAATTCTCGTGAGCAATATACCAACTTAGTGGAGATTGCATTCGCTTGATGCTTGAATTCGCCAACCATGGTGCTGGAAAAGGGTCTCTTTATTCAAAAGATGTTAGGGATCCTGAATTTAAGGAATCATAAATTCTTCTTGAAAGATACACCGCAGAAAGCTTCTTTGATAATTATGAACTAATACCTATGAAGAATGTCAAAACCCGCTGGGGAATTCGCTTGAAGAGGAAGGACAATATCGATGATGACAAAAAAACTCATGCATGACATTGATTGGCATTCTGGCAATAATTTCACTCCTCGCCAATCTAAAGATGAAAAATGGTGTGTCTTTCCATTGATTCTGAGGCCCCCTTATATTTCTGGTTCAAACGTGCTCCCTGCGAATCTCGTTACTTACCAACCTTGGGTATTTAAGTGGTCTGAAAAAGAGAAAGAGGTACGTTTCTGTCATTCAGTTTATTGTTTTCCTTCTTCTCTATATATATTAATCCTGCGAAAATTTTCAGATTGGCAAATTAAGAAGAAGCTACAAAAGAACTGGCAAGGAAAGCATCCTGGAAGCACTTCGCTCGATCACGGATGAAGTAAGAAATATTTTGTTTTGTCATTTTTAACAATATTGTTGCCTCTGTTTCTTATCTTCATTTGTGTGCGAAGATTGGTGTTGTAGTTGTGGAAGAAGAAGGGTATAATGCTGCGAAGACTAAAGGCAAGGCTAAAAGTGCTCTTTGCAAGGAGAAATCTGTTGCCCCTCCTTCAAAGAAACGAAAAGTCCAATCTACCTCTCCTTCAAATCTTCAATCTAGCGAAAGTTCTGATAATGACAATGATGATAATGAAGATATTGATGCTTCTTTTTCCAAAGAAGATTCTCCAGCTGAATCCTCTATGGCGCAGCTATCTAGCATCTTCTCTAATACTCTGCAGGGGATTGGTGATAATCCTCTTACTAATGCCTACAAAGCCATAGCTACTATCTGTGATGCCCCTCTTTTAGTGAATAATGAGTCTCTTCGCGGGGTTTCAAGATCTATATCTCCAAATTTCTTACATCCGCTTAATATCTTGGTAAATTTTCATACTTATATTTTTCTTCTTTTTATTTTTGCCTTGAATCCATAATTTATTCTTAAAACTTGCTGCATTATTTTGCAGGCTGGTGTTGATGGTGGATTTTTATTTAAGGGTAAATTTGTAAAACCTAAAAATTACGCGCCAACATCTTGTAAAAGATAAGGCCATTAATGAGTGATGGATACTCCTTCACTTTACTAGTTCACCTAGAATGGAGCATGTGGCAACAATCCCATTCTGTGAATAAAATACATGAAATTCATCCAGGTTGGAGCATGTAGCAACAATCCCATATACCCTGTGAATTTCCAGCATTATTAATTAATGTGCAACCAGCCTTGTATTTCCTGTACTCATTGTCAGTGCGGCATGACGACTGAGTGTTGTTCTCAGCAGAGCAACACGAATCTCCAAGCATTATAATGAAACATGTTCGAAATACCCGTAAAGGATGCAACTCTCGGTGTGTTATACTAGCCCGATTGAGCGTCCAGACTGACCGTATTAGTATGGATATGATCGCGACCATCCAACTCCACCAGCATGATTGGATGGCCCAGATCAATTCCATAACCCCAAGTAGGTATATAATATCCGATGCCGAACCATTGCGGGCCCCGCATGGTCTGTCTCCCCAAAAGATTGGGCTAGCTTGCCAAAACGTCCAAACCGTAGCAGTATGGACGCAAAAACCTAAATTAGGGTTTGCGGCACATTACATGTGTCGCAAAACAGTCTCAACCATCCATCTTCGCAGGTATAGATGGAGGGTGCAGATGTAGATTCAAAGGGCACGGAATATGTCATCACAATCACCGTGGGCCCACCTACATACCTGACCAATCGGTCAGGACCAACCGTGGTTGGTCGTTCCAAATCGTGCACCTGAATAGAGCATGACGCACGGCCTTGAAACCCAGAATTAGGGTTTTGAATCACGAGCGTCCATTTTCTCCGGCATGAATGGAGGGTTCGAGATTAGATCAAAGCAGGTCTGGTCATACCAACATGACCACCGTGGACCCGTATATCCCCTCACCTAATCGTCCAAGGCATACCATGCCTGGTTATCCCAAATTGTTCGCTCCAACATGTGTGGTCGCACCTCCCAAGCCGCAAACTAATCTCAACCGCTCGATTTATTCGGACGAATTGAGTGGCTTAGATCGTGTTTTCATGGGACGGTAAGGCATAGGCGTGAACACCAGCGTACCACCTACACGTTGGAGCAATCGTCCAAGACCGACCAAGCCTGGTCGTCTTGGAACGCCCGTTCAAGGTTGGTACGACGTGCCGCTTTTGCGGTACCAATTTTCTGTCGCAAATTGATCTCAACCACACAACTTCGCAGGACGAATTGAGTGGCGTAGATCACACTTTCGTGAGACAATGAGGTATGGACGCCTACACCGTAATGTTGACTACACACATGCACGACCGGCCTAGCCAAAGTTATGTCCCAAGCTTGGATTCGACCAAGCTGAAAAGTGATGCTTACGCACCTTTTCATAAACCCTAATTTCATCAACGGTCGCAGATGAGTGTCTCAAAGATCATCCCGTCCGTCCAACTTCACCGGCTTGGCTATACATCCCTGGTCAGGAGTTAATTGGTCAGTGTGGTGCCATGGTGATCACCACTCATCACTCTACCACACCATGTGATCGGTCAAAGGAAGGTTTGCATGAACAACTTCCAAACCATCACATGAAGTAGGATAAACATGAAGTTTCTTTGAGACTCTCAAACAGCGATGCTTCATACATGCTGAATATTCTCGATGCAGTACCTGCATAGTATACACACGGTACTTCACAAGTATCAATTTCCCAAATAACATAGCATTACATGTTACTTTCTGTGGGTCCCACGATTCACACACACTCGAGACATCAATCATGTCACAAACTGGGGGATACATACTGGGGTATTGGTCTGGCGGTTTATAGCGTGCAGCGCACAAAGCTCCATCACAAGAACGTGTCAGGAAGTCATGGACGGTTAGTGATGATGGGAGAAGTGGGCAAGCCTGGTCGTGTGACACCAACACACTACTCCATCACTTCACTTTCTCCACTTCCCATGAGATACGAAGGTTAGGCTAAAAGACTTGTATAAATAGGTTCTCCAACCTATTTTTCAACAGGAACAAGACAGAACAGAGAGAGCATAACACAGAAACCAAGTGTTAACATCCAGAGCCTGCTTGCGTTAATCACGAGCCTGCTCATCTTTCTGTTACAAGTCATACATATCCAACACCTTCATAATCTCAACACCTTCTTCGCTTCCCTCCCTAAGATCAACCCCATCTCCTTCATCTTGTGACCGAAACAAGTCTGGAACGGCCATTCTTTTTAGTTTAGGTCGGACTTACATATTGACCTCTTGAACCTACAAGCACTCACCGTGCAGTGCATTGTTTAAGGTTTAGATTCATTCCTCATCCACACACCCCAAATTACCAAAATCGGCAGGAATAGTTTTCACCCACAAACAATTGCCGACCACAGTGGGAGGTTGTTTGCAATATCAATTTACAATTCTCGATTTCATCTCTTCAATACCCGATTCGATTTCCGAAATTTCAAAGGGGTAGATCTTAGGGTCAATTCGATCAACAACTCATTTCAAGATGGTGGAACTCAGGTCTGGATCAGCAATCAATTCTGATGAAACTAGTGTAGATAACACTCCCGGCGTCGATGTACCTGTCAGTGGAGCTACTGTGATCAATGTATCTCGTGGATCCGTCACCTCTACCGTCAGTACCAGTGTAGCAGGAAATATTCTAGTGAGTGTAACACCTCCCATCACCAGAGCCAGAGAAGACGCTAATCCCGGCATCTCCTCAAGCGTAACGCCTCCGGTGGTCACCAGAGAAACAACTTTCACTCCTTCATCAGGACGAGGAGCCGGAGGGACAAGAGGAGGACCATCGCCCATTACCATTGCAGACTTAATAATGAAACAGGAAGTTCTGGATAAGACCCAAACGGATATGGCCGCAAATCAGAAAGAGGTACTCACTTTCCTCAAAACTTTGACTGAACGATTGCCGCAAGTTTCACGACAACCCAGGGGAGACGTTTCCATCCTGGCCCACACGGAGGGGGAAACTCGCATTTCTCCTGAACGCCCCACATGAAGGAACCAACCATCCAACTTCATCACACGTGAGGACCAGGAACGACTTATCAAAAATCGAGGCAAAGGGGACCGAACGGATGTACACCCGCATCATCCGCCATACCCTCAATATGTGCAACGAATTCCTCTTCCCAGATGTTACACCTCTCCCCAATTCTCCCTCTACGATGGTATTGGTAATGCTCGTGAACATGTCTCTCGATTCTTAGAATCTTTGGGGGAGCATGAATATAATCATGTTCTCCGCCTAAAAGAATTTTTAAAGTAACTTACGGGAAGGGCGCACACCTGGTACAACCACATCGCACCCAACAGCATATCCAATTGGAACGATATGGTCAGTGCTTTCTACAGAAAGTATTTCTTCGTATCCGAACAGATCACCTTTTCAGATCTGGGAAGAATTCTTCAGCGGAACAACGAGCATCCCAACAACTTCGTTAAGAGGTTCAGAACCCAAGCACTGAATTGTCATGACCCGAATGTCACCGAACGACAATTGGTGGAATTATGCATCAATGGGATGATACCCATATACCGCGCTCTATTAGATAATATGGGATTTCAAACGTTCTCTGAACTCCATGAAGCTGCCAAACGTTCAGTAACAATCGCCCCAGCATTGCTAGAAAGAACCCAAGTTGTTCGAAGTGAAGATTCACGTGAAAGTCGAGGAAGTAGGCGTCTCACGAATAAGCAATACAATACTGGTCCTTCTGTGAGTGTAGTAGGCGGAAGAGAAAAAAAGAAAGCTTCAGCAACAGAACAACAAACCAAGCGGTCATCCCCGGAACACAAGACTTCATCTCGGAAAGGAGCGGACAAAACTCCTGCACAAGACGCCGAAGATACAGGCTTTCCTTTCCCCATAAATGAAGTGATAGAACTCTTAGAAGCGTGGATCCAAGACGACGCCATCAAGATGCCTCCTATCATACGTCCTCCCACTGAGAAAGACATGGCGGACCCTAAATACTGCTGATACCATATATTCGTTCACCATCCAACCAAAGATTGTAACATGCTGAAACAAATCTTTAGGGAAAAGATAGATACATGAGAACTTCAACTTGGAAATGAAGGTGTTCATAGAGATCCACTTCCTATCAGGAACTATATGATTTCTGGGGATTCTGTTTGCAAGACTGTACAATCTATGATGGAGCGCTTGTGTGAAATCTTGTATTTCTCCAAGGGAAAGCGTCAAGACATTTTTACAGCTCTCAACCGCGTTGTATCAGGCAGGCGTTTGTATCTGGAAGCAGTCCAGGGACCTCAGTTTTTCCTGAAAGATGCGAGCAAAGGAAACTGGGGACTCCTAACCGTCACTCATTTGAGAAACGTTGAGTTCGATAGCGTGTTGATTGATACGGCCTCCGAATTTAATATCATTATTGTCAAAACCTTGAAAGCGGCAAAGATCCCGAAGCAGGAAGATACTCGTCACCCAACTGTGATTAAGGATCCAGAAGGAGAATTCAGAGATGCATATGGATACATTGATCTTGAAGTAAAATTGGGTGATGCCTCGACACAAGCAAAGTTCTACATAGTCAAAGACGATCCCAACTATGACATGATCCTAGGACCCCCTTGGATATATAACAACAGGGCAACGCTATGAGTCTATCCTCTACCAGCTTCGATACCTGAAAGAATCTCCAACACGCCTTCTGGACCTGACGACTGTTTGTTGCCGCACCAACAACTTGCTAATATGACACAGCTTCTCGGGGAGAGCCTGTCAGCGTACGTTGAAAGGTTCCGATCTCAAGTAAGTCTCATCACGCAACCCTTTTTACAACCAACCACCCCTCATTCTGGTAATTCATGGGGACTGGCTCTATCCAAGAAACCAACCTTGGCTAAGAGATACGAATGGGAGGCCGACCCCTTTAAACAGTTTATCAGGATTTTAGAAGATGTCTCGATCAAAGAAACCAAAACCAAGACCCTGATGTCTACACGCCCAAACCCATTAGGAATTGGAGACCTAGTAACGAAGGTGACCGCATTCAAGGTTGGAAGCATTACAGTGAAAATGGTTACCTCACCTAATTCACCCACCGAAAAGGAGGATGAACCGTACCTGGTAGCAGATGTCATCTTAGGCGGCTACTGCAAACTCATAAACGCTGAAAAGCTAGAAGGCGTAACAATTCACTCGCGATGGCTCAAACCCTACCATACTTAAAGCGTTGTGCTACCACTTTCCAACATCCTACACGCTTTAAGATGCTGTGCTACTTCCTCCAGCTTGTTTTACCTTACAATTTCACATTATATTTGTAATTCCTATAGAAAATGATTTCAATACTTGCATTCATAGTTAGGGTTTCAATTTTCAATTTTCAAAATTAATTGAAGTATTATTTCCATCTTAGAGCCTCTTTATCCCTAAAGATACAAAATCCAGCCTAAACCAATCTACTAGAGCAGGAAAGAAACCCTAAGCAAAAGCATCCTGAAAAAGAGTCGAGGGCAAAGATGTGCGTAGAAAGGGAAGGGGATTTGAACCACTCACCCCAGCAAAGCCAGGAAGATCTTGCGTCAGGAACACAGGTCTGTGGTATTCCATTATGGCATTATTTCTTTTATCACAAAGAATTGCATGCAAAGGCGCACCCTTGCACCTGAGAAATTTCAGTCACGGTCTCAACAAAGGATTATAAAGTAAAACCTTTATTTAATTAATCAAATGATAGAAGAAAACCTTGAACTCAGCAGCCACTGAATACAAGGAAGATGTTCACAAATCTCGGAATATACTTGGAAAGAGAAAAAAGAAAAAAGAAAAGAGGTTTTAGTTGTCAAGAGGGTCGACCGCGCCTGCACCAATGTCAAGTTCTGCCTCAATGCCATCACATGTTGCTCCTACCTTCCGATTTGCCTTAGTTTCTGCATCAGATGTTTCCGTAGAAACACACTTCATCCCAACATCATCAGCAGGAGCATCAAAGGCCACAACAACATCATGAGTCGTGCCGGTTGCTTTCAAACATTCAGGTTCATCTGTGTCGGAATAGAGAATTATCACACCGTCATGTATTGGGTAATCGTACTTATCTTGAGGTCGTTTATACTCAACCCTCCGCCTCTTCAACCACGCTGCAAATCTCTATGACTTTACGCTTACTGGTGCTTGCAACGCTTCCTCGCGCCTCCACCGCTCCTCCATGTCAATTGCAGATGAAAGGGCACAGATACATCCCCTGAAAATACGCAGGTGCAAAATAGACATCCCCTGTATAGAAAGGCCAACTTCGCGAAGTAGAAGGTCGATCTTAGCCATTATTTCTTCGTGCGCATGAGTTTCGGGCTTATCAACTTCGAAGCTTCTTTCTGGAGAGGTGATATGATAGTCGTCCGTCGCCTCCATGTTAAACGACAAGAAGTTATAAAAAAAAAATCAATCAGTCAATCAGAAGATCAGATAAGTGCGGAGCAGTACCTGAGGTATAGAAGGGACAACTACATGCGATAATTCTTTATAACCTCCCGAGTCGACAGAATCCCAGGATAAAAGAAGTCTTTACTTACCACCTATGAAGGCTACTATTTCAAGATAGCAATCGACGATGCTTATCGCATACATTTGAAAAAAAAGGGACTGCCGTATGATGAAAGGAAGTACACATGACCCAAGGAAGGGACCGAGCTCTGCCCTATACAAAAGGAATCAAAGCGACTCACCGAATCAAGTCCTTCTTCCTTCACAACCCTAACCAAAACTCCCAGGGCAACGCCTGAAGAGGTCGACCTATCCGGTAAATATGCATTCACTTTAGCTTGGTCATTTCAGTGTACAAATATGTCACCATCTCATACCTACCCCACAATAGTGGGACCATTATGTGCTAGGAAGGGGACTTAATGTTGATGGTGGATTTTCATTTAAGGGTAAAATTTTAAAACCTAAAAATTATGTGCCAACATCTTGTAAAAGATAAGGCCATTAATGAGTGATGGATACTCCTTCACTTTACTAGTTCACCTAGAATGGAGCATGTGGCTACAATCCCATTATATAAATAAAATACATGAAATTCATCCACAGCTTGACCTTGTATTTCTGTACTCATGATGAAGTGTTGTTCTCAAGAGAGCAACACGAATCTCCAAGCATTATAATGAAACATGTACGAAATACCCATCGTACATGCAACTCCTCGGTGTGTTATACCAGCCCGACCCGATATGGATATGATCGCGACCATCCAACTCCTACAACATGATTGGATGGCCCAAATCAGCTCCATAACCTCAAGCAGGTATGGAATATCCGATGCCAAACCAATTCGGGCCCCACATGGTCGGTCTCCCCAAAAGATTGGCATAGCTTGCCAAAACGTCCAAACTGTAGCAGTATGGACGCAAAACCCTAAATTAGGGTTTGCGGCACATTACATGTGTCGCAAAACAGTCTCAACCATCCATCTTCGCAGGTATAGATGGAGGGTGCATATGTAGATTCAAAAGGCACTGAATATGTCAACATAATCACCGTGGGCCCACCTACATACCTGACCAATCGGTCAGGACCAAACGTGGTTGGTCGTTCCAAATCGTGCACCCGCACGACCTTGAAACCCAAAATTAGGGTTTTGAATCACGAGCGTTCATTTTCTCCTGCACGAATGGAGGGTCCGAGATTATATCAAAGCAGGTCCGGTCATACCAACATGACCACCGTGGACCCGTCTATCCCCTCACATGATCGGCCAAGGCATACCATGCCTGGTTATCCCAAATCGTTCGCTCCAACATGCATGGTCGCACCTCCCAAGCCGCAAACTAATCTCAACCGCTCGATTTCTCCGGACGAATTTAGTGGCTTAGATCGTGTTTTCATGGGATGGTAAGGCATAGGCGTGAACACCAGCCTACCACCTATACGTTGGAGCAATCGGCCAAGACCGACCAAGCCTGGTCGTCTTGGAACGCCCGTTCAAGGTTGGTACGACGACGTGCGGATTTTGCGGCACCCTGCAAATTGATCTCAACCACACAACTTCGCAGACGAATTGAGTGGCCTAGATCACACTTTCATGAGACAATGAGGTATGGGCGCCTACACCGTCATGTTGTCTACGCACATGCAAGACCGGCCTAGCCAAAGTTGCGTCCCAAGCATGGATTCGACCAAGCTGAAAAGTGATGCTTACACACCTTTTCATAAACCCTAATTTCATCAACTGTCGCAGATGAGTGTCTCAAAGATCATCTCGTCCGTCCAACTTCACCGGCTTGGCTATACAACCCTGGTCAGTATGGTGCCATGGTGATCACCACTCGTCACTCTACCACACCATGTGATCGGTCAAAGGAGGGTTTGCATGCGCAACTTACAAACCATCACATGAAGTAGGCTGAACATGAAGTTTATTTGAGACTCTCAAACATCGATGCTTCATACATGTTGAATATACTCGGTGCAGTACCTGCATAGTATACACACGATACTTCACAGGTATCAAATTCCTAAATAACGTAGCATTACATGTTACTTTCTGTGGGTCCCACGATTCACACACACTCGAGACATCAATCATGTAGTTTATAGCATACAACGCGCCATCACAAGAACGTGTCAGGAAGTTATGGACGGTTAGTGATGATGGGAGAAGTGGGCAAGCCTGGTCGTGTGACACCAACACACTACTCCACTACTCCATCACTTCACTTTATCCACTTCCCACGAGATACGAAGGTTAGGATAAAAGACTTGTATAAATAGGTTCCCCTCCCTATTTTTCAACATGAACAAGATAGAACAGAGAGAGCATAACACAGAAACCAAGTGTTAACATCCAGAGCATGAGTCATATATAGCCAACACCTTCACAATCTCAACACCTTCTTCGCTTCCCTCCCTAAGATCAACCCCATCTCTTTCATCTTGCGACCGAAACAAGTCTGGAACGACCATTATTTTTGGTTTAGGACAGACTTGCACAGATTGACCTCTCGAATCTACAAGAACTAACCACACAGTGCATTGTTTAAGGTTTAGATTCATTCCTCATCCACACACCCCAAATTTCCAAAATCGGCAGGAATAGTTTTCACCCACAAACAGCTGGGAAAGCTTCTTTCGTTGTTACTTCAGATTCGGAGAAAAGGCGTGCGGTTCTTGAAAAGAAAAATCTTGATCTTCGCAAGAAGAATGAAAAATTGGAGACTGAAGCTGCTGGTCTTCGCGAAAAGAGCAAGAAATTAGAATTTGAAAATTCCATTCAGAAGAACAAAATATCTAGTCTTCAAGATGCCAATAAGCAACTCTATGGTACGGGGCTCTTCTTCTTTCCCTTTATTTTATTTTCTCATAATTTTTTCTTATACAGTTTACCATTTCGCAGACGTTTATAGTCTTTCTGATGAAGTTATTCTTCTTCATACATTTCCCAATATTTTGGATGATGATACCCTTCTTGAACACCTAAATAATTCTCTAAATAGTTTTTCAAATGATAAGATTGAATCTCTTCCCATAAATGAACTCAGATCCAAACTTCGCCTCTTAGAAATTGACCATAGATCCGTCTTGAGTATGGCTAATAAATTTAGACGTTTCTTTCATAATTCCAAAGAAGAAATCAATAGTTTAAGAACCAAGAATAATGACCTCATAGATGAAAAAGATCATATTGCTCTCCAAGGTGCTCAAACTTTAGAAAAATTCCAAGAAACTCTTCTTGAGGTCCAAATTGAAAGAGATAATCTCAAACGTAGAAATGTTGTGCTCTGCGAAAGAGAGAACCAAACTCGCTCCCGCCTTCTCATAAATGATGATGATGAATTTGCTTGGGCTGCGAGAGTTTTAGATAACGCTAGGAATAATTTAGGTGTAAATTTCAGTCTCCAAGTTGAGCATACGGCCTTGATTAGAGATATCATTTCTAACAGAGAAGGTTGTTAACTGTTCTTCCTTATTTAATTGTTTGTTTTTCATAAACTACCATCAGGTTGTTGATTTATTGTCATTTTCGCAGAAGATGAAAATAGATATCGCCAAAGAGTTGAAGAGCTTGAGAATGAAAAAGCGAAGCTCGCAAAAGATCTTTCTTCTCGCAATGAGAAGTGTTCTAGGTTGAAGAACCAACTAAAGATCACTGTTGCGAATTTCAAGAATGATGATGTTATTTTCCGCAACGAAACTATTAAAATAATTTTTGATGATAATGGCATTCCTCATTCTACATATCCTTGCCTCTCAGATGAAGTTCCAGAGAATGTTCATAACTTGGTTATCTCTGATAGTGATGTTGATGAAGAAAAAGAGTCCGAAGAAGATGAAGAAGAAAAGTCTGATGAAGAATTTAATGACGATGAAGGAGAAAGCTCTGATGAAGAATCCGATGAAGATAATGAAGAATCAAGCAAGAAGTAGCTTTTGCTTCCTTGTTCGTCTTTTTGTAAAACTTGTACATTTGCTTTTTGATCTTCTATTCTTGTACATTTGTAATCTATCATTGAAAATTTCTCCAATCTTCAATACAAGTTCTATTTCTTTTGCTTCTTCCTGAATGTGTTAGAAAAACTATTCTCTCTTGCAATATGATTAATCAATATATAATTAACTTTTTATCTTATACGTAAATTTATCATGTGGAGAAAAATAACATTTTCTCATTCTATGCATTCCCATACTTGCCTCTGTTATTTGTATTCATATGAGAAATTGAGTAAGTTACCTTTGTTCAGGAAGATTATTGCGAAATCTCGCAATCACAAATTTTAAGATTGCATTCTTACTTGTATTCTGATGTGGTCTTATTTTGCCTTCCTAAGTAAAGGTCTTATTTTGCCACCTTTTGTCATTGCGACAAAATCGCAGGATGTCTCTGCACTTTCATGCAGAAACCCATTGATCTTGCCTTAACTTTTTGTTCTTTTGTCATTTTTGCTGCGATAATATGACATACCTAATTTTTTTTGAGAAACTAAAGCCCCATGACATTGTCGTCTTGCGACGAAATTGCAGGACGTTTCTGCACTTTCATGCAGAAACCCATTGATCTCGTCTTATATTTTCTTTTGTATTATTGCCTCTTAAGGATTGTTGCACAAATATGACAAGTCTTGATACTCCCGTGAGTAAAAATCCTTATGACATTTGCGTCTTAAGACACTTATCTCCCTAATGGAGGGTGTCGCCCTTATCTTCCCCCTGGTTTCCCTTTCAAGGAGACGTACTTCTGCCATACAAGGCTAGCTCCTCCCATCCAGTCCTAACAACAAACAGTTGTTTTCGCAGCCTCTTATCCCTTTTGCCTATATGGCTTATGGTTACGAGACTGCACCCTAAGTGGGGTTTTCTTCGGGCCGAATTCATCATAGTCAAGACTTTCCAAGAATGGCCAGGGTAGTTTCATATGCCCCGGGCACTCTTGGCTCAATAATGTACCTTGGAGCCTTGATCATACTTTGCACTCCTTAGGAGAGTCCTTATTACCTTAGTCGCCCAACTTAAGTCATCTGCTCAAGTTGAGAATCCAAGGTGCCTCTCCTGGATGGGCTTTCATTGACCCCAAATCTCCATGACTCAGGTTCCAACAGCGGTATAACCTTATCCCTGAGCCATGCAACAGATACCCCCTTCTATGACGCACTTTAGGTCTTACATTTTCCTCTTGCGAAATTTTATTCGCGAACTAGGGTGTACGCCATAAAGGTTCGTCCTATTCTAAGGATTATTCTATTTTCTCTTTTGCATTCCAGCTCTGTTGTAATTTCTCAATCTTATTTTTGTCATTAAGTGAAATATATTTTTGAAATTTTTTGCAACAAATCAATCATACATCTCTTTTTCTTTTCTCAAAATTTCTTTCATTTCAGAGTTTAATTTTCTTACCTTTGTTGCTTTCTGCCTATGTATTTTTGTTGCTCTTCGCTATAGTCTTTCCTTCTGCGACGTGTTCGCCATTTGTCATTTTCAGCAAGTGTTGATTTTGCAGCTTTCCGTCTTCTTTCTGTTCTATTGCATCAACCATCAACCTCTCACTTCTTTGTTTTTGTTTGATGTTATATTTCCAATTCTCCTTTTTGGCAGCTCTTTCTTCGCAGGATTCTACATCAATTTCATAGCACTTCTTTCCTTCAACCCAATCTCCCTTTATGAATCCAATACCACTGGGATGTGGAAATTTTATGCAGTGGTGGAAAGTCGATGCCACACCTAGAATCCCATGTAACCAAGGTCGGCCAATTAAGGCGTTGTATGGTGATTCTACGTCGACTACACAGAATAGAATCCTAGAAGATATCCCCTTTAATGGAATTCGCATAGTGATTTCCTCTTTAGGATTATTCGCAGTACCATTAAAGCCATAAATTTTATTGGTTGAGGGTACTAGATCCTCATCTCTTCCTCCCATAGTTTTATAAGTAAGATAAAACAGGATATCCACAAAACTCCTAGTATCAATCAAAACTCTATTGATTGCCCATGAATCTTCAGATTCATCATCCTCATCTGCATCTTCATCTTCTTTTTGCTTCGGGTTTATCTCTAATCTCACCACTAATGTATTGTCATGTAGTTCTTCCCCTGCGGGAATTTCTTCTGTGGTGAAAGAGATAGTCTGTTTTTGCCATTCTTTTAGTGGCGAAACATTCGCAATGTTCATTATCTCTCTTTCATCAGCATCTCTTGTGAAAAATATGCTTAGAACATTGTCGTGAAAGTCTTCAATTATTTTGTACGAATGTACAATAGAGTTACAAAACAAATTCTTTGCCTTCGCTCCAACTTCTATGACAAATGTTTCTCCTCCTTTTGTTGTGTTTACTCTGCGAATTTTTGGTGGTGGTGGTAAAAGTTGAGATTGAGGGTGCCCTATTAGAAAATGATTTAATTTTTCTTGATCTATCATCTTGAGGATGGTCCTTTTTATATTCCTGCAGTCATTTGTTGAATGTCCGTGAAAATGATGGTAAGAGCAAAATTCTTGACTTCGGTGATTTGGAAGTGGTTCTTTTCCAATGTTCAGGGTGCTGGTATGTTCTCCATCAAGATTATAGCTTCCCAAATTTTTTCCACACTAGCATTCAAAGGTGGAATCTTGACCTCTTCCCATATTATCTTTTGATTTCCTGATCCTCTATGATGATTTTTTCTTTATCCTCCATAGGTTTCTTGTGGATGATCAAGTCTTTGAATTTTTGTTGTTTCCACCTCGGCTATAGAAGTTTCTTTCTCTCTCGAATTCTTCTTTGTCACGACTTCCCATAGCTACTATTTTCTGCTGACTATTCTCCATTTTATTTTCTTGGTATATCTGCGAAGTTCTCGCCACTGTGTTTATCAATTTGGGTAGTAAGTTTGCATTCGCTGCAATTGGGTATGACTCCATCTCATTCTGTTTTTCTTCAAGAGCAATATATTCCTCCTGCAATTCTCGCAACTCAGTCATTGTGATTGTATTCTTAATTCTGAAAATTTGAATGTACAGTAGATTTGTTGCGAACATTGCGTTAATGAATGATAAAATGAGATATCTCTCATCCACACGTCCATCCATTTCACTACACCCTGTCTTCCATCTTATGGTTAGATGCTTCAAACTTTCACCAATTCTCTGTTTTAATCCAAATACTTCTTCAATACCAGGTCGCGAAGAGTTGTTACTTATGTATGCCCCTAAGAATGTGGTCTGCAAATGGTTGAAAGATGTTATTGTATTCTTGGGTAAACCTTCAAACCATTTCAGCGCCTCTCCTGTTAAACTGGATGTGAAATACTTGCACAACACGACATCATGATTCTCCTACTATAGCATACATCTCACATACGCCTTGATGTGTTGAATTGCACATGTTTTTCTATCATAAATGCTAGCTAAAGCAAGTAGATTGCACTTTGGGGGTATTCCTCCTAATTGTACTTCTTGTGTGAATGGAGTTTTCGCAGCTTCTTTTATGGCTTCATCCAACTGCCTTCTGTCTCCCTCTCTTCTATTAGCATTCCTCTCATCTCCGCCAATTCTCTTAAGATTTGTTCATTTACCCCAGACACTGATCCCATTGGTCTTTTTAGTTCTACTTCTCTTCTCCTGCGTTCTTGCCTATTTTTTCTTGCAAAATCCTGATTTTCCCTTTCATCATCCTCGTTTTGCCTTTCCCTACGATCTTCTCTTTCATGAATTCGCACATGATTATGCCTCTCAATTTCTCCTCTGCGATTTTGCTCATTTCTCGCTAATTCTCTTTATTGTCTTTCAACTATCCTTTGTGCCCTATCATACTCTTCATTTATGTTAACATTATTGCGATTTTGTTCGCGTCTTCTTTCTCGGTTGTCATGATTATTCTGGCATATTGCTTCTTGGATCTCTCTTTCCTCCATTTCTGCTCTCAATTTTTCTCTTTCACAAGCTAAACGTGCTTGTTCAGCGTAATGTCTCTCAATTTCATCTTCAATTTCTTGTTGATTCCTGCGATTTTTTATCCCATGTAATATTATCCTTTCTTTTTCCTGATCTTCCTCATTACTTTGGTCATTTCCTTCTTGACGTTGCCCATTTTGGTGAATTTCGCCATGTGGAATGTAACGATCTTCAGCCATTTCTCTATTTTCGCGACGTTCTTCATCTGGATTTTGTACCTCCTGCCGAATATTTCCATCAACATTTTCTTCGGGCGAATTTCGTCTTACTTCCCCTCTAATTGATCTTGAACTTGATCTTGTAGTTCTTCTTGGCCTTCTATTCTGTAGTCTCATATTTTTCATCCTCAACTCATGATTTTGCCTTGTCAAATTTGCACGCTCTTCTGCTTCTATTCTTCTTTCTTCGTGTATTCTTTGTCTCAATGCCTCTAATGCATCAATCTCTTCATTTCCATGAATTATTCCTCCAAATGTTTCATGATCTCCTTCTACTCGTCTATCATTTCTTACTTGTCGTTCTTCCTCCGCTTCATCTACTGAATTTGATCGCCAAGTGTGTACACTCACTCTGTCATAATCCATAGTCCTATTTTGTGCCGGTGTACGCTGAATTAGTTGTTGAATATGATTTTCTCCATCATTTCTTGTATTCACTCTTGATGGTTCTCCGGTTTCATTTCTTCCTTCTCCGGCAAGTCTCTTACTCTTTCTAACAGTTGTTGGTTGTCTTGAAGCATTTCTTCTTCTAGCCATCTCTTCAATCTCAATGAATTGTTGAAAATTATATGAAATTTTTCACCAACTACTCCAAATTCTTTGAAATCATAATACTAATTTTCACACTAAAAACAAGGAAAATTCCATGTTTGTAGCGCCAATATGTAGTTGCAGGAAATTCCACACTACACCCCTCACAAGAATTCATACAATCAAGTCATTTTTGAATGAACAATCACAATCTTTATTGATTAATCTCACCAATTTTACAAGAAAGGAAAGAAATGAAGCTAAGAAATTAACAACTGCTCTGGAATTTCTCTCTCCTAATGACTTGCTCAATTCGGAAAAGATCTCCCTCCTCTTAAGCCTGTTCGACTCTTTATATAGGAAATTACATAGTGGATGACAGCTGATCCGTCCTTTATTTTAGGATTTGGCTTGCGGTATTTCGCTATCTTACAAATGTATAATTTCGCAAACGTCCTAAATCTCTCTAAATCTTCACACCTCTCCCGTGTTTACGCTGTCATTTTGTGCTACGTCATTTCTCAAATCACCCTGCGACATTCGCAATGTGTTGTTGGTGAAGATATCGCAAGTGTATCCTTGTTGCGATATTATGATCCTACATCCACTATCAAGGAACCATTGGAAAATGTTGATTTTAGAGCAAAAGATCTCATACTAACACTACTATCCCATTTAGGTTTTCTTGTTAGTTTTGTACACCTTTTTAGAGCAGTAAACATTTGTTCAGCTTTCTTGTGAAGATCACTAACAACCTTTAAACTTTTCTTGAAAGGCATACATGTATGTTGAAAAGGATTACGAGAACCACAAAAATACATGTATCATCATCTTTAAACTCATCTTAGAAATTCTGAGTCACATCAGGTTTCACAAATCCTAAACCTCGCTTATCTCCTGACTTACGACAATCATTCAGGGAAGAATTAAAGGATTTTCACAAATCCATTGAAGATTCTTTGACAGACTTCAAATCCTTACTTTTTGAAATTTCTACAACAAGATCAGTATTGGTCCAAATTTGTTCATCTAACTTCTTTGGGAGATCAACTACCTCTTCAGAGCATTCTCGAAGATCAGAGTTTTTGATGTAAATATCGCAATGAAGACCATAAATTTTCCTTATCAATCGTTGTTTCTCTCGACACAGATTGTTGATGATTTTCTCTAGATCAAGACACTCAACCTCATCGATGGTTTCTAGAACACACTCGGAGTTAGGTAGATCTAAACCCGGTGAAGCGTTTACAGAGACTTTACTGTCCATAGAGTCAGATTGCTACAAACACAGACTTATGAGGTCTTTAACGTGTTTTCCTTCTCTGGTACCAATTGAAAAAGCGGGGTATAACAACCACACCCAATAGGTCGTTCGAAAATATGTATGTACTAACTCTAATATTATTCGGAGAGCACCGACTTATAAAGCGAACTCAACCAAGAAAGATATCAAAGAGTTATATCTCTTTTTCTCAAATAAATCAGAAAATCAAACATATAGAAATCTATGAGCCTAATTGATGTGAGAAATACTTGGACGGTACCAAAAACCAATGCCCAACTGTCAATCAATTTATATCAATCAAACAAAGGTCAGATTTACCAATTGATTAAAATACGCACAACCTGTGATATTTCAAATATATAACCAAATATAATGCGGAAAATAAATAACACAGATACCAGAATTTTTTTTAACGAGGAAACCACAAATGCAGAAAAACCCCAGGACCTAGTTCATATTTTAACACCACATTGTATTAATCCTCTAAAGACACTAGCCTACTACAAGTTAACTTCGGACTAGAACGTAGTTGATCCATAACCAAGTCTCATACCGATTAAGGTACAGTCGCGTTCCTTACGCCTCTAGAACCACGCCGGATTCTGTGTAGTTGATTCTCTTAGCTGATCTCACCCACAACTGCGAGTTGCTACGACCCAAATTCGAAAACTTATAAACAAATTTGTCTCCCACATATAAGTCTATTCTTATAGATAAATCTGTCTCCCAGAGAAATACCTACGAAATTTTGTTCCGTCTTATAGTAAATCAAGGTGAACAGGTACCAACTAATAATCGGGTCTTATACTCCCGAAGATCAGACTTGAAATATTAGTCACCTCACAATAACTTAACTATATGGTAGTAAAAAAAGTTATTGCGGAACCATAAAGTCTGAGACGAAGAACTTTGTGATTACTTTTTATATCTTACCTATCGAAGATAAATCTCGAGCAAATCTTAGAGAAGATAATACTCAATACGATAGAACAAGTAATATCAGAATACGCAACTACAGAAAATCAATGGACTTTTTCAGCAGTATAGAGGATCCGGTAATACATGATATTATGCAAGGTTTGTCTATCCATTTACATGAATCTTTATCTAACGATGATCCTCCCAAACTAGAAGTATCTTCCCAAAGAGTTGTTAATCCATCTTTTAAGAAGGTACCTCATTTGGGGCTAAAATTGAATGCTTCAAAGTTCTTTCTGAATTCCTTGTTTCTAAGTATCCACCATATATGTATGAATTTAGCGCCGTGCAGGTTTCCACAAGAATTCCTTCCACTTTTGTTTCCTATACATTTCACGGTGTCGAAATAAAAAAGTGTGAGGGTGATTCTTATGTGATGATAGTTTCATTTTTGTTATTTTGTGCCAATGTTCTTGTGAAGCTATTGTTAGAATTGCAGATTTTTTTATGGGTAGACCCCCAAATTTTCAAATTGTTGATATATGGGGAATCTATTTTTGAAAGTTACTCGTATGCGTCAATCAGGTGAACAATTCCAATTCTTACTTCCTTGTCTTTTTTAAGTATTCCTCTTATTCTTTTTGCAATGGTTTGAAACATTGAGGAAAATGTTTGATTTAAGTGTGAGGATAGGGTTCCATAAGAAAAAACATTGACGTAAACAAAACTCTAACTTTTAGAGATTTTTGAAAAATTTATAATAAACACTAGCCTTTCTAAGTAAATGGAATTTTTTTTCGACGATGAGGTATATTTCAACTAAGTTGGGGTTAAATTCCAACTAAATAGCTTGTTTAGTGTTTATCCTATATCGTTCAAAAATAGCTTTGAGTTGGAGTAAGGTTTTGTGGATATATTTCTAGTAAACCCTCACGAGACTATAACTCGTCCACTAGGGACACCTAAGGTTTTAAAGGCTTGTTATATTTTCTAAGTGTAATCGTATCCTCGACGAAATGGAGTTATTGTATTTTTATTTAGTTTAGTTTGCTCGAGGATTAGCAAATTCTAAGTGTGGGGGAATTTGATAGGTGTCTTAAACACCTTGATTTATTCTATTGTTTATGCTTTCTTTGCAATTTTTCTTGTGAATTATGTATTTTGAGTTTTATAGCCTGCGTTTTTAGGGGCCAGGAAAAAGGATTTAGGGGCCAACATGTTATACACAGCCCAAGGCATTGGTTAAGGGGAAAAAAAAATTTCATTGAAGTTACATAAATGCTCTTGTAGTAAAAAAAAAAAAAAAACCCAAATCATAACAGTTCCTCCCATTTCCAATTTCATTTCAACTCTTCTTCTTCCTCTCTTCCTGTTTCCTCCCGATTGTGGGGGGGGGGGGAACTTTTTTTCCCTCGTTCTTCGATTCATCATCGCGAATCGTAAAATAAAAACATCGTAGATTCGTTTATAAAACAATGGATACGGGTAATGTACCCCAAAGATCTAGAACCAAAAACGTTCCTCGCGGAAACGATCCAAAAATTGGGATTTTAGCAAGAAACAAAGTGATTGTTGGTGAAAATGATGAAGAACGCGACGAAGACGAATCCGCGGATGCAGTTGGTGGTGGCGATTCTGATAGTCTAACACTCTGGCAACTTCAAATGGCTCCAATTAGGTAAGACTCCATCAATTTTAGGGTTCATTTCACTTTAATTCGACGAATTAATTTTTTTTTTAGGGTTTTCTGAAAGTTACCCAGATTCGGGAGTAAATCAACTATTTTTACTTCCGAATGTTGTGGTGTTCTTCATTTCTCAAGAACATCGACAATATTCGGAAGTTCAAATATTTGTTTTCTTCCGAATATTTTTGGCCATATGTTCCTGTGTACCAAAATGGAAATAATCGGTAGTTTAATGAATTTTGTTTCTTCCGAATATGTTTGAGTTGAGACACAATAATCGGTAGTACACTTACTACCGAATATTAAATAAGATAAAAAATTAAAAAATCAGTGATTTATGAAAAATTCCATTTTGGGGCCTGGAAATATTCGGAAGACAATATAATGTTTTATACCTCCGATTGTATAGGATGAAAATTTTAGAGTCTCTGAACTCCAATTGATGCATATTCGGTTTGAAATTTATTTAATTTGCTTTCGATTATGTTATATTCGGGAACACTAAGTTTTGTATGACTTCCGAATGTGAGCATTCGGTTTCTATTTGTGTATTCTTTCTTCCGATTATTTAGTTTTGTAAATATTGGTTCTGTTATTGTTGTTTAGACATAGTCGAGCTAAGCAAGGATCAAAAAAAGGCGACTTAGGGCCTCGTAGAGCAGGGAGTAAGAAAGTGACAGCTAGTGCTAGGAGAGAATGGAGTGCCAATGCTAATTCAAGTGCTCAACAAAGTGTATAACCATAAGGCAGTCAATAAGGTGTGCAGCCAAGTGCTCAACAAGGCGGTGAACAAGGTTTAGAACCAACTGGTCCACAAGGCAGTAAACACGGTGTGAAAGAAAGTGCTCAAAAACCCACTCAAGAAGGTGTAGAACCAAGTGGTCCACAGGGCAATGAAGAAGGTGTGCAACCAAGTGCTCAACAAGGCACTCAACAAGGTGTAGAATCAACTGCTCCACAACTTACATCCCACCCTGAAATTGAACCAATTGAGCCAGTGGCAAGAGTTGAAGAACAAGGACAACCAAGTGGTACCCAAAAATCTAAAAAAGCTAACAAAGGAGCAGAAGGTGGAAAGAAGGATATTGCTAAGAAAGCATCACATCTTGTCCCTCAGCACTTGACGGTGAAGAATATTCAACCTGGCGAAATCCTTGGACTACCGACGGATGGATGAAAATTGCTTTTTGGATACAAAGATTCTTGGGCCAAAGAAATATACGAAACCGAGGTAATGGGCCATCATATTTTTTGTATTAATGTATTGTCTATGTGTTCTATAGTAATAGTTGTATTAAGGGCTTTTGTATTTTCTTTAAACAATTTTCGTGTGTTTAATAGTGTCATCAAGATGCGGTTCGTCTACTCAAACCCACCGCCGTACCAACAAAAATGCTTGACTGGCCTTTATCCGGTGACTGTGAAAGGTTCAAGATAATTGTAACCAACTCGGGGTTAGCTAATGCTGCCGAGAATTCAATGTTGGAACATGATCGTGTTGTTATATCAGCGTTTGTTGAGAGAGTGTATCATGAGAACTATACCTTCCATACGCCGTTTGGGGAGATGACGATTACACCGGATGATGTTGTGCAAATTCTTAACCTTCATGAGCAAGGCACAACTGTGAAGTTCAACTACACAAAGAAGTTAAGTTGGGCACAAATTTATGTTCTAACTAAAAAGTGCTTAGGTTGGGATGAAAAGACAACAACAGAAGAGTTTAGGAGGCATGCAAGTTACAGAACAAGACAGATTAACATTACCGTTTTGATGAATATGTTCCGAGGCACCTTGGATAAAGAAAAAAAGGGAACGTTAACTGATGAGCAAGTGAATCACGCGGCCACAGCGTATCTCCTTTGTATATTGGGATGTGTAATTTACCCCAATACTTCTGGCAACCGGATCGACGCCAACCTTCTACAACTTTTGGATCCTCTTCATGAAGTCGGTGACTATTCTTGGGGCACGGCATGCCTAGCATTCTTGATGGAAGAGTTGAGAAAGGCGTCGAGGCGAGGAACTAGCCAAGTTGCCGGGAACGTGGCTCTATTGCAGGTTATTTTTTTACTCTATAAGTCAATCTATAGTTATTCGGTAGACAATACATACGACGCATATTCTGAACTCCAAATGATAACTATTTGGTAGGATACATAAATTTTTAACCTTCGAATGTAGTGTATTCGGAAACCAATTACATAGTTGTACTTCCGATTGTTTGGATTCGGGATTTAGTCTTGGAAAATTACTACCGAATATATAGGCCAAAATATTCTATTTTAATGAACTCCAAATGATGCATATTCGTAAGGAAATAATCCATTTATTATGTCTGAATGTGTTTTATTCGGAGAGACTTTACTTAAATTGACTCTCGATTTTATTGAATCGGGTATTATTGTTTATACAATACTACCGAATATGAAGGTGAAAAAAATATAGTCTACTGACCTCCAAATGATGCATATTCGGCAGTGCTTATAATTCTTTTACTGCCGAATGTTTATTATTCGGAAGTCGCATTCCTCCGAATGTGTATATTCGGATGCAATTAATGTACATTTGGTTCCGATTGTTATCAATCTATTTACTAATACTTTGTTTGTTATCCATATAGGCATGGATCTATGACCACTTCCCTATACTGAAGTTGGCCGGAGAGAACCCGGAATGGCGCAAAGGTACTCCTAGAGGAACAAAGTATATCTTCGACGACAACCTTTCTAGGACAAAAGAGCAGCAGTTGATTCAGATGAGGGATATTTTGGACCAATTGAAGGCGTCAGACGTATGCTTTGATCCATACAAGGAAGATCGAGCTGCTAGCCATATAAATGTTCGGTCGGACTTGTCCCTTTATTTTGGACCATTGTGGCACCCCACAGGATATGTGATGTGCAACCCCTCTAGGGTGATGCGACAACACGGGTATATACAACATCAACCAATGGAGGAATCAGTAGAGGGAGTTGTTCCAAATACTCTTCGATAATTTTATACGTGGTTCGATTTGGTTTTCCATAAATATCCCTAGGTCAACGAAGACTACCATACTTATCTTTTATAGTAACCATTTCTGTTAGTGGTGTTTGTTGTGAGTCGGTCATTTTATCAACAACAATAGAGCTAGCCTAGCTCTCCACTAACACATCTTCTTCCACCACCTCGGATTGACTTGCTTGAGAAGGCTCCGTAGGGACCTTTGGTTTCACTTTTCATGCGGTTGGTCCACTTTGATCCTTTCTTGGACGACCTCTTTTCTTAGGTTCCGGCTCATCTTCATAATCGGCTTCCAAATTCTCGGCCCTACACAATATTCTTTTATTAGACAAATAAAACTTCAACTATTTTCTTTGGATGGTCCCCGACACTTCGGTGTTGGGCCTACCGCCCCCCTTTTGTTTAATAGGTTCATCAACTTCCCGTAAACAAGGGTGAAGGGCTTCCTCCAAATTGTGCATCAATATTTGATTTTTGGTGCCATTTGATGTAACGTAGCGCTGGGCTATTCGTGCACACAATTCAGACTCAAAGAAAGATGGACCATCAACTACCTGGGTGCTTGGAGTAAAATTTAATTGCTTCCAAAATGGATGAATATCATTGATATCAATCACTTCAACATATCTACCCAACTTATGAATATCCTTGCAAACACAAACCGTATTCTCGTCATCGTAAGCTTTATAAAAATGGAGTTGTTTCATCATGTGATTTATTTCCCATCTTGAGACTTTATGAATAATGCCCCTTAGAAGCAATCTTTCCTTAGCATGTTCTGTTTGGAATTGGTGTACACTAAATTGCATACTGGTTCTAATCTTTATGAGATCACGGTTGGTGTATTCATGGATTGCTTCTTGAATCGACACAACTCCAATATGACTGCCAAGTAGTATAGTCTTTAATCGTCCATGAGACCCCTCCGCAATGCTTGTCGCTTCGTTCTTGAAGTTATGAACTTCATATGTCCATGCAAAGACAAACCTCTCCTTAATCGGTAACCATTGTGTTTTACAATACTCAATGGGTTTTGGATAGTTCATGCCATATTCATCCTCAAATTTCTTCAAATTAGCTTCGTAAATTTCCTCGGTCATTGACCAAACAATCTTGTCCCATGCTTTCAAAAACATTCTCCAAATCATTCCATCCTCCGTCCATTTTTCATCAAATAACCGTTTCTCTTCCTCTCGTTCTTCCACAGTTAATTTACTAATGCGCTCATCCTCTTCCTTCGAACTCTTCGTACCCTTCCTTGGTTTTTTAGATTGGAAATGATGATGGCAATTGGATTTGAGGTTTTGTTGAATTTTCCAAGTACGTTGCAAGTTTCGGGCTTCCGGAAACACTACCGCTATTGCATGCATTAGGGCTTGATCGTTATCCGTTACAATAACCCTTGGAAAATCATCACCATTATAAATGAACCTCAACGTCTCCAATATCCAAATGAAACTCACATTGTTCTCATGATCCATTAAACCCCATGCAACCGTAAATGTGTTTTTATCCGAAGTGTGGCAAGCAATATTTAACAACGGCATGTTATATTTTTTTGTCTTATAAGTGGCATCTATCAACAAAATTTGATGAAAGCATTGGGCTAATTGGATCATTTCGGGATGTGTCAAGAAAATACAAACCACTTTACCATCATTTTCTTCCCTTCTCAACGTGTAGTCGTGTAACTCCGCTAACCACTCCGATTGTTGCATGACTGTTCTACCATCCCATTCTATTCTTTTGATCGTAGCTAGGGTTGACTTAATTGTAGACAAAGAAGACAAGTTGTTGGGGTCGTACGCCTTTATTTTTCTTAAGATCGCACTCACTTTTTGGATCCTCATGGACTTCACCGTCTCCATTTCTATTGATTTTAGCTTGGCAACCATTACATGTCCAAGTAGAGTATCCGGATCATCGTGGTTATGACAACCATTATCAACTTTAGACATTTTCCACTCTAAACCTTCCTCGCCGTCGGGCTTATGGAAGACAATCTTGAAAGGACATCCGATTTTCTTTGTATTGCTTCGGTATTTCCTCTGCGTTTTCCTTACGTACTTACTATTATTTCCCTCATGACACTTTTGCTTCCCACCACGCTCGCAAATCATTTCAAATCGATTTTCATCCACATGATTGTTTTGAACTACAACGCACATGTTATCTTTTGCCTTGTTTATAAGCCATTCCTTTGCCTCCACCTTACTTGCAAATGACTAAACACGAATATAACAAAACAAATATCATAAGAATAAGCATTTAACATACATATTTGAATAATAATAATAATAGTAAGGAGTATACCAAATCGTTTTCATAGTATAGGGAAGTATTGGGCCTCAAATAAAAATCATCAACTATCGCTACAACAGTCTGCAAAAGGAAGCAACATGTTTTATATTCACAATCGGAAGACATTTGCTAAGTTTTACAACCGATTGTAATATAATCGGACGAATATTGTGTCCAAATAACTAACGATTTTAATAGAAAGATTTGGACAGTCTCCTGAGTACAAAAACAATCATAATCGGAAGACATATATCTGGTAATACTTCCGAATATATACAATCGGAAGGAAAAGTAATAAATATTCCTCCGATTTTCACAGAAGAATTACAATTTTGATAATATTGCGAGAATTGGAATTGGGGGCCAACGATATATTCAGTAGTTATATAAAATTATAATACTTCCGAATGTAAAAGATAAGAATTACTGAGTTTCATAATTTTGAGGATTTCGTTTTTGGGGCCATTCGGTAGTAAATATACTAAAATAATTACGGAATGTAGATATTTTGGAAAATTAATTTGGGGTTTTTTTAAATATTCGGTAGTAATATACATTCTTTAAACTGCCGAATGTAAATATTTGGTACTCATGAGGTTGTATTCGGTAGATATTGGGATACATTAGCTACCGATTCTGGGTGGTTCATGGCGTTAAATGCATGCATTAATTGAGTTTTCTCGTTTAAAAACTTATACAAACGCATACAAAGTGGGTTATGAGTTTCTTAACACAATACCTGTGTGTTAGATGCATCATTAGCTTCGATCTCGGTTGATTCTCCGGCTTCCTCCATGGAAGCGTCGTCTAAGGCTTCCTCTCCACAAAATTTTGGATCATTCAACATATACCCCAAATCGTCTTCTCTAAACGGTCGTGATCCTTCAACATTATGTTCTTCACGATCATTCTCACCTTCTTCTTCATATCCATCCATTTATGTTGCCTATTTCTCAAAAAATGGCTTTTTCACTATTTTCCTTCTTCTTCTTTCTCTAGAAATATAAAATGACAACAAATGAAGAAAATGAAACACATTTCTTCCAAATACTACATCGTCCACAATCGAACGATAGTTGTTTTTTTTACTACCAAATCTAATCGGTAGATAAACATCCTAACTTATCAACCGATTATGTGAGGGCAATTTTGCCATTACGAATTATGCGAGATAAGGGGTGGTTTCGTTTTACTTTTGGGTAACCCTATTTTGTTTTATTGTTGGCCCCTAAATCCTTTTTCATGGCCCCCAAAAACGCCAGGTTTTATAGGTGATTTGGAGTCATGTGGCGTAAAAGAAGAGAAAAAGATGCTCAATTCGTTACTTAGAGACATTGAATGTCGACGGACTTGAAGCGTAGAAGAACACAAGTCTCAGAGTTGTGGAATCACTTAAGGCAGTCGTAAATTATGTTAAGGGGCGCCATATTTTTCTTATTTGTTTTAAACATAGAGTAAGGTTTCGACCATTCTCTCTTCAGTTTTCGGTCTCATTATTCATGCATCTGCACCAAGTAGACGTCGACTTAGCCATGATTCGTGTGGATGTGGTTAAGGGTTAAGACAATTTTTGAAGCCAGGGGAAAGAAGGAAGCATTGGTACAAAGCCGTAGAGATCATAGAAAGCTGAAGTTTGGCCTATAAGTCAGGGGATAGAGACCTATTTTGAAAAGCCGAGATTATTTAGGAAAGAGTTTCTTTGCCAAGAAACCAGTTAAGAAAGCCTCTTGTTGTACTTTGATTTATGTGGATTGACGGAGTAGATTGAAGCTGATTAGAGTCTGTGAATGAATGGGAAACTTGGGTCTCTGTCTGTTTCGAATTTGCAAGGAGAAAGAGTTTGATTGAGTAGTAAACAAGGCAGAACTGAGATATAAAATAAGAACCCAACTGCCAGGAAAATATATCATCCTAATACCCCCTTCACAACTGCGTTCATCTCCATCAGAGATGAGCTTTTGCTCCACTCCAACCAGTTTACCACCACCTTCACAACCACCTACTTTCTTTGCATACCATCTGCATCATCACTTCACCCGCGTACACCCATCGGCACTTCACATCCATCAACTACATACCACTTTCCACCAGTGCATACCACTACTCCATTCCATTCCATACCACTTTCATACAATCACCACCAGTTCGCAGGCTCATCAATCACTTGCACCAGTTTGCAGCAATACAAGTACCTGACCCTAGACCAGAGGTTCACAGCAGCACCCTCCACATACCATAACCACCAGTTCACCTTCCATAATCCGCTCGCAACGCCACAAATATTGCTGCAGTCTTCCAACAGTCCAGCTAGGGGAGATTCCTGCTTGCATCCACACCACTAGCCATGGATTGGGTTTTGTTTTCGAATTATCTTGCATTATAATATCCCATTCTTTGAATTGATTGTCGTGAATATGAACTCCCGTAGCTAATTTCTTGTTTGGTTAGGGATATTTTAAAGCTATGTGACCTGGATTTTTGATTATTTTTTCAAGTAAATCTTTCTTCTCAATATTGTGTTATTGTTTGTCATATACGGTTATTATGACCATGGATTGTTTGCAGGGTATTTAAAAGGCCAATTAGATATCTTGTTTGCAATACTAATGCTAGATTATAAAGCCGTAATCCGTAATTGTTATGTTGATTTAATCATAAGTAGCAAAGCATCAACATTGCAATGGGATGTTGTGGATTTTGATGTGTAGATGACAACCCTAATTTAACATGTCTAACTTTCGAGCATATGGTTAGGATCAATCCGACTCATAGAACATACCGGTTAGTTAAGTTACACTAGAGAGCTTATTCAAAGTGGCTTGATTGACTATACACGAGTAGAGAACTTATTCTACGAAGTGACTTTGGAGTTTAATGGACTTGTTCAACTTACAACTTGTCTAGGATTGTTAGTAAACATATTTTGAAGAAGATTCATGTTCACTAGTGGAGAAAGACCCCTTAATCATTCTCATCCTCATTGTTCACATTCATATTTGTTTTGAAGTTTTTGCATTATTCATATTTTCAGAAATTAAATCGACAACTTTAGCTCAACTCTCCCTTAGGAACAAACCTACTTATACTTGTGCTACTTGTAAGTGAAAGAAGAGTAAGGAATATATTTTTTGTGAGTTTGACACCTCATCAGTATATTGAGTTGGCTCAATACCAGTTAACCGAAGTTAGCCATATGAACAATTTTGTCTTAACCACATTCATCTAACACTTTTAAATCAAATATGATGATCAATCAATCATGAAAGATAATCAAATAAATCTAATTGTGTTTCACATAGAGTTGTTCAATTGTTCACTATCTTACAGAAATATATATAAACAAATTGAAACAAAATCGGATTGATTCATAATCGTACAAAGTACTTATACAAGAATCAATTCATGAACATTAAGCCACGATTTGCAAGGATTGCATTCTTTAATTCATAAATGTATTCATTCATGAGTATGAAAAGCATACTTAACCGATTTTAGAACTTAACCACTGTGTTTGCAAACCAGGTACGCAAACAACATCTTCAGACCTTGGCCTTGTCCAGCCGTTCGCATACTAGGTATGCGACCAACAGTCCCTGACCCAACTCAGGTAGAACCGTTCACATACTAGGTATGCAAACAAGGTTCTCGGACCTTAACAGTTAAAACCGTTCGCATAATAGGTACGGAAACACGGTTCCCGGACCTGAATCACTACAAAAAAAATCACATACTAGGTATGCATACCGTGTTGTATCCAGACATGGTTAAATGTTCTGAACTCCCATTTCAATTATTGAAACATCCTTAGAAGACGACAATAGATGTCTCACACAAACTATTAGCTTCAAGTAATTTTCAAGTGATCAAATGATCAATACGAAACTTTTCAAGTCGACATCAAATGATTGTCTCACACAAATCATGTAAGATGTTTCAAGGCAATTTCCGCATGATCATCTTTTGCCTTATATTTTTAGTTTCCAACAAATTAATTGTTTCCAACTAAACTCGTTAAGAATAATGACGAACATAGTTAAGGCAAAAATCTTCCAACATATATTTCGAGAAATATATAACCGAGTTAAACTCAGCTCCAAATATCAAATGTGTATAATGTAAAAGTCTATATAGCTATACGACTTAGTATCATTAGGATATATAATAGAATAGACTTTTGAGTGATAGATAAGTTTTAGTCTCCACATACCTTTTGTTGATGAAGTTCCTCCAAGCTCTTCTCAGTAGATCTTCGCCTTCAATCGATAAACGTCGTGAATTCTAAAGCTCAACTATACATTTTATCCTAATCCAAGACATAGATATAAGTAGACTAGAAATCAAGACTATAGTTTTGATCAACTAAACTTGCAAACAAGCTAAAGATAACAACGCTTGCGAGTTCGACCGAGCAGTGCTCTAACATATTTATCATACAAAAATGCTTGGTTCCCCGAAGTTTTGCACTTCGTTTCATCCTGAGATCTAATAGAGGTGCCCCCCTGCTAAACTCCAGGGATCACTGGGTCCACCTTCTCTATTAAAGCTTCGGGATAAAATGACATGTACATATTCGGTCAATCTAAAACTGTTTTTTGCCGTAACTATTACAAAACACTGACACTATAGGCCATGATTACTTTTTTTTTTCGATCATCAAAGGAAGAAGTATATTGATAAAAAGAGAGAGGGTATAAAAGACTTATACCACCCTAAACCAAATTACAAAAGAGAGAAGGAGCCAAACCCACACACATTAGAAGCTCAAAGAATAAACAAGCCACAAAAAAATACAACCAGAACAAACTACATCTCAAAAAAAGTTTAATGCCAATTGTTCATAACATCTGCAGAGGAGATAAGATAGAAATATTTGACTGTTAAGGACCAAGAGTAAAGGCAGTAGATTTCCTTATTTGTAACTGCAACTTCATTGCTAGTTTGTCAATGAAGACTCTTGCATTTCTCTCTTGCCAAATGCACCAAATAATTACAGCAGGAATAAAGTTCCAGATAGTGGTTAAGGCTGCTGAAGATTGATATAAATGACAGGCTTGTATAGCAGTGGAGGCATTCTCAGGAATTGAAAAGTACCAGTGAAGCTTGTCTATGAAATTACACTAAATATTCTTAGCAAAATTGTAGTGCAACAGAAGATGAGATGCAGTTTCAGATTTACTACAAAAAAACATTTAGATGGAACATCCATACCTTTTCTTCTCAATGAATCTCTTCTTGGTAACCTGTTATGGGCAATAGTTCAAAGAAAGAATCCAATCTCTGGAGGATATTTTTGCCGCCAAATGAAAGAAAAAACTGCATTCTCTTGATGATTTAGACCAATAGTTGTAATAAAATCATACACAGATTTCACAGTGTATACTTTATTGGATCTTAAGGACCATTGCAGCTCATCTTACAAGTCAGGAGTGAAGGAGAAGGAATTCAAGTCACAGCTTCACCAAATAATATTCTTGAAGCTCTGATATTCCGAGTGACAATATCAGCAACAGTTGCACCCACTTCAGCAATTTTCAAATTCTTGGACCTGGAGACATTATATAAGTTTGGATAGCAATCCTTAATTGGTTAATCATATAGCCAATTATCCTCCCAAAATCTTGCAATTGTACCAGAATTTACTTTGAATTTGATATGATTGCTAAAGAAACTGTTGCAGTTCATCATATCTCTCTTAACAGAATGACCATAAGTGCAATTTGGAACTTTAGCCAACCAATCCATCTCCCCTACACCATATTTTTCATCCACAGTCTTTCTCCGTAAAACATCCTTCTAATTAGCATACCTCCATGACCATTTACATAGAAGAGCTTGATTCATATATTTTTTTTAGATTTTTGACACCCAGACCTCCATATTTCTTTCTTCTGCAAAGAGCAACCCACTTAACAAGATGAAATTTTTTCCTTCCAACATTGTCATGCCATAAGAAATATCTCATAATCTTCTCAAGCTTCTAACAAACTGAAACTGGCATTTCAAACAAACACATGTAGTAAACTGGTAAACTAGCAAGGACATTGTTAATGAGAGTAATTTTACCAGCTCTTTTGTGGAGAATCTTCTTCCAACATGCAAGTCTAGCAATAAACTTTCCAATTACCTTATCCCACTTAGGTACTCCTTTGGATTTATCACCAAGTGGTAATCCCAAATAGAAAGTAGGTAAACTCCCAGAATAACAACCCAAAATATCACAGAAATGAGATAAATCACCATCAAAACCTAGTCCATAAATATGGCTCTTAGAGAAATTAATTTTTAGACCAGCTAGAAGTTCAAAAGAGATGAGAATTAATATGATATTTTTAATCTGTTCAATGTCAGCATCTAGGAAAATAAGGGTATCATCAGCAAACTGCAAATGACTGATAAGCATACCTGTATTACTTACTTAAAAACCAGACAATAAACCTTGCAACTGAGATTGCTTGATCGTGTATGTGTGAGCTTTACTAACTAAAATAAAAATAAATTGAGATAAAGGATTTCCCTGCCTGACTCCTTTACCACTTGTGAAAAAACCATAGGTACTGCCATTAATCAGTACTGAGAACCAACATTTGATCCAACTTCTCCACTTGTCACCATAACCAATGAGCTTGAGAATTTCATTAATGAACTCCTAATTAACATGATCAAATGCTTTCTCAAAATTAACTTTACATAAAAGTCTTGGTTTTCCACTTTTGATTCTTGAATCAATGATTTCATTAGTTATTAACACACCATATAAAATCTGTCTCTTTTTGATAAAGGTTGTTTGATGCTGAGAAATTGCTAGGAAGAGTGTCTTTAAATCTTTTAGCCAACATTTTAGAGATAATTTTGTATGCACAACTAGACTAATAGGTCTAAGATTTTTTATTTTTTCAATTGTGTCCTTCTTTGGAATGAGAGCTATAAAAGTGTTCTTTATCTCACCTGTAAATATTTCACCACCTCCATGAAATCTTCTTTGATAATATCCAAACACAATAAATAAAAGCTCACTGGAAAACCATCTGGTCCATGGCTTTATTTTGGCCTAACAACTTGATGGCTGACAAACATTCTTCTTCATCAAAATCCCTTTCTAACCAAACACTAGTATCTTCAGAAATCGTATTGAATTGCATACCCTCTATATTTACAAGTCTTTCATTGTTGTCTTTAAAAATATTTTGAAAGTAATCAACAATTCTCTTTTTGACTACATCTTCATTATCTATAAGCACTCCATTCACCTTAATAGACTTAATATAACTTCTTCTTCTATTATCATTTGCCAATCTGTGGAAGTATTTGGTGTTATTTTCATTATTTTTGATGTCATTAGCTCTAACTCTGCATCACCACTTCTCAGCTCTCACCAAAGTAAACCTGCATCATTCTTGTCTAGCAGCAACTCTTGCATCCCAATGCAAGTCTTCTTCAATGTGATTACCTGGTTTTACTAGGTGGAAACTTGTATAAGAAAATGTTCCCTTAATTTTTAAATACTACCTAAATCCTAATAAATACTTGGGAACTTGTTTCATTGAAATTAAAGAGGTTAGGCACTTGTTAGTGTTGGGAATAATTTAGAATTAAGGATTTTTATCTTTTTTACGTTTTCTTGGTGTTAATCATCTATTGACCAGCAAAATCGAAATTTCTTTAAAAAAAAAACAACCATCAAAATCAAAATAAAATACTAGTGTATTTAATTAGTGAATCATGAGTCCGACTTTGTGCACCACACACTTCACCGGGGTGCACATTCCTCCGCCTGTGATTAGTCCAAGTTGAACGGAATTTTCATTTACTTTGAAAATTATTTACTTAGATAAAATACAAAATAATTAAATTCTCTGTCTTCTCTCTTTCTTGCTATCTATGCAGTATATTTCTCTATTCACTACTCTCTTGTATTCTTGAATTGGACCGACCACAGTTAATAAATCCTGCATATTTTGATATCAGGGAACTTACTTAAAATTAAGATGACAAATTCACCATTACTTCAACTGTTTTTAACCAATTCCAATATTGTTATCAACTTGAGTTTGGTTGTGATTCAAGTATTGATTATTGTTCTAATCAGTGAATCTATGCACCGATGAACGAAAGAGCTATTTAACGATGATATAAGTCACCAAGATCAGACTGGTTTCATAGATGATGGATTGTTGAGATCGTTGATAATGGATTATCATGAGCTTACTGGCAACATCTCTAGTTGAATCAATAATACATAATCTATTCTTGATTCTTCTTTTTTTTTTTCATTAATCTCAAATTTAAGCAAGTTATCTTTTTCCACGTTTACCTTCTTTGTTACGGATGAGAAATGAATACTATATCCAGTTGAGTGGGAGTTTAAAGTTGGGAATCTCCATGAGTTTATTTCAACTTAAATGGTCTAAATTGAGTTTCAATTCATTTGGAAGGATTTAAATTTTGGAGATACAAAAAATAAATTGTGGAGATGCAAAAACACAGAAGCATAGAAGATGGAAGAAGAAAAATGAAGAAAGGGAAAAAACAAATATGACTTTGGAACTTGGATTTTGATTTTGATTTTTTTTTTCTCAAATAAATCATGCAAATAAAATAAAAATAAACGGTATAAACCTCCCGTTAAACCCCTCAAATGAAGAGTGGAGGAATGTGCACTCGCGGGTGCACATAGTCGGACTCGTGAATTAAAATGTAGTTTTATTTTTTTGGATACTAGAGACATAGTTGGAGACTTTTACTTGGTCACCCTTCTGTAATTTTGAATATTTAATTGTAGTTAGATCTTAGGTGATTAGATTAGAGAGTCCATATTGCGTGGTTGGTAAAAGAATCTCCTGATCCTCACTAACCCCTTACCTTGCTTTTATATCAGTAAAAAGCCGTAAGTAGATAGTAAAAGAATTTCATGCTCCTCACTAACCCCTTCCCTTGCTTTTATATCAGTAAAAAACCGTAAGTAGATAGAAACAGTACTTACATATTGTTACACCAACCAAACTCATGTAAAAATATCATAAAATTAAATGTAAATTTTAATTAAAATAGTCTACAACATGTGGCTGCAAGGCTTCCAAAGTTGAGGCCGAAAACATTCTCAGTATAATTGGTAAATTTAGCACTTGCTCTGGGCAAATGATAAACTTAGAAAAATCTGGGGTGTTTTTTAGTAATAACACTTTCCCTCAAACCATGTTGGACATCACTGAAATAATGCAAATCAGTCACAATTCCCTTAAGGATAAATATTTAGGGTCCCCTCTGTTTACTAACAAATCTAAAGTTGAGGCTTTTCACCCTGTGGTTGATAGTATGAAACATAGAATAGAAGGTTTGAATAACAAAACAATAACCCAACTGGAAAAAAGTTCTAATTAAACATGTTACATCCACAATGGCAAACTACCAAATGAGTATTTTCAAAATCCCAAAAAAAAAACTATTGAGGATATGAACAATATCCAAAGAGATTTTTTCTGGGGAAAGGAGAAAGGAAAACCAAAAGGCATTTACTTCAAATCCTGGAAAGTAGTTTGCAAACCACTGGAGGAAGGAGGTCTAGGCTTTGTAACCTGGAAAAATTTAACAATGCTATCATCTCCAAAATAGGTTGGAGAATGATGGAACAACCAAACACTTTAGGAACTCAGGTCATGCAGGCTAAATACTTCAATAATAAGGATATAATGCACATGTCAGCTCTACCTAAGCCAACTGATTCATGGGTTTGGAAGGGTATCTTATCAGGCGTTGCAAACATTCAAAAGTATGGGAAATGAAAAATAGGAAATGGGGAAAAAGTTAATATATGGACAGATAATTGTGTTTATGGACTAGAGGAGAAACTAGTCAAGCCTAACAATTTCCCTGTCAATATTGAGTTTGTTGATGACTTCATTATTAACAACAACCAATGGAACTGCTCTCTCTTAGAGAGTATTTTCAGTTTTAACATAGTTAACAAGATTTAAAAAAACACAATCATTCATTGTGGTAATGGAGATAGGGTCTTCTGACCTCTAACCAAAGATGGCAAGTTCACTGTGAAATCTCTCTATAATGAACTTACCCATAAAGGTAAACATCAACATAATATGAAAAACTGGAATGTTATATGGAACTTGGAAGTCTCCCCCTTTATAAAAATATTCTTATGGAAGGAAGCTCACTCAATTCTACCAACTGGTGAAAGAGTAGGAAAACACTTGAAATATATAGATACTACCTACAAAATATGAAATTGCACAAAGGAGTCGATTACACACTTGTTCATACACTGCCCGATAATCCAACAAGTTTGGAAGGAACTATTCTTCGACCCATACGATGTGATAGGTAACAAATGGGACTTCCATGAATGGCTCACTTCTATTATCCTAATCAGGAAACATGAGGCTCTGGCATGAACTATGCGCAATTGTGTTATGGCATGTGTGGAAAGCAAGATGCAACTTAACTTTTGAAAATCGAAAACCAAGGGCTAATCATATAGATACGGATATCATTGTGTATATCAATACTACTACAAGAGCAAAAACAAAGGAGGGAAAAAAAACCAATGCATGTGGAGTACACCAAAAAGAAGTTGAAACTCAAACCATTGAATTCCGAATAATTTGGCAAGCTCCAATGCTATTTACTCTGAAAATTAACATACCCCTCATCTGCAACCCTTTGAATAATATATTTGGTATGGGAATGCTAGTCTTTGATCACACAGGTAACTGCAGAGGAGCCAAAGTATCTTGTCTCCAGCAAATCTCTCCAGAAACAATGAGAAAGAAAGCAACTACTGATGCATACAACTGGGCAGCGGAATTAGGAAGCAGGATGGAATTTGAATCAAACTCTGGCCAACTAATAAATCTAATCAGAAGTCTGCATGCTGCGAAGATAGGAGAAAGATTCACCTTGAACAATGATGGGAAGGAAGTTTTTGAAGTCGGCACATAGAGCACAATCAATGAAAGGGAAAATCAACTGGCAATTAACCTAGCTATTCTGAGTACAAACTGCAATACTACTAGGAATTGGGGCCAAAACTCTATAACTGGTCTATTTACATTACTGTCAGACAATTTAATTATTAGTCTTGTAGAAAATCAAAACAATGGTACTGTAACTAATAATCCAGCTATGGATAACTTCCTTTTGGACATGGAGAGAACTGGCAGTCTGCTAGCCAGCAACAGTTCTCACACTGGCTTGGTTTGGTAATGCTTTTATTTTTCCAAAAGCACTTTCAAAACCTATATATGTCAATAATTTTTGAAATTGATGTTTGGTAAAAAAAAATCAAATTGCTTTTTATCCAAAGCACTTCCCAGATTCCTCAATTTTTAAAAGCTGGGGAAGAGGAGCTTTTAAAAGCTACAAAAGCATAAACTTTGGTTCCACCAAAATTTAATGCTTGATATATCGTTTTTGTCCCTATTTTATTTTATAAATGACAAAACTTACACTTAAATATATACTAGAACTTCACCCGTGCTG